>OU343034.1:15518773-16718773 GCA_910593735.2 Ectemnius lituratus
AGTTTAGGAAGAGTGTCTTAAAAGAATGTAGTGACATTTATGACCAAAGCGGACATATCAGCATATGAATATCTAGAGACATTGGATAGGTGGGAGTAGTACAAAAGGCAGGAATCAGTAGGGAGTAGCAAGTTACGATTGAGATTTAAGTTATTGACAAGCTACTTGGGCGAGCCTCCACGGAGATCCGGCTGGCGGGTTCATCCCGTCTGGTGGCAGGAGCAGGAGCCAACCGCCCACTGCCTTCTGATTTCCCTGAGGACGGAACTCTTGAGAAACCATTCTTCTGGCCACAATGACTGCCTGCCCTCCCCGCGTCAAGCCACTTCATCTCCATTGCGAACTTCTCACGTTCGCTATTTGCCTCTGCGTGTCACATGCACCGACGAACAGCCTTTCACCATCCCAACCCCGAAGACTCGGCAATTTCCGAAATAAGCCTAGTAACACACACACACACGCGTACCTTTTGCACACTGAGACAGCTGCGGGCGTGGACTCGCTTCATCGTTGGCCTACTTTCATGGCCCACTCCCTTTCCAAAGCCAATTCCTGCAATTTCCGAGCAGGCGAGAGTGAACTATCGACTTTGTTAATTCATCAACTCTTATTATTTTCGAGTTAAGAGGAAAGCTAGGGGTAAATAATTCAGTAGTGGGGGAATATCGAAGTGAGGATTAAAATAAAATAAGAGACAAAGATAATTGAAGGTCCCCTTTAAGAAGCGGGAAGGCCTCGAGTCTGAGGAACAAGTGCTCGCTCGAGAGGTGAATTAGGCTCAACTTTTCAAGCAGTGCTGACTCTTCGATCCCAGCGGCCCCGCTCGAGGGCGTAATTCAGTGCGGTAGCAATAATAATGCTGGTAATAAGGTCACGAATCGCTATTGCCGCAATAATGACATTGAGATTGGTAGCCAGCTGGATTGGCCTCCCTAATAAAACAGAAGTTGTTGGGATCCCGTCGCTTACGGCCGGATATCACGCGACTACCGCGCCACCCTACTGTAAATATTAGTCCGGCTACTTGTGCCTGCTTGAGGAGAGTAGGATCGAGCGGCTCCTTGCTCGAGACTCTAGTGAGCAATGTGATTATTCTTAATCCGAATGGCTCTCAATTCTCGGCGGGTTCTACACAGTGACTGTAGCACGTGTACACATCGAAGCCGACCGCGACGACCTCCATTACGAGGTCTGCATTCCGCGGGAAATGAAGCTGGCCGGAATTGGGCGGGCGCGCGACCGGGTTGCGATAAAAAGCCCCTCCGGAATTTCAGCGCGCAGGAATTCAACTTCGCGTTATGACATATAAATAGTAATACCCGCCCGGTATGGAATGACCCTCGTAAATCGTGATTTAAAGGTAATTACGAGATTCGAATGCACGATGCTATGGAGTCCACCCTGCAGGGTGGTGGCAGTGCTAGCAAGGATTTTACGTCTTTCCGCTTGAATTAGACTGACGTTTGCGCTTTCGAATGGAATACTGACATCATGCTACTTTGTCGCGTGCCTTAAGGCCTAAACAAATTGTACAAAACTTCCCAAAACTTAATGACCATTTTAAGGGATGGATTGTTATGTATCACGAATTTGTTGAGATCAAAATATACCACCATGACAATACATTGTTTCATTTCAACGACTAGTATTCCCTGCAGTGGAATAAGTGGAGGATCACCGTGGAAAATGAGAATGCTGGGATCCTTCGATCGGTTGAGCATGCCATTCTTTTTGGTGCTGGCTCTGACCGCAGAGCCATCCGTACACCGTCCATGGGATTCGAGGGAACGAAACAGGAACCTGCCAGGATGGTTACGCGAATACGGGAGAGCAGTGGACATTTCAACGAGCGTTTCCCTTCGTTTGGTGTACGTGTGCGTGTCTGCGCAGCTGTATGTGCGACGCTCGACACGTAGTATATTTTATCGCATTACTGGCATTGTTGCGTCAGGACCCCTCCCGGCTCTTGCTCCATCCCACCCACACCCCACACCCCACCCCCTTCCTGCCCTTCGCCCCGTTGCCGAACACCATTCCACGAGGATTAAATATTGACTGCGATTCTGATTTATAGTAATTGCTGGAGCGAGCGAGAGGGCGACAGGAGTAGAGCGGCAGAGAGGACGGGACAGCCGGAGACAAGAAGGGTTGAGGGTGTGAGGTAAAAGAGGGCGAATGGACCGCTCGAGGAAGAGGGGGAGGGTGAGGGATGCTGAACGGGATTTTCGAGGGGTGGCTATGTAGCTCGAGGACCGAAAGCCATTCCCTCGCTGACAGATGCATTTGCCAGAGCGTTGCGGACGTTTCTCGCTCGTTCCACGTCGTCGCGCGGCCTGTCGTTATTATGGCGCATTTTTATTTAGCCGCCTGCTCGCCTCCCTCGCGGCCCAACCACCCCCCTTACGCCTACTACCTCTTAACCTATTGCTTGGAGTAAGCAATGGATTTAGTAGATGTCGCTGGTGCCCCAAGCGAATGAGATACTTCAGGTCGGTTTAGTTCTCATGTGTGATCTGCTTTAGTAACGGAATAAATAATCCGGCTATTAAACGTTTCATTAATCAAGGCTACATAGCTCGCCACTAAATCAGTCAATTGCCGGGCACAAAAGATACAAAGCGGATCGAAGGTAAAAGCGGTAAAATCACTTTAGTCAAAGCCACTTGAACGAGGGTTCACGGTTCACCGGAGATCGGAGAGGCAGGGTTGCTGCGAGAGCGAATAAAAATTTCATCCGCGTATCCGAACAATTATTCCCCGGGCACCGAGCAATAGAGCGAGCAAGCGAGGAAGGCGTGCGTGCCCGTCGTAATTAATTATTTGTTAATTGTCGCCAATTACGGTAAATAATGAGATTTAAGCGGATTGGGCGGGGGGAGCTCCAAGGGAAAGGACTGAGGTCCCGGAGAAGTGACGTCCGGAAGTCAGAGAGGGTTGGAATTGTCGGAGAGACGGAAACTGGTCACCGGGGTTACCGAGGCAGCTGATTTACTGAGAGAGCAGCAGGCGGCGCCCGATTATTTTTGGTTTTAGCCATGCCAGCCATTATTTTTGGTCACTCGCTCTCGCCGCAACTTGCTCCCCGGTCGGCATGGAATTTACCGTCCCGCCGCGGTGCGTTCAAGTGGGTAAAAAGCCTCCGGGTGTATCCGTACTCGATGAGAAATTCATCCCGATACAATAAGACCCGGGATCTAACATCAAACTGATACCATATTTATTGCATCATTCTTTTAGACCGCAATTCGAAACCCCGTCCATTCTGATCAAGCCACAATGAAAAAAAGAAATAGATTTGAAATTGGGAAGTGAATAAATTATGTTTGCATCAGGAGGCCCACAAAGTCGGAACAATATCATGCGAATAGCACGACGAAATCCATTACTGAATGCGGTGGCCAATTGGTGCGCGAAACTGGGATAACCGATCGGACGTCTCTAATCAGCGTAACTAATAGCTTTACATAATTCGGCATAGTGAATTAGCGTGTCGGATGATATATGCACAGCCGCGAGATAGAAACCGACACTGCGCGCGCGCCCCAGTATAATACCACCGATATTTCCGCGGAAAGCATTATATCGTAACCATAAAACACGAGCTATTACAAGTTCCTTTCAGCCGGCGATAAGTAGGCGACGTCACTTCCGCTGAAATCAATCACTATAAAGCAGTCGAATGTAGTGAGTGGCTCCTACGGCGGTGAGCAATCTTCCGTTTTCCTTTGGGGGTGGAATTGAGTTGTAAGCGGCGAGAATGAAAAATCTGGGACGCAGAGATGGTACGGGATTACTTTGGAAAGCCGGTAACTTATGAAGCTGAATGACAGGCGGATATCAGTGGTGGGCGATGAGGGCAGACGGCGCGTCATGGCACTTTGGAAAAAATGAAATAAATGATGACTGAATCGGAGCCCTTCGCAACCGAGCACGCCAGCCGGTTCAGGCCTTCGGACGTTTTTATTAATTTCTCTCAGATACAATTAGTTGCTCTATTCGTCAGAGGCGTTTCATTTAGTCCCTCCCATCATTGCTAACTCTCACAACTCTTTACCCCTTTCATCACCCTCGACCCGCTCGCCCCACCTAAGCTTCTCTTTTCTCGAGGAAATGTTAAGACCTCATCACCGGTTTCCAGAAAATCCTGGTAAACTTATTTGAATTGAATCACAACATTACAAAGTGGAAAAAGCATAGCATTCCTGTCGAAGGCGCCTTTTATCGAGCAATCGAGTAATCGGCATGGTGTCAGTATCAAAATCCCGGCAATACATTTTCCACCAGCGGAGATTCTCACTGGGGGCTTTGGCGGGTGCCGTCGAAGAATCGATCGACCACGGGGACGGAAAATCTATTACGGAAATAATACGTAAGAGCAGACGTGCAGGTAGATGAGTGCCAGAGGTTGGTAGTGGTGGTGGTGCCTAGAGCGTGAGCTTGGCAGATTGCTAGGCATTGCTAGGTGACCGTTTAGCTCGCGGGCGTCGAGAATTACATGCGCCTCGATCCGCTCGATTTAAATTATCAGGTGCTTGGTGGATTCGACGAGCGAAATTCTACGGTATCTCGATGCAGCCTGCATCGGAGGGGACTCGAAAGAGGGTGAGAGAGAGAGAGGAGGAGCGAGAAAATCACAGAGTGGGCACGAAATAGAGGGAAAGAACGGGTGGATGGTTGGGAGATGTGTTACAGAAAGTAGAGGGAAGTGGAAAAGAGGAAAAGGGGAGAGCCGGCTATCCGGAAGTTCGTCGATACTACCTTCAGAATTTTAATAGCCGGGGAGATTTCGTGTCTTTGACCGTCGTTACCCTCTGATAACGTGCATTTCCTCCCATCTGATATTCTAAACCTGCTCTTTCTTTACTCTGCGCTATAAATTTCATCGACTTACTTCTCCTGTAGTTCAGTTATTCCACTTGTGCTTGGCAAACTGGCGGACATAACTTTAACTTTGCCGATTCGTAAGAATCTTTCGTATTAAACCGAAAGAACAACTAAAACCTGGTTTTCTCATCTAGCTATTACACATCCGTGATTCCAAGTATGATGATCACTACGATTATACTGTAAGAATTAAATATTCCACAGCAAAGTCCTTTCGTTTCTCGCTTGAAGCATCCCACGCTTGTGGCGAGGAAAGCGAGTAGTAATAATAGACTCGTTTATCAGGTTAAACGAATACAAGTTTGGAAGAGTGTTAAAGGAGAAATGTCTGGACAGGGAACAGTTGGAAACAGAACAAAATCATGCATCAATGAAGAAAGAAAAAGATAAGCAATGGTCCAACATGGTCTCCCTTGCAGAATCGAGGAGAGCAACTGCGGCGATCCGGTACCGAGGAGATCGAGGTCCAGGAAAAGCGAGGAGGAGAAAGTGGACGAGAGCAGATGGCCGAGGCACGCAGGGTCTCTAATGGTAATTAAATAAAAGAGAATCGAATGAACTGTAACCAAAATTGTGTTCGCTCGATGGAAAACAAAGAGGCTGCCTGATGGTGGAAGGAAAGGACATAATGTGGGGGAAGCGAAAGAGCTGGACGCTAGGTTGAGTGAGGGAAGCAGTCTGGAGGGCGAAGAGCACAGAGAAAAAGAGGGTAGGCGACACTGGAGACATGGGTGGGGGGTGAAAGCGACGGAATTGGAGGAGAGGAAGTCGGCTCGGAGAAATACGTATCCAGTTAGTTTTACACCGCGGCTCCAATTGATTCGAAATCGATTGTCGTTCGAGCGATTTTCAATTGATCGATTACCGGCGGCGGTGGGAAAGCCCGGAAGGAGCGCACCCGCCACACTGAGAGACTGAGAGAGCACTGTGAGAGGGTTTTCGAGGGATGAGAGAAACCGGGCGAGTTTGGCCTGCGGCAGGACTTACTCTGAGCCAACGCCAATTGCATCCCGTTTTTTACGCTCACTTGTTTCGTCTCGTGCCTTCACGCTCGGCCGATACTGCACCCTCCTTCGACTCCTGCTACCTTTTCTACATGTTCTCTTTGTTTCAAGACCTCACCGCGCCGACTGTCTTGTTTTTTGTCAGTTTCCCTTCAATGAACTCGTCGAACGTGCTTGTTCTTTAATTGCTAAGTCTTGTACTTTAATTTATCATCGCGTTAACACAGTGTTGATTGCATTCGCGGAGAACTCTAAGCATTTGGGATTATTTCCTAGTCAGACAATTTATTCGATCAAGAATTGAACTCTGACGAAAAAATGAGAAATGCTCTCATTAAAATTTCATCGGCCCCGGGGGAAATTCGCAACAGGAACCGAAAATTCTATCAGATACGCGGGTGGTTTTTGCTTTTTCGTTGGAGTCAGTACGAAACGAGGAAAGGAGGGTCTCTCCGCTGCGAATCGATAAGTTTCGACATCCGAGTGCCGGCGCTTCCACGCTCCCGTGGCACTGGGATGATATTGCCAGGGCGGAAGGTTGTTTATTACGGGCAGTGCAACAGGAAACGTCGGCTTGGCGGCGCTCGCTCTCATCATTAAACGCGTACGAGCGGTCCGTTGCGAATCCATGTTAATTAAATCAGTTAGTGTACACAGAGCGAGCGAGGAGCGGCCTCGCATGCACATACATGTGTGCACCTATACAGGGGTAACAGTCGTCGCATCCGGCGGCGGCGCGTAATACCACAAGTCGGAATAGCCGAAACTTCGTCATGCGCCGAGATCACCGATTAATTTATCCTTTGTCGCGGTAAATGCACTCTCATTCACCCGAAAATGCTCTTTCTCGCGGAAGATAGAACATAGAACTGCGCAACCATAATGACACTCTCCCCGACAGCGACACTAGCCGACTTAACTTAGCGGAATAATTTCACCGAATTAATTAATAAGCGTGACTGAAAAGTAAATCTTAATATATTGAATTTATTTGCAGCAAGGGAGCATCCGAATGTATTTTCTTAAATTCCTACTAAAACCTGTCATTTCCCACCCTACCGCCGAGAAGAAACCCATTCCATTCAGCAAAGAGAGAAAAAACAATAAGGAACTGTGTTGAGCAGCCATCCAAATTGCCTCAGATAATACGAGACCAGGGTTCTTAATATGCCGAGAGACGCGGAGACCGTCGACGTACTTATTATTCTCGAAGAAGGTTCCAGAATGCTTTTCTCTGCCGTTCCGTTCAGTGTACGCGACGTGCAAGCCGTAGCGGCCAATCAATTAACAAAAAACGAGTGGACTAAAGGTCCAGAATCCTAGGCGGTAGATGGTCATTGGTGGAACGGTTTTCCCCACATTTAGGACCCATTTCACCAGATTTCCAGTTCATAAGTGCGTGGCGATGGTACTGGATCTTCGACAAAGAACAAAAGGGCGACGGAAGGGCTGCGTAGGTTGGTAAAATTTTGTTCCCTTCATGGAAGGACTTTGTGCTGGAGAAGGAATGGTGGAAAGGGAGTGAGAGTGAAAGGATGGATAAAGGGAGCGAGGACAGGGAGTCCGGAAATAATGAAAGGGTGTTTATCCAGAATTAGGTCCGACCATCCCTGCTTGGTACCCCCATAGTCCATCGTTCGCTCATTCAGACAAATTAGCCCGGCGGCAGCCCTTTGTAGTTTCGCGATTCAAAGCGCGTGTAACTCTTAGCCGCACGCATTCCTGTTGGCACAGCTCTTCAACACTTCATTTAGAGAGATAGGGCAGAAGTGGTACGAGCGAGAGCGGGGGTCTTGCCGAAAAAAAATACTAGGAATATAAAGGATCCTGAACCACCGCCTCGCCATTGACACTCCACCTAAGTACCCCATGTCCTTCCGCTACCCCCCTTTCAACTCCTTTCTCTCTGTCTGTCCAAATAGTCGGCACGGGCAAAAACTGAACTTTGGAAATAAGGTAATAACAATAATTAACGTTTCTTTCGTGACACGAAAGCTTTTGACCCGCCAATTTATTCCGAGTGCAGCCAACGTAAATGGAGAGTTTTCCGTAGTAATCATAAGTGAAATAAGGCGTTTACGTCGACCTTAACTAAGCTCTACTCGTAAAGCAGCGCAGTAGTCGCGGTTGGCTCGATTTTCGGATGTCGTTAACGTAGAGCCGTACGAGATATCAGCCAGCGGGAATACATAGATTTTGCGTAGAGCCATTAACGTTATCCGCTGTCTTAAATCGTCGAGTGGAATCCGCGCGCGGAAACCGAGCGTAAGTACTTCCGTAATAAACGAGGCCGATGATGCCTGGAATCGAGCCTGGGCATTGTGCTAAATCGCAAAAAAAGAGCGCCCGACTGGCTGCTATATTATTTGCAGAATTGCAGCGGGCTCTTTAATTCGCAATTCCGAGTCGCAGGGCTCGCTGGTCCCTTAATCATCTTAGCCTCTCTCACTTCTCATTGCACTTTTTTTCGCGAAGGTGGCGACAGCTGCTCTTATGGAGCGTCCTTCTTTTAGATGGACGGTTTCATTTTCGTTACTTCAACCAATCTTGACACTTATAATAGAAGAACAGAGACAAATTGGAGTAAGATGCTCGCCAAGCGTCGACGTATTGGAGTCGAAAATGCACGCTGTTAAGTTTCACGAAGCTACATGAACGAATGATCTAGCGGACAGGTTTATTAAGAGGACGATAAAGGAAGCGGGAAATAAAACGGTGCCGGTCTCCCGGTAGGCGATTCAACGAATTGATAGTTAATTACCGGGAAACGGGGGCGGCTGGGATAACGGATGGGCCGTGGCGGTGGGCGCCGCTGTAATTCACGGCGAACGGATTTTCGTGTTCCTTTATAGGAGGAGAGGACGCAACGCGACATCGGCCTGGTGGCGCACCCTCCTCGAGTCCTTAACCTGCCGGAACTGAATATTTAACCGATCCCCTTGATCGAGAGATAGAGACGGCGACGGAGACGGCGGCGTCGATCGAGACAGAGATAGAGGCACTCTCGCAATCCGGCCGGATGGATATACGTGTTCGTTTTAACTGGGCTGTCGATTCGGTCCTAATAGAATTCCAATCGCGTCTCCCTCGCTCTCCTAGCTCCAACTCGGACTTGATGAATGTAGGCGGGCTCGCCGCGATCCAGTTTTTAAATGAAGCGGCTGGGAGTGTTTAAGTGAAGCGGACGGGAAAGCCGGATTAATCGCAACAACTGCACCGCCGCCACCGCCAGACGACTGAAGCCAATCCCTCTTATTTCCATCCCAGAGCTTCCCTTAAGACGCCAAGCAAACTCGTATCCCTAAAAACGACTTTAGAAAACCAGTTCCACTACTACTTTGTGAAAATGAATGTTCGCATGCTTTAGTGTTGACCCTTCGCATTCAAGAATACAGTCTGCATGGCTTACGGTACAATTATTTTATAAAATTCATAAAGTGTCAATGATATTACAACAGCATTTGAAAAAATAAAGCCCGCCAGGCCGAAAAAATCCGGCGGAAATTCGAAAAATCAACGCGGTGAAATACCTGTGCAAATATAGCACTACCTATCTGCCAGCTGCATTGAAAGAATTAACTCTTTTTCCCGTCTCCCTCGCGTGCCTGACATAACTTTCAAACTCAAATGCAATGTACTGCGATCCATTTCTCAAAACTTTTCAGGCAGTATTTTTTCGTGAAGGATCGCAATCCTACTTATTCACTCATAATATACTAGATTCCAGTTGGAAATTAAAAGTTCTCACCAATTTTTATGAATAAATAGTTCAAACATTATTTAATTTTCAACATAGTGCTACTGGGAGTTCTCAAGTAGGTGTTACATTCTTACCACGTATATTACAATATTATACATATTATAATACTCACCAATTACTTGTCATTAGTAATGCTTTCTTGACCTGCACAATACAGGTATGACATTGCGTACTACAATATTTTAAGAAATATGTTCAATGCTTACCTTATATTTCACAAATCAAAAAGTATATTAAAAATGAGCAATAGAACCATATAAATCAACCACAAAATGCATGAGGTGCATATGTAACAATATCATATTGTCGCCATATGACAAAGTACCAAAGTACACTTAAGAATTGTATGCATATAAATAAGCCACAGATATTCAAACAAGTATATACGGTTGTGAGTGCAAAATACCCGAGCCTTCAAAGACTATATGATTTTCAGTACACTGCTTGTATGCATGAAGTCTTTAGATTATAAGTACTGTGCAAATAATCTGAGCAGGATGCCATTCAGGCATTATAATCATGGATCATGTACATGCATAAGTATGCGCAGCCTCTAGATGCAGCTTCAATATACAACAATGTTTACCAGTGTCAATTAGATGAACTGTTAGATAAAATCAGCGCCTTGTAAAACCCTTTCAGAGGTTTCATTGTGCTGCTTGTCTCCATTCAGACTTAATCGAACTGATAACCGCGCACGACACTTTCTCCAGCCAAAATACTTACAGTATAATCCAGTATTCTTTCGCACAATTTAAGACGAAATTCCGCATTTTTTCCAACGAAAATTTAAGAACTCTGCGATAGCAAAAGAACGCCATGCATATTCAATCCCGGGCTTCCTTTGCGACTGCGCAGTTGGCCGCGTGGCGCCGTACCAATTGGTTTCCAACAGTACCGGTAAAATTGCAGGTGCACAATAAGAATATTGATATTTATCACGTAACAAAAATACCTCTGTAAAGTTGGCCCCCGTATGTTAGAATTTTGGATTTTTTTATATGGCAATCGTTTGACGGTCCTTTGACGATGATTAACAGTAAAAAAAATCGTTTGATGGTTCCTAGATTTTTGTAAAAGTAGAAAATAAAAATTGAACGTCAAGTTAGCCACCGTAAAAGACGAATTGCAGACTCTTCTTGATGTTCCACTATGTATTTTCAAAGATCCTCTTTCTAAATTAGAATCCCCGATTAAGTAAAAAGTTCGCGTTGGCAATCCTTAATTTACAGTTGATGCATTGGAAATTATCGATTGTCGACGTTTGAGTGCAAAATCTAATATGGCTGTGATGTGTTTTCATTAGTTTTCCTGTACCTAATAGGAATGTCGAAGTCTAATTAATTGGTAAAATCGTGTGTTGGTGCGCCTGAAATATGTGCGAGTTGGAGTTCACTGTAGATGAACAATATTTCCTGGTAAATGTCCATTGCTTGTGGTAAGGTGTAGCTGTTGCATGGGGTGAGTCTTTTGCTCTTGCATGCCACATATTGTTTCTACTGTTTGTCATTACTAACTTGCTTATAAACTGTTCCATTATCTGTATCACGTGGAGAGTATTTTCAATTATATTGAATTGTATGATTCGAAGAGTATTTATTTGTGCAATACTCTGGCTAGCTTTAAATATGTATGTTACAAATAGAGGGAATATTTAATAACTAAATAGTTAACTCTAATATCGTTCATATGGTTTCCTGTATGCTTTGATGTCAATGTAAAACGTAAAGCACTGATTACTTCGATATTTTTGTCACTCATAATGATTGGCACGCAATTAAATTTGCTAAATGCTGTGTTTCGAGAATAAATCCACTTTTAGTAAGTTAATACAAATTCTTATTCGGGTTAATGGCGGGAATAGACAAGTGGACGAACGAGCATGAACGGTTGCTCGAATATTCTTTCTCCTCATTCCTTATTCACTTGATATTTCATTCGTTTGCTCGTTCGTTCGGTCGTGGTACTCTTTGCCCGCCGGAAATATCAGCTCGCCTCGAGCGAATACGCCTTTTCCTCACAAAGAGAGAAGCAAAACTAAAGTGGGGTGTGTAAGGAGGAGAGGTGGTGGTGGAGGAAAGAGCTGTCGCTGGGTGCGAGGCCACCCTTCTTAACGCACCGAAAAATCTCGATGATTTGTGCGTCGCATCTGCATTTTAATTACTCTGAATAATTTCCTCCAGGCGGGTAACCTGTGAGCCTGTCGCCTCTCTCACTCGCACCATCTCCCTCTTGGAAAAGGGAAGGAGAAGGAACTTGAATTTGCCGCAGTTACACTTTAGTTTCACGCTCAACTCTGCTCCCTCTTGCCAACTCATGCCCAAAACCTGATGGTGTCATCGCCGAGACGATCATTCGAATTCATAATGAATTCGTGTTTTTATTCATTATCATCATATTTAACGAGCATAAGGACGTGACAGTAAAGTAAAACTAAAGGAAAAGTACTTATCTGATGGGTAGTGGGCGGAAGACTGGTGGCGGGAATTCGTTACTGTAGAAACACAAATTAAAGCTCACATTTTCTAGCATGCCTTAACTCTCGCGCGTGGTCGTACGCGCTCGGCGGTAGCGAGGTATTTTTTTCTTTTTTTATTAACCAGCCGCATTTATCACAGTCCGTAGGATGGATGAGACTTGACGGCACGACCCCAGCAGCGGAGGCGCGTTATTTTTTCCCTCCGCTGAATATTTGTCTCTATCCGGTGGCGCTCGCGCCGCCGCCGCCGGGAAGAAAGGGTTGCTAAGCGGATCGCGGCGGAAGGGTGTCAGCCGCTTATTAAAAAAAGTCCCTCGCCCCGTGCTCCCTTTTACTCTTAAACACAGCGCGCCCCTTTGTCTCGTTCACCTTCTTTTCCTAACAATGGCCTCCCGGCCATTAAGATTTCGAAAGCGTTAAGGAGATGATACAATCGGGCACCCGGAACGCACGCCACCCGGCCCTTTGTCCTACCGAAAATTGATAGTAGGACTCATCACCGTTTATAGAAAGTGAATGCCCGAGATAATTTCCTATTTTTCTAATTTCGAATCACACTATTATTGATACGTTCAATTTGCTGGTATGTATTCGACCGCATTTTTACGACTTCAAGACCGAATTGTTTGTTTCTATTCGTACGGAGTCACTAGTGGGACCGACTTCTAATGGAAGCACGAGTGCATGTATACTTAGATGTGGTACACATTCCGCAGAATCAATATCGTAAGTAGCAGCGAAAAATCCACAATGATTCCGACGTTGGCTAGTACATACCTGCCGCACTAAATGCGTTCACTTGTAAGCAAGCACCAGAAATAGCGCTCCATCGACCAGGAACAAAAGCAAACAAGCACGATTTATCCGGGTTGTGGACGCACAGAGGACACAGAGGGTAGTAGAAAGCTATCATGATATAAGTGTCCACAGGGTATCCCCGATATCCCAGGGAGTCCGGGAAAGCCATTATCCAATGGATCCGATACGAGACTTGCTGTACTTAGTCCGAACTAAGGATTCTTCGGTGAGCCTTCTCCCTCAGCTCCCGATGGCTCCCGTAAGAGCTGCAAGGGACAGCAGAACAGCTCGCGTTCCTGAGAGCAAGTGGAATCAAGGTGTATGTCTTGCGAACAGCGGGTTCTATCTATTAAGGAAAGTGGGGGTTGCGGGTGCCTACAGGGTGGCAGTGGTGGTCCAAAACTTGTAGTCGGCGAGGAACTTTGTGTGAAATGCGCTTCCAGTATATCCTGTCGCGTTACCCTCATCCTGTCTCTCCCATATTAACGTGCGTCTCCATTGCCTGGCCCGGTGGTTTCCCTTTATTCTCTTGTGGCAGGACTCCTCATGTACATGTACACACCCCGCGTCTTTGCGGGTGAGTGTGTTAGGCGCGGTTTTAACGGCGACGGATCGATGAGAATTTCGAGCAGCTAACTCACAGCGCATGGAACTTAAGCGTCAATTACTTGAAACGCCCTTTTCGCTCGTGCACGCGAACCTTAACCTCTCGTACGTCCGCCTTCGGGAACCTCTAGAAATGTCGGGGAATGCGACCCTGTTAGATCCTACCTGTCTGGGGCACTCGCAGCCCCAGTAAGTGTCTCCAAATGGCAGCTTAACGCTGCGAAATGAGCCTTTACGTTTAATTGATTGTTTTATTACCAGCGTGATTTGCATAACGTGGGACGTCTGGCAGTAGTGTGGTAATTAACTTTCTCAGATATTCAGGGAACTAAATTTGAAGGGGAAAAAATATTCCCAACTAGTAAGTCCAACAAAGGTTGAATAGACTAATTAAAATATTGAACGTAAAGCAATTGATTTCAAACCCTGCGAAACGCGCGGGGAATATTCAAAGAAATCGGTTACTAAATGTCTCTGGGCAGGAGTCCTGGGTGGTCTGCGGGTACAGGAATGGTCGGGAGCAGCGGGCCGTGCACTTAATTGGATTAAGAAACGGGGGGAATTCCGGGGGAATTTGGTATGCCGGCCGCGGAGGACTGTCGGTTTGGACGACAGCCTAATTCCTGAACCAGGACCGACCAGGTACCCTGCCGCGAGGGGGTGGGTTACGAGGGGAGAGATCAGGCTCGAACGAGCGAATGTTTGTCGAAATCAAGCAATCAGCGCTGGCGAGCCGTAGCAGGAGATTATTTCTGGCAGTAGCTCGCAAAAATTAAAGTGTCCAGTACTGCTTGGCCATTGCCCTGTGCCTAACCTCTCCCGGAGGAGCTAATCTATAGACGAAGGAGCAAACCTGCCCTAGGAGAGGACGTGTTTCCTTGTCCTAGGAAAGGAGAAGTCCACTTTGTGTTCAACTGAGTTACAGTTAGCCGACAGTTTGCGCCGCTGATGGAATAATGGTCCATTTGGGATGCGCCTGCTGTAGCAAAGCTCGCTGCCCTCGACTCGACCAGCTAGCACGTATTTACATGTTTCGAACAATTAATATTTATGTCGTACACAGCCGCACACCTCCGGAACACCTGACACTTCGGCTCAGTTCCGCTTCCCCATCTACTCCTCCTCCTCGATCCTACTGGAAGTTCGATTTTCATTGCGGTAAATTGCGGCGCGGACGAAGTCACTACGTCGTTGAAGTCATGCCAAATTGTCTTAGGTATTATATGCGAGCAGTTGGGAGTATCGGGCGCGTCCTGAATTGTGCCCTTCAATTGGCAGTTTCTCATCTTTTTGCCGGTGGAGACAGGAAGAAGCTCCTCTTATATCTTCCATGTGTCACAAGGATAGGGGTGGAACGATAGTGCATGTGGCGGTGGCAAGGCAGTAATTCTTTATACCTTACTCCTTGAAACTCGTGCGTTTCCTGTAACACATGAATTAAATTAAAGTTCCGACTTGTTAATGCTTTACTCTCTTTCTGTAATCTTCACATTCACTTACACATTCAATTTTTTCGAGACCCAAGTTTCAGTATTTCTATCAAGTATTCGGGTTTCTTCGTACAAAGTCCTTTACTCTGGTTGGTTCAGTAGAGCGTTGAAATTACATCTGGGTGATTGAATTACCGGAGTCACTCGGATTTACGTAGTGATTCACTGGTCACAACAGCGCTCTTGCCGGAGGAGAAACGAGACTCGGCGATCCAGACAGCCAACTCCAATTGGTGTAACATTACAAAGTATTGGCAGTATACATACAGTGGCGGCGACGGCTGTCGCGAGCGGTTTGCAATATAACTAGATGCTAGCACGACGCGAATCAATGAGGCCCAGTTCCCGCAGGGGCGACATTTCGCCGCCATTGTCATTTCACTGCCCCCTGCCACCCCGACCCACGGAAAACAGTAATTCTAGAGGGCGTTGAGTTCGGGTGCTTCCAATGCAGTTTGGCTGCAGCATGGCTCTTATAATTTCCGTGAAAAAAAACGTGATATCAAAGGAGGAAAAAGGGAAAGAGGGGCAGAAAGGCGGCATACTTCCTCATCCATAATCCTTGTGAAAGAGGAACGAAGTAGTCGGCGGATATTTTAGATTTCTATTGAACGAAATGACAGGGGAGCAAAAAGTACACCGGCCTCGGTATTCCTCTCGCCCTCTCCGCCTCGTCCGGAATTGTTGCCAGCGGTATTGGAATTTAAATGTGGCATTATGCAGGCATAAAGTGGAATTCATAGTTTCTTCAAAGCGCACCCCCTCGATTGCAGGGGCGCACCCGAGGAATGTGTAGCCACACTTGAAAGGAATTACCGTCCTTAATATTTTAACTATGAATTGCATTAGTAGTTGCTCTTTCATCGCCAAAAAAGTTCTTCGTCGTTATTTATCTTCCTCTTGCAACATCCTTACTGAAGAAAATAGAGAAAAATATCGAATGTTGCCTCATTAGTTCAAACTAACAATTTATGACTGCTCCTTTCGAATGCGACTCAAATGAACAGTTTGCCCGTGTACAGCCGTGCGAATGGGAACCGGATAAATATGAGTTAACGGACAAATATAATCGATACCTTTTCCCAATTCCTCTGTGCAGGGTCGACGATAAAAGTGAGGGCAACTCGTAATCAATCCTGCTTTCCGTGGCTTATGCTTCCCCCCAGCTGCAATAGAATTGGTACGCATGGGGTAGGAGAGTAGCAGTAGTTGCAACGGTTAAAGCGACAAATCGTGTTTACCGTATACATGGCAAATATCGCCGTCGCGGTAAATATCCGTTAATTGAAACGGACTGGGTAAACAGCGACCAATTGATTCCACGGCGGCGGCGGCCACCGATATATTAATATCGGCGCCCGAACATGCACCTACCGGCAACGTTTCGCCAGCAATTGATGATTATTAAGGTCCACCGTGTTCTTAATCCCCTGCATTATGATTTTCCGCACGCCGACTTAAGCCGAGCCCTGCAATTTAATAATTACATTATTCAGTAAATCCATTATATCGCTTGTGCTGTATTAAATCATCTTATCAGAATAGAAACAATACAAGTTTTTACCTTGTGAGTGATGTCGTTACTTCGGACACTTAGATTGTTTGGCGATCTCGACTTTTTTGGATACCGCATTCTGAGAATTGAGAACTCGACAATTGAGTCGAATTTATTTAGATCCTTCCTGGATAACGAATACCCTGGGAACAATGCAGCAGATATTTATTGCCGGGAGAGAATGAATAAGCGGTTTTGCATCAATTGACCTGGCGCGTGGCCATATAATTTACAAGATATTGATTGCCGCTCTCGTGTAACCCTGTCGATAGTATCAATTCGGTGTATCGGAGCAATATTTTGAATCGTATCGTGTTCAATACATGTTACTATCCGACTCTGCTCACAGGGGACATCACAATAAAGGAAGACCAATCGGTGTTAGTGGTATTCTAGATTTACGTTATAATCTAGCAGTGCAAAATCTAGAAATTTTTACAAATAATTATTATTCCCAAAGATCTATTTTAATTAGGTGCAAGGACTCAATTGACATCCTTCGAATACCTCCATTTACCTCGCTATTCACTTTCCCGATAAAAAGGAATTCCAGTCTGGGATTATTTGGGAGGCTCAAAAAACGCGAGGAATCCGAAGGATTTCCATCAAGGGCTTAGCACCCAAATTACATCAATATCATAGGGCGATCCCAGCTGGAGAATTCTTTTACCTCACAATTGAGCTTGTGGGTTATAACTTTGGGCACGTTTACATTATCATTTTTACCAAATCATCAGTCGAACTGTATGTAGAACTTACTTGTGAAGGTTTCGCGATAAATCCGATCTCGAACGGCAAGTTGGCCGGTGCTTGGTAGTGGGGAAGAGGCGGATATTGTTGTCTCAGTGATAGTAAAAAGGCGATGAACGCGCGAGGTGGCCAGTGCGCGTAGCGCCCGCCGCTCGGCTTCGTTTCACGAGCCATTTGTTCGAGGACGAGGCGCTTTGTTGCGCCGCAGGATTCGCATAATGCGCGTGGTTGGATGTCGTTTAGCGGAATGGCCCTATTTACCCATCCGCCCTGACAGAAGCAGGAAGCATCAGTAGTCTTGGCCGGGGAGTGGGCTGACGGCGGGACAGCCAGGAAAAAAAAGGAGAAAGTGAAGAGGGGCGGTGGCAGCAAGAAGGGCGGGGAGGAGGCAAGCTCGCTGGAAAGTGGCGGAGGAGCGAAAAAAGGAGCATCTTTAAGAGTGAGAGAGACGAGGCAGTTAACTTGATTAATCGCATATTTATGTATCAAGCCACTTAACCGAGCCGCTGCTGGCTTTCTTCTTAAGCTCCACTCTGCCTCCGCTCTCAGTCTACGCTCTACGCTAGCTACCCTCCTTCACTAGTCCCAGACAAAGACCGAAAAAAAAGAGAGAGAGGGAGACGTTCTGCTCGGCATTGTCTTAACGTTGAAATAATGCAGGCCAAAATAAGGTCGGCTAAAATGTTTATAGGACTAAGCGCGTCCCCGAGTCGAGCCTTAAATCACCGGTCGACGACGTCTACTGTCTACTGCAAGCTCTTCTTTTACTCCCACCGTGACCCTTTCTGCCTCCCTGACCGTTTTCTATTGGGTTCTGTACCAGGATATCTTCCTAGGTCGGCTCAATCCCGATATCTATTAATTTAAAGATTAAATCCTAGACGAATCGGTGTGTTTCTTCTCGTCTGATTGGGAAGGAAAATGTTCAACAACAATAGTTGAAACGATGGGGTCCATGCTGCTTGTCCAATTGGATCTCGAGTTTATGAAGGACTCCGAGGATAATTAGACCTTGCAGAACCTTTTAGACAGATTAGAACATTAGGGGGCGTTGAAGATCCGATAATATTCGCCCGGGGTTTCATCCAAGTCGTCCGAGATTCCGAGGTGAGGCTGGTAATCGTGACAGTTTCCAGACTCACCGGGAGGAAGACAGAGAGGTTGAGGGCGGGGTGAGGCAGGTTCGGAAGAGAGATTCCAGGAAAGATTAGGAAGACCGTTTCAAGAGGAATGGAATCATCGTACTGCTGCCGCCGCTCGGAGCTTTCCCGGGCGATATTCAAGGGAGAAAAGGGATTCCAGGGCGAAGTACGAAGCTACTAGATTGCAGCGGGCGGCACGCGTCCTCTCGCGTGGATTCTTCGAACGTGGAAAGGAGAAAGAGAAGAAGAACGGAGGCAGGGTCGGATGGCAAACGAATCGTTTCGAATTCCACGCGTTATCCTTTCCGACTACTTCTTCTTTCTTTCGTCGTTGTACCGTTCTTCCTGTAAAAACTGTTTTCCCGCACTTTATTATTGGCGCTCGATTTATAAGAGCGGCACGGCGTTATTGAAGTTGAAAGATCGCATTCCTGTGGTGCAATATCCGGAAATTAATAAAATCTGATATTAAAATGTAATGTATATGTATTAAGGTCGGAGTTGCTCCGATTTTATTTGCGAAGGGAAAAGATACTGCTCGAAGTTACCTTAATTTCAGTATTGGGTGTGCTTATCAATGCAAGGGAATGGGGTACCCTCGCAGTCAGACAGGCGTTCCACGCGCGAGCTCTTAACTTGCCATTCGCAACGTTATTTTCTGACAGCAACACTTTCGATTTCCCGAGTGAATGCAGGGCTACGGCCCTCGCGCTTGACACGACACATCCGTCGTGACGTAATTTACGTGTATGTTTGAGATGCACTTAGCCTCACCGTTCCCGCCAGTCATGACTCCCACCTACCGTCACAAAAAGCTCCTCGGAATGTAATTTTGTCGAGTGCCAGTCGCCCTTCTCTTGAAACTACTCGACATTGCGACAAAAAATTAGCCACAGAATCAATTTGACGTTCGGATCAATTTGGAAGATTGGAAATGTCGAAATGTATTGCAGACCGACGACCACACACGGAAACTTGATATTTTTCCCATGACTTGCTAATGCTTCTAGGCCCGCGAACAAGCGGGCGCTGATTTCGCATTCAAATCGAATTTCGGAAATGGCGTGCACGAATTACGTGTCGAAACTGACAATGGGAAAGATTAAAAAATAGTACTGGTCGATGGGGAAGGGGGAGATTAAATTGCAGGTTGCGGCGACGACTGTTTAATTGCGACGCCGGTGTACGGATTTTTTACAAAAATGCAAACACACGCGTGTTGCCCGCAACAACAAAGCTGTTTGCACGCTGCGGAAGAAGAATTATTGTTGTTCTGGCGAATCCCCGTATCGCTCGATACATTTTACTGGATGGACGAGAAATGGGGGTGACGCCATAAAGCATAAGAGTGCCAATGCCACTATAGATTACCGATATCGTCGATGGAATACCACAATTTCGAATAATTAATTACGCTTCTATCTGCACGCTCCAGTTAATGGTAATGAATTCAGGCTCTCGCGTTTCGCCCATAGAAATTATGAAGCGAACCGGGGCCAATGTACAGTTGGAGAATAAGCTATTTCTGCAAGTGCCGTTTGATATCATAGAAAATGTTGGACCTCCGGAAATCGAGGTTCATTCCTATTTTGTACATGGAAAATATTGACGTCTGTTAAACGAACTAAAGCATTTTTTAGCCAACAAATCCTTGAAGGAAAAAATATTAGACGCTAATGAAAAAGTCGATAGTCTAAGCAGAGTGGTGCGAGGTAATTTTTTAGAGACACCCCCGGTGGTGGGCGGTAATAACATTAAAACAAATTATTTAAGTTGTAACATTTTGGTGGGGATCCTGATGGCTAATATCGGGATAATGGAATGAGGTGTCTTCGTCTCATTTAGCTGGAGGCTCGTCGCTCTGCGAAAAGGGGAATGAAGGAGGGATCACGCAGCCCAGGGACTAGGGGGAGTGACGTGGTAAGAAGCGAGAAGTGTGAAGTCAGCCGTAGACCGGGACCAATTGATAAGAAGGAATCGAATGATTGAAACATAAATCCACCCCCCTGCCGACTTAGAACATTGAAACCGCCCAATTTATTATGTGATGATGTCCTAATAGAAACTTGCTCTGACACGCAAGTAAAGCCATTGTAGAATTAATATTTCATATAACAGTAATTAAATATTCAGTAATTACTAACATCTGAAATTTAAATCATGCGTCTAACTAATCTAGGTAGTCGTTCCGCAATTACCGATATATTCATTACATATGCAGGCATGGCAAACACGCACTAACGTGTACAATTACAGGATAATCATTAAGCCGGTGCGCATAGATGGGCAGGTATATATAATAATCTATACTACCTATGTACTATTAAGATGCTGAGCACGTACACCTAAAATAGGTAGAACCTATAATGATCGTGTACACAACAGCCCAATCTATTCAAGACATTATAAAGAAATGGATCCTGTTTATTGCTTAATTCCAGCCGAAAAGGGAAGAAAAAATGGCCGCGAAGGCACGCAGAGAAGGAAGAGTCAGAGTGGCCGGTGGCTAGAAAGATAGTGAGGATTCCGGGAGTCAGGTGGATGAGGCATTCGGTAAGAGGCAAAAGTCTCGGCGGGTTCGGCTTAATTTTCATTCAGGGCATTCCGCGGCGGCAGGAATTTCGTGCCATTAAACACTCGGCTATCTTTCGGCAGCGGAGACCGTGCGTAACATAGACTGGAGCTTTCTCCTGAGGAGAGTAGGGCTGCTCGTAACCAGCCTTACCTCCACCGCCTAACCACGAGGCATCCACGCGCGTCTGTAGTTAGACACGAAGCTCCGGCGAGAAGCTTCTCTCGGCAAGTTAAGAGCGCGAAGGGCAGATCGGCCGTCCTTTTAAACGAGGCGGTCGTTCATTCTCCAAGAGAAAGGGAGAGGAGTTAGGCAGTGGGAGTAGCTGCACCTAGGGAGGAGGCCGCTTGTGTCAGAATTATTCCGTATAATTATATTCCTTTCGCAACGACACCCTGGGGGCTCGAAATTGAAATTGAGCTTTCTTGCCTCCGCGCTGGATGGAGCGGTGAAGGAGGGACGGAGGGGAAGGGAAGGCCGACGATTCTCTCGAGCGTCTACAGGCTTTTCCGTAGCCGCGAGGCTAAGGTTCCGTTCCTCTGCCCTTAGCTCCTGTTTTTCCGCTCGCCCTGCTACACCCCGAAATCCGCACGTCTTAATCTTCCCTGGAATTTCGGCGCGCTCTCCCTCAGGCTATGCAAAGCTAACTCTACCCGGAACGCGTCGAGAGAGCGAGCGAGAGCCTCTACGTCACGCTCTCAACTCCTCGAATAACACGTCTGTATTACGCACACGATATTTTCCCGCCCGCCCCGCTCTGGCAATGCTTATGCCTCGCTTCGGAGTCTCCGAGGCTATTGATGAGCATGGGAATATGCCTCGGGGGTACTGATTTTCTCGTTTCTCCTTGGCGCGCCACCCTGCCCGACTGTGCCTTTTGTTTCCCGCGGCGAATACGTCATGAATAAGAAGTAGCCCGCCAGTATCCGGGAGAAAACGGGTGAAGCGATGGGTCGAGAGGGAGATAGATCGCTTTGTAGGGAAATTATGAAAGTTCGCGCCCCAGAACCCCTTGCGTGTATGGCGGGAGCTTGATTTGCACCATCGCCAGTGCGGCTTGAAAATTCCCGGATTCAATACTTGAAAGGGCGAACTTGCGCACACCCTAAATGAAATTTGTACGATTTTTCAGTGATTGATTCATATATATTTTCTGACAATGTCTAGATTACATGAATTATTAGCAATGACGATTTGTTTGCTTTTCTATCTAATTACTGCGCCCGCATTGCAAGATGTTAGGTAACAACATGCTTCCAATCCTAAACACTCAGCAGTAGAACGAGGCACGGTAACATTCTCTATTAATTACATCAGTTTCAACAAAGAAAGCTCACCGGGAAACCCATTCACCAGCGATATATTAAATTCATGCGTCAAGCCCCGCTTGGTGCAGTTTGAAATCCGCTTGTTTCGGCGATCCGTGGCAAAACGCGCTTAAGCTCGCAATTATTTAACGTGGTTCACGGTTTCCCGCGACAAAACAAGGTCGCGGAAGCAAAAGCACGTACCGAGGGAAGCTGACAACTGTTCCTCCAGCTTCTTGCTAAGCCTATTTCCGCACAGTTCATTGCTCCTGCCCCTATGGAATCCCATTTAGTAGAAATATTATATTTCATTGCCAGAACTAAGTTCTAGTCCTGAGGTAATAAATTCTACCGCGAAATCCGAGTTAAACAATGTATTATTTGCCAATACAAGCTATTAAACTGCGTAAAAAATAAATGTTAGGAGTCACAGATGAAATTTGAAGGAATAAAAAGTAGCTGGTGCTACTATGAATCGACCCTAAAGTCGGGGGTGATCACAGGCCAGCAGCAGCAGCAGCACAGTTACCCGCTGATCAGCAGAAATTAGCATAGCCAATTTATGTGGCGCGTATAAATAACATGTTTATCGTTATAATTTATGCCCAGGAATGCCGATGGAAGAGCCATCGGCAGCATCCCCGGCGAGCGAAATCGGGGAGTGGTGCAAGCGAGTGAAAGGGAGAACAAGCTGAGAGATGAATGCACGTTATACTATCGTGCGATCTATAAGTATGCCGGCCGTAATATTAATCATTGCGTTCTCACTATGGAAATGCTACGAATGGACGATCCATTGATGCTAAAAACCTGAAATACGCCTGCGCACAGCGATAAGTACGCTTTAACGCGAAATCGACGGGAATTATTAGTGAATTTAATGCCAGCGCTCATTGCGTGGTTAAAGTACGAGAAGCAATTAAATGCATATTGCTCCAATGCGAATCATTGTAGCATACTAAAATGGTAATAATAAATAAACACTAAATTAACATGGTTCAATGTAGTCCGAAATCTGAACCGAGTGTAACATAAGATGCTTGTTAATATAAAGCTTGATAAGTGCCACTCGGTATTTGAATAAGTAAATCTATCCAATCTGCTAACGCACGTTAGCAAATTGCTTCTCAAATGGATTATAGTTTAGTGTAATACGCTTGAAGTTCTGTCGGCGCGAGGGACAATTTTTCATCGCGGACTCGAGTGGCGAAGTCCTCTTCGAACAAAGCAAATCGCGTTCGTTTAGTACAAACGAGAGAAAGAACAATTCCATTTCCCCCTCGACTTCGACGCACCGCCGCCACCAGTATCCTGCAATACTTTAAGTGCTCTCCACCCGCGTTCTCATCCTAACGTAGAACGATCCGGGAAGAGGGACCGAGAGAGCAAGAGAAACACATTAACGGAAGCGTGCAGCAGTCGTCTGTCCACGGTACATGCGCATATAAATCAACATCCGTCGGCTTAATTTCATAAGTCGGGAAACGAGATGGGTCTTAGAGAATTTGCCCTCCGTAAAGTATCCAAGTGATCCTCGGACGCCCCGGTAAGTAGCATTTCTCTAATATCGGTGAGGTGGCGAAAGTTCGGGTCAGCCTGGATTTTGAGGCTCGATTTTCCAGTTTTCTCGTTGGACACTCGGTGAAATTGCGCGTGCCGCATCGGCAGCGTTCCTCCGGCGAGTGGGGACTGCGTTTACGCGCAATCGATGCGTTTTGTCCCGCTGTTGGTAGCGGTACTGCCGCTTCTGCTGATGCTGGTGCAGCGATTACGAGCTTTCACACGCAGAGTGGCCACCCTCCACAGCAGCCGCGTATTTGTGGGCACCCGCTCTTTCTCTCTCTCCCTCTCTCGTGTGCTAGGGACCACATACTCCATAGGGATGAAGACGGAGCACGATGGGGATGATAAAGTCGGCCACACACTGAATGCTCTTTCTGCCTCCTACTGGGAAACTTTGTCGTTTCTTTTATACTCTGCCTGAAACATACAAATATAATTATTGATGCAGACACTTTTTATAAATTAACAACTGTACATTTTTGATTTTAACTTACAGAGTTATTTGTAAAAAGTGATGATTCTGTAAACAGAGTATTTTCAAAGTGCAATTTTAAAATAATCAAGTATTACTATGAGTACTGTAACACGTTCCAATGTAGGAAATTCAGTGTGTGGCAGGCTTAAGTCAAAGACATAGTCCGAAAGTCACCTGAGCCAGGGGTTGTAAGGGTGGGCGGTGGAGAGGGGTGAAAAGGAGAGCGAGAGAGCGGGCGGAGGGGTGCCTCCGTCACGTAGGAGTACGAGTGGGATAGGTCCGTACGATATGCAGCCATTTGCATACATATAGGGTCATTATAAATATACCGACTCTCTGCAGCCCTGTCTCTCCATCGTCCGGCCCATCAGCGGCAGAGGGCCTCGCAAACTGTCCGATGGTTCCGCTTATCCGTTATTGCCCGCTGCCGTCGCCTTTTGCCTTCCACCACCTACGAAAGCGTTCGGGTCAACTCTCCACGGACCCACCCCTTCCAACCCCCATTCCTCCTGCCCCATCTCCTCGCGTTTTGCCCCGCAGATTAAAACGATCTCCTCGTACGTAGTCACGCTGATCGCTCGCCGCCGAGATTGCACGCGCCGTATGGGAAGCAAGTATTTATGGTGCACCCCCTCGACCAACCCCTTGGATATCGATGGCCATCGGACACCCTCCCTAGAATCTTGATACCACCCGACTATCTTCGACCACTCGAGCATCGCGAGAACCCATGGCTTATAGGGTTTATAGAGATGTTTCTTGTTGCTTTCTCGCTGCCGATGCTACTTTCCTGCAGCATACTTTATGTTCTGACCACAGTTAAAAAGTATAGATGACTTTTATATTTTTTTGTGAAAACCAGAAGGAAGTACAGCAAGCATTATTCACCTTAGAAAAGGCCCTCTATTTAATTCAAGTAATAAAAGCTTTCTTGCAATGCCAAATATCTCTGGCTAGACGGTGAAAGGCGGGGCTGCTACCGGGTTGCCAAAATCCAAAATCGAGTTTTCTTAAACGAATAAGTCAACCCCCGTAATACCTTTCTAGCTTAACAGTCATATTCCAAGGATGTAGACATGCAAAAAGGGAAGGCAAAGTACAGCATTGCCAAGATGGAAGTCGAATCTACTTTGTTCTGGAGAGGAAGATAAAGGGATAATTTCTGGTTCTGATGAATCTAATGTTAATGCAAGACGACTGCTTTCATATTAAATGCTTTTGGGCTTAGTGGAGATCAAGACTGAACAGAGGCGTCAAGTGGCTCAGGCTTAGGTACTAGGCATATGCCTGGTACAAGGGGCGATAACGACGTATGTGGAGGGACGTGTGAAATGGTCCTTAATGGCCAGGCCGGTTCTCTATTCCACGCATTGCCGGCACTCTTGGTTGGCCGTTGTGAAAAATAGCCGACGCCGTAATCGTGGTGCGCCGGCCGTTATAACGCCGCGCCGCGCCGCTGCCGCGCGACTGCATCCTATTAACATATTCCCGTCAGAAACAAGTAGTAAACTCTTTTCTCGGAATACGCTACACTCACACGTACGTCGGCGTGTGCACAGACACACGCGTATCCCTGGCCACGAAACGCTCGACTATAAATGGCACGCTGATGGGTTTGCGCGAAGCGTCAACGCTCCTGGCCACCGTTGTGTTCGCTGGTGTGGGGCGCACGCATTACAAATGCTAATGGCAGGCGCATACTAGATGTTCCGCATAGAATACATTACCGTCTCGTTCCTCAGTCATTAGCCACGAAAATACGAAATTTCCTGAGCCCTCTGCCCTACTTGCTTCTTCTATAAGACTCGGTTTCTTTAGCTACATTTGAGATTGGCCGGGAGTTTTTTGTATAATTTTTTAATGAGCTTTACTTTTGCCAACAACCGAGGGAAGAAGTTGTATTAGTACTCCATGTAGACGGCATTGCTTTATTGCCTTATTACTTTAAAAATTGAGTTACATTTTTGAAGTCATACTATTTTTTGTTACGAAGCCCGAAGCGAATGGCATTTGGTGTCGTATTTCATGTGTGTTTGTATCCGGGGCACTGTTTAATTAAGTATTTTAGAGCGGGCTTTTATTGTCTTCTAACGAGAGAACAGTAATTTGAACACTCCGGTTAAAACTTCATCAGAGGGCAACAGTTTCACAGGAGTTTGCGTTTCACATAATTAACGAATTGGTCATTCGCTCACGCCTGAACACAAATTTCCAAAGCGCGGGGTGTATCCTACACACGAACGAGGAAACTGATGATTGGTTGATGGCTTGTTCAGGGAATCTGTGAAAGATTTAATTACAGGGACGCGCCTGATTCCTTCCACGACAATGACCGCGAGCAATTTTTAATTAACACACGCTGCTCGACAAAGCGGACAAAAATCAGGGCTGCCGGCTGTCGATCAATGTGCCGCGCCATGGTAACCACAGGACTTCAGCTATCCTTGCCCTCTTGTCAACCAACTGCCTACCAAGCCTAATTAATTTGCCAAGCTCTCGTCAGAGACTACAAAACAAAATTAGCCCCCCAGAAAAAAATACTTGCAGGACAAATTATTACGCCCTACTCATACATCAATTGTCAAACTTGAATCTAAGAGACAGACAGGAATAATAAATCAGTTTTTATGAGAAGCAGATGATCAAACAGTATCCCATTTCAACGTAAGGAAAGGCGGTGGAAAAAAAGTGAGAGGAGAGTTAATTGAGGGGTGCGAGGGGGGAAGGGGTGGGGGTGTCTGAGTCGTCGGTGGGAAGCGTAGCGTACGAATCTCGCGGAAATCCGTGGCGGTGTGCGCTTAGCGCGCCCTCGGCCTTCGAAACGGCGCGCCACCGGACCTACCCTCTCTTCGTCTACCACCGCCCGAACGGCATTCCCTCCACCTAGCAGCCCCAAGCCTCCCCTCCACTCCTGCGGGAGCCACCCCTCCATCTTCCACGAGCGCTGCCGCCTCCACCGCCACCGCCACCGCCGCCGCCGCTGCCACCACTGCCGCGATACATTGCGATACACGGTTCTTGTCTCCACGCTACGTGCCGGCCAGGCTGCTCCACCGAATCCATCGGTCTCCGCTCGAGATCCATCCAGCTCCTGACGGCCTCTCTCCGCTTCTTTCGTAGTCCGTCCATCGAGCAACCTCCGCTCCGGACAGTCTCAGAGCCGAGACCACCGGCTCGTCGCCCGCTCGCACCCACCACCTCCGCTCGCGATACCGTAAACACAACAACGCGGCAAGCAACGCTCGACGCACGCGTAGAAAGCCGGCTTGTGCTCGCGTGAACCAGCACGACGACGTTGACGCTCACGAACGACCGGCGAGCCGATCCCTGAGCGCGCGCGGATATCCTGCGGGATTTTTTGCTAGTCCGCCGAGGAGCGACGGGCGCGCGACGAGGAAAGCCTGCAACCCTTGAAACCAAGTAAGAGGCGTCTCGAGCGTGTGCGGATGGTGTGTCGAGTGCGTTTTCACAGTGTGTTTACTATTATCCGCGGTTGACAGCGGCTGCCTCTGGACCACGTGCATGATATCTTCCGGAAAACGCGGAGTGTTTATCTTCCTCGCCGTCGGATAAAATTTAATCCCAAAGCGTACGTGAAATACGCTGGATTTGTGCAGTTTCTCGTGATCGCGTCGCCAGGATCCGAAAGGGTTCGCAGGCTTCTCCAGTGGTGGCTTTGGTGGTATTGCGTGAATGTTCGTTTGCTGATATTTAGTACGCGTTTCAGTAATGTAAACCCAGGGAGAAAGAAGTACTAGCTAAGGGAGGAGAACAATTAGAACGGAATAAGAACCGAAGTAATCTTGGAAGCGATATTTCCTTCTGCCGAGAAGATCCTGCTACAGCTGGGATTCTGCATCCGGAAATCTGTACTTGGAAGCACCGATACCTACAAAACGAACCTTCAGATTGATCTGGGATTACATTAAGGAGGGGAATAGATAGTGTTCGGTTGATTCAATTGACAAGATAATAAGTCACTCGACTTCGAGAGACCTTCATCACTTCGTCTGAAGGGTCACCCCGCTGTTACCGGCAACCCTGTTCCACTACCCCTCGTCTTACTCTCCTATCGAACTGTAAACAATTTTCCTACCAATCTCTGGACTCCTAGGGCGAGGTCTGTAATCAGAGTAGAACGGGCTAGAAATCTCGGCTGTCTTTAATTATCCGGCGGAAAGTGGTGCAGAGCCACGAGTAATCCATCAGTATCTAAACGCGATTAACTAGCTTCGACGTTTCGACGTTCGGTGGGGTGCAAAAGAAGTCTGGCGAGAGATAACGTTGTAGGTGAAGCTGGATCTCGTTGGTCAAAGGTGATAGAAGCGAGCGCCTATAGAAGTAGAGGCTGAAGTGGTCGAGCTCAAGGCATTGCCGGCCACGTGAAACTGGTCGGTATTTGGTCAGACCATAGGTCTGATAGAGTCTGAGAAGCCTCGGGTTTCCCGCGCACAGTACGAGCAGTGAGAGAACACACACAAGCTCACGCCGACCAACCAACCGACGAGTCTCGACCCTCCGCCACCAGCCCCTACACACAACAACCCAACGAAGCATCCCCCACTCTGAATCGCACAACAGCCTGAGCGGAAGTAGTAGTCAGTCGGCGAGCGACCTTCCAACATTACGGGTTAGGTTCCCTCTTTTTCCACCCGCCGTGTCTTCTTCGTCCTCGTTGGTAGAATCGCGAGGACACCTCTGCCACGCACTCCTTTAAAGGAAGCCTGACAAAATCATCCGGAGACACATCGCCGATACTTGATTGAGATATATCACGGGCAGTTTGTCGATTTCCACCCCCGACATCCTAATCTGACAATGGCACTGTGATGCTTCATTGAGATTCGTAATTATCAGTCACCAACCCGGGCAATTCTTCGATCGAGGAAGGTAGCGCATATCGACAGGATCGCCGATAACATAATCGACAGTGAGACTAATTTTTTAACGGTGTACATTGAACGTGCAGTTGAATCTTGCCATTGCAGTGTGTGATAGTTTAGGCTATAAGTACCGTGCGACGAAGCAGCGATAGTGAATAGTTCTTGTCTGGAAATAATCTAACCATTAGGCAGACGCTCCAGGATACCTTAACTTTGATACTACTTTTCTAGAATTCACTGCGTACATGACTTAATAGTGCAGTTGATTGGAGCGAGTGACAGAACATAAACAGTGATCTCGACGAGTTTCTCCCAGCAGAGCTATCGTTGTTCAGAATTCGCAGCTGCATTGGGAACCGTGAGAAACTGTGGGAAGTACTTGGGGACGTGATCTCCGTATGGGAAGTGCATCGATTAATTAAACAAGCACTGTGTTGATGAGAACAGCATCGTAAATTGAGGAGAGTTGTCGCAAACAACTTGAGAAGAGGCAAATCAATTATAGAGTTGTTGAACTACCAGAGCGAGTTTGATACACGGCAGAAGCAGCGAAACCATATCGCTTGTGCGCCTGTTTACATTGCTGGAAAAAGCATCTTGGTACTTGGATGTAGTCGTGGAGGTTTCCGAATTGAAGTGCGAGAAGTAAACGCTTTTCTCGCAATTAGAGTGGCACCGACAATCTGGGAGATCGAGATTCGAGGCTGCCCGCATCGACCACGTGGTTATCAGTGTGCATCGGTCACGCCGAGTGTCTTCAGTAAACACAGCCAACTAGATAGTTGTTTAGCGAACTGTTACGAGCTCTTCCTGCTCATTTCGAAACTTTTACGCCGGTGTACGAACGCACAATTTCACATTCGATCGAAGCAAATCATCGTCTAACACAATATCGTGTGATTTAAACGCATAAGGAATCAGCCGGTACAAAGTATTCCCTGACGCAAAGACAGCCGACATACCTGCCGACGATTAAACGACTGAAATTAAACAGTCGCACTTTTCTACACATTGCTCCCTGTCCGGAAAGTCAACGGACGCAAGAGGAAAGCAGTTGAAGGAGGTTGAAAGAAGTGGCATAAGCTAAGCGACGAAGTGTCGCTTTAGAGTCGAAATCCCGAACGACTTGTAAGAAAAGAAGGTTGCCAGTGAGTAGAACTAGTACGACGGCAAGCGGTGAGAGAAGGCGAAGTTGGTGACTGGTGGTCACAGGAAGATAGCAAGATCCCGCCCGCAGGTGATCGTGCGGTGAAAGAGGGCCAGCAGGTGGAAGTGGTGCAAGGAGGCTCAACGATCGGAATCAGTAGGTCGTACCAGGGCCCGAGTCAAGGAGGGTGGGTGCAGTGGTGCAGTGGTTGCAGGAGGGCCAGGGAGGTTGGGGTGGCCTCATCTACAGGCGCGTTGGCACCAAGCGCTCCGGGCCCCGGGGCTGCGGTGGTGGGTTGCTTGGTTGGGGTGTACCCGTGTTCTCCCTCGTCGTCGGGGCCCAGGGGCCCCTTAACCCATCACCTTCAGCCTATACCGAGTCAGCAGCAACCGATCGGCTGTCGCGCCTGTTGCTGCGTGCATAGCAATCACCAGCCAGCTCCGGTCCAGCTTACCAGCCAACGGGGCGGCCTATCGCTGAGGGTAGCGAGGGTGGCGTCCACCACCTCCGTCCGAGCCGCCCCCTACGCCCACCCCCAGCACCAGGGGCTGGGGCAGGAGTGCAGGTAATGACAACAAATCACTAACATACATTGTAGCTTCACTTCGACACTCGTAGTACTACTACTACTACCACTACTACTACTTGCCCACAACCACTACTTCTACTTCTACTACTTCTACTACTACTACTACTACTACTACTACTACTACTACTACATCTTCCACTCTGCTGGTCGTTGGCGTCGGCAGTGCTTGACAGACTAACAGTTATCATAAAAGTTATCACAAGCCGAACATAGTAGCACGTCCAAGTTCAAAAAAAAGTAAAACAAAAACAGACAAAACGTAAACAAAATAAGAACACGGTCGATGGAGTAAGAAAGTTACCCACAACCAAAAACGCACGAAAAAGGTGTAGGGAGGAGACGGGGGCATTGGGTGGAGGTGGTGCGCACATCCTCGGCAGCCCGATGCTGTTCTTCCCGGTGACGCTGCCCACCTTCCCCGCGACGCATCATCAGACGTCCCATCCTGCGCATCAGACACATCATCAGCAGCTGCAGGCCGCCAACCAGAATCCGGTCCAGCAGCCGCAGCAGCTAACCCAACTCAATCAGCTGAGCCACTTGAATCACCAAGGCATTGCACCGGCTACAACTAACCAGCCGACAATACACAGCACCAGCTGCTCGCCGCAACAACAAGCAACGACACCCAACAAGGTAAACAGACCATTGCTGCTTTGCTTATGAACGTATACGCAACCAGCAAGCCAACACCACACTCAGATTGCATTCCTGGCCCCGTATGGACCTAGCTTAAGAATCCGATCCTCCTGAGGATCCTGCCAATTGTTAGTACCTCAGCTGGAACGTTGTAGGTGCCTGGGTTAGAATCTTTTCCAACTAGAGTAGGCTCGGATTGTTGGGTGGGGGTACGGGAAGCAAGGTGAGGAATGCACGTGATGGACACACATGATTAAACAAATGCTTTAGTATTACAGGAATATTTATTCTGTGTCGTGTATATCGTCTATTGGCAATCAATGATTGACTAATTCTAGCTAGTGCTAAGCAAAATTTGTACAAGCTGATTGATCATTACGAATGTAATGCTGGGGTCCGTTGCCTCCTACGAGTTATTAATAAATAATTGGCATATATCAAGAAGGGTGACTTTAATATTCGACGACGCTGTTTTTATCCTTGAATTTCCTCGAAAGTATAAGGACCACGCAGTCAGGCTTTGATAATAGTATATTGCTTGAGTAACACTTGGTATTGGAATGCAGTAGACGTACAATATCGTAGTTAGCCGCTTCCGAATTCATGTACCGGTATATCCTGCCTCTGGTACTGCAAGTGGAGCAAAGTGGCGATATGCGAGGGACTAGTCGGACTTTGTCCAGGACTATCCTGCTTACGAATGACATTCAGCCAGCAGCCGACTGTACCACTTTGGGTTAGGTCGCGCCAAACTTCGAATGGAATTTCCACTGGCGAGCGGAAACGAAGGTATTGCAATAAAGCATGGAATTATGAGGAGCGAGGAGCTAAATTTTATTCTAAAGACTTCCAGGCGACAGCTGGGCCTGAAAAGTCCGAAAATGACCTCATAAATTCGAATGGTTGCGTGTGGCCGTTTATCATCAAGTCAGCGGAATTCCAATTCGATGATTTACATATCAGCGCTTCGATTCAATCGGCTCGCTCGCCTGCGAAATCGAAACCGGCCAACTATAAATAAAATAACAATTGCGCGCGCTTTTAAAGTGTGTTCTGTGTATGGGCGCACACTGCATTGGATGGCTTGTTTAAGGTCATCTTCAAGCGGATGCCAGTGAATGAAAAATTCACTGGGGCTCCATAAAACTTGGGAGAATGTCCTCTTGCCATAAGTCCAATAATTCTTCCCCTTCGATCGCAAAAGAGACACACGCTGAGTGTCAAGATCTAAATACACTGATCCATTAAACTATATCGGGTTTCCTTTAAACTTATTACAAGTACGACACACTTTTTTCTCGAGGAGGCTCATATAATTAATGCCTAGATGTGGGTTACGTTTACCCACTAGAATTAAAGTAAAACTAATATTACTCTAGCTTGTATACGAACAAGAAATTAATATGGCAAAGACTACTTCTCTTCTCGATTACTTTGAGGTTGTTAAAAAAGTTCAATGCCCACAGGTGTTAGCACACTTAGACTATAATTAATAATAGGAACCCATCAAAGTAGTGGATGGCTCCGATAGTGTTGATCGTCGCAGTGTGGTGAGAGGGCTTAATTGATATAACCCACATATCGATATCCATAACACTGAGGGGCTTGGTTATATCGGTGGCAATTTCATCTGTTCTTGGGGGCAGGAGTGAGTGTCGGTCTGCGACGGTAGGTCGTATCGCTTGGTTCTTTCTTCTCGGTAGCCGTGCGCGCTTCCTCGCAGCGACGCGCTTTTATTATCCTGGCCGGGATTCAAGTCAATTTTCTTTAGCGAGCCATAACTCGCCCAGAGCAAGGCAAGGAGAGCGAGAGGGAGAACGGGAAGAAGAGTTCCTTTCTGAGGCTATACTTGCCAGACTGGATGGAGGAGGTTTAATTCTTCGGCTCTGGCAATCCGCGGCTCCTACTGCTTGCTACTCGTCCCTCTGTGCTTCCTCTTTGGCGATCTCGCGACGCCAGCACCGTTTCCAGGCGAGAACGCGACGATGATATCCCGTCGAGGATCCCAAGCAGGCCCCCCTGCCACCGACAGTTTCCTTTCGCCCGGGATTTCGTGATCAAAGAACTGCTCTATCTTGACGTGGGATACCAGCCACCCGGATTCCACTTAATACTATATATTAAACTTTCGGCTTTCGCCCGGTTTCTTTTAGTTATGTATTTGGTAATGAATGTGTAGTAGTTACTTATGTGTTGAACTAGGTCAGTCTAACTCAGGTATCCTGCAAGAATATTAGTCCCGGAAATAAGATGTTAAATGTTTCCACTAAACAAGATTTCACCAAAAACTTTGGTCTTGAATAAACCTAAAATTCCAGAGGATCTGTGAATAGTTAATTCGACTAATCTTCACCCAGAGCGCGACAGTTTTACTATCAGGATGGGCGACTGTAATTAGCAATCAATCGGTAATTATCGCTGGGGAAGGTGGGAGCGCGAGGGGCTCAAGGAGAGCAGGGTATATCGCGTGGATTAAGGGTCCGCATTCTGATTCGATAGTAAGACGATCTAAGCCTTGGTAAACGGATACCTTGGCACGGGGGATTAGTGTAAGGAGGGATACCACCAGGGTTGCAATAAATTTTTGAGCTCGAGCTTCGTCCCCGCATACACCCACACGCACAAACCCAACCCTCCACTGGCTGTATATGAATTTAGGGATAATTGTGCATATGTTTCCACCGCGAAAGATTTATGTTCCCCGAGAATGTACAAGCGCCCTTCGCTTCTGTGCTGGGACTACTCGGTTTTACTGCACAGTGCAAATCATGTACATGCATAGTGCAATGCGAGCCACACGCACACACATCTAAACACGCACCCACATGGTTTACAGTTTACACCTGCGTAACTGTGGGAGCCATGTACGTATATGTGTAGTGCGTAGAATAGGTGGCAAGACCCCGAAATGCATGGTGGTCCGCAAATTATCCAGCGTGGCTGTATGCGTATGTGTAATTTAATTAACGAGCATCGCATACCGCGCACCCACCGCGTATAAATAATAGCGATTTTTTGTACCTTCGCGTGCGGTCTGGTTCTACTTCACGTTGGCTTGAAGTAGAATTGGACATTGCTTTTAGGCTTAAATAACAATGTCTTCTTTTGCTGAATTATCGATTTTGCGTTCGTCGTATCGATCATCGTCAATGTCCACTTTCCTTTCCAATACATCGTAGCGGAGCAGCGTTATCGGCAAGATTGTCGTTTCTATCTAGAGTTTATCATAGATCGTTGCTCGAGGTACTCGAGTGAGGTGGGTGGGAACTGCTCGGTCAAGTAACTTCGACAGGGCACAACAAGCTAAACGGAGGATCTATCCTCAGGCGCATGTAAAAGTTTCCTCGGCTTGAGTGTTATAAATTGGCTTTAGTGTCGCTCGCACCATGGATACACCGTTGCACGGAAATTAGCTCCGAATTGAATTATCCGCCGATTGGAATTAAGGACGGAAGAAAAGAGTTTTGAATGAATTTTAAGATACTAATATTTGAATCGATCAGCACTCACATTTTTTTATTGTCAAATATTTACAATGTACGAAGAAAAGTCTCATTGTAAGATTCTCCGCTTGGCGGCGACAATGAAGTTAATACTTAGCCGAGGAGCATAAAGCAGGCAGCTGCTTAGGTTCACAAAACCGCGGAATAATGAATATTAAAGCTTAAAAGTACTATTTGAATATTCAGCAGGATTAGGGAACTTAACAACGAGGAAAAAGATCGAAATGGATGACTCTTTTTGCTGCATGAATTATTTAAGAATGCCCCGAGTCGTACATACAGAGTCCCGCCAGTTTAAGACGGCCATCATTTCTTAATCACTGACATAGAAATACTACTTCTTTATCACTTTTTTCATTTTTCTACGCAGATACCCAACTATACTATTAAATTTCTCCAACGTATACTGACTTATATAACAACAAAGACATTGAAGGAAGTCATCCGGTGAAGCCATCAAATCCCTCGCGTTGCAGCCCTTCACTCCCATCTCTCAATTTCAATTTTTCACTCCTTACCTGCTGGTCGACACGCTGGGATTGCCGTTTGCTTATTACTTCAGTTAATTAGCGCAGCAAGTTATTTTCTCGTCGGCCGAAGGTACGTCTAATTACTTCTGCCCTTCTTTCACCGACGGCTCACCAGCACAACGGAAAGCGGCATCACTGCGAGAGTAGGACGGTGGGGTTAGAGCTATTCCGGTATACCCACATTCTTCAGCATCGAGTGTCACATGCTCCGAGGTACAGACACACATACCTGCAGGGAGAACGAGCACTTATCATGCTTGTCAGGGCCCCTAAGACAATCGCGTATCCCCCGGTAACGTGTCACTGCTTTCTTTCACCCTCCATGCCTCGCGAGCATCTATTAAGGTCGTCGTCGTCCTCCACCTCCTCCCTTTTTCTCCCGTCTCTCTTTCCCTCGTCCTCTTCTTGGTCGTCGTGTCGAGCGAAAAACATGCGACTGAAAGTAATTATCGCGCAGGCAAGGGCTCGACAAAGGACGACCGGTTAGCGCTTGCCATAATTAGGAAATTGCTTCTCGCATGGGAAAAATGTGTCGCGAGAAGCGGAGGGTGCTGGGAATGCTGCCTCCGTGTATGAACAGGGGAAAGCTTGCGGTGAGTCGAAGGAAAAAGAATATAACAAGTGTTAATAAGATCCTGCGGTCGCCCGTGGAGGATAAACAGGTTTTAAGTGGCCACGTTACACATTGCTTGTACTGGTTTCCTTAATAAACTGGGAAGATTGCGAGGGAACTTGATTGTGGACAGGTTCAACATTTTAACACACTCATTTCAGAAACCCTAGGAAATTACTTAATTACTTAAGATATTCTTTGCTTCGAAGGTAAAAAAACCGAAACTAGACCTTCCAAAAATTGAGGATCATTCCAGCGCGAAATTCGAGGAAAATTGTAAAGCTGGTGAAAAATTAAGCCGGGGAATTAATGATTTGGGAGAAAGGGTGGGGGATAGGGAGGGAGAGAAAGAAGAGACAGTGGTTGCAGAGGGTGAAAGACGGCGTGGATGAGAAGGGGTTGGGGTGAAGGGGGGTGTAGGAGGCAAAGCCCTGTTCAGCGGAGAGAAAGAAGGGGCAGAGCATATCGTCGGGGGTTGCCCGGCGGAAGAGGCGCGCGAGGGGAAGATCAAAGCACTGGAGATGATTTCATTACGACACGCCACTCGTCTACTACGTTGAAATATCAAAAGAGCGGCGGTGGTGTGGCGCGCTCGCCACGCTCATACAAGTGCTCGGCTGCTGCTCGTCGCGTGCAAGTTTCCCTGCACAACGCTTTTCTCCTTGTCGGCAGCAAGAGAAAGGAAAAGCTGCTGGCGGGTTCGCGTCGCCCCCCAAAACTCTCCGCGCGTTCGCCCCCGAAAGCGGCAGAGAACGAGGAGAACGAGGAGAACGAGAAAAAGGGGTGCGGAGCAAGAAAAAACGAGGAGGTGAACAGGAATGAGAGAAGGTAAACGAGAAAAAGAGAAGGTGAATAAGAGAATGGTGAGGGGGTGGTGGTGTTGGTCGAGAAAGAGGGAAGGCGGCCGAGAAAAAGCTCGAGCATGAAAGTAACCCTCGCCGCGTTCTGATTCCGTGCTCGGCTCCCTTTGCCCGAAGGGAAGAATATTATTAGCTCAAGCTGCTGCCTGTTTTGTCGAAATAAGCCCGAGAGATATCGGGGATACCATATCTCCCTGGTGATTCTATCCTGTATTTAAAAATTCAGTTTCGTACTTCTAAATTCATTTTAGGGGACACCCTTTACCACTCCATTACATATAAAGTTAATAATTTCGGACATCAAGCTCAAGTAATTTTAATTCGGTCTTTTAATTTTGTAGAAATTCAAGTAATTTCAAAAACAAAGAAAGCAATTTCGAAACTATTATCGGGCCACATTTCAAGCTACCGAAGCTTGGGAAAGGTGAAATGAGGGAGCACAGTGATCCGCGGAGAAAGTAACTCGAAAATCAACTCGAAATGGTTCGCATGTTCATAAGGCGTAACACGGCGTGACGCCTGGAACCAAGAACTGTTTTCAGCCGGGCGCACACATCTACCGAGGAAACTCGTTGCGGCGCAAACACACTCCGCGAAATGAGTACACACAAACCGCATTAACCGTCGCGGTCGAATCAAAAGGTAGCAATCAGAAAAACGGCCAGCTCGCGCCTGGAACTTTTACGTGGCGGCGGAAAATACGTGTACGCGGCGAACTCGCCGACGCCCGAACTTGTTACGAACTGGGGAAACGTGATACTTTGCTATTGCCGGCAAGTGTTGCTATCGGCCAACACGAATCTCATACACGTATCTATTACCCGACTTTTGAAGCCTCCATCGGCTCATAGTAAACTTGGACAATGACAGGCTATCCACCTCTTCTCAGCTATTATTCGCAACCGTGAATTAAAAAGTTTAGGAAACCTCGGAACATCATAACCAACTACTCACCACTTTCAGGGAAGAATCATAGCCTGACTCGAAAGGGCAGCGAGCAAATTTCGCAATCCGCTTCTCCCACGTTAATATAGCCTAGCACCCGACGGAACAGAGCGTTTATCGTCTCCAATCCCGTGTAGCATAGAGCGCGAGTGAGGAATCATATTGCAGTAAAGCGGCCGACCACGGGATCCCATTGGAAAGGGGCGTACGCGTGGGTCAGGGTGCAATTGCACGATATTTCAATAGGCGGCTTGTGTTGGAGGAAAAGGCCGAGGGGTTAGAAAGGAAGGGAAGGAAGGCAGGCGAGGTAATACGAAAAAGGGACAAGGATAGAAGAGCAGCAGACTTGTGAGAAAGGTACTTGCAGATCGATGTGCAACGTCGTTCAGTTTTCGCGCGTTCGCCGCGGGGTGTGTGCACGGAGCGAGCGGACGAGAGCCGGTAATTAAAACAGAATTCGTAAAAAAGGGGCTGGCATTTGCGTGGGTGGCCGTGTGTAATGGATACAACGAGGACGAGGCCAGCCCGAGCAGGGTTGGGTGGAAGATAGCGGGGATGAGGAGAGGAGCTGCGGGGGGCCCATCATAAAATTTTACAAATGAGCGTACCGAAGCGTCGCGGCTTACAGAGGGCCATGTCAGGGCGGTTGGCGCAAATAAAAAAGTAGATAGTACAAGAAAGAGAGCGAGGGAGCGCTGGCAAAAAAACATGCCGAATGCCAGCGGTGGCCTGCCGTGTTGCTGCTGTTCGCTGGTGGTGCTTGCTAGAGCTTCCCAACCCTCGTGCGGTCGTCCTCCACCTCCATCATCTCCTCCTTCCACGTGGCCATGCCCTCTACATCTCGTCGCACCGCAGATACAAACAAACAGCGCGGCTCATACAGGCGAACTAACAAATGCTGGACATTTACATTTAGCAGGAGGGTCTTTCCCTCCCAGCCTCCCTTTCATCCAGACTAATCTCCTTCGCTCATGGACGTTCTCTCTCTCTCTCTCTCTCTCTCTCTCTCTCTCTCTCTCTCTCTCTCTCTCTCTCTCTCTCTCTCTCTCTCTCTCTCTCTCTCTCTCTCTCTCTCTCTCTCTCTCTCTCTCTCTCTCTCTCTCTCTCTCTCTCTCTCTCTCTCTCTCTCTCTCTCTCTCTCTCTCTCTCTCTCTCTCTCTCTCTCTCTCTCTCTCTCTCTCTCTCTCTCTCTCTCCCTCTCACTCTTCCTTCATCCAACTCGTTCAACGTAACCTCCTTCTCCAGGCTTCCCTCTGTTTTCGTCCAGCTCGAGTCTCGTTGGTGACGTTGGTCTTTTTCTACCTGGTCGCTTGTAACGCGCGCGCGGAAGTGTGCGTACCGGTTGCATTATGTACGGTAGCTCCGCGCAGTCCACTGTCGACTGTGGGCTTCCTGGCACTTGCAAATTTTCCGCTTTTAAATGTTAATTCCACCGTAATCGATGGCACCGCCCGGTTAGCCTGGCCTCGAATAGCCGGGGCCCTGGCCGGTCTGCACTTGCCGACGCCCTTTGCCCTTTCTCTTCCATCGAGCTGTTTCGCGCGCGTGCGACAGCCTGTTCCCACTCGCGTACACACACTGGACGAGCCAGTCAAATTGAGTGCACTGTGCTACCAACGAACCTTTTATGCGTGCTACCGGCGTTCGCCTTTTGTTGTCTTTTTCGAGCCAGGCCTGGAGTTTCCCTCCGAGGGCTTAGGCGCTGCCACAACCAGGCCTTCGTAATTGCGCTGTCCCTCTAAAGGCATTATTCTAGTCATGTTGCAGCAAGAATTTCGACCAGAAAGCCCAATGTCAGCCCAGTCATTCCACTCCCAAGACACGCTCGCCTCGAAAGGATTTCGAGGGTCACTCATACGTTCATTTACCACTCCAATCAGTGCAATGAGTGAAAATGAGGCAGGGACTTGATGCACAATGCACACAGACGATCGCGTCCGGAAGTGTGTAAAAGAGGATCCGGCTGATACAGTTGGGCGATCAACCTATCCAAATTCGGCATTCCTGTGGCTGGCTGATAGCTACGAGTGTCCAATTACTTCCTGTTAGGCGTCCAATTGTCGTCCATGGTCACACACGGTGATACTTCTATCTCGAGATACAAGCGATGGTGTACGTTAATGTCGGCTAACTGCCGCCGACATTCTGCTTAATATAATTACCAAGTATCGATCCCACCTTCGCTACAAGCGCGAAGCCTCCCGCGGGGTGGTGGGAGGGGTTCGCAGGGTGGTGGAAGGCTAGGAGATCACTAAACGCTTTGGCTAATACCATTACCCAATCTCGAAGTACACCTTCTATCTCTAATACATTTAAAAGTCTCGCCTTTCTCTCGTGATATTGCCTATTCTTCTCGCCGCCGCCTATCCGCGAAACGGCATTAAAGATTCGAGTTTAAGAGCAGCGCAAGTGAACTATTTACATGATTCGACTGCCTTTCCAGCTGAAAATAGCTCTTACTATAATTGTTCATCCTGAATATTTAATTTGGCGATTGTCGTCTCAACAGAATAAATCCGCTTTCTTAGGAAGAATGGTTAAGGTGATTTGGAAGGACGACCATTATAAATGAGAACAATGCCGACGTATATGAAACATCTCCTCCTTACCAATTCATAATCGAAGCTCGGTACATACTTATCAATACATAAAGGTGTTCAGGGAGCATGCCAAATGGAGCGCGCCCGGCAATTCGAGCAATCGCGGTCCATAAAGCAAGCTGCGGCGGCGGAGTCTCGTCCAGGAAGGAGTCTGCCGCCTGCTAGTCGGAAGGAGGTCGCGTAGCCAAAGCGGAATAGTGCGAAAAGAAGGGGAAGCAGAGTGGTAGAAAGTACTGTCGGCTAGGGGGAGGGGAGACTCGTTATGGACGAAACGCATTACTTTTATCTCGAGCTAGCTGAGAGTGGCGCCGAATTGCAATCAATTTTTTGTCTTTCTTCCGCGGCCGCACTCATCTTGCTCGTGCGGCCGGCACCTCTGTTGTGACCGCTCTATCCCGAGTTCACTCATTCAACTGAGCGTTCCTTTTTCGTTTCGCTCCGAACTGATCCGTAGCCTCGGCCCGTGTTTCGTTCGTTTCGTTCGTTTCGTTCGTTCACTCGCTCATTCGTTCGGGATGGCTGGCCGGCGTTACCCCGTGCAACCGGAATTTGCATCCCGGATCCCGCTATTTGCATTTCAATTCCAAGAGACGCTCCCTACCACCGACGCGTCGCCACCACTACCGCTGCCGGTGCCGCTGTCGATGCCGCTGTCGGTGCCGGTGCGGCCGCTGCCAAACGGCGGCTGCAAACATAAATAGGAATTCAAGGCTTCGCAAATGACTGTATCCACCATAACTTTAGCCCGGTCTGCCCGCACGGTGATTCCGCACTCTTTATTAGCTAGGGTTACCGACCAAACACCGCGCACCAGTCTCCAGATGCGATTTCACGCCCCTGTCAGTCCGCGGCAGCATCAAGGATAGAAATGGGCTACAAATGTCAAACTAGCAACTTGAGTTATGATGTAATACAAGTTCAGAAGCATCTCATTAAATATTTGTAATTATTTATATGTGGCAAAGTCCTGGCGGACTTGCATAAAGTGTACCCTTAATGTGTGTGTATGTACACATATGAAAGTCATTCTGGAAGGGAAGCGGTTCCCCTTGTGTTTCATCGGCCAGTATGCTCGAACGCCTACAATTCACAGTATTTCCTCTTTCAACAGGCGATTCGTAGGATCCGGTGTTCGGAAGCGCGTGGAGGCTTAGCCCAAGAGACGCAGATGCTGATTTGCATCAGTGTCCATCGGTTTATCCCACGGCCAAAGTTTGCCCGTGAACACACAGTTGCTCCTGTTTGCAGGAGCGTGCGTGCGAGGGAAATAGTAACATGGCGTTCCTCCTAAATTTCCTATCGCGTTCACTCTCTACACTGGTGCGGGTGCCACCCGCGTGATTTATCACGCGGGTAAACTCCCTCGTCGTCCCTGCAGGCCGGCATACCGGCATATTTATCCTCTTTATTGACAGCGGCTTAATCCAGGATAAATACTGGAATTTCCAGTATAACGCATACTTATACCCACCCCTACTCACTCCCGGCTCAGCCTGAATCACCTTGAGTCAAGTTTGGTCGACTGAAATCAACTAAAAGGGTTGCAGCTAAATTCTGTTAACGTTAAGGCAGCAAGTTGGCCTAATGTGGTCAGGACCAGTAAATCTTTGGAGCGTTCGAGCTCTTCCTAACACTTCGATTGATTGACTTGGACTTTTTAAGGACATCCGATGGAAGAGGTTCGTCACGGCGATGGTTAATCCGACTTTTATCGGTGACGTGTAGCCACGCTGAGTGGGTTTAATTAAATTTTCGATGCCCTTCGGGCGAGCAGTGCCGCAGGCTGCGGCAGTGGCTGGAGGAAAAACGTTAATGCGACGTCTTTTCTAGCCGGCTCTGGTATCTCTGGCTGGCGGTACATCCGGTGATTTATCTACGCTGATACACGATAGTAGCCGTGTACACTGGTGCCGCCGGTGTATAACTAACCCCTTCGCTCTGGAGATCCCCTAAGGCGATGCTCTCTTCGCCGCTCACGCTTCGATCGATCACATGTGCACCCGCTTCATCTCGCTCTCCCGCACTCCCTCTCACCCTTTCCCTCTCTCTCTCTCTCCCTCTCCCTCTTTCTCGCTTTTACTCACGATCTCTTCGTCCAACTCAGGCCGCTTTTCAGCCTGCGTCTCACTTTCTCTCGCGAGCAAGTTGCTTGATCGTGATCGTCAAAGGGTCGCTCGCTTCGTAATCAGTCGTGCGAGGGCTCACGCACGTCCTATCGCGAGTATCGGGGTCGTTAACCCCCCCACCTGGGTACCAGCGTCGCCCGAGCCCTGCACGACCTCCTGCTCGGCCCCCGTTTTCCATCAGTCTCACCATTTCCCTCTAGCTCTGTCTCCCAGTCTCCATCTTCTTCCACACTCTTTCCGGGAACAATGTGTGCGCGCACATTCACCATCCTCCGGAGACTCGATGCCCTGGACTCGCTGCTCTCGGGGCTCGACCGAGAGGAGGAGGTGCGCGCCACCCCCTTTCATGGCCAGCTGAGTCTCAGGTGAGACGTGAACCAAAGAAAATAGAAGGCCGTTGCGCTTAGGTGGAAGAAAATAAGGAACGAACCGATGGGTAGCCGTGCGTACCAAAAGTTCCTCCTTGGAGCTTTGATCATTCGCTGCCTCATTGCTGATTACACCTCATCTTACGCCCTCTGACTCCAATGCCGGTGACCGATCCAGCCAACAAGCCACATGCAATTTAAAACAATCTTTTTTTTAATAGAAAATCTTCTTTCTTCCTATCTTCTTCTATCACAATGACCGAGTTAATGTTCAATAGGAAGTAACAAGTATGATTTCCCAGGTGTTTTATCGTATCGTTAATTATTAGTAAATCGCACTCGTTAGCAGTGGTGGTAGCTAACTTAGCAGATAATTTCCACGGCTAATTGCGGAAATGATTTGTGTACCGAGTGCATGCTGCTAGCTAGCCAGCTATTTTCCAATAATTCGATTTGTTTGACTAGATAAATAGCTGCGCCGGTGCATCGGTAGGCTCGCAAATTTCCCGTAATCTGTTTGACGGACGGGCACCGGTGGATGTGTACCACCGGCCATGTATTCCGTTTGACGTGTCTGCGTTAGTCGTTAGTTCCCTTCGTTTCTGTTGGCACACTGTTTATTCTTATTTGCTGTGGACAGGCATGGTTCCATCAACTTCGGACAACCCTCTCCCTCTCTGTCAGGAAATGCGGCTGGTCCAGCGAGACATATGATTGCGAACATGCACCCCAGGCTTGCAAAAACTCATTCAGTCGTATCACAGGCGAAACAAGTATCGCATCGATATGAGTTGGGCCTTTTTAATTATCGAAACTCAAATCAATCACAGACGTTATAGTATGCTATTTGTCCCCGAGTCTGACATGCGTAATTCTAAGAATTTCTATTTTGTATTCATTTGTAGTATAAATATTACGACAACTTTTCAAAAACAAAGCCGTGAGATCTAAAACTTGGAGTATTTCCTAACTAACAAAAGGGGAATTTCACCCGCGGGAATCAGTAACAAACGTTTTCACTTACATTGCCCTGACAGTACGTGTACTGCCACGTCTCATCCTCCATTTCAAGTATACGGCCAGGTTTCTTTCGCACTTTTTCCTACGTCTCTCCCAGCCGAGACTGACACTAGCTTACGTGGAAGGCAGCAGATTGCAAATGAGAGCGTTTTCAGTAGCTGTATTCCTGCAAGTTTTTTAATCCACGACGTAACAACGCGAGAGGCAGTCAGAGCTAACCTTTCTCGCAGCTTCTTCCACCGTGCTTCCCTTACGAACCGTCCTGCACTTTTATTCTCAGTCGTTTCCCCAACACGACCGCGCATCCTGTCTCGTCTTCTCGCTCCAAATAAAATGTTTCTACGCATTGTAGCCGCACCTGTCTGCGTACTTATGTGTACAGAGGCGCATATGTGAGGGTGGAGACTCGAGAAGCGGAGTCAATCACGGTGCGCGCGCGCGCGCACCCCAGCATTTCTATTCATACCTCTGAATCCGGATGAATATTTATAACGTGCCTTCTAAACCGACGGAAGATTGTCGCGCGTATAAATGCGGCCGCTTTTTTCTCCTCGCGCGGACACACGCTTCCGATGTCGCGCTCGCTCCGCTCTCGTGTGACGAGCAAGTGTATACCGCTTATATTTGCTGTCCGGGAGGTCGTTTCGTCGTACAAGCACAGCCTCGTACTGCCTGACGCTAAGAACATTCGCTCTGCATGGAAATTCTAGACGGATAAAAAAATCGCACACCACTTACTGCGAGGGATGTTGCAAAATCAATCAATGAAAGTCTGGATGATTGTATATACAATAAAATCGAATGTCCTATCCTGCGACGGAGAGTATTCCGTGCAAATAAATTCCATGCAAATCGTAGGAAAAAGTGTTAAGTTTTACTTGTAAAATTGTAAAAGATTGAACAGGGTCGCCACTTTTGAAAAGAACGACAAGGGTGCCGAGTTAGAATGTATTTCGAAGTTCATTGTAAGGGAATGGAACGGCAATATTAAGCGGAGGATTAACTAAGAGGATGTCTGACCATAGCCCATTTTACTGGGGATGGCGAAGGAATGAATGAAAAGCTGTGCCGCACCCGCCGGGGCTCTTTAGGGGTAATGAACCACAATAATCGGATTGCACGATTTTATCGCAGTTTAGAGGGCCGCCTTACAAACGCATGTATTCCCACCCATGTTGAATTTGCTCGCCAGTACTATTTTAATGTTTTAATCTCAGACCATTGTTCTTGGTCGAGTGTTCTATGTGGTTTCGTGTCTGCAGAAAATCCTCGTTAGTAAAAGCATGGTGTGAGTAGAAATCAGACTAGTTAATCGTAGCATTAATTAGTTAGCATTTCAACCAGGGTTTTTATTAATCGGTAAATTACTAAGCGTGCACCGATTTTTTGGTTTGGAATATCACACACCTTTCTTTGACATCCTGCATTGTGCGTAGTATGCAAATCTCTAAGTCCACTCAATTTACTATAGTTTGTAACTATTGTATCGTGCAAGTGGAATCTAGATTGCTTAGTGCTCTGTGTTTGATCGAATTCCCTCGGTGATAGCTTCACGTTAGGTTCACGTTAGAATTGCTGGATCAACAGTCACGTCCAACCCCAAAGATTATGTCAGTCTTGCCCTGGTAATCAATGCTAACAAGTAGAAGGAGGTATATGCTATAATGACGATGGTACTAGAAGCCCTGTAATTGCTTTGGATCGCAGCTTCCCCCTGGACATACGGGTGGCTGATCCAAGTTAGAGATACACCCGTTGCTACTGACGCTATATCCACAATTGCAAATAATACGTTGCAATATCAAACATTACGATGTACCTTTTATTAAAATTGGATTAATAATTACTTTCCACTGCAGTTTCAATAATTAAAATAAATTGTTTCAGTTTAATGAATTTTAAAATATTTAATAAATGTATTTGGGAGTTTCAAATATTTGTGAAGTATTAAAATATGGAAGAGTATTCACTAAGACAAGGATGATAGAGAATTGGTAGGAATCAAAATGATCCTACAGGCCTAACTCGCAATGTAGGCGTTTACGAGTTTCCCCCAACAACGACTATAGGTGGACTAGGAGGACGCGGCTAACCTTTGTCTACGAGATATATTTCCCGGTTTGCGAGGAGATCTCATATCCCCCGTGGGACAAGCCTGCAAGTGCACCTGCTTGCTCCCAAGTTCCTCCTAACATACAATACGAAACTGGCCGCAGGAATAGCCTGGACTAGTAAACTACACGCATGAATGCCAAACGCAAATAAATCATGAAACTAGCTCGGTGGCAAATGACACGGCTTGCATTAAAGCACTGGTTTTGGGAAAGACAAATGAGGAATGCCTTATATTGGTCTCTATGGAAATTATCAGCATGTATGTATATTCTATGTATATATTCTCACAAATTTCGACAGATTTGATTCGCCAGTTCCAAATTTCACTGAATATAAGTGTCGAGCGTTTGTCGCGTATGTTGCTTGTCACATTTTTTGTCCGGTGGTTCACAATCCGGCGCACATATGTGCGCAGGTGGGTGTGTAATCGAAAAACTAATTGTGTCATATGGACTTTTCGATAAACCCAACAAGCACGGATCACCCCGCGCCCGTCTAATTGTTGATTCCGCGTCGGCTTTAATTGTTCGGCTTCGTTACCCCGATTATGAATTATCGCAAATCGGCTACGTGCGATGAGTTTCGTTTAATTGGATCGGCCGTGGTACACGCTGCTTCCATGCAAGCTGCTTTTTGTCATGCTTGTTTTGCGACATATTGTTCCGGCTCGCGCGGGCGTCGATATTCGCCGTTCCGATTCGCGGTGGGATATATTTTATGTCCCGCGGAATATCGGACTTTTCGGATTGACAATGCTTTCGAGCGCACTTAGCGCGGATTTTACAATTTAAAAAAAAGCCTTTCTTTTGGGCAGTTAAACCTCTGACCCATTTTACAACTCGCTGCGGTACACCAAAACATTGAAACGAAAAACTATTCTTCTGATATATATCACATTTTAAATTAGCACAAGAATCCATCAATTTTTTATACTTACACTATGAAATCCAATCTACTCTGAAATTAATTACGAGTGAAAATGTTCGAGTACTTTCTAAAGCACAATTTCCTCATACTCACCCCTAATAACAGCGACAATATTTCTCCGAAGCTGCGCGGCGGTGCGTGTGCCGATGATAATAGGATAATCGATGAAACTGTCACCTACCTACAAGAGGCGCGCGTGTCCCGCTCGAGGGCCGACGAGCGGGGACGAGTGGGAGAGAGCAAGAGACGCGGTATTTCGCCGTATTTCAGCGAGACAAACTGAAGCCGCAGTGTGCAGCGTTAAATAATTGCTTGGTATCCGCTGGACTCCCGAGGGTGATTCGAATAGCGGTTCCGCCGATCAGCCGGGTCTGTGAGTGTCAGACAGAGAGGATCGAATGAGAGAGGGAGAGAGAGAGTGAGAGGGGGGGTAGGGGGGGGGGGAGCGCTGCTGAGAAGGGGTGGAAAAAAGGAGAGGAAGGGTTACCAGGCTCGCCGCAGGTAGAGTGGGAGGCTCAAGGGTGGGGGCAAGCGTTCGAAATGGAAAACCACGAAAAAAATTGAAGCAACAAAGAGACCGGCGTGAGGGAGTTCGTGGAACGAGCAGGAGAGGCTTGATCGAGTAGAGCGGAGGCAGAGCGAGCGAGAGGAAGGGAGCTGGCGATTGTTCGAGAGGAGAATGACAGGGCTGGCAGCCACACTCTACACACTCAGCTGCGCGTGCATATGTAGAACGCGGCGCAGTGAGTGTGAGGGGAAAGAGAGATCAGCGATAAACGAATCAACGATCGTCAGCCACAGGCTGACCACGGTGCGCGACCGACGCTGAGCGCCAACGAGAAATTGAAAATGGAAATGTTTAATTGCCCGAAAACACGACGCCGCCGCTGCCGCTCCCGACCGAGAGAGCAGCGAACCACCCGCCCCCATCACCACCCTTCTATTTTTCGACACTTCCCAGAGAGATCCTCAACTCCCTTTCTTTCCCTTTCTCTTTCCCTTGCACTTTGTTTTCTCATATCCAAGAGAGAATTGCCGGTTCATTATGAAGTCTTATGTCGTGATTACACTTCGCAACTCACTTGCAAATGTATGTCAATTTAGACACTTTTACGTTTGTACCCTTAAATCAGGACTTCGTTAATACTTGAAGGCTTGAAAGCGATAAGCAAGGAATTGCAGACTGAGAGTTGCAACCCTGTCAGAGCAACCCCATTCCGGAGCGGCCTGTAGTACACGGAGATTGGTAACTTACGAACAACCGTTGCATATCCCATTTTCTGACAAACTGCCAAGTAACGCACGAGCTGAAATTTCTTGCGGAATGGCCGTGCCGTATTGCCGGTTGCTTTTTCTGCGTGCAGGTAATGAACACTTGGAGCTGCTCGGTGAAATGGGGTGCACGCGAGATTTAATACGCGTGCTCCAAAGATTTTATGGAAATGGCATAGGTAACTATTTGAAATGGAGGGGCTCCTTGTGTCCGTAGCAAGTTATTACACTTCATCCCTCAGTGTTTTTCTTGAAAAAATTTCATCAAAGCACTCTAGTCATTTGACCGAGAGAAAATGTAAAAGTAGAGGTGTTACAAATTGAACGACAAAGAGGAGGATTCCAGAAGATCGCGCCTCAATTCAATGAAATGTAGTCTGATACTGTTATTCACCGATAAGAGAGAGGATAAGCTGCCGTATCATTTTAAATAAGATGCAGCAAGAGGGAAGGGAGCCGATGGAGAAGAGTAGATAGGGCGAGAAGGTCGAAATTACTATCGACACGAGAATGTGACGGGCCGGGTTACCCTCCTAAGCCAGGGATAAATACGGAAATCTTGTTATTTCGTTTAGAAAGTGACGCTGCTCCGGCGAGCCAGAGACGGACATGAATCCCTTTTGGTTTATCTCTTAACGCCCGGCATTTCCTTGAATATCATCTAATCTAATTTACGTCAGTGCGCGGTCTGAGCTGCCTGTCAGAATTCATTACATCCATTTTGTACTTCCAGAATCGCACAAATTCCCTGTTACTATTTTTTTCAGTCGTTGAAAACTATTTTATACATTTATAACTATTTTAAACACTTAAAACTTGTTTAAACATTTAAAATTGTTTCACTTCTACATTCTTTATGCCCGCATTTCAACCTAACCGTGTTGCAACAGGCGGAGTTTAATTTCCCGGCACTCGAGACTCGCGAGAACTTAAAGTGTCCGTTCGTTATGTTGGTACCCAGTCACCGAATAGGATCGCGCGTTTTAAAGTCGTTGCATTAACGGTGCGAGTAAAGCGCGAAAAAAAGCGAAAGCGCGTCATTTCGCCAGAAGGAAAAGGCGAGCTTCCCTTTTTCGAGGGTGTCACGTTTCGCGAATATAGTTGACCCTGAGAAATCCGCAGGACTAGGGTTTGGGGGGAGGGAGTGCGCGCCAGACAAGATGGTAGGGGAAGCTTTCACGACATATCTGCCGGAAGCACACGTACCGGAGCGAGTCAGAGGGATGCTGGCCGGCTCATGACATTACGTTCTTTATCGGAGGTTGCTCGCAAGTTTCCAGGCACGTGTTTTGAAACAGGCCTACTGTTTACGTGCTACGTCGGGCACTCCTCAGCCTCCTCCTGCTTGTTTCTCCCGTTTGGATGCTTGTGTATTTGAAGCTGAAAGGTAAGCTTGAAACGCAAGCGTCAGCGGGGCACCTTTGTCGAGCGAGGTTTCCATGCGCCTCGTTATCTTTTTATCTGGCACTCTCCTCTGTGTTTCTGTGCCTCTGTCCTTCTAACTGTGTGCCTCGGTGCATGGGTGTGCGAGAGCGGCGGTGTCTCACCCTTCTCCTACTGGAGGCAAAGAACCCCGGCGAGGAGAAAGGCTGCTGGCCGCATACGAGACAGCCACATTAATTATTTTTCTTGCTCCTTTTGTCTTCTACTTCTCCTCCCGCTCTATCCCACCCCTCGCCACCCTCTCTCCCTCTCTCCCTCTCTCCCTCCCTCCTTTATTCCTCAGCAGCTCTCTCTTTCTCCACGACTCTGTCTGATGTCGCCATTTTGCGACACGCTCGCTGACCGCGCGCGGCCACCGCGCCACGTTCCTTTCGCCAACCCGTAAATGAATTACTTATCCCCATTGAAATATACGTCGGAACTTTATGCGTTCCACTCCCGCACTCGCTTTCGCTTTCCCTGTTCTTTGGCCAGTCTTTGAACCGTGGATACTTGCCGGCCTCGAAAACTGAGGGACTCCAGTCCTCCGTGTACTCTTTGGGGTTCTTGTCCAATGGAATTTAAGCAGTAGGAATGCTAAGGGGAACTTGGGAGAAAAAATGGGTTAAATGATCCTTAAGTAGAATCTGCCGAGTACTGAACCAGGGCTGTTTAAAGAGAATGTCCAAGGAAGTATGAGTTTCCGGGCGATCGATCGGTTTATCTTTAGTTTTACCTAATAAAATAGACGATGCCTTGTTAACGCAGACTTTACTGTTCGCTAGTGAATTAATGAGTTTGCTGCAACACTACACCATGTTGCCTATACCTCCATATACACCTTACTCCGCTTTAAGGCATCGCCGTCAGTCAACCCGCTCTCGAGCCAGTGGCTGCTGGCGATGCGCTCAGAGCTATATCCGGTGGCGTGTAGAGCGCGTCTACTCTCGAAACCGGCATTAAATCATACATCAGCGAAACGCCGGATAAAGAAGGGCTGGAGAACCAGCAGTCGACGACACTCCGCCACGCATCGTGGAATAGAGTGCGAGGGAAAGGGCGAGAGTCGAAGCGGAGAGGGTTGATTCAGAGGGGGTAGGTAGGGCGTCGCGTATCCTAGTAACCATCATACCGGATGAGAGAGCAGACTTTGACAAAGTTTAGCCGCACCTGCCGTTAAGTAATCCCGCCGCCGATTATTAGAAAGTGTTCGGTAAAATCGACTGCGCTCCTCGTTAACGCCCGCACTTTCCGTTCGTGTCAGGCTGCTGGCGATGCGGGTGACGTCGCGCTTTGATGGAAATTCTAGCTTTTGAATATGTGAACTTCGAGCACGAATTTGTTATAGAATTTTATATTTAAATGGTGGAGGATAATCGGAAGTTCGTCCAATATATGCAAGGCTCGGGCTTAAGTCGTTCCGCCGGCGGGTATTCGCGCAGATTAAGTTCTGAACACGCGAAATCCCGAGGAGCATGTAGGCACGGAGGTGGCGCTGCAAGCCGATAAAAAGGGTTAACGTGGAGGGTGCGACTGGGTTGTAATCCCCCGTTTAAAACCGACAAGAATTAACTTTAGCGCATCGCAAATTCGCGCAGTCACCTTTATGAATTTAAGCGCGCGCGCGAACTCGAACGCCCCCATCTCCTTCGTCGCTAGAAGGACCAGTTTCCCGCTTTCTATTGCTTCGCAAGCGCTACTTCCACCATGAAATTCCCACCGACTCTCGCTGAATTGCAAGCAATTACAGAGAAACTCGTGATGTAACTTTTAACACGATAATTCGAGATTAGTCTGCGCGAAACACATGAAAACGAGCGCGAGCGGTAAATAACTTTTCGGTCACGACTGCTGAGAGTGAAAGAGAGACTTGTTTATAACAAGCGCATGCAGCTAGCCACTTGGCCTTTGTTTCCCCTCTTCATTCACAAGGAATCAAGCCCGACGGTAAATGTGAATGAATCAAAGTTTCCCAAGTTTCGAATATTCGTTCAACAACGCTAATCGTCCAGCTTTTTATGAAAGTGTTCTTTTGCTGGCAAGATGACTAAAATAATATTAAAGAATTCTATTTGTAACCTCCAGTCGTAAAAAGCGGTATGCGGCTTTTATTTGGCACAGGGAAATAATTCTCGCAAATATCGGGCATTTATTGGCGTGGGCTCGCAACCGCTGAAACGGCTAAAGCGAAAAGCAGGCGGCAAATGAAGGACAATTTCACGTGCGGCTAAATCGCCGGCGTATAATTAATACCGATCACTTGATATTTCTTGTTAATGAGAGCCCATTGCCGAAAATCGGGAACACGAATAGAGAGGGCGAGCGAGTGGGGGAATGAAGGGGTGGGGCGATGTTGGATGACGCCCTAATTAGTTACAAGCTGCGGAGCGGTGGTATTAAAGATTTAACCGTAAATTGTATCGCGATATCTCCGAATTGTCAATTCGAATGCAGATTTCGGTCTCCGGCATAAATTCCGAACTCATTTCGAGCTCAGCGGCATTTGCATCTGATATCATACGCATCCGAGCCTCCCCGCGCATCCTCTTCGCGCCCCGCTCCACCACTCCGCCACTCCCCCTCCTCACCCAATCGCCAATATATCAGACACGTGTTTTTCCTCGACATGCACACGCAGAGCCATGTTCCCGTGTACACGTGTTTTTAATGCCCGGCCATTGCAATGCATTTTGCTAATCTTCTTTGCGTAACTGGCGCGTACGCTGTAACACACTTTAGTCATTTTTTATGAGTCCGCCATTCTTTTCGCCGCTGTATTAACAGTTATCCCTGGCGAAATATTGTTGTACACATTGGGCCGTTTGCCATTGGTTTATCGAGTATTCGCATCGGCATTTGGAGAGCCATTAAAAAATTAGGGATGCAGTGCTGTGAACTGATAGGATGGTTTGTTGAAATGGGTATTTTCATATAACTTCCTGCCAGCAACTTGGGAACTAGGACAAAAAAAGTTGGAGTACTAGAAATAGAACGAATTAGAATGTCATTTTCGTCGAGACACTACTCGAATTACAGGCGAAGCCACGAGCTAGTAGCACAGGTCAACGTTAGCGCGGCCAAGTAGTACATGTCAATAGTTTCAGCACCTCGTCGGCCATAACTTCCATTATTTTCCGGAGTGCGCGAACCCCGATGGAAGCAAATGGCTTTTCTATTCTAGAGCATTCACGGAATCGTAAACCATGTTATTGCCAGCCATCTGCTTTTCCCCTTGATAATGGAGCACCGTAATATTTGATCCGCTAGCACTCACGCCACCCTGGCTCTTATTATAATCCAATACCATTATAGGCTTATCTTTACGACACTCATCGATGTCAAGTCGGTCACGCCCGCTGTTTTAGAGGTGCAATTTTTCCCTTCGTAAAAGGCTCGAATGTACGCCCAAGTGGCTCGATGCTCGCATAAGAAATAGGTTGGGGGGCGTTGCCTCTTAAAAAGATGATGAAATGTCTAAACTTAGCCATCATCCGTAAGCAAAGCGTGTCGAAGCCGTAAGGTCGTAGTGGAAAGTTCTTATTATGCGAGCAGAGCCGAAATAATTAACGCGCGTCCAGTGTTGGTTCGGGTGTGTGATTGGGGTGACGTAGCATGGGACGCGTATACATCTAGATGGAAGGATCGAGGCGGGGTAAACAGAGGCAGGCAGGGAGAAATCGAGATGAAGGGCTACACCGAGGAGGCGAAAGGGACGCAGGTGAGAGAGCGAGAGAGAGGGACTTCCCTGGCGTGGAGATTCACCACAATCCCATTGCGAGGGATCCACGCTGTCGGGCGAGGGGGTGTCCACGGCGCTCTCGTCGGCCGGGTTTGCATTTCACAGCAGATATACGGTTATCTTGTACACGTCCGTGACAAAGCCCGTACGTTCCGGTTAAGCGCCTATCTGGCCCTCCTTCCAACCACCCCCGCCGCCCTAACTTCCCCCTGCCGCCACCTAGCTCGTCGTCCCTCCAATCTGCGTCCGTATTAATTACGGCACTCATTAAGATATCCGGTAATTCGCGGCGAGCCAGAGTTCCACGTCGACGCGTGCACAGGGATATTCACCTACCCGGTACAACCTATCCTCTTGCGACGAGTTGGTGTTCGTTCGCTCAGCTCAACCGCACTCGGGAAAACGGTGACTACTATTAATTCACCAAGAACGCATTTTCCTTAATTAATTGATAGATTGCCGATGGCGATATTTCCCGGGATGTCTCAAACTCTTACGTGTGCAATTCGAAATGCACGTCCAACTCTGGCTGAAGCAATAATTCTTGTTATTAGAATGATTTCAAGTTAAACTACATATTGAATAGTGCTGTGTCGAAGGTCCCTACTCGACACGTGTCATTTTTTCGAGTCTCAACCTATTACGAAGCGCTCTACTTGGTTCTACAGCTTGACGATCTAGGAACGACACTAATAGGCGGCGAACGGTCAATATGGCATACCGTGTTTACGGCGAGCGATAGCATCATCGAGCTATAACTGGTCAGTCGCACGCGAGTCACGAAAGAAGTCACCCGGTGGTTCTCGTGCAAATGCATGTAACGTACGTGTACGACCAGGCGCAGCCATCCTGTCTCCCCTTTCCTAACCCCTTCGCCGCCCACTCATTCAATGGCGAGGAACACTCATCGCGATTGCTCAAATAATATAAGTTTGCGATGCAGTTGCGCGAATGAAAAGTGTACGAACGCTTTTACTATACCGTTAATTCAGAGTAGCGCCGCCAGCGTAAAACGAACGCCCGCATACATAAAGAGACCTGGGATTAAAGGCAAAGCAACAGCGATAATAAGCACCGGCTGCTAATTTGAAAACTTGTCCGCGAATCCGGAGGACGAGACTCGTCATTGTTGGTGCAAGAGGAGATCGATTGACGCTCCTGAGGGATCATCCAAGTCCTTTTGCCACAGATTGAAATAGACATTGAGTGTCCAAAGTGATGAGAAAATAGATGAAAAGCCTGTGTGTAATTTCTTAAGGACGAAGTGCAGTTGAAATTAAAGAGGGAAGATCTCAGTTGAGCTTGAGGAGACGTATAATATTCGAATGAAGATCCGACGGATGGTGAAAAAGGGAAGGGGAACTTTTGGAGCGTGAGCTCTCTTTCGAATTAGTTTTAGAAGATTGACCGAAAGCGTGCACATAGGGGGAAGGTGGTTGAGCGATTAAAAGCCCGTATGAAAAACGGAGGGTTGAAGGGCTTGGGCTCGGGCGGACGCGGCACGGAACGCAAACGCGTTCTAGTCGTTCACTGGAAATAATTGATTACTTCCGGCCGGGGCATTTCGGTAATGAAATCGGCGAGAGGAGCTCGCCTGATGCATGCCAGGAGAACAGCATGGTCGTGCGGTAACGAGGTTAGAAGGCACGTTCCGGTCGGCAGACCGAGAAGAACTGATGTGGTAGACCTTGTTTTTGGCAATCGAGATCTTTGGAACCTGCGTCACTTCATCACTTAATAAATCAATTGATCTAATTGCAATCTTAATTCTTTGCAGTTTTCTTCCAATAACAGAATCTCCTAAAAATGTAATGGCCACTAATTCAATCCTAATTAACTAATGCACAAACTATAAAACCCACTCACATTATCGGCAGGACAAAGAAGGACGAAGGTATTTCTGCTGCGAATAATTAGTAAACTCTGCACTTCCACCGCGACGTGCCGAGTGAACTTCCATCGCAAAGTATGTCATGCAAATGATCAATGACCGGAACTTTCCGTGCACTTCGCTGCGCTACTCCGTTGCAATGCCAGGCGTACTCTCCAGCCGGAGTAGCTTTTATTCCTCGCAGCTGGTTAACGACTTTCACCAGCAGCGAGAGCGAAGGCGTCGAGAGGAGAGTTGCTAGTGCAAAAGTTTCCTGCCCTCGCAGGAAAGGCAATCCTCCGATCCTCTCATTGCCTTCGGCGGCCTAATAAATATTAACAAGTACCGCGACGAGATGGTAATCCCCGGAAGTTCTTCTTTGTGGATAGACTGCTCCTCTCAAGATGTGCAACAGAGAACAGACCGAAAGGAGATAGAGAGTGGAGAGGGGGAAACGCCCGCGACGAGCAGTGAGAGCGGCCTTAAGAGGAATAGCCGAGATAATCCAGGGAAGGAAACACAATTGAAATTTGACAATGTAAATCACCGTCGCATTCTTCTACCCTTGTTGCTTTACTTTCGGCTGCATCACTTTCTGCCACCGTTTTTCAAGAAATGGGTTGAGAGGTAAAGACTATTTTCGTACACTCTTGCGTTTGCTATTTCCATGTCTTTTAATTTCGACATATCTGGCAAGGAATGACAGTACAAATGATACACGCAAATATTTGAAATCTTTCTTCCTACGCTTGCAGTCGGAATAGGGATTACAAGCGGCTGTTACACAAAGTGTGCAAGGAGATGGGAAGGGCTTAGGCAGTCGCTTTGTCGAAAGCAGAACGTAGGAAAACCCTTTTTCCCCTGCAGCTTCTGGAAATACCTTGGTAGAGCCGGTTTCAAGAGCCCGGATAAATAGAGCGATGCTTTTGTACTTTGTTGCGTAAATGCGAGGTACAGAGAGCCATTACGTCACATCTCCGCGTCGATGGGATGCGCGCAGTCCATGCTGCCTGCACGTTTCACCGGTTGATAATTGTTTCAAGCGCTTTAATCAAGAATTCCGTGGAAAGTGGTGCTTCAGACCGGCGCGTGGGGAGCGTTGGTGCCAAAAGGCCCAGAGAGCTAATGACATTACCGGGGGAAGCGTCGAGCGCGTTCACCGCAACTTTTCGAATTCAAGCCACCGCAAGCTACTGAAGGCAACAATAGCATCGAAGTAGTAAGCAGCAGCGCTAATTCTGCTTTAAGCCGCTTATTTCGCGGCGCCTCTTTAGAAGCGTCGCGACGCCTGGCCCGTGAGTAAAGGGCGCGAGAGCTGATGGCTGGGTGGGTGAGCTTCTGAAATCCTTTTACCTTTTTACGAGCGGCCGACATCGGGCGTCGGCGGCCAGCCAGTCAGCCGACATCGGTTATCTTCTTGCGCCTTGTCCTCCTGTCGCCCGGGCAAATGGAATTTCCGAGTGGGATCGCGCAAAAATTGATTCGTTTAACCAACCGCTCATTGTGCCTGTCGGCCGATCTGACAAGCCTCGGACATGGTTGTCGGCCCTGAAAATCGCCCGTCGGCGCCCGATGTACCAAGGACCAAGGGCAGCCCGACATCCGCTCGGAACGGAGCAACGTGGGACACAGGGCTATTCTAAGGGCTCGAGATTACAAGCCCATTGTTCCTGCCCAGGCCTTTGTCTCAAATCCACCCTTTCTACGGCGACCCCCGCCCCCACCCCCTCCGCCACCACCGCCACACCCACACCACCTCTGTACACTTTCTTTGTGTTTTTAATTCGCAACTTTGTAAACGGCTCCTCTCTCTTTTTCTGAAAACTCCGCCAAGCTTGCTCGACCCCTAATGTCCGCTTTCACTGGACCTCTACCCTTTTTCTCTCCCTCCTTTCCCGCCTATGCTATATCGCGTCGACCTTCGTCAGGGATTACTTCTCTCGCAGAATCTGATGTTCCGGCCTGTCGCAATCATTTGCCCGACGCACGCGAGCCACTCGAATTTATGCCCATTCACTCGGCACTGCCTGCGTCCCTGGTGCCGCTATTAAGTGGACCTGCACAAGGACAAGCCCAAGTTAGGGTTGCTCACCCTTTTTAGCCTGACTCCGCCGGTGTCTGATCCCTAATTTGCGACACGTGTTCTTTCGAATGACACCACAGGAACGCGGTATGATAATGAGATTGACTTTATTTCTGCAAGAACTCTTCATTATTTATTCGATTCAAAGCTGTAACGATGAAGCAAAAAGAAAACAGATTGGCGGTAATATCGCAAAGTCCATCGGATAATTATAAAGTCGTGATAGTGTAGAAATGAGTTTACACGACAGTCGGGAGGTAGTCGGATTGACGGGGGGTGGGGGGTTCGGTAGTCGAAAGGGGTGGGCGGCAAGAACGTCGAAAGCCCATTACAGATAACGAGAGGCAGAGAAAGAGACAAAGTCGAGGCAAGTGAGATCGAAGTGTGCCGCTGGTACGAAGTGGCCCGATACGCCTCCTCCAAGGATTTGCGAAACGATTCCCCTCTACGAGACTTTGAAGTCGTTCACGAGAAGCGGCGAATGTAAGGGGGGGGGGGGGGGGGGGATCGGGACCAACAGGGAAATGGAGAACGAGAGAAGGAGAGAGAAAAAGGGAGCGAGAAGGCTTGTGCATCTCGTCGACCATCGCCGGCAGTAAAATGACGTCTCCGAACGGCGGAAAGTAGAGTGGATATCCGGGAGGGAGCGCGCGCGCGCGCTTCATGCAATTGGAAACTTTTAGTAAATGTAAACCGTTTCGTGCTCGAGTAGATACAATCCGGTGCTAACCCAGTATCCGCTTCTCGGTTCGCTTTAACCCCACGCCTGAGTATCTCTCTTCGCCTCTACCGGGAACACCTTGGCTGCCTCGACACCCTTTGCCTACGCAACGACGCCCCTGAATGGAACGACACTTTCAGACTACTTTTCAAGAATTCTTTTCCACCCACGTACGAGAATATTATGAATGAGAACTTGGGAGCACTAACAGTTCACCTTTCCTGTCACTGACTGTATAAATTCAGGAATGAAATAATTAAGCTTTGAGTTTTAATTAATTCATAGGAGTCTTGTTTTAATAAAGTGTGAAACTTTATGATCGTCTTTGTATTCGAAAAAGCGATTTAGAAAACAGCTACCACCATCAATGACAATTCTCAGCCGAAGTGATTCGATGGGCTGCTGAAAGGGTGCTCTAGAATCCGTATCCACGTCGGATTGGCGTGTGAATAGAGAGAGTGCGCCTGCTATTTCGTTTTATTGTTCGAGGGTTGGCCATACGCGTGGCAATAACTATGCCGGACGGTGGTACACTAAATTCGGAGAGCAAGCGGGGCGCCTTTCAGCTTTCCACTCGGGCCAATATTCCGCCACTCAGACAATGCTGACTCCATCGAGTCCACGAATTTCCCTGTTTCCCTGACTTTGCTCTCTTTTCTCGTGGGGCTGATCGCACTTTAGAGTGTTATGTTAGGATCCGGAATGCCCGCTCGAGGCGACATCTGCGCCGAAATGCGGGGCCATTCGTACTGTTCACGCTTCTAATTCAAGTCTCGCTCGTTCCCCGGCTTCCACCTTTTCCCGCACACTCTTTCCTCAGTCGACTGAAAACCACCGAGGAATCTGATATGGAGCCGTTGTAATTCGATGGCTCATTTCATCCATCAAGCCTCTCGAACCTTTAGATTCCTGACTCAACTTTCTATGGACATTTGATGCCATTCTGTTTTCAAACAGTAATACAGCCTGTTCAATAACTTCGTGAAAGGGATGACGCGTGCCAAAAAAGGCTGTCCTCCGCACTGCAAGCACTCCGCGCGTATTTTACATACTTGATGCAAACTCTCTCGAAAGTTCCGGTACTCTCAGCTTCACGAGCACCAAACTTATGTCGGCATCCATTCACTGAAGGATCGTGGAGTATTGGGGGTACCTCAACGACTTTTGCAACAAGTTACGGCGTCCCTCCTATTAAGTGTACTATACCGATCGCAAATAAACCATCTCTTAACTATTTCAAGAAGTAGTGTCACTGTCTAAGCTATACTCAAGTTAACTATAGCCTCAGAATTAATATAACGATCAGGCCATAGTTGAACTGGACAATCAAAATGAGTCGCAATGAATTTCAACGGAGGAAAGCGGCGGCAATTAAGAGGCGTGCGTGTAAATGTAGGGCTTAGTAGGTCAGAGGAACGTTAAAGGGTTATCAACGGAGGTATAAAACGTTTTGAGGGCGAGCGGGTGGCACAGTGCGAGTTACTGCATCGTATTGGCATACCAATGGTTAGCAGAAGGGCCGGCCGAACACGTGTATACCGGGTAGGTGCGCGCTGCTAGTTGTCTGACAGTTTGGCATGTTGCCTTCTCTCCAGCCAGCCACATCGTGCCATCCGACCACCAAACATTGCGTGGGCCTCCGTGTATCGACGCAATCCTACCGACTCCAACATCCATGGACCTATACACATATACTCCTGGCGTCCATCGGGGTGCAAGTTCCAGCAGACTTTCGCGTATGTACGTGTCCGTGCACGCAGGCCGCTTAATGCCACGGTAAATCGGTCAAACCGTGACATAGAGGCGAACTCGGCGGTCACTGCACGGCCCCACTAAGTACCCAGCTTGCAGCAAAAATACCCTTGTACTGGCTATCGCTACACACGTGCAACCAGTGATAGCTAGCATCCCTGTGCTTGCTGCTAACCCACAATGTATTACCATAAGTTTCAGAATAGCTTTTCCTACTCTCCAACGACACGCTGTTGTTACAAATAGTAGGAAGATGTCTTTGCATGAATACAGATTGTCTACGAAATCGATTTTTAATCTTCCTAATATTTTATTTTTAGAGAATTGTTTATCAGGGAATAGGAATATTCAATTAATACTTAGAGCGAGTGTTCCAACCATTAAAAAGAGTGTACGCACGGGTACGATTTCTCAAAGTATTCGGAAACATATCCCCGTCACCGAAGCCATCTCACGTATCGTAGGGCGATATTAGCATAAACTGAAAAGCCGAACATCGCGTTAGCAGTAGGAAACATGGATGAAAGGGGTCAAATTACACAGGGAATATTTACACGTAGCGCGGCAGGCATCGAGGAGGCAAGCAATCCGGTAATCCGGCGCTCGAAATTCTAGCGCGCGTGACATCAACCTTAAACGGCCGGGCGAGTGTTCGCTTTTCCCAGATTTCGAGCTGGAAATCGCGATATTGTGCGACGCCGCTAGTCGGATTCCTATGGGAAAATTATCCCCAGTCCGCCACCACCCTTCTCCGCTCCCTTCCCGGCTTCCCTCGCCCTACCCCTGATATTGCACGACCGCATGATATTTCCATAGCAGTCGGGCGGATCGTGGCGACGATTTCGCCTATTTGCAATAACCACCACTCTCTCCTCTCCTCCCCCTTCGCTTCTTTGGCGAAGGAACGAAAGCGAGACGTGTCGCGCCGAACCGATCTTCTTTCCCAGACGTGCCTCGAAACACAGATTGCCTTTATTTCAACGTCCACCGGCAGTATGAATGGGAATCAGAGTGACATTCGCGCGCAAAGTACAGCGTTTCACGGCACCAGACTCTAAATAATGGATACTACTACTTCGAACAGACATGATCGACCTGGAACGCTCGAGACACGTTTCCGGTATACTCTCTTCCTCTCTTACGAAATCCTAGAAACCTATATGGCCCGAAGAAAGCAATAGTCTTGAGTGAATGTTTCTGTCAAACGATTTATGCGCCGATAATTTGTAACTGAGTAAGAAGAAACGAGGTTGTGAGTGGACAGATGGGAGTTGATTAAATTATGCTGAGCGCATACCAGGAGGCTTGTCGAAGTCCTGCGCGAATGAAGAATGTAAAGGGGACGACAAGCGAACAGTATGCATGTATGTTCGTAGTAGTAGAAGGGCAGAAATAAAAAGGAGAGAGAAAAGAGGAGGGGGAGAATCGTGTAGGTAGGTGGGGGTGCTTTCGACGAGAAGAGTAAATCCAGGGTAGCGTGAGTGCGCCGGGGGCTACATGGCCCGTGGTGGTCAACGTACCATAACATTATATCTATCCAGCCGTAGGTACTCTGTATGTACTGCTTCTCCTTGGACATGTGACTCGAGTCGCCCTTCCCTAGCCACGGCTACTGCCCAGCCCATTCTGCCTGACTTAGCCTCATCTTATTTTCTCTCTGGAAAACTACCCTTACCTCCTCAGCCTCTTCCTCCTCCGCCTTCTTTGCCACCCCGGTTGACCCCTCTGCTACTTTCATGTATGAAATCATAGAAGCCAGAAGGCCACTGGCTTCCTCCTTGACCCTACTCCCTCTGTTATTGTTATGGTATTATGATCGTATGTTATTTCATGCTGTATAAACACAGAGAGGGCGCTCTCGGCTACCGATGTGTTATGCCTTGTTCCTAGGTTCCTCCGGGTCGTGTAACTTGAGATATCGGGACTACAATTTCATGATACGCTTGAAATACGCGTATGTTTCTACCATCTGTAGATTCCTTTACTACCAGTCACAGTGGTAATGATATTGTTACGAAGAAGTGAAAGTTGGTCGAATTTGCAGTCGGGGAGAATACGTGTGGAATCAGTGTAATGGATTCAGCATGTTGCTAGATAGATCGAAATAGTATTTTCCACGGCGAGAGATGGGGAAAAGGAAGAAAATCAGAGGAGGTGGAGAGAGAGAGAGAGAGAGAGAGAGAGAGAGAGAGGGGGGGGGGAGTGGGACAGAAGGTAGGGGTGGTTTCCGCACCGGTTGAAGAAGAAGAAGCTCTCGCGCAGTGAGACTGGGAGAGAGCTTATCAAGAGCTTTAAGTTTCCCTGAAAGAGAGAAAACGGAAGAGTGGAGTGAGTTGGCGCGGTCGCCAGCTTAATCCTGTATTGTAAACTAGGCGGCATACAACGACAAGTTTTCTGCCGCGGATCCCCGGTCCTAGACCCTTCCTCGCCTTTCCCTTTCCCTTTCTCCTTCCCGTCTCTTCTGTTTCTCTTCCCAGCTCGACCCCTCCAACGCCTTCTTCCCTTCCACCCCTTCCTCCCCTTGCCCCTTGTTCTGCTAGGGCGAGAGATAGTACGGGCTAATCTATCCTTTGGGAATAACTCGAAACGGCGGACAAAAGCTTCTGTCTTTGCGAGCGGCTGGCAAAACCCGCTCCCTTTTTCCTTTGGCCCACGCACCGCACTTAAACCCCTTCGCACAATCGATGCCGAACTTCTTCTCTTCCGCTTGTCATTCTCCCAACTACTGGTCGAACTCCACGGAAATCCGTACCGATCATGATTGATCCGGCTACATACGTCAATATTGCCAATCGTCTGTAAAATATAGAACGTATCGAAGATAGAGTGAAACGATCGAGGTACCTAGAAGCTTGTACGAGTAACTAAACGTATTCCATGCGATATATGCTTGTATGTCGCATTCTGATAATCCCGCACATCTCTCAAGTGCCAACCAACTGGGTGGTTTGCATCCGTTTCATTAATTCCAGCCAATTCTTCAATTCGGTGCAAGCCACAAATTACCGGGCGAGAGAGTCCCTGGCGCAAACGGAATCCGGAGGATTTTGCGATTTCCGGACGATTCCGGTTAAATGGGGCGTCTGGTGGTGGCGCGAGAGCTCTCGGGCGTTAAGAGGAGGCAAACGGCGCTGTTAGATTCTTTGCTTATCGCGGGCAATAAATGTATACAACTGCGAGGAGGTGGTAGCTCCTGATGGCGGTGGATGAGTCCTGGCAGCCGTTCCTGCCTCTGCCGGCCGGCACCGACGCCGCTCGCCGCCACTAGCTCACTCTCCACCGAGCTTTTGCTACTTTCATACATTTATTTATGAAGCCCTATGAATAAATGGATGCTGGACTCGCTCGCCCGGCCGCTGGATGCCGGCGCGTTGCTCTCCGCTCTACCCGGTTGCTGATATCGTGTTGTGTTTTCTTGCCCGCACACGCCCCATTCCACAAAGACCTTCGACCATCGAGTATAATGGTTGCACGGGGAGTACCTTGTCAAATCCATTACGGCCCTCCTTGATGTCTACTTTTGTGAGGGCACAGTCTCCCCCGGCCTCCTCCTGTATGCATGAGACCTAAACGCACCGGAGGGTCGATGTAATTTCTAAAGTGTTCATACCACCTGACATCACCGCTTTTTTTATTCCACTGCCTCGGTTGTATTCGATATTTCACCAATCTTTATGATAAATATCGCAGTTTTTACGATGCCAAAGTTGAAGATTTTTGAATTCAGTGCGATGAAAAGTGTTAGAGGTATTTTTTAGGATGTTAAAAGAATTGGTGGTCTAATTTAAAACAGTCTGACTGGAGCGACGGTCTTAATTTCAAGCACTGTAGTGATAAGCCACTTTGTGGTGCTTTTTCTCTACTGCAATATTAAAAGATAAACCAGTTATGAAAGAGCGCACTGCAAGGACTTATCAGTATTTTCACAGAGTCACTAGCTAAAGTTTGAGCCGGGAACTTTTATATTTTCCTTGCTCTCTAAATGTATATACCTTAAGGAGATATTCATCCACCTTCCCACAACATAAAACTGTGTGGAAACCACTGACGTGCAGTGAAATCCTAGTCGTGGTCGAAAGCATTGTCATTCAAAAGAATATTAGTAATTACACGCATAATTATTTAACAACCATTTTTCTTTTAATTCCGTTTTCAATCACAAAGAATACACATTTTACATACAATTCCCACTTCACTTTTATGTTCAACCACAATGTCTAGTCGGAATCTCCTCTCACTTCACTTTTTTTACGAACCTATAGTTCATCATATTCTGCGAGAAAAAGAGAGAGGTAGAAAATAGGGAGTCGGGGAATCGGAAGAAGATAGGAAGGAGGCAGCAACAGAAGCCAGTGCTCATCGAAGGAAACCGGGTAGCCGGCTCTTTTCCGGCTGGGCTAACATGAAAAACGGTATTCTCCGTTGCCGCGTACTTTGAATCGTCCGGTCTGGTAGCAAGAAGTTTCAGCTGGTCTGCATGAGAGGAAAGAAGATAGAAGAACAGTAGCTCTGTCGGACACTCTGGTGCCTCTCGCTTGAACCCACGATCCCTCTCGACCTCATCCCACCAAAGGGTGAGGCGAGAGCTCGTCGGTGCGAGGGTGGAGGCAGGCTGGATAGGAAAGGGTGGGCATGTAATTAACGAGTATTCTCAATAAGACGGCGCGCCAACCCGGAGAGAGGCCGCTCGTAGCAGTGTAAAAGGGCGAGGATCCGAGGGAAAAAGCTCAAAGCACCGAAGGCTTCCTCGCGCGTTCACCTGTAAAATAAAATACATTTAAATGCCACCGGCAACCGGCACGTTGCCGTTGCGCGAAAACTATTGACTACTACCTCCCCTCCGTCCTCTGCCACTCCAACATCACACTCATCACCCGTGCCTTCCTTGGACCTGCTTACTCTACTTACTCGCTTGGCGCTCCCTCTAGCCTGCCAGCTGCACCGGGCACGGCTTAATGAGCGTCGCTCCCTGGAAATCATCCTGTCTCTCTGGCTCTTTCTTTTATTCCTCCCTCCAACCCTCACCACCCTAGTTCCCCGGCTCCTCCACGAGCTTTTCACCCAGCCGTCCGGCGATACACGTATCCTGGAATCCTAGGATTCTCTGCTAGCACCACGTGCGCTCTGCCTCCACTGTCTCTCTTGCGAAATTTCACCTCGAGAAGAGAGAGATTTAAAATCCGGCTTCCACGGGTTTTATTGACGGCTCGCTGCTTCTGGTGTATCTCTGTGTGTGTGTATATATGACATGGTTTTTGAAAGAGAGTTCTGCCGATTCAACTATCCGTGTAAATCGCTGACAATACTGTAGCGGATATTGCTCGACTTATTGATATTTCCAGTAAATATGGCAAATGAAGTTATGTTATAACTGTAATCTACAGTTTTTTTGTTGTAAATATTTGAAGAGAGATTAGTTAATGGAGATGCGTCTATATCGACGACTCTAAGTGTACCGTTTTATTGAGAGGAAACCTCTCGAAGCTTAAAGTAAGGGATCTCGGAGTACCGAGCGTCTGACTGTAACGGGGCATTTCTACTTCAAGTGGAGCATCTGTTGCTTTGGGCCGACGGAGTGTACACAAGTTGAACTGCGTCCGATAAATTCCTATCTCCGCAATATTTCTAACCGTGATTAATTACAGTGTGCGACCCGTGGACGTTTATCGCTTCAAACTACATTTAATTCACGATCCAACAGCAATACGTTAGACAAATATTATTAGCAAACAAAGAAAGTGATTGTATTTCGTGTGCAACATTAAAGGCAAGAAGAGTATGGGTTAGCTATTTTTTGTTTAAGACAGTAATTCCGTACAAGTAGACACGGGTTATTCGCTGTAAACTTCGAAATATAGGGGCGAAGTATTCCGTAATCCAAGGAAGAGGCAGTGGGGGGGGGGGGGGGGGCGCGGAGACATAAAAGGGTAATGAAAACAAATCCGGTTTGCCCTATTACCCTCCTCAATATCGCCGGCTCGCAGTGAGTAAGGTAACGATAGAAAAGGCCCAGAGAGCAGCGTCTCGTATACATGGAGTACCCAGGCATAAAAGCCTGATATATTGTGTCTGAAGTCTAACAACACAGTCGACCCGCGGAGGGGAAGAGAGAGAGTTATACAGGAGTTCAAGTTAAAGCCGATCCCGACCTCTAAAACACCACAATAAACTGCCAGACTCTGGAAAATGAATGTCTTCAATCAACAAGTTACTGTAGCTATTACTGGCTTCCTCAATCAATCAACACCTTGTTCGTAAATGCACAGCCAATCAATACCTTTGGGAGAATGAAACAGTAACCTTTGGATTTAAGGTAATTTTATACTCTAGTTTCAAACCCACTGTATTTTGCTCGCCGATAGAACAAGTCAATATGATCGGCAATACAATACTGCATTATTCGCTGCAATTAGTACTAATGAAATGAGAGACTGGTTCTATGACGCGTGGATGTTGAACAACAGCCAGAATTAGGGGCTCGAGTTACAGTTGTAATTGTTAATTTTTGTCTAGTCTGGGTTTGTTGAGCCTGCAGTGACCACAGGATCATTAACACGACAGTACTAAATGCCATAGAAATTCTATTGGATTGTCGATTGGATTGCGGTTCAAATCATTAGTAAGTGCTGTAGAATACAAGCGGAAAGATAGGCTCTATAAACTACTGGAATCGTTGATTGCGATTAATGCTCGATAAATTAGGCAAGCAAATTTCAAATTTCTCCTTAGAGGCACTGAATTAATATATATATTTAAAAATATTCATTTGTGAAGCGTGATTAGAATTTAATTGCCGTTTACTGAGAAGCCACTGAAGTCCATTAGTTTCGCAGAAGTCTGTCGCTGTCCCCGAGAATGAATGGCAGGGTTACCGGCGTTCACACGCTCGACTGATTGTGAGAAACGCCGTACCGGATGGAAGAGGAGCGGAGGGCAGCTCTGCCTCTCAGACTTCTTCGGGCGAGCTTATCCGTCCATTTAGCCTCCGGAACATACACATACATACACATACTTCGACTCTCTTTCTACGCTGTGAACAATATCCCTTTATCACCGGTACGTTTCACTTCAGATTTGCCCGTCTTTCCCTCGGCCGCGTCGCTTACTTCCCCATTCAAACGGCCATCCTCCGCCTCTCGTTTGCGCGCACGCCTCCCAATGATTTTCCTCTCTTCGATTGCGGATTTTCCGGCGCAAGGCTGTTATGCCAACGAGATTACCGGTGAACTATACTCCTGAGATTCCCGGGAACTGAGAGACAATCCTCCCAAAACATCTCGTATATTTCAGTTGAAATCATTGAAGAATTCCATTGATTATTACATAAATATTTTCGATATTTCGCATAAGCAAAAGGCATGTGAGGAACTTTGCCATAGAAATAAGGGAGGAGAAGTATTATTCACTTCTGTGCAGAGCGAAAGCGATCGGGAGTTTAGATGCTGGATGGGTGCTTTCAACAAAGAGACTCCCTCCGCTGGTTTTGGGCGATTCGTTTGAGATAGGGTTGCCAGTTCGCCGGCGCCATCGAAATGTAACGCGTTAGCTTTGACACACGAAGCAATGCGTCAACGGGAAGCGCCGATATATCGAGTGATCAGAGTGCTATCGGGATATGTCGAAAGCGCGCTCGCTTGCCACGCTATCAGGAAACACTAAACTGTACCAGTTCTCCTTCCTATCTTTCTCGCTCTCCTTCCGCCACCCTGTTCCATCCAAACTGTAGCAGCCAGCTCGACACGCCTCTCTGTATTCTTGCTTTTCCACTAGAATCACCGATCGCAATTCCAGAAACGCTTTCCGAGGCCTGCAAAAACGCTTCCAATGTGTCCTCGGTTCTCACTGATTTTTTTTGCTCCTCTCGTCTGCTTGCCTCGATGTCTCTCTGTCCTGCTGGGATGTACTTTTTCCCTTGTGAAATGCGACGTCTGTCCTCTCTGTCTCGTTGCATGCGAACGCGCCTTTACATGGAGATTTAAGAACGACGTACCAAGAAATCTTTAACGAGGCTTTGGTGATAATTGAATTAATATTCTGCAAGTACTAAAGCTACGTTTATTTGCTTGCTGGTACTCTCTGTGAATTCGTCAATGCTCTGCAACTCAATCAGTAGTGATGTTCATTCGGAGAGTGACTGTGACAAGAGCGAGCATTCGAATCAGCAGTTGGGGCAACCTCATCGAAGAAAGTTTCATTGTCAGTGACGTATGCTTCCCCGTTTGGCGGTACAAGTTTCGGGGGTGGTTTACTCGAAGCAGAGGGAGAAGGTGGCGAAGGAACACTAGTGGAGAAAGGCAGTGGTGCGGCAGGAAACTCCCGCGGTGCAAAGTCTAGCTCTGAGTTAGATTAAGCCGTGGCCAGTAAGCCGCCTTCAGGAATTGCTCGTTGCCCTTCGGATTTCATTAGCGTTTCCGGCAAATCTCATATCCCGCAAAGTGCTTTTCCGGAAATTCGCGCCCCACGAAAGCGCCGCCTCCCGTTCACGTATTTTCCATGCACTTATATGCCACTGGCGCTCTACGCCAGACACCCTAAACTTCAGCGAGTAAGAAACCTACTGGCAATACAATCACAAGCAAGTTTTAGGTTTTAGCCGATTTTGCTTCAAACAGAAATGATCGTTTACGTGTACGGATACGGGGCTTCTTTCTTTCAGGTATGATTATTGGTGATACGATTCATAAGACTTCTATAGTTCCAGAATACATCTAACGATTTCCTTCCATTCCAAGTTCTGAGGAGTCGAAGATCAAAGTCCAACGATATTATATTCAAAGAGAAGTGTAATGAATTCGTCCTGTTGCACTTTTAAGTGGTTCTGTTGCCATAGCAATTTCGAATTATACGGCCAGTTATTACCATCGCTGCGGGCACTTTTCGGAATCGACTGGGAATGAATCGGATCGCGTAGTCTCTTTGAAAATGGGGGCTCTCGCTTTTCATTGCTCGAGCAGAAAATGGGTTGTTAAGCCCGGCCGAGTAATTCCAATGTCATGAAAGCTTCCGTTTGTCAATGGGAACCGTTCGATCCTTGTAACACCAATTGGCTACGAAGATGAGAAACATCAAACGTTTAAAGACCTTTGATGTTCAATTGCCTGGCGGGCATGAACGCTGTTGGTCGAAACCCACCCTTCGGCCTCGAGTGTGAATTTCATCGATGGCGGCGCGATTAATGCTGGGAAATTAAAGCCGCCCATCTTTTTCCTGAAACAGCACTGCCTGCCTTCGAATTCCTTAACTGGTTAGAACAGAAAAAGGAACCCTATCATGATAATTCAAAATTTATTCTCCCAAAATAATCATCGATAAATTTATTATATATTACTTGTTGAACAACATAACACGCTCCCATCCACCAACATAAAAGCCACACAATCAATAGGTCGCACTCGATGATATGTAAACCCTCCAAAACCCTGAGGCACGCATCATACGATATCTGTTACAATTAACAGAAGATTTTGTTAAATAGCCAAATACATCGGGGAACGTGGCAAAGGCTTTATTCGCATATGAGTCCATATGTGAGCGCATTGGGAGGATTAAACCCCATAGAGAGTATCGAATCGGGTCCCGCGAGGGCTCTCCTACACTGGCAAGGTTTTCCCTGTGGATGTTGCAGGTGGAGCAAGTGGGGGATGGGGCTGGATATGAAGAGTGCCGATTCCACTTCGCGGAAGAGTAGTTGTAGCATGGGATGTGTGAGGGGTGGCAACGGTGACAGGACAGAATTACCGTTGTCGGTAAATGGATTAACCAGGGGGCGCAGATATTACCAGAGCACAGCGCCCTCTTTGATGAGCGCCAGTTCGTTTATCGTTAATTTACAATAGTACCGGTCGCCTCGTCTCCCCGCGATCGCCAATACATGCGTGCATATAAACACACACCATTGGCAGAGGCGAAGGGTGGCGGCAGCGGAAGGAAGGGGAGTGGTATGCAGCCTCTCCACTTAACCCCCTGGAAGAGCGTAGCATAGTCAGTACGACCGGAAATCCCATCCCCGTCCGTCGGTCCGGCCACCAATTATTGCATTGGTAATCGATTGGATTATCAAAGTTTTGATAACGCATCGGCCTCTTCCGTCCGCCCTTCCTCCCTCCCGGGCGGCTGCTTCCTCTGTGCACCCCCTCGACATTCAGTCGAGCACACTGCCACCCCCTGGCTGCTCCTCCTCCACCACTACCTCCTCTTCCCACCAGCGTTGCTGAGCCTCCAGCTAAAATTGTACACGCCGCGCCGCGGCAAATTATTTGCTCCGGCGAAGCATGAATTCCAGTCGTAATTACATTTCGCCTGATATTCAATTAGAACGCGTTCGCCCTACCAGGGAAAAAGGCGGACGACTGTGGAAGGAAGAGCGTGCATGACTGATTGAACGGCTCGGAAGAAGGCGCTGCCGGTTGCGCCAAGCTAACATTGTTGGATGATCCAATCGATCCCAATGGATAGATTGAGATGGGAAATGTTTGTTTGATTTACCAGAGACAGAGAATTGTCTTCGGAAAATCCAGGAGGAACGATAAATATACCGGCAGTCCATCAGGCAAAGTTGTCAGAGATTCCGAGTGAGCGATTGGTATCGGTAGCAGCAGGAAGCCTAGTGGAAGGACAGCCAGCAGGAAGGAGTGAGTGGGTGGATGATGAGTGCAGGATGAAAGGCAACAGGCGGAAGCGGCGAGGGCCGCTGTCATTAATAAATATCCAGTCACGTGCTTCCATTTCTGTGCTAAGTTAATCACTTCCACTCAAGATCGCAGCGTGTCGCAGCGCAACGGCCATAAATCCTGTATCCAGGACGACGGGCATCTGGTTCCACAACCGTTTTTCACGAGGATACACTTGCTCTCCCTCGCTCCTTCCTCCCTTTACATCCTTCCCCCCCCCTCCCCCCCCTCTCTCTCTCACTCTCTATCTGTGTATGGCTATGTAAGCACGTGTGGGTGCAGTCCTCGTGGACAGATTACCGTAGCGGTGGCGGCGGCACGGCAGTCACACGCTGCCACGGGGCCTCCTGAGGGAGTTTAATTTGCAGTAATGGGCGCATCCTCGCACGAGCGAAAGATTAAAAGCACCCACGGACGCCAGCCGTACACCAGCACAGCTACCATCGCCATCACCCATCTCTATCCTCTCCTCGCCCTTAGCCTTTACTATACATCCTGTCCTTCTGTCCTCTCTCGCCCTCTATGTATAGCTGCTTTCCTCCACTTCAACATCTTGCCGACTCGCCAACCGACGAATGGCTGTTCGCCCTGCGCTTCGTCAGAAAGCAACCGGTTCAGATACCATTTAGCGCTTTCCATGGGCTTTACGCAGCTTTTCCGACTCTCCTTAGCCTCGAGTGGGACAGCAAGTTGCCAAGAGAGAGAGACAGATAGAGATAAAGGGCGTCGGGGACGTTGCTCTTTTGATTAAACGAGAACTTCCACCCGTTTCTCTCCCTTCGCCTTTCTGTGTTTGACGTCCAGAATCGCGCCTTTGCTGCTCGCAGTTAGGATTAAATCTAGTGCGTACCTACTCGGTCCCAATGGGATAGGTGACTAGACAATCAAATGTCTGTAAAAACCTTTGGGAAATCACTGTCTTCACTTGGTGTTACTATCCTGGAAACATGTGAGAGTTTTTGTTGAATATAATCATTCAATACTTCTTCAGTGGTAGAAGACTGTTCGGCATATTAGAATCTTTCTTGTTCGCGGTTAGTTGTTACTCTTGATTGCTAGTGTTTTAACTTTCAGTTGGAAACACCTTCCAAAATCCCAGCACTCTTCACTAGCATCGCTGTTCACGGCTCTTTCTTATTTCCTCGGATGGTTCCGCCTTGCCGAAGGCTCCGTTACTTCCTTCGTCTTAATGTTTCTCTCCGTGGCATACGGGATTCTCAGTTCTCAAGGCTGCCAGTGGAGCTCGAACAAGTAGGAGGATATTGCCTCGTGTTCCCGGCACGAAAGCCGCTTACATTGCACGGATATTTGTTTAACGCTAATTGGAAAATGCTACGACCTCCTCGCGCAACCCTCTTTCACCTATTCTTTCGTCCTGATTACCAGTCGATTGGGGCCGCCGCACGTACATACACACGCGCTCACTCTCTACTTCTCCGAAGCGAAATGTTCCCTTCTCTGGACTGGAATTGCGTTCTTTCTATTCCAGACCTATACTTTTCAGCCGTTCTTCCTCTCATTTACCACCTCAATTTTTGCCTCGCCAGTTAAATGCCTGGTTGGTTATAGGAATACTCTGTCAAAAGATTCGTTATGTTATAACATCCCATCGATTGACTAAATACAAGAATTTAAGGTTCTCTGTTCATTAACAATCGAAGTGCAGCGCAATGTTTTACCGTAAGCGTAATTAACAAGCACTGACAAGATATAAAAGAGATAGACACAAAAAACTTTCAAAGTTAATATCCAATACAGCATATTTCCGGAATGAATGTCGGCCAGACAGACGAAGGTGGATCTATAGAAAGCCGTAAGGGGTGGTTGGGAGTCGTTCAATGTCGATAAAAATATTCCCGATGAAAGAGAGCGAGTGTCTCGTTCAAGGAGCATCGAGAACCGAAAGGGAGGAGGAAGGAAAGAGGGAGAAGCACGTCTCCTGGAGCGATTTGTAATCTGTCCTTTCCAATCACGGTGTTCGCAGAGATACACTGGCGCTGCTGTGTGCATGGCCGCGGCTCGCTTCATCAATGAATCGTTCCGTGGGGAGAAAGAGGAGGGAAGAAAGTGGAAAGGAGGGAGAGAGAGAGAGACAAAAAATCCGGAGAAAACGGCGTGCTTTATGCAAACGCGGTGTCTCTCTGTGCGCGTTTCGGGCTACGAGTGTGTTTCGCGGCGAGTTCAGCGATGCGGCTGGAAAATGGTGACTTCACTTCCTGTTTTTGACGTCGGATGATTCATCGTTCCCATGCCATTTGTCTCAATGCGGCCTCTCATTTCCTGACGTCTCCGCGAGACGCCAATTCCAATTGCAAAATGCATTGCTCCGCTCGCTAAGAGAAGACTGTCTCTCTCTCTCTCTCTCTCTCTCTCTCTGCAGCCTCGCATCATTCAAGGATTAAAGTGAGCCAAAGTAATCTGGCTTCTTCCTTACATCCCGCAAATTCTTTCTCCACCTTTCTTCCGACCTTCAGAAGTGATAGAATGATGTGAGTTAATTTCCAAATGATGCATGATAAGTGTCCCGATTTTTTTACATCGGCGTATCGTCTTAAAGGGGATGGAAACGAACAATATTCTAATGAAACTTGGCAATTAACTTCGATCTGAAATCACACAACCAAGGGAGATGTACTCGCGGATAAAATGGTCTGCCACCGGATCATAATATTTCCACTCGAACGTCGGCACGAAAAAAAAGCCCTAACCTCAATCTATTCATCCGGGAAATGAAAAAAGGATGAGAGAGCACGTACAACGAGCCGCGGTCCCAGTTTGTTGGCACTGGTGCCGAGCGGCAGACAGTGCGGCGGTCCAGCAACGAGTGCGCACGAACAACAGACCCATTTAATCGAATGATTTATTCAGGACATGATCATTAATGGAGGAACATTACTCTCTCCGTCTCTATCTCTCGTCAGGAATCAATAGAGGGTCGGCTGAAATACGCCTGTTCCGCGGCGTTGGTGGTTTCAAAAGGACGGGATGGTGCGGCCGAGCGAGCGGTGGTGGGGAGAAGGGGCGACACAAAAGCACGATGAAAACACGAGGCTCAAACGTGACACTAAGGTCGCAGTCAAAATCAAAATGAACAGGGAACGAGAAGCAAAAAGGCCAACATAGAAAGATTTTTCACTGTACGCATCCGAAAATTTAACTACTTTCCTCGTCATCTTCTGCCAACTGCCATATTTCTTGACGCGTCTTGCGCCCTCGGGAACTCGACTAAATCATGGTGACAAAACCGATACAAACCAAAATAAATTGTACACATAATGTATTCAGGCTGCAAATGATTATTCGAGATCCGTCGGTTTCAGGCTGCCTGCGGCTCCCCGCAAACCGCCGCGCTTGCCATTCGCCGGTGGCGACCCCTCGCGCCACCTCTAAACCGCCTGCCTCCCACTGTCCTCCGCCACCATGCACTCTACCCTGCCTACCATTTCTGCATTTAGGACTGTCTGGCTCGCCTCCTATTTGATCTCATCACCCCAAGCATAATTAGCTCTAGGACAAGCCGCCTGGGGATTCATTACAGCAATGTTACACTGGCACCCTACCCCCTGAATAAACAGAGGGCGAGCCATTCGAAATGAATAAAATACAACGATCAAAGTTACATCGTATATTGTCGGCTTTAAGAAAGTCTTGGAAGAGGTGAAACTCGGCTAATTCTTGTTAGATGTTGCGATGTCTGTTGGAGGGGGTTGGCAGGGCAGTTTACGGCAGGTCTATAAGGAGGGCGTTGCGTACACGGCAGGACGTCCGAAGACGCATGACGAGGAGCCCTCCCGTGTGACAAGATTAAGGAGGAGGGTATTTACTCGGGTACAAGGTGACAGTCAGCGGAGTTGAACGAGCGGGACACGGCGACGTTACTTGGAAGATTTATGATTGTTAGGCTGCAGGCAGTGGTAGCCGGTGGAATGTGATAGTCGAGACTGGAGACTCCAGCTGCTGGTCTCCCTGGTGGCCCGTAGGCGACGCACGCTCCAACGAGCGAGGGTTACTCGGCAGCTTCGAAGGCTAGCGGCGTAACACGGGTCTAATAGCTCGTTTGATCTGCTCCCGTTCCAACCTCTCTGCGCCTCACTCCGCTTTACTGTCTCTCGTTTCGCCTCGTCTTCCCTCTCATGCCTTGCTGCTCTCCCCCGGCCTGACCATAAGGAGCGTCATTAACTCGGCTCACCTATCTTCAAGAGACCTAGATCACCGGCGTATCCTATGCACCGTACTGCGGCATAGATGCAAGTTTAAGGCAATTGCCAGCATAACTAACTCAGCAGCGCCAGCCTCTTGAATGCCAGCCGTTGTTATGGAACCTGTCTCCTTCGAATATGTATAAGTCGATGCTTCATCCTCCAACGCTCTTATTAACTAGGTGGGTCTTAGTTCCACTAGTATTAGAACATTGTAATCCTTTCGTCATTCATGGCTTTCCCATCAATTAACTAGACACCTGTGCTCCATGAAATCTTCGTTATCTCAGACTATTAAAATGTATATCGCAAGCAATCAAGTGGAATGCGCTAAATGTTAATGTATCAATCAGAAAGCGGGGCAATTCGTCGGGGCGGACTAAGGGTGGAAAGGGAATGAGAAGCGGAGTAAGGCCTAATAATGTGAACTCTGTCAGGATGAATGGTTGAAGGTAAGACCCCCATCGAGTTCTGGAGGACGATCTCTCGCGCGCGGGTGCGAAGGCGACTGGGGCGAGGGAGAAAGAGAGAGTGAACGAGGGTGAAGAAGGTGGATCCGGGGGAGGGTGGGGGAGCGTAGAGGGTGGACGAGGTAGTGAAGAGACGAGTCGGTGTAGAGGCCGAAGTATGGGGAATAAGAGGATGGTCCTTAAAAGTTGGAGAAGAGCAGCTCTCTACCGGTGGCGGCGGCAGCCGGGACCGGGGAGTTGTTATCTAATTTTACTCTCAACGCTTCTTCGATTTATTCGCCAACTTCTCGACGCATTACAATATGCTGCTAACGGCGCCTGGATCGTCCTGCGCCCTCATCCTCTCCTTTCACCCTCTTCGGCATCCCCCTCCTTCTGGACCGAATCCCCGAAGCCGTGCTTCGCCCTCTTCGGATACGGAAACGCGTGTACACGCCGCTTCTACCCTCTTCAATTCAGCACGTAGAACAATGTTCCTTTCTACTTCCTCGATAATACACTAACAAAATATTTGATTCGAAATACCACACAACTGAAAGTATTACACGACCGCACAGAGAAAGCTGGCAACAATGGTAAACGAAGAGAGCGAAAAATTGCCCCTCAAAGTCAAATAGAGGCTTGATTACCGTGGCACGCGAGGCTCAATGATTATACAAAGCGTTCAATCGAAGTTCATTTCGCCGCGAGTGCGTGTCCCCCGGGAGCGGTTGCCGCCCTTCCGTTCGGGGAACCGCTGGCGTGGAATTTCGAAAATTTTCGCCCCTCCAGCGAAATTGTTCCAAATTTAATCGAGTGACCAGTGAAAAAGAATGTATCAATACGAATGCGGGAGTAATTCAAGCGGGGGTGAAGTTCGTTGTTGCAGTTCGCTAAATTTGCACTGCGTAGAAATTAGTACTTGGAATTCTTGACCATCGAGTATATAGCGCCGAACACACGTGTACTCGGGGATTCTGTGATTTCGATCTCTCGCTCGGTCCTCTGTGTTACACTTGATCAAAGCGGACGTGTACACGCCCGCGAGTGGATTCGATCCCCTCTTCAGCGCTGTTTCGAGACACACGCGCGCGCGCGCACCGGCTTCACCCTCTTTTAGCAGCTCGAGAGCAGAGCTCTGTCATCGCTCGGCTATTTGCATATTACTGGCGTGCGGCCTTCCGTGAACAGGCCATCGGAATACTAGTCGGCTCTATCCCATCCAGGTTTTTCCGTTGCCAAGGGGGTAGCCTATAGTTCTGGGAGCACTGCGGCCACCGATTTTCACACCAAATTCTAGTTTTTCCGTGTACTCAATCTTTAAACGTTGCCTGATCACTCAAATTTACGAACAAATTGTTCAAATCATGTTTCCTTCCACGCAGTATCCGAGTGACTTATTATTCGTGCAAAATAGTTACTAATAGAAATATATTTCTCTCCAGGACATCGATATATACCAGTTTTTAAGTAATGACAACAGATAAAAGCCATTTCTTATTTTTTACATTTTCGTCTGCAATGCAACCAGGCATCGGGCATTCAACCCTTTGAATTCACCGTCACCAGTCGAAGCCAGAACTCCTATTTACTCTGACAAAAATTTCAATATGACTCTCCCCTTTCCCTCTGGTGCTATTCCGCGATGGCAAAATCGTGGGATTGCTTGCTCCCGAAATTCACCCGGAATGCACTTGGCTGGAGGGGCGGGCAAGTTGTCGGCGACCTAATACACCTAATGTCACGTAGCGACGTGCTTTCCCGCTTATTTTGCGAAAATCCTAGAGCGATGGGAAGCGGTGACGCGCGATTTCACCTCTAGGCGGTAGCGCGCTCCCTGAGAATGTCAGGATTTAAGGTGATGACTGTCGCGCACCCTCTTAATATACTTCCTCCAGATTCCCAGCCGACTGGATTAAGAACTCTAGTATTCGGGCGACCACGAAATTTTTATATCACTTAAACATCTCTCCTGAATTGTTTTTTTTAAAGAAGTGCTTGCATTTCGATTTTTAATACTTGGATAGAATATTTTTACGACTTGAACTTACAATGTTTGATACATTATGTAACTACCATACTTAGATGCAAAAAAATCATGTTACGTATATGCTGAATCCTAAATGAAGGTGCCACAACTGGAGGTGTTAGTAGTTCTGCAAGTTGCCGTGTTCCGGTCGATTTAAAACTTCCAAGGCACTTGTAATGACATATCGAAAAGTTGATCGAAAGGACCTCGTGAAACCGTGTCGCTGCTGGTTGGTTTGGAGCGGGAGTGACCGTGTGCGCATTTCCGAGAGGACGGTACGTGCGGCTCGGCCGTTGGACGTCGACGCCGCAGGCAGTTCGAGGGGGCGTCGGGGTCGGAGCTTCTCGTCCCCAGCAAAGTTCTGAAGTTAAAAATTGTTTAAATTGTCGGTTAACTGTTAGCCGCCGGGGCTAATGAAACGTGGAGCCCCGGACTATCAACTCCACGGCACTCTCGCAACCCCTGACGTCTGCTTTCGTGCCGTGGACGCCCTGCCCCCTCTTGCTCGCCACCCAAATATAGACCGCGGTTGAAACTTTGCGATCACCTTCCAACTCCGTTGCGCTGCCCCTTCATCCTGTAATTTTGCTTGGACCTTTTCCGCGTAATAGAGAACCTTCATCGAAACGTTTTACCTTTTGTATTTGAGACAAACGGACATTATGTTTTATCATTTCAATTATTGAAAGTTAAAGTCGATACAAAGAACAGGGAAACAAGTTAATTCCCCTTGGGAAGGTGTTACATACATATACTGCGAATTGAATTGTAATAGATTATACCGAATTACTTATTGTGCAAATGTTACCATGAACATTATTTCTTCGTAGTTCGCTTCCTTCTTGGAATGTGCATTCATTTGAAAGTTATGACGTGCATTCCGTAATGGTAATCCGTCCACCAGGCAGTCTAAGCACCGCCGAGGACAATTAGACAAATGGTTGCCTATAATTCTATCGTTCGCATAAATTCTCCGCGGCACGACAAGGAATCCACGGAGCCGTAGCTTGTACTCCCGCCCGTTTTTCCGGCACGCGCAAACCTTAATTTACGAGGGAAGACAAGCGATAAAGCCTCCGGCACGGAAGTTATTAGGAAACTTATAATCAACGAACTTGTAGAAAGTTTTTAATTTATCCCGTACTACGGATTACGGGCAACGTTCCTCTGCTATTCCCGATTTGCCAAGCTTCCTCGGCACTCTTCTGCGCTCGAGGCGCATTCAAGTAGCCGGACTTATCCGTTGCATTTCCTCAACCTCCTCAAGCAAGTCTTATCGTTCATAAATGAAATGCACGCTACAAGTAGCCATGCTTGAAATTACATTGCGAATCTAAAGAACTAGCTCAGAGGAATATTCTGCAATGTGTGAAGAAATGGACTGCCTGTACATGAACGTCTGGCTATCATAGCGAGTGTGGCGTTACGAAATCCCCTGCTTATAAGTTGTTCCATAAAGAAAGTACAGAAAGTAGAACCGAGTAAAAAGTAAAACTACATTCACGGCAGAATAGTGCGACATTAATACGATATAACATAAAAAAAACTTTTGGAAAGTTAAGGACCGGCATCTGTAGATAAAGAAAACCGAGTAGGACATTGTTGCGAACTTGTTCTTTATCCAAGCGATATGGGGGATATGTTTGAAGTAGGATATGCATAACGCCACGTGTTATGAGGTAGCCTGTAACGGGTGCCGGGAGTATGGGAGCAGGGGGTTCGCTCTCGGGAATCGAGTCACGGGTATACCGCGTTGAAACAACTGGAGCGTCTCTCTCAGGCGTTCTGGAATCCGGGATTCGCGGATAATCCCGGTACGCTTCGATCCCGGCACGCTGTTAAACGACATCCGCGGTGGCACGCAAAGAAAGGAAGAAGAGGAGCATGCGATGAGGAGAGAAAGCGAGAGAGAACGGCAAAACCGGGGTCCTGAGTGGGAGAGGACGAGTGAGCCGAATGCCGATGAGAGCAGACGTGTGTGTTCCAATTCGTCCAGTTAACCGAGGAGTACGAACTATCCGGAGTCCTCGACGTTCACGCTTAGTTTGCATAGCAAAGGCATAAAAACCTAGTGGAGCCACTCGAAAACAGGAAATCAAAAAGGGAGGGCGGAATTCCTGGCTAATGCCCGCTCCACACACTGAGCGCACTTGTGCTCCCGCCGCTCTTTGTGTCCTGTGCTTGCAATACTCCTCACAGGAGGGCAGGAAACGTGTTACACGGGAATAATTTCACCGATGTACTTATTTGCCGTTCTCTTTTTGCTGGAATTATGACCAAGTTTTATTCTCTGCTTTCATCCAATGCTGTGAATGTAAATGAAGCTACTTAGCCAATAAAATGATAACTGCGTGCTGGACATTATGTTTTAGGGAATTCCTGTTCCGGGTAATTGTAGAGAATACTTCAGACGATTAATCATTCATAGAGGAATTTGAATTTCCGAAGGGTATGTAGATGAAACTGGGTTATGTTCGCTTTAGCACGAAGGGAAGATAAGAAGAAACGTAGGAATCTATGTCAATGTACAATATCGACGAGCGATGCTCGCGCATCGGAAGTCATTTGCAGTTGGCTCAATCGACAAAGCCCGCTTCATCCGTCAATCTCGTGTAATCGCGCATCAACCATTCGTTCTATCGATCATGTATCTGCAAATTCTTCCATTCCCGTTTTCCATTTCACTGACTGTTTTTTTCTTCCCGCCAGTGCAACGGTGTTAAACTTCACTGAAATTTTAACTTTGTTAAGTCCTCATTTAACTTTATGATCGATGCTGTTCGACGATTGAATGTAGGACGATTTGCAAATGGTTAGAGTAATTACCATCGATTATCTCCCCTGCCGGCAGATTGCAAATCCATCGAACAATTTATACTTAACACAATCCGACTGTTAACAGGAATAGATTGTAATTGAAACAAAGTTCAATTAATTGCCCTCACAATTTATGCAAAACATTTCATAGGCGCTCTAGTTTCGTTCCCTGAGTTGAATTGCAATTCCACTATCTGAATCTCAGACTAAATGGGTCAAATTATGAGAGCACTTTTGAGACACTTCTTAACAATTGTTCAGCTGGTGAATACGACAGCCTTACTTCGAATAATGAGCAGTCTCGCAAAAGTAACTGAGTTCGGAGTGACGATGTAATTGTGCGTGTCATTTTGAGGCCGCCATAATTATGACGAAGGGTTGGGGGATCTGAAAAGGGTCGAAGAACTTTTAAAATGCGGTATAATAGGGAATGCTGAGCGTTAGTTATACGGTGTGCGGGGATCCTCGAAATTTTCGCAACTCCGCGAACTCATTAAATTACTGCACCTTTAAAATCTAATGCGCAGCACATGCTCAGCTTCCAGCGAACCCCCCGCGTCTTATAAATCATTGGCGAGGGGTAAGCACGAGTGAGGGCGAGCTTTTTAACCCTCTCGTTGCAGTCGCCACTGAAAAGAGGGGAAAGTAGGAAGCGTATCATAAAACATGGCCCCTAAAATTAACCGATTCCTTAATTACTCGTTCCGCATGCCGGAATTAAACTGAGGCGGAGAGAACGCCGCGGCAACCAATTTGCTCCTCATTAACCATTAGTATTGCCAAATGCCCATTTCACTATTAACACAGGCTCTCTTCTACCTCCTGCTGCGCCTCGCTTTACTTTAATGACTTCGTTGGGAAAAAATGTGTTAATGAAACATTAAATTCACTGCCATTAAGAAACACTTTCGGAACCCTTCAGATTTCGCTTGGCGATCTTTATAAAAATATAGAAGTACTCAAATTAAATTTTGAAAATTACACATTCATTCGACGAAGTAATTTCGTCGGATCCGACAGTGGTAGCGAAATTAAGGAAACATACTATCCCTTGTATTTTCCACCTCTACAAATGCCTGTTTTAGAGTTATGAATCAAATGGGCAGTGCAATTTCGAGAGAAGCGGCGGATGCGAAAAGCGGTCCTTTAATAGGAGAAATTCAGCGTCTCTGGTGAGAGAGGGCGAACGATATTGTCACGGACATTAGCCGCGCGCAGTCGAAACACACTGTCGTTGTTCTACCGGCGGCGGTGGTCACGATCGCTCGAGTGTTTAGTCTAGTGTTCCACGGCCGTGTTGTGACAATCCATCCGGGCGCAAGCACAAAGACCAAGAGGGAAGCGAGCAGACATTGGGGAGCGAGCGAGGCTAGCAGACAGGGAAGGACAAGTTGTCGCGAGCGTACCACGTAGGACGAGCCACGTAGGAATGGGACACGTACCGCTGGGGACATACGCTAGCCCAGCGCGAAAGGGCTCCTGCTGTCGATGGTAGCGAAGGTCCATATACACACCGTGGAGACCAGAGCGGCCCTACCTTCCTACGTGTCCGGGATTACGGCGATCAATGCGGTAAACCCTGTGTTTGTTTTGCGCTGGACCCATCTACCCTCCACCAACCACCAGCCAGCCATCACCTGGCTCCACCTAAGCTTCTAGATTTCATTCATTGCCACCAGACTTGATCGAACCTTTAATTGTTTCTGTGTGTCGAAGAACCTATTTTTATGGTACTTAGAGGAAGTATTTCAATTCATGGGAAGATAGGCTTCATTTTTCCAACTTCTACAGAGAATCGAATGTACTATTCTGTGCTGCGATGGTGTCCTCAACATTGGGGGATCGAATGTTTTTATAGTTTGCCAAAGTCAAACCGAGAAGGGTTTATTTGAAAGTGGTGTCTGACGGAAGAAAGTTGTAGTGTCTGCCGGTGTTTGCTGATCCAGATGGGGGATGAGTTGAGGGGAAGATGGTGGATATTCGAAGGAGTGCAACTCGCGTCTTCCAGTCGTTTCGCCTTCGCCGTTTGGAAAAGTGAACGCAAGGTTAAATCATGAGGGCGACCAATGGCCTGGAAGGGAGAAATAGAGAAAAAGACGTGGCAGCGAGATCCCCTACCCACTACCCCACGACCACTCGACCCTACTTATTTCAATAGCTTTCTCTCGCCTCGTTTGAATAAACTACATCCCCAACCACCCAGCCCGCCCATAGAGAACTTAACGATTACCCACTCGCCTAGAAAATTTGCGTTCCCGGAAGATACTGATCGCTTCTTTAATTCCTCCTTTGGCGTTCGGTAAGGTGCCATTATTTTCTTTCCATCTCTACTTTTTGCGCAAGTAGAACTCTGACATTTATTCCGAATTTCGGGAAGTCGACGAGTCTCGCAGGGACTAAGAAATCCTCCTTGACTCGGAGAGCTCGCTCCAGGACTAATGCCACGTTAATTCCTTCCGAAACGTATCGTCATATCTTCTTCGATTTCCATAGCGCGAACAATTCATGCGAAGCGGTGCTCTCGATCTGCGAGGAGCTTCTTTCATGCTAGCGCATCGACGATGAGGAGGACCGAGTGCTGCAGCAGCAGGTTAGGTATTAGTCGCTCAGAATTGGGGTGCGAAATTCCCGAAGTCTGCCTCTGAAGTATTTATGAAGATGTACGGGCGCACCCTCTCGCACTGCGCCACCCAGTCCTGCTTGTTCCTCATGAGCCCTCCTTGTCTCGCCCATTCCTTTTCCACTTCGCTCTCCATGGCACACGGCGTCCGCTTCACGTTTCCCTCGCAAAATCCCTCCACACTTTTTTTCACCTTTTTTCGCCCCCCCCCCCCCCTCCGTCGACTCTCACAATGCATGTAGGCAGAGAGGGGTGGAAAGAGGGGTGAAAGGAGAAGGAGAGAGTTGCTGGGAGAAGGAAGCGAGTAGGTTAATTCGAGGTCTCGTCTTGGGGGCTTGTGGGCAAAAACTAAACCTCCGGTATACAGGCTCTCTTCCGGCAGCTAGGCATTGCTTGCTTGGTTGCTCGCTGTCGTGGCTTCTTGTCCCCGACTGCACTCGACTACTCCGCTGTTGGCAGTGCCACCTAATCCTTATCCGATAACTTGATGCCTACTTCTTGGCGTATGCCACCAGGGATGTTCGTATGCAAGTAGAAAAGGCTCCGCGTTACCAGTCGAATGCGAAGCCAATTGATTTCATGGCAGAATTAAGCTCCCCACTGTCGGGATTCAGGGATTAATTAGTACTATTTCTCAACAATTACTCGTCGTGTAAATTGTCAATGGAGGGGGGAGTAGTAATGACGCGCCGGGGGCTGAAGCATTAGTCGCAAGTGGAGTAGAATGTCGCGACTTCCGTGAGATTAGCATGAAAAAGGAAGAGGAACAAGGGAAGTGCACGTGAAACAGTGGCGAAAACGAAGCAAGGAAGGATGAAAAGGGTGAGGAGTAAGCGGGATCACGACTGTGCAGGGTAGTCATCTCTCAAACTTACGGAGCTGCGTATCCGGTGGCTATTTTGCTGGATGTTTTCATATACAGCCACCGTGGATGGAATGAAGGAAGGGGTTGGGGTTGGAGGGGATTACTCGCTTCTCTCTCTCCGGTAAGAGGAGATGGGAAGTTGCAGCACTCCATTGCTGTAAAACAGAGCATTATTATCCTTCTAGTCCATTACCCAGGACACCAGGGGGTGGTCGGGGATTTCGGGCGGTAAAGGATAGGGGCGTGGGAGGGGGAAGGAGTGAGGATGTGCGATCGCAAAAACCAAAGACCCCCGAGCAACTACCAGCAAGGGCCATTGACTCCAACACTACCGCCTTTCAACCTCCGACGTGATTTATCTCCGGATTCTTGGTTTTCGACTTCCATCTCTCTGCTCTAATACACCTAGAACGCCCGGTCCTCGCCTGCTGCTGTTCCTGTTGCCCGTTGCCTTTCTTCTGCACACGTGTTTTAACTTTTTCGTAGCTTTTAATATCGCGCGGAGCAACGTGCGCGCCCGCTCAATGCCGACGTCCAATTCGCTTCATTTTGTGGCGGCCCAAAAAATTGGAAATAAAACAGAGGTCGGTTTTCTCTTTCGGCGCGGGTATTGAGCCAGCAGTCTGGAGCTTCGGGCCATGTCTGCTTGGACTTTCGGAAAGAGCGTTCCAGACACATTGACCCGTTTTTGTGCGCGGTCAGTTTAGAAAAAGTGGCTGATGGAAAAATGACGAGGACTTTGAAAGCTCTAGCAAGGGGAGCCAGTCCACTTGCTCCGCACATTGTAATCCTAAGCGTTTATAATGATTAAAATCTTGCACGATAAGGGAATCAATGGCTTCTAGTTGCATAGTATCGCGTTGTACGCGCCACTGATCCCCATTTCACCGAGATTACAGGCTGGATGTAACACGGCAATTCGGGTCGTCAAGTTTTTGCCAAGCGAGCGAGGCCGCAAATTAAGAATAAACACACGAGCGTGGTAAACAAAGGCTTCATTACCGGCGCAAAGCACAACAGGCGAACATTAATGCGACCATCCGCGACACAAAAGACAATTAAGAGTAATAATGAACTGATTTAAAAAGCGGAGCTCATCCAAATAAAAATCTCTGTTGAAAAATCGCTTGTGAAAAAACCGTGGAGAGGACGATAACCCCGGGGAAAACGTCCCCTCGCAACGGCGGTACAGACACAATATCAGTGTGGGTGGGATCTAAGCATATTTAAGCCTGCCAGTGGAGCAGGAAGAAGCGATATAAGGAGGAGCAGCGTTCCAAGGTTGCTCGACTTACCGAGGGAACCGAAAGTGCAGGGGTGGCTGCATAGTAGCGTCGCTTTTTATATACGCTATCGCTGCAAGAGCGGTAGACAAAGGGTGCACGAAGAGTGAACGATAGAGAGGGATGCCGGCTTATGAACAGAGAACTAGAGGCATATGAATAAAGTGGCCAAGTTTTTGCCGCTCTATATCACCCCGTAATGTTCGCGCCCCGTTTTAAAGTATTGTATACCCTACCGCCCCTTCCACTTTCCCCCACCAGCCATCAGAATGTAACCGGCTAATGTTGGGAGTTCTTTTGCCAAGCAGACAAGGCCCGTTTAATCGCGTTTGAGTAATTACCGACTGGCAGGCGATGAGTGATACCCTTACGTGCCCGTAGTTCTTCCGCCACGGCCCGCACCCCTCCCCCTACCACTCCAGGCTCTTTATTATGCAACCAATTTCCGAGGAATAATGAAATTAGATTACCTTTACTACAGACTCTTTGTACTCTACCAGGGCTTCCTGCCATGGCTGCGGATATGTGCAATCACCTGAATAATGCAGAGGAAAGAGTTCTTTCCATTTTAGTTTTGGTTTGCATATTCTATTTTGTGTTTTCATAAGCTAGGACGAGTATGTTCCTTTCGAAGCAAAATTATCATAGATGCGTGTTTGAACTGGGCAGAATACATAGTTGGTACGTGGTTTTTGAGCAAACATTCGGTGCAACAACACAGGTGGTCTGATATTTGGATAACATCACGTACACTAAAATCGCATGTATTTCCGAAGCCCAGTCGGTATAATTCTTTTAATTACAAAATAATAAAACAAGACTGCTAATTACGTGGATATCGTAGAGGAACGTACACAATCCCTACCGGTTTAATTCCACGGAACTTAATCAGGCCGTTTCATTAATGAATCGAAAAAAGGACGGGCGACTAGTGGGCCGAAAAAGCGGATTAAATCCGCTGGATATCAAGTGGGCTGATTGAAATGTTCATTATATCGGCGACAAAAGTGCATAAAGAAAAAAAACCCGCTTGTTTATTCCAATCCTACAGGCCAGCCATGCACGACAGCTCATAGGCGACCAGTCCACTACGCGTGTTTGGGTGCATGCACATACAAGCGCGTGTGTACGTGGTAATCGTACATTACCAGTCCAGGATGAATGATTCGATTGGACGCGCAATTAATCAGGCTGCGATTTGCGTACGCGTACATACACCGGTAGAGAGCCGAGGCTGTCCCTCGGGACTGGCCTCGTTTTATGCGCCCCCCACGCCCATTGCCACCGCGCTGAATGCACCCGGGGAACACGTTTACGTCTTTATCATCATCCTACCGCCGCCGCTAGCGCCGCCGCCGGTGCTTTTTCTCGCTGCGAACCCAGTCGAACCCACCAGCCTAATCAGCAAGAGTAAACCCGAGGCACGAAGAAGAGTGGGAGAGGATGGTTGGCGGGGGCAGGACGAAGGGCGCAATGAAGGGACGGAATAAAAGAGGCCTGGATGAAGAAGGCCCGTAAGCTGAAGGAGGAGCTAGAACTAGAGACGAATCGATGCATCGGAATGGGCTTCTTAACTGAAAACCAGGCAACTGCGGAAGAAGCGGTGGGGAAGGGAGTGGGGCTCGGAAGGGAAAGTGCAGAAAGGACTGACTGCGTGACTGTGGGTTCAAGCGTACATACCTCCTACTGCTGGCTGTGTTTATGCCTGTGTAAGTACGGTAAAAGGGTAGAGGGGAGGTTGCGAGCTTCGCTCGACGAAGGCAAGGAATGAGGGAAAAAAGGAACACGCACCAGAGATGCTGGCCGGGAGAAAGGGTGATGCAGGACCGGGAAGAGTACCGGGGGACAACGTTGCCGGTGTATGCGAGGGTAGTTAGCCAATCGCGCTGCGCTCGTACACTGGATGAATATCAATGAGGGAAAAGCCACCCATCGCGTTTTACAATTTTCCTTCGCTTCCACGTAGCTGCAAAAAGAAAGAGTAGGCGCTTTCTCTTTTTAGTTTTCTCTCTACCAATACCGAAATCCCCAGGACCCCAAAGCCAGGCTTGCGTGATCGCTTGTTTGTCGGCTGACTGATTGAATAAATGCTTCCTCGTCCTTCAATTAAGTTTAGAAGACTCGCAGGGTGCGCCGGTTCTTTGTTAGAAGTGCGATATTACCAGTGAAAAATATTAATACGCTATGAATGTTTAATTAAAACGTGTAAAAAGCTTTAATAACACAGGAATTTGTACAAAGGGTTTATAGTATTTCCAGGGATGGAATAGAAACCAGGATGAAAGGCTTTTTGTCGTCTGTGCTTTTTCATTTCATTAATATTCGTTCGATGAAAGCAAGCTGGCCGGACGCGCAGCGTCGTTCTTCCGCCAGGAAGCGCGCGCGTGCTACGAAACACGAAACAGCCGGGCAGTAATAGTTGTCGATGCGTCGCGACGCGTTATTTCGAGGCAAAAAGCGGACTTGAAAATAGGTGGAGAACACGTGGACCAGGCGAAAGGTAATGTGTGGCATGAGACATCGACGATAACCGAGAAACGTGCTTTGTTGTTAAACGAAATCTTAAGCGCTTCCGTGCCACTCCCTCACTTCAACGCCATCCACCCACTTCTTGCAATGTATCGCAGCACGCCAGCAGTTCTCGGCCTTATGTCGCGTTCATACGCATTCCTGGTAGCCGATATATATTTGCGAATTGCTCAGGATTGCGCTTTTAGCTGGCGCAGCGGGGTAGTACTTACGCGGAAGTACGGACTTTTACGCTAAGTGGCCTGCGCCCTATACGTGCTCGGCTTTCTGGCCTTTAGCCCGCCGACAACAATGGGGTAATAGTATTAAAAGTAAATAGGGGCAATAACACTGGGCCCATGTATTTATTCGTGATCCTTGGTGCGCCTTCTGCGCTTCGTGGTATCGGCCCTGAAGAGGTTCTGCCTCCCGGCTGCCTTCGACACCCTATTCGACTAATACTACTTGTGTTTTGAACTCTATGAATTACAAGGAACTATGTAGAAATTACCTTTTCGAAATACATGTAGCAAGAGTTGTAATTTCGTTCCGTTACACCGATGTTAATTTCTCATCAGCTACGAGAAGATTTAATACATTACAATTAGGTAAATATACAAGATTCCAATTTGTAAATGAACCCTCAAGAAAGTGGCAGTCTAGCCGTGGAAGTGTAATTAATGCTGACGCACGCTTATTAGACGTATAGTTTAACGGAGTTATACGTGCATCAACATGTCATACCAGGGCGAAATTCCCAGCTCTCTCTCCAGCCTAGGAGGGAGAGACTACTGAAGTGAGAGTGATATACGGGCAAAACACGGGTAAACTACAGGTGACACATGAGAAGCAAAGGAGAAACAGCAGACACCTAGATACAGGCATCCTGTACCTAGTTAAAGTAGATGGTCCCGTTAAACCGAGTGTGCCATACTAAACATGTTTAGGATTATACACTGTTTCAATACTACGCTCTCTCTCCCAACGAATTTCCCACTTGCCTTTTACATTTTTATTACCTTTGCAAGAGCTTTTTCCATCCCATAGTATCATATGCATTATCTGCTGAAATGTATAAATTTGACGCAGCGAAAAATGATTGGAGTAGAAGACGTGCCATAAAATCACCTTTTTTCTTAGAAATAAAGACTAAATAATGCTGCGAAGTGCATTGTACCAGGATTCCATTAATCTCTCGGCGTTAGCCTATTCTAGTTTCCGCAGTGCACAGCCTCTCTAGCCCGAGACGAGGCACTCTTGTTTCCACAGGAACTAACGGCCGCTCGAAGTAGAGAGAGGCCGAGAGTTAAGCGGAAGCTGAAAGGTGAACGAAGAGTAATAGACGCCTGAAGGAAGAATATGCTGTAAAGAGATTGCGAAATGAAAAATGATCTTTAGACGGAAAGACTACGGCGATGAGGGGGGGGGGGGGGAGACAGAGATAAGTAATACAATGTTAAAGATCGAGTTATATGATCCCCACGATAAACGTTAAGGATCCAGATTTCCTGGGACCCCAATTTACAGGAAATCCAAATTATTACTACTTTAAACTCTCTCACTTGCTACCAGAATAAAATGAGGAATCATTGATGTTCTAGCCACAGAGCGACGTCGAAATGCAATTACTCCCTGGGATACTCGAGCGGAGTATCTATTGACTGGGTTGCGAGTTAGTCTGTCATTGGCGATGGAACATTGGCTGGTGTGTTTCATCGGGAAATTCCAGGGGCATAATCGGTTCGATATTGCAGCGCGACGCGATGGGGTTGGCGGGGCACGGTTAAAATGGGCCTCATCATTAAGTCATTTAGAATGCGAAATGCCAGGTCGCGGCGTGCGCGCGTGCAGCGCCGGCGAGCGAACAAGCACGCGTCACGTGACTGCTCGGAATTACTCGTTGCTATCATTATGTGCACTTACCAGGGCGAAATCTGCGGCGCATTAAACGAATTTACGGTACAGCGGGGTCCTTGCAATTATACGTTCGCCCAGAGAGAGAAAGACAGAGGTGGTAAAGAGGGAGAGGGAGAGGAGAGGAGAGGTATATGTGGGGGGTGCGCTGGTATGCGCATGGGGACACAGGGTACACGTCCACATACAGAGAGAGAGAGAGAGAGCAAGGGCCATGGAAACATAGGTGGATTACAAGAACCTCGCTTGCACGCTCTCAATGAAGTGGCCCCTGTGCCACAAGCGGCACTCGTGTGTGCCTTTTCCCTCGAAATGTTGTATTACACGTGCGCTGACGTTTACAAACGAGCCCGGCTGAGGCCGAACTCGAGCAACCAGCGTCATCAGACCACTGTTGCTCCCAGCTCGATTGACATGCGACAAACCACACTCGCTCCACCGTACATGTTTTTCTCTTCTCTTGCTCTTTACTTGTAAGAAGTCGTGATCGATCTTGAACGTCAGTCTGTAATTGGAAATACGAGCTTAATTGGATTTGTGTTGTGAATAGGATATGACGAGATTTGTTGAGAGTAAGACGGGGATTTTAAGGTCTGTGTAATATCTGGGTTGACGAAGTTCAATTAGTTTCGTCGCATGAATCGAAATCAGCCTTATTTCCATTATCCTGGGACAGAAATCCTCTAGCCGAGCACTTTATCCCAATAAGGTAAGAGGGCGGATCGGGCAGGTCGGAAAATCCAGCGGCGCATCTAAAGTCGGGTCATAAATTGGCCGAGGAAGTCACGCTCCCACTGAGTCCGCACACGTACGGAGCTCGAGGCTGAGCTGTGTGTGGCGTGCGCCACAATGAAATAAGATGTGTCGCGGGTGTTCCTTCATCCAAGGTGATGCTGCTCGGCGAAGCTTATCTTTGCACTTGCCAAGCGTATGCGGGAGCACACGCCAAACTTCGGCACAGACACTCGCTTCGAGACGCGTGTACCCGCTTAGCACCGACACGCACACACGGGCGCGTGCACCAAGAGCAAGAGTAAACTAAATCAAAGAATTTCACGGATTTACGGACATGCAATCTCGGCTTCGCGCACCTAACGTCTCCCCGCTTCTCGCTTGCTCTCTCGCCAGTCGATTATTTCTCGCCAGCAAACCCCCGGAACACGCCATCCCGCAGGAAGCCCACTTTCGTGAGAGGAACCTCTCCCCCGGGTATTACCGATCTCTCGACCCTGTTTCCTTCGCCGGAATCCCCGTAATTCAGCGCTCGCCGCAACATCGTCTCTTGTTATCGCTTCTTATCGCGGTCAACTTTAAATGGGATCGGGGCCTAACTTACGGCGTACGTGCACCCCTATTCCGATCAGATCACATTTGAGAGTCCAATACTATCCTGCTATCATATTTTACTCGATATTCTAGTACTTATCCCACGAGAGAATTGCCAATTCCCTGGCGAAACCTAAACTCAATAAACAAAAATGTACTTATTAGAAGTAAAATTTGGACAAACCATGAGAAACTTTAAATTTATTTAAGAGACGTATGATTCAGTGTAGAATGTTTGTTAGAAAATCATAGAGGCATTCTGAAATATACTGGCGCCGCACGAAAAAAAGTGTTTCTTGGGTATACGTGAGAAGTAGCAATCTGGGAAGCCTGGATTTTCTAAGGAAAACATCTATCTCTGTCATCGAGTATTTGTTTCCCTCGAATGCAGCGCGAAACTTCCTTTCTCCCTCTTTCTGCGTGAATCTGTATGTTGAGGTGGTTGGGTAGTGCGCAGGATATCGTTGTATCGGACTAGAGCTTTAAATCCTCCTGCACAGTACGTGTATAAGCAGTAAATTTAAGGATCCGCGGGAATGGCGTTCAATTTATAAAGCCGCGAGCGAGTGAGAAGTCGCAATCTGTTTTTTGGATTACGGCCACTTCTTCGGCGAACCACTTGACGCCGGAAGTTTTCACTTTAAAAGTATATGCGCCATACTCTCGGTTACCAACACACCCATTCCCTCGTCGCACCCGCCAATAGTACTCCAAGAAATCGAACGAAATATGTTCTGCCCGCAGGAATTTTATTTTCCACTCTAACTCCTGTCAGGCTCCACTATATGTATGAGCCAGACAACGTATAAAAGTCAACTCGTTAATATGAGAAACGTCGAAGATTGTACGGTAATTTTAAATGCAAGTGCTGAGGAATTATTTGGAGTTGTTGGAAAGGGGCGTTTTTATATTCGTCTTCTTTGAACTCTTTAACAAGAGTGACCTTTTGCAGACATGTTAAAAATAGTTGACTGATTTAGTTAGAAGCCTTACAATCTGGGTGCATTTATGTTTCACTCTTTCGAATATCTCCTAAACTCCTGGTGTAAGCATTCTAAATTCAAACTATTCTAAATGTGTCTCATCACCGCGCCACTAACGAGAGGGGTGAAGTCTATTGAAAATTCTAGACGTCGCAAAGCAGGTAAAGGGTTTGCAGGACCATGAAGAGCATCGTGGTCACAGTCTTTCGAACGAGGCAGCGAAGAGGCGGACGAGCAGAAATATGCAGAGATAGAGAGACGAGGATAAAGAGCCGGGGTTGGAGGAGGCGAAGAGAAGCGGAGAGGAAAATGAGAGGAGGATGCGAGGCTGTAAGGAGAAGTGCTGTATACAATTCGCATAGAGAAAGCTCGCTCGAGACATTTAGGATGCACATCCGCTTGGCAAGATGGCCGACCGGCAGGCTTCCGGCATAGCAGGGAGCTGACTTTCGCGCTGCCATTGTCTGCCAACTCGCGACAAAGATTTCGTCCCTTCCGTTCTCCGGCATTCCGCATTTCTACCGCCCTTTCTCTTGGATCTCTCTTGTTTCTTACTGAAATTTCGGCCCCAACCTTCCACACCGGTAGTTCCCAGCTCCCTGAAATTGTCGCTTTATTCGCAGACACGCAGTACTGTTTGAAGTATCGCTCTACGCCAACAATATACATATAGTGTTCGAGAAAACCTGAATCCTTTTGGGAAATTGGGAAAAATAACTGCAGTCATACTGAATAATTTTTACATTACAAATTTAAAATAAGCAGTCATCAGAAACTTACTCGAAAGCTACAACAATGCATGATCTGCACTGACAGAACCATGGAAACATAAACCCTCCATTTTATTATTCCAGCAGAGAGCAGCCAGTTGAATTTACAACCAGCGATAATTCGAGCGGGTCATATCGGGTGATAACAATCCCGTGCTAAATTGCCTGTTAATGAAATCTGATAATCGACACACGTTTGCGAGGCACGAATGTTTAATATGAGGGCGAGCTAGTTGATAGTCGAAGACATTATTTCTCTAATAAAGGACGCGCGCTCTCGATTTTAACTCTCGGCCGGCAGAGCCCTTTCTTTATGAAACCGCAGTGCCATAAATAAGTGCGGAGAGAAAAGCGAACCGGAGCGGAGAGTTTGCGTTCTATTAATAAATCGGGGGGATCGATTGGGTGCGTGTAACACAATGACCACCGATGGCACAGCCAATTTGCCGGAACTTCCAATCAATCGGCAGAGCAGTCGTATTTCACCGGACTGCTCGGTGCGCGCGTGCTTCTCTTTTTTGCCAATTAGAATATTAACGATTTATCGCCACTGCGTTTTGGCAGGCTCGAGCGGCGGTGCGGGTCGAAGGGTTGCGTAGGGAGACACGGAGACTAAGGTCGGAGACAGGGAGACTCTTTTTCTCGGGAACGACTGGCCGCCGCCGTGTGCGATAAAGCTTTTTTGCCGAAAAAGTCCCTGTCCGTTTAAGATATTCCTGGCCACCCCGGCTGGATCTGGATACCCCTGTTCGCTAAAACATTCGGGAATAGAAGACGGCGGGAGAGCACTCTCCCCTGATATCCCATGGGATGAGACGCTCGACTCCGCCAGCGGCGCGGTGAACTCACCCTTATCTTACCGCAGTCGCCGCCCACTTTAGAGGACCAACCTTCTCGTCATATCCCTCGTCTACCTTGACTTTCCGTTACCATCTTTATCCTCCCTTGAGTACGGGCAGTAACCTTGAACTGCTGCTACTTATCATTCCAAATTATAAGAATCAGAACTATAAAAGAGTACTTTAGACAATTTGCTACATTAAAAACAACGAGAATGAATTTCAAAGTGCAGTACAATTTTTCAGGAAAATTTTTCGCTCAGGGGCAAACATTGCCAGTCTATTTCATTGTTTGGCACGTACACATTCCATGGTCGAGCAGCAAGAATTATGGGGGCACTCATGGGGGTTTGGGAACGTCGAAGGTTGCGGGGATGCTCGGCCAGGGTCGCGGATTGTAATCGAGGAAGAAGGTGCAGTACGTAGGTAGAAGAGGCAGGTCTTTTGAGCACACGTTGTGTCGGTTCGCTGCGGCGATACCGTATCTCGAAGTTCAATGTTTGCACAGCTTGATTCATACCCCTTGGCCCACTCATCCCTATTATCCTGTACTGGGCCTCTCCCTCTCCCCCCCCTCTCTCTCTCTCTCTCTCTCTCTCTCTCTCTTCCTCTCCTCTCGCTGCCCGTATCTGCCCATAGGACAGGATCGCCGGGAGCTTTCACCCCCTTTCGCTCTCTTTGTGCCCACACGCTCTTGTCCGCCGGGTCGTAAGCTCTCCTCCCATCTCTCTTCTCCGTTAATCTCCCAGCGCGCCACTCTACTAACTCACGACAACTCAAAACAAACACTGCAACCACGTGACCGGCGAAGCCGGCTTTCAATTCTAACCTCGTCTCTTTGCTGCCGAATTCGAAAATGTACTCAGGCTAATTCTAAAATTTGAAGCTGCGCTAAGAGGCGGTTAGAAAAAAGAGTAGGAGTTCCGTTGATTCGCATAAATGTAACGGCGAAATTGAATAAAGCCAGCAATGCGTCGCTAATATTCGAGGAGTGAGTCAGGAAGAGCGAGGAGCAGGAACAAAGGTGGAAGGTACGCAGTTCAGTTTCAAATTCCCGTTTCGTGTGTGTACGGCCCCGTGGGAGGAACGTAAATTGCGATGCGCATCCACGCACACGCGCGCACACACACACACTCAAGAACTATCCTTACAAGTGGAGAGCGGTGCGCGCGCTGGGTTTGGGTAATAAGAAGATTTGAGAAGCGCGTACACTACCATTTGTCATTGTCAGCCTGACCTCGAATGTTAGAGAGCGCCGGTGGTGCTGGTGGGTATGTGGTCCCTCTATTCCTATGCTTTTAACAATATTGTACCCGGTGCGTCGCCGGTTGGCTTACTCTCTTTTCGTCCGAGTTCTTTTGTCGCCCTAGCGCGTCCACGCCACGACGTTCCCTCCAGTCACTCGACTTTAGCCGGACGATATATCTTCCTGGGACGCAAGAAAGACACATCCGCGCGACAGCCCTTATGCTTGTCCAACGGCCACCGTAATTTCCGACGAATTTTCCGACGCTCTTTAGGGTTGCTATTCCCTTCAGCCTTCATTCCCCTCCGTTAGTATAACAACATGCTGGGGAACGCGAGACATATTTCGCAATTTTAAATATATTTCATTGTTGATTCAAAGTGTTGCATTATTATAAAAATTTAGTTAGAAATATAAGTAGCTTTACTTAATTATTGTATATTACTAATTAGTTATGAATACATGTGTTTGTCTGCACTATAATTGACAGACGTGTTCTCTTGTTGTTTCAGGTACGGTTCCCCGTGGACGTTGGTAAGACCTGACACGATTGATCGGATTCAGCAGCCTAATTATCCGGCAGCCCCAAAATTGGTAATCCAAGTTCATGTAGATCGTGGAAAATTTTAAAACATTTTTAACGAACAGCCGTAGTCAGATGTCAGAAGAGGTGTCGCAATTAATTTCCCAAATAGAGTGAAATGATGAGCCAGTGCATATTGAGTGCGACTGGTACAGCAGGAGCGAGCCACGGGCTGCATTTACAAGCCGCGGTGCGCCACTATTGATAGATAGATAGAGTGGCGTGTTGACAGGTAATAGAAGCCGTGAAAGAGACAGATGACGCCGATGACGCTGATATTTTCCAACAGTGAAAATTACTTACCAAAATGATTGGCCGTCCCGACATCCAAATTCTCCCGTTCGTAATCGCTTCGGACAATTTTGAGCCAGCGCTAATTAATTTCTAAGTCGTCATATAACTTTCTGAGGATTGCAAACATTCGTTCACGATAGAATTGAAATGGAACTTACTTATTTCAAATTTGTGGGGAAATGCTCAGGCTTCCAGAAGGAATCCGGACACGGAGGTACTGGGAGCCGAGCGTGCGCTGAAAATCCTAAACATACACAATCCTAAAGGATAACGCAATAACGTCCCTTTGTCATAGACGTAGAGCATGACGAGAATTGTCGGGTGGAACAGTGTCGTCGTCACGACAACTGGCGCGCTTATTAAATCACTGTAACACTTCTGTGTGTGTCCGGATTACCAATAATTCCTAGAGCCGAGCATTGCCTGCATAGCTTTGCAAAATGTCAGTAGACCTGTCGGTCTCCATCCGCCTGATTCGAAACTGCGCGTCTCGTACCTTTCACTAGGCCAGAAAGATATTAAAGCTCACTCAATGCAACTGCCTCGTTGAAAGTTTTACTCGCTCTGTGGAGACGCGCGCGTCCTCTCCTAAAGAAGCTTTTCTCAGGTGAATCCACTTGAACGTGTTTCTGCAACACGCTCTTACCCAGACTACTTCGCCATTCATAAGAATCTTCGGCTAGTAGAACTTGAAACCGAAGCGAACAAGTAGAGTTCCTAGCAGGATCGAACTTATCTTAAATCGCCGGATGGCGATGTAATATTTATTACTGTCTAAACGGTTCTCCTTATACTAATTTGTAATAACTACTCCAAAAAGTCGTAAAGGTAAAATTAGCTGAGACAGGAAGTCGAAAATAGGTCAGTGAAATTAAACTTTTAATCAAGAATTAACCCAAAATTTCATAAATATAATCTGGCTCCCCGAAACTTTATTCACTCAATGAATAATACTTAATTCATAGTTTATTGTCTAAATTTATTGTGGGAAAACTCTCCATGGAACGGAACTTCCAATCCTGATACCCCTGGTACAATAAAGGAGATGAGTGCGAACATTGCTCGGTTTCACATGGAAGCCGTATTTCAAGTATGTGAGGAACAAGTCTCCTACCTCCCCGGGAATGAAATAAGCGTATTGAAGTCATAACTGTAATTCATGCGGTACTCGCAGTTCCTATCGTGGATAGGTAAGCTGCTTTTCCGTCCCCTTACACATAACAGGGGTTCCCTAGGCCGCTACATGCCCTGTCTCTGCAGCGTATTTCAAAAAGGAAGGTAAACCGTCTCTCTCCTGCACCCTCCTTTCCCCATCTTACCGCCGCTCGTTCCTATCACAGACGTTGCTCTTGAAACTCTATTTTCTCGATGATCGGATCTCTTTTCCGCGCTTTTCTGAAAAATCGATTATTAAAAGAATCATACACAAGTCAGTTATTAATGTAAGAAAACCGATATTTACTGCAAATCGTTAGCTACCATCGAAACTCAACGAAAACATTCAATTATTAACATTTAATATATACCATAATTTAATAACAACAATGTAAATACCGTCGACACCCTTTCAAGAAACTCAACACCAGAGGCACATTTCATCAAGTCGAAAAGATGCTGCAAGTCTTATGAAACACCGCAAGTCGGGCAGCAACAGCGTGATGAAGATGAGGCAGAAGTCAGTGGGGGTTGCAGAACAGTTCTACATAGACTTTCGAGCGTATAATCCCGCCCAAGGGCAAGCCGGGGCAAGCGAGAAGGTCTTGGTGCTAACGAAAGAGAGAGCTTTCTTGTGAGGGAGAGCGAGCGAGCGAGAGAGAGAGAGAGAGAGAGAGAGAGAGAGAGAGAGAGAGAGAGGGGGGGGGTTAAGGTGGCCGGGGGCGAAGGGGTCGACTACCTCGTGAAATAACAATTCGCTTTCGATCGCGAGTAGTCTGGAAATTTTCATCTCCGCCCGGAGGCACGAGACGTTATACAGCGGGCGGGAAAGAGCCTGGAAGATCTAGGGGTCGCTCTCTCGGTGGGCGGCAAAGGTGAATTCTCGAAGCGGCGGGGTTGGAAGCGAGAGGGAGCGGGAGTGTGAAAGTGAGAGAGCGTGAGAGGAGGGTAGAGGGCGCCGGAGAGGACAGAGGACGAGGGACTGTGGAATTGTAGGGAGTGTTGGGTGCACAGAGGTGGTAAGGAGCACCAGCAGGGGCATGCGAAGACCATACTGCGCGAGAGGAGAGGAGAGCAGTGGGACCAGGAGGAGAGAGGAGAGAATCCGACAGGATACGAGCGACGAGCGGAGAGAGGGAGGAATGTGCTGCACGCGGGGGTGGCTAAAGAAGAGAGCCGACGCCGACGCCGGCGACGACGACGCCACCGTGGCGGCGAGAAGGCTTTAAAATAATAGTCGAACAGACCGGTGTGCCTCTCTCCTCTTGCCGAGAGGAGAGAAAGACCGCGGCGGCGAGGAGAGAGGGCTCCGCCCCGCGAAATATGGCGAGCTTCGCCAGGACCTGATTGGGTGACGGGAGGACCACGAAGCTTGCAAGCCAAGACATTGGTGCCCCCTTTTCCGCGCAGCTACCCCCCACATTTAGCCACCCTCGAGACCACCAAAGGGGTGCCCTCTTACTGCATCGAGCCTCTTGCACTTTCGCCCGAGCTTTATCTTACACCCATGTGCCACACTGGAGACTCGTACTACTACCGCTTAGTGTGTGACCGAGAGAAAGCCCGAGAGAGGGAGAGAGAGCGAGCGAGCGAGCCTTTGCTGCTGAAATATCCTGGCCCATTGTCTGGACTAGCCGGCCAACACGGCCGTGGCCACGGCCGCCCGCCAGCCGCTCGATATCACCCACGTGGATGGATAATTCGAACAGATCCCTGATAGACACGTTCTGTGGATCGAACACTCACGACAGCTTGAAATAATTCATAAGATTGCCGTTGGGAAACAGTGGGGATTGTGCCGGGGATTGGGTTTTAGAACGGGAGTGATTTATAGTGGCCGCACTCTCAGAACGGAGCCAGTAGTAGTGCCTGAAATAAAGCAGACACGGTACACCTTGTGATTGACTTGTACTACTTACTACTAGAATATTACTCTGATTAACCCAAGTCGAACTTTTAAATTTATGAAAAGCAAATGTATGCAGATGGAAATTCTTAGAATATTTAATTGCTTTCGAGAGTGGTTCTTTAAGTTATTGCAAAAATAGTGTAAACTTTGGTAAGGTTTGCACGCATGAGAGAAAAGCTAGAAACAGCGAGTGTAGTCAGTTCGAGGGGGGGAATGGCATTAGGATGCAGCGAAATTTCCTTAGGCAGCAAGCGGTCAGCCCGAGGACGAGGCTGGCACGCTCGATATCCCCCTTTTGCATGCGGAAATCGTCACGGTTCGCGTGAGGTCGAATTCAGTTCAGGATCGAGGTGGTCAGCAGAACGAGCTTCCGGTCTGGAGAGCCGATAATCTCGTGGCAGGGGTTCCGGTAGTGCCGGACTCCGCACGCATGGAGTTGTCAATCAGAGCTGATGGTGTCCCGCTGGAACGCGTCCGCTCTGCCTGGCTGTCAGGCTCTCGCTACTCGCAGCGGATATATACGAGATCCGGACGCCACACGACGTCCCTGGTATTCATGCGATCTATCTGATCGTCTTCCTGTTCACGGCTGCTAGTATGATCACTCTCTGCCTCCTCTAACTCAATATCTCTCTCTCGCCGTACCACTTTCCCTCGACAGGTTGCCCTACGTGCTTCCAAGAGCTAGTTCTAGCTCGCTGGAGCCCCGCTGGCCACTTGTCGCCAGTAACTTCTATGCTCGCGCAGGACATGATAAACAACGCCGAACCCACCTTCCACCGCACTTCCAATCAACAAATAATGATGACAAAGTACACATCATTTAATCCAATCTTTATACCGAAGGCTAGCTATTCCACAATTTCAAAAAACTAGTGCAGTCTATTGACCCGTGTTTCACGAATGATATCACCAATACCCAAAACTCTCACCCTAAAAAAAGAAATCCGATCTGCGACTAGCCAGAGAATTCTGTGAGATGAATGGGCATTGGCCAGGCAGCATTCTTTCCAAATTAGAGAGGTGTTCGCGCGACCGATTCGTCCAGCGATTCACAAAAATCCCGTGCATCTCGCGGCCTCTGTTTTCCAGCCCTCCGTGCAAACGAACGCGCACCCCGAATTAGCGGGAGATTCCACTCGAGCTCGATGGTAATTGGAAGCAGTCGTTTTTGCCGTTTCGTGGCAATTGGTGGCTTGGTAGACAGCGCTGGGTAGTTGCACGGGCGACGCGGTAGGCTAAAGGGGAAGAACGGGGGTGGATGGGTAGTACTTGTTTGCGGATAGGGTACGCCGAGAGATTAATCATCCGCGTTAAGCTCGGGCAAGACGTATACGCGTCGCTGGTTATACCAGCTTAATCCAACGGGCTCCGCTCACCCCTTTACCACCAGCCACTTCGCTTCTTCACTGGTATCCTCACACCTACCATCTCCCTCTCGCTCTCTCTCTCCGCGAGATGTAACCCGAGAGTTCCTCGTTATAGTGGGTTATGCGTCTGCTTCCACGTGGGCGAGGCTCCCTAACCTCAAATCTCTTACTTCGTTTCCTTCCCTCGGTCTTGGTTGTTGCCTCGCAGATTTAGGTGATGTGCAACCTCCCAAATAAGCATAATATTCCCGCGACGAGATGCATTTGCGCAAATGCTGCCAGGATGCAAGAATCCAACATTTCTCATATATGTTGGTCGATATCGGACTTTTCTAACATCGAATCTCATTGGGTGATTGGAAAATTAGAGGAATTCAATAAGAGAACACTTGCAAAAAGTGTTTTCGACGCTTGGATCACTGCGTGTGTTATTGATAACAGGTTTCAGTGAGGGAGCCGGAGAATAACGTGTGTCGGGGATTCACGAGGCGATAAAGAGGGGAGGAACCAGCGGAAATTTGATATCGTCGTCCCTAGTGCTTTCGACTAACATTGTCGGGCCAATACAGGACGCACCTGAGCACTAGCTTCGCCGTCCTTTTCTCTTCTGCTTTTTTTCTGTCACTCTCCCGTTGTCTCTGTACCAGCTCTCCCTTTGTTTCCCGCTCGCAAGCTCGTAGCCCGTCGAGTGGCTTGGAAAAAAGTGTCGCGCATGAAAATTTAGGGTGCTTTCAAAAAGACGATGTTCTCGCATAATGAAATACCCCCGGCAGCCTACTTATATACCGCTCCCGAAATGGCACGCTCGTGCATGCGATATTTCAGGGAGCAACGCGCGCTCTCTTCAAGGATAATGGCCCCCCGCCATACTTGCAAATCTCTTCCAAACTCAGATTCTAGAAAAACCAGCATCCCATCATATACAAAAGCTATCAATTAAAAACAAAAGTTAAAAAATTTAATATTATAAGAGATAAGCCAATTAAAGAGACGATTAGTTATTGTCAAAGATCTCAGACTGACGAGAAAAATCATTTAAAACATTTACTATAACTGCTTATACACACGCTTCGCTTTTAATACGATATCTATGATGATCTCCATTAACCAGTCACCGTGTTAACTTCCACAGTGTAACGCGAGATTGAAGAAGACAGACAGATTAAAGGGTCGAGGCTGTAATTCTAAGCTAGTAATTTTGTCTCTTTATAGAGGGCTGGGCGTCGCTTCCTCTCCGCTATTATAAATCGGCTCTGAATCGCTGTGGTATTGGTCAATTATAGACACTCCCGCACGCCCGTTCTTCGGCAAGGGGCTACACGCACAATTTTCCGTGGACAGGCCCTGTCGATATTCCCCTCGTACATCTTCCGCACCGGGTGTCCCGCTGAAAGCGAGACCCAATAAAGGCCAACATGGTGAACTGCACTCGCGAAACACTGCACTAACTATCAGGCCGAATCAGTAGGTGCTGAATGAACCAGCAATTCGATTTCAGTACATCACCCTTTTCAAGCTCCCGTCTATTGGAGCTTCCCCGAGATGATTGAACTCGCTCGACTAGAATGTGTACTAGGAACACACAGAGTCTTATTCGGAAAACCGAGTTTTCGTTTTCTACTGATAAACGCCATTATTCCTTTAGTTTATTTGTCGATGCAAGTCATGCATTTTATTTGAGGTTTAATCTCCGATAAAAAGTGGACACTTTTACCGTTAAGAATTTCATTTATATTTGCTTAAGACATTCCACTTTTAAGAATCAATATTTATCTGTAAGACTGCAAGTTTGGCGACAGTCAAACTTGTCGAAAGCTGTTGGCAAAGGCTTATATGTGAAGCATAACCGTCTGCCTGCACGGTAAACGTGTGACAAAAGGCCGAGATCTCCAGGAACAGCGTGCGCATCAATATCAACTCGAATCGAGGTATCGCTGGCGCAGCCCGGAAGTACGTAATTTATATCAGTGATCGATAGGATCGCTCAAACATTCACAGTGCCGTTTATACCTAGCGGCAATGTATCCAGTATCGAGAGAGCTTGCACGCACGAAGAACGGAGAAGCACACATATTCGACCGATAGAGGGCCGCTTCTGTGTATGTATGTAGATGGGAGATGGAAGCGGGTGCGGCTACTTTCCACGCGATGGAATGTTAAAGCTAACTGAAGCGTTGGACCCCATGAATAACAAATGCACAATCTCTAGCTGGCCTTCCCGTTCGCCGCCCCTCTCAACCACCACCTTGGCCGCCCTTCCTTACTCTTCGAGCAGCAGAACTTTCCCCGAGCCCTCATCCTCCCATTCTCCGGCCACGGGTGAACCTGGCAAACTTTTAACTGGATACATTACCTGCTTGACTACCAACGGCTTTCCTTTTTCCTTCTCGCTCTACTCCCTCCGCCCTACGACGCTCCTTTTTCCTTCCATCCTGCATCCCTAGTCCAGCCCTTTAAACTCCTCCATTTTGGCCTCTCGTTTATTACCGCTGTCACAGCGAGCGAGTGATGAAAACAATGAGGAATTGTCACGGCTTCAACGTTATCGTTTGCTTCTGCTTTGACGGATTACGCACTCGTACTCTTCAGAGCACTCTCTTCGAATTGTTACGCTTTTCCAACGCAACAAAGGCAGCACGGTATTATTATTAAAAAAGGAAATTGCCATGAGAAATTCATGTTTGCAAAGGTTCTGCAATATGCAGGATTATATTAGTTTAAGTAGCTCGAGGGAGAACTAATGTAAATTTCAAGCAAGATGTCAAATCCCAAGATGAATGAACGAAACGAATAATATCGCCGATGAAAGGGAAGTTTCTCCTTTTTTGTACGAGACCGTGACTTTCGTCAAGGTTTGGAGACTTTTCTCATAGTAAAACCGTTTTCCCCCACCTCCGCGCCCTATCGCTCGGATACTTGTAGAAAGTTTTATATATAAATGAATAAAATTATTCCTCTATGGAAGTTAAATTACTTTATAAAAGTTGCGGCGAAAGCGGGGATCTACAATAAATAGCCGCGCCCGCTCACGGAGATTTGCATTTAATTCGGGATCACCATCACGCAAGAGGATCGTTACTTTGCTCATAATAATGAGGGAATCTTATGGCTACGATACATTTTACATAGTTATGCCGTAACCCGCAATGACAGGGGTCCTTTTTGGTTGATCGTATAGACTTTGAGAAAAAATTGACAACGAAACCAACAATTTGAGAAAGGTCGCTCATTAAATTATTATACAATAACTTTACGAAGTAAAAACACATTTTATTATCCATCAGTAGATATACTATCGCGAGGTAGATATTTCAATACAGGCTTTAATTAGCACGAGACCAATTACAAACTCTGGTTGGTCCTATTTGTTGGAAGGGATAGGCTTCAAAAAAGCGAACGAAGCGAGATTATATTTTTATGTACCGAGTCACAAATGAATCTCTCGGCTGATTATGAGTCACGAAATCCGAGCTGGCGTTGCCTTCCTCAGAGGACGACCCTTAGTACCAAAACCCACCCCCGCACCGCCCCTTGGTGCAGCGCGCCCAGCAGGCTGCCATCTAAGAACTCGAGCAAATATTGGTTTTGTCTAGTGGCCCCGCGATTTGCATAATTAAATCTGGACGAGGAGCTGAGAGAGAGAGAGAGGAACAGCATGGACCAAAAGGGGCCTGCCTCGATAGACTGGGCGTAAGGTAGGCGCGCGCAAACGGCGAAAATAGGAATAATTAAAACTCGGCCAGCTTATTTACTGGGGTGCCTGAGTGTACCGGCGCGCGAACGGCCGCTGGCCTGCTCTGGTCTCAGCTACGGATTTATTAAGGGATGCTCCAAGCCTTCTCTCCCTGTGTAGTCCTGTGAAATATGTGGAAGTTCGCCGTCCTATCCTACTGCTGGACGGCCCCGCAGTTGCCGTACAGCCGGCTTTCGCGGAATTCTAGATTTTTTGTCGCCAGATTTATGCATTCATTAGAGAGAAAATGTTTGATGTGCCACTATTTGTGAGCTTCCGCGTGCATGGATCTCGAGAGTTTTTCGTGATTAAAGCCGGATTACGGGAGGAGCTTTTTATAAAGGAGCACTTTTCATTCTTTCGATTGGCTCTCGTTAACCACGGAGAACTGCCAGAGACTAATTAATCGATTTATCTTTCCTATGGATACACAACTGCAAATGCAACACCGGATTACAACTGTTCTTACATAATTCCAGCCTGCTACTGCGAACGTAACAAGTCGATGATACCTTGGCGAAGTTGCTCCGAAAAACAAGTAATCGAGCGAGCATAAAGTTCATTGAAATTCAGTAAGTTCCATGGATGGGGGGCTGAGTGCTCTACTTCCGCCGGAAGTTGAAACAGTCAGGGCAAAAGTTACTAACCCGCTGGAAACGCGATCTAAATAACCGAACATGGAAAACTATTAACGGCGAGTAACGAGCAACAAAATTGACTGGGCGGCTGTAAAATGTTTGCCAAAATGCACGCGGTGGGAATCGATTTTATCGTAAACGTGCTCTATCGTTTCTACGCAAATTCACAGTTTATTTTACTAGTGCGGCGCCGGCTGAACAGCGCGCGCGCTCACGCATTATTATACACCGGGTTACATGTTTGCGCACTAAATGTTGACGGCCTTTATGCGCGCGCTCGTTTATGCTCACTTTGGTGCGACTTCCTTCGGAAATTTGCCTCAGCCGCGTCGCACACTGGGATATTTGCACGGGTCTGCCAATACAGATATTACATTGGTCAAGTGCGTTCGCAAAGTGGCAAATAGCAGTCGAGCTGTGGCAACTACATTGCCGGGCCATTAAAACGGACTCGGAATGAACGATGTATTCACCGGTGTACTAACACTCGCAATTTATTCTAACGCGAACTCATCATACTTTGTACGCTTCCTATTGAAATATTTCATACAAAAATTCCCGATTAGAACCTTTTGAACTCCTGTTTACAAATCTCTCATGGTGATTTACTTGCTAATCGCAAGGCCTATTAACATTCTTGAATACCAAGACCCGGTAATCCCTCGAAAAGCTACGAATGTGTAATTAATCCGAACATTAAACACGAAATCGCAGCTTGCAAACGAGACAAGCCAGCTTCTCAATCAATCATGTACCAATAACGTCTCAATTAACGCGTAAAGCGAGCGTCATAGGCCTAAGTCTCTCAGTGACAAATCACTAAGTGGTAGATATCAGAATGTAGATGTAAGGGTGTAGGGGGATTTGTAAAACAAGGCTGGAAATTAAATACCTCCTCGAAAGCTTGGTGCCAGTGGGCCTGGCCTGATGGCTGGCAGGGTGATGAGTGATGATATACACTTTCCTGAAATTGCTACTCGATGAGAGAGGGCCACACACACGCGCGCGCGCGCCCACACTCACGTATTTGAAGCACACTCTATCCTTCAGGCTTCCGCGGTGATAGATATTGTGAATGACGCCGAGAGAGCGAGTAGTAATTGTTACATCGCATGTCTGATCGCGCAAAACGCTAGAACCTCGAAGTAGTATAGTGGAACGAGAGCCAGGGCGGCAAGTGGATCGGCTAGGATTGATTTATTGCCACTGAAGTGTACGTGAAACGCACTTTACCGTCTTCCACGGACTTTCAAAGACCCGACTCAGTCTTTCTCGCTGTAGAGTTTCTTCTCTTTTAGTTTACTCTGGCTATACAAAGACTCGCATAGTTTTTAAATGCCTCCTGTTCCTTTTGATAGACATATAACACCGAATCCAAAGAGAATTAACTCGTTCTCAGTTTTCTATACTGATTTATGTCTGCTTTTGTTATTAATCATGTTAAAGTAAATGAATTTTCGTAGATTTTCAACACTAGAATCACAGAGTAACTTTTAACACAGAAATTTACAGTTTCGCATTTTTCCCTGCCGCATTCCGGCTTTGAAGCTCCGCAATAAACTGTAGCATACACACACACTCTGTCTCTCTATCTCTCTCTTTCGCTCTCACTGCAAAGAAGTACAAACTTTTGTTGAAGTACAGTGGGAGCGAAAAATTCCCCGAGCCACTCTGACCTTCCACCACCTCACTCCGCCGCCGCACCCTGCTTTCTGAATTCGTGAAAAAGGTAAACGCTGCTGTGATTTATAATTATCGTGCCAACCTCTTAAGCTTCCTGGATCCAGTAAAAATTAATGAACCGATGATTTTTGATACGAAAGTATAATTTTTTGAAAATTCAAGGGATAATTTTTAAGCTCGGTATTCTTATAATTAATACTTTGCTGATAGGGTACTGTTTCTTCAAAGGTTCTAACTCCTTTACTGCTTAATTCATATATCATTTAATTTTGAGTTTTACATAAGCTGTATCGGCAAAAGGCTGACAAGTTAGCAAGGAGGAAACTCAGAAAGCCAGTGTGCTACCATTAGCAATACAACAATCAAGAGTAAGAGGAGTTAACGGTAACGGGCTGAAGTTACGTGTGCAAATACTCATTAAGACTTTCGTGGTAAACCGGACAGTGGTATTCGGTGGAAGTTGCAGTTGGAGCCGAGTTCAATAGTTGGCGGCTTAATTCACCGATTCTTCGGTGTATACTAAAGATCGTCCTGCAGGTCCGCTGGGTAATGGAGTCCGGTATCTCGTTTTGTGTGTAAATGAGGGGGGGTTCGTGCCACTTGGGGCACAGAGCATGCCACTGGGAGACAGAGGAGTGGGAAGAACCGATGCCGTTAGTTACATTAGCGTGTGTACATGTGCGCGTGATTACGATGGGATATATGTATCCCGCGTCCATGCCGATGGTTAACGATAATTGGAAACATCCCTTGCGCCACGTACCTATCGATTCTTGCGCCCTTCCACCGCCTGCTCGTCGAGGAAGTGGGTGCTGCCTACGATTAACCCGTTGCGCTGACCTTTCGCCACTTTTTCTTCAGACATATTACTTGCTAGCTCAGAGAAAATTAAGTTTCGATCCACTACTCTACCTTTAATAGTATTTTAATGAACTCTTGTATACCTGCTTTTTTTTAGAACATGGTAATTCGCTATGCTTGCTTACTAAACACGAAAAGAATGCAATTTTCTTCTTTCAAGATTAAGTTTCACACTGTTTTGTGCAATAAGAAGTGCGTAATACATTATTGCACACTTTTGAGCTACTCATTTACAGACACTCATTGTGCTTCATTAGCACAATGAACTGGTTCGTGTAATTGTGGCTTCGATTAAACAACTTAGTTTTCTCTAGTCACGATTTACACTGCTACATTCCGTGCAATTAGAGTCAAAGAACTACAGAACGCTCGCGCAGCTAACCTGCCGAAATCCAGCGGGATAACAATTTATTTAGGGTTGAAATCACGCTCGCACAGCCTGATTACCGCAAAAGTTAGCTGCACCTAGTCCTAATCCGTGAGATAACGAGAGAAGTATGTAGCGTGCGTATCAATACTTAATTTCCCGAAATCGAGTGAGTTGTTGGTCGCATGCAACGTACGCTTGCCACTAAACAACATCGCCTCTCTAAACTGCTTATTCTACCTAATCTGGAAAACGAAATGACTTCTGATTTGCGTAAACGTTTGAGACTATATGGGAGATGTTTTTAAATAAATAATTGGCTTACGAATGTTGTTATTGAAAAGGGTATGAAAAATAGTCCAGCTTCGAAATTCGATTATCCGTAGGTTAAAGATAAGTTAGAAAGTGTAGAGGTTCCCCTCCGAAAACTCATTTGGGCAACATTTATAAAAGGATTTCCAGAAGGATTTAATACATTCCGCGGTCGAAGGTGAACTTGGTGAGAGGTTAGCTTGGATGGATACCACAGGGGCACGGGCTGAGGTTAGATTAAACTCGAGTAGGAGCTTGGTGCCTCCTGGGATAGCCTGGGAGGGCTTAAACAGTTTTAATCTATGCCTAGGAAGCTCACGTGAAAACAAATCGCGGCCTTATCACCACCTGTGCGGCAGATAACAACTTTTCCCTCTGGTTTCGCCCTCCTCTTTTATTTCAGGCCCCTGGTGTGTCCCTCTCCTTTCTATCCGTAGCGATTTCTGGCCTCCTCTACTTTTTGCTACCTGATTCTACCACTTTTTACAGCCGCACCCCCCGAACAGGGTGAGCGCCTCGTCTCCCTCATCCGTGGCTTGTCCTTTCTCCTGTCCTTCCATTTCACTTCAGCTTAACCTTCTCCCGATGCCACACTCTCTCACTCTCCCTTTGTCCCATCCAACCTTTCCTCTCTTTTTCCACCAGCAAGCTCCGCATGAACTGCCGGCCGCCAAAGCCGCCCGCGCAACGGATGCACCGATTAAACTTTCGAAAACTGTTTGCATGAATAGCCAAGCGTTGCCAGCACGTGTGCCACCGCGCTGGCTACTAACAATTAACACGCTGGAAATGGAGAAGCCACCATGGGTGCAGGCTTTCCTTTTCATCAGCTCCAACTCCCACTTTTTGGTTATACGTTAATTAGTTAAATCCGAGTTTGTCGGTTAGGATTTCGATGATGATCACTTTGGGAAAAATGTAATAAGGATTGGTATTCGCAAAGTTCCTTGGATCCGTTGAACCACGCAATACTGACAAAACTTTCCATTTAATCCGGAACACAGGCCGTCGACCATAAAGAGTTTCGCCATCGAGGAGAGCAGCATTTCGACTGATCACTGACCACGGAGATATTTTTTTACGATATTGAACGTTGTTCTGTTACGCACTCCGCGGAATGGGCCATAAAGTAGCGGAGGCGAGCGGCCTTAATAAAACGGCAGCACGCTTTCCCGCGTAAACGTGATTTCTCCCCGAGCAAGAATTTCGCTCGGGAATATTGGCGAGGCAGCGTCCTGCTTAAGGGAGAAGCAGACTTCGGACTTTTTTCCCCTTCCATAGCCGCCTAGAACGAATCTAGTTTGATAGCGGATGAGAGGAGCTTCCCCGGACAATAGATTTCCGTGCTCGCACAGTGCTGGCGCCAATCTGCCAGGACCGCGCGCGAATAAGAGCGGCAAATGAATTAACTCTTGGCAACAAATCACGACACGAAGAAGTCTTGCACGCGCCTTCAACTGCTTGCAAGCTGACTGGAAAAATAGAGGCGCAGGAACTGAATCGTTTAGGGGGGCGAGAGGACACATCAATGCCGGCGGCAAGAAGTGTACGTACACGAAATGCTCCTGTAATAGGATTACGCTTCGCAATCCTCTCTGTTTTAAGCCGGCGAGCCTGTAATTACATTAGCTGCCGTTATTAAGTGCGCGTATATCGATACTGACGAAACTGAGCGCCGCCGCCGCCTTGCTGGAATACCAATACACTTTCTCAGTGGAACCAGCGCTTTATCGATGGAATTAGCGGAGAAATTCGTGATCAAATGGTTTTGTCATCAATAAATAGTTTTCATTCAAAGGGAATCAGTTATTGAAGATAGAAACTGTAGAAATTAAAGGATTAACTCTACACAGTATACAATGATCGCTTTATCGGATCTGAGAAAACTGAACAAAATAGGAAGAGGCTCGGGATGAAAGAGGTGTCAATCGATTACAAGTTCCAACTGACGAAGTATAGCCGGTAAGCCACAAAGTAAAAATAGGATCCGGTGTCATAAGCTTTTTAAACCGATAGCACGCTTATCGAGAAAGAAGCACGGAGCGAAAGGCCAGTTCAGTCCCATCGAATTACCTCGAACAACAAGTAACACACGTCCGGAAGCACTGCGATCATTGTCACAAACGATTTACGATAAATGCTCGGCCACGTTCGGGCTTCACCTGGAACCCCTTTAAACGATGCTACCTTAAAGAAGAAGTTCTCCTTTTCAGCTGCCCTTTTTCAATAAAGGACTTATTAAAGGCGATACACCACTCATCATCGTTTGCAATCAACGCAACTCAGATCGATTAAAAAACTCTAAATATATATAAAAAATCAATACTTCAAAACGATTCACTGACTTCTATTGACTCATTCTAAGGATACTAACACTATCATTGCCATACAACGCTTGCTTTCCCTCGACATTCTCCCTGTCTCTGTCAGAATACTCACGCACACACAACGAACTACTTATCAGCGGTGCGAGCGGGGTGGCAGCGCATTAGCCAATAAATCGAGTCTGAAACGGGAAATTCATTAACCCAGAACGATAAATAACCAGGTAGAACGGCGAGAGAGAGAGAGAGAGAGAGGGCTCGCGCGCGCCTACGTGTCTGCGCGGGTTCGCGAGCGTTTCCCGGGGAACAATAGTTATCGTATATTTATGCAAAGTTGCCGGCTCGTAGGGACAGGTGAGGCAGAAGGGAGAAGGGTGGCTAGGGGTAGATAGGTTGCGAGCCAGGGGGGGGTTGTCAGTGACAGGGGGAGGCTGCTGGTGCTGGTCGGCCGCTAGTTGGGGCGGTGGAAAGCTAGAATGGCTGGCATTGTGTTTCCATCGTGCTATTATAAAGCTCCGCGGCCTTCTACTCCTCGGGGTATACGGCGCGACGCGAGCTCTCTGTTATTACAGACATGCTTGCGCTACCTACCATCCAATGGTACAACCGAGCACCCTGCGAGGGGCCACGCAAGTGTCCTCCCGAGTCATTCCCCCCACTGCGTTTCTTTCACCGATTTACTCGCGTTCATTAACGGCTCTTTGCTCGCAATCACTCCAATAGCTTTATTCTGGGCAATCGTATATTTGTATTTACTTTTCCCAGAAAGTTCGAAAGTGCAGAGGACTTGTAACAAGTTTTCTAGTTGAGAGATTCGATGCATGGTTTGTAACAGTTTTGTATTTCTGCAGGATTTTCGATTAGAAACTAAACACTTGCCAGGCAGTTCCCCCGCGAACTTGAAAAACGACATTTTCCGCCCGAAATCATACTGGCATTGTTGGTCGGCTAGCAATAGGCAGCGGGAGAGCCGGGAGGAGAAAGAAAGTAGAAAACCCAGTCAAAAGACAGCGGTATCCGCGAGCGGTTTCGAGCAGGAACAAAGCATTATTCATCGAGGATGTTTCACAGTGCTTCCGCCGGAACAATAGCAACATAAAGTACCGAGGCGGGCGTGCAGTTTTTAAGTTCGTAGCGGGGCTAAAGTGTCGCCGGATTACATAGTCAGAGCGTCGTTCAATATTTCCCTTTCATTATTTACCTCGAGCAGGGTGTCCCGAGCATCCGTCTCCAGTCTATTTTCTCCAGCTAGCGCCGCTATTTTTAAATTATCAACATCCAGCTCTATGAAATGAGAAGTAAAGAACCTTTAAAGCAGAAGTATCATAGCACATACCACGTTCGAAATTAAACTATTTTCCGCATTACATTTATAAGTCTTGCGAATCCCATTGTGTGGAAGGTTCAACACAATATCTTAGAACTTGTGCCGAGCCTGTTGCCACATAAATCCTTTGGCAAATTGTCAAGCGAACGTGTACGAAATGTGCAATGTATCCGAAGACGTCTGGCAGGGTCTTAGTGGCATACGCAAGGGTATTAATTCAAATCCGATTTATAAGGCCGCAATGCCGACTCCCGGTCCAACTGACCACCGCGAGAGCATATCCCAAAGTCAAAGGGCGAGGGTTTTGTGAGTTCTAGGAGCTCCTACGGCTTCCAAGTTCTTGGATAAGAAACCAGGCGTGCCGTGCCGTAGATCAGGAAGAGTCAGCCGAGCGACAACGCTCCTGCACGCTAGGACGATTTCACAGGCAGGGCTGAGTACTCTGTCCGGTCGGGAGAGAAACTCCGAAGTGACCAAGCAAGAACAGCCGGCCTGAAGCCGCAGTGTCAAGTTTCCAAATTTCCGGGCACTATGAGGTCTACGCTAGCAAGGTGGGAGTAAGAGAATGCGATGGGCAGAAGCAAGAAAGAGAGTGAGAAGGGCCGAAAGGGGCAAGTTTCTGTTTGACTCTGCACCCTCCCTCACTTTTACCGACCTCCTTCTCAGTAAACTCTCGACTTCCATCCCTTCCTTCTTCAACATCCCCTGTATATCATGCCCTCTTCCTCCTCTTCCTTGCACTCGTGCCCCTTCTCTTACTCGGCACAGCGAGCCTCACTGCTTCTCTTCAACTCTTCCCTCCCCAGTAACGCTCTATTTCTGCTTGGATCTGCGGCAAATTAGTTTAAACTCCTCCATGAACCGTAGGCTTCGAAATCAAGCGGGAGACTTCCTGTGGATGATGGCGATTATTTTTTAATTAATTTATTACATAAGTTGGCTCCATTACATCATCGGAGGTCAATTAATTCAGATTATCTTTGATACCAACAGCAAAATAAAGAGTAGCGCTTGGCTATATTAAATGGAATTGCATTACGTGCATTTTGAAAATTGGAAACTTCACGGAAAAGTATAATTATTAACTGCGCGGTTAACTATCCCTCAAAGTGAAAAAGTTTCTGCCGAAAGTTCAAGCTTCCGCGGAGCTTGGAGCTGAAAATTTTGCTGGTGCGATAAGCGGTACCGTAGCGGAGCCCGGTAATTAAAAGAACGTCACGTAAAGCTGATCGCAGCTTACGAAATACCACACATAAGGAACCACGGTTACAGGAAAAAATACTGATGCAAGCAACTTGGTAGAATAGATGGAAGTTTTCTAAATTTCCTGTTATCATATATTAGACGCGTATCTGGATTCATGTTATTAAGGGAAATGGTAGATAGACATGGGTAGATATGGGGCGTAGATCTAGTAAGAAGTTTCCATTCCATTCCCGATATCAAAATCATCCTCTAAACACGGATGGGCATGTATACCATCCATTTCTGGAGGGCGGGATGTATGTACGAACATATCTTGATAGTCTGCTTTTCAGTCAATCGATTATTGGCTTTTCAATAAGGCGGGTTTTAAGTTGTTAACGAAATGCGCTTTTCATATATTTGCTAAATTCTCTGTATGTACACTATTTTACTTACTCGTCATATCAACGAAATATTCTTTCTTCCATTGGGCAAAGAATGTGCTAGCTCTAAATCGAACATTTGTTGAAACCACGTTTATGGCGGGTATCAAAAAACTGTGTTAGTAATGATGTCAAACAGAGAGAAGCATAAGCGTGACTATTCTCCTGTGGACGAATTCTTGTGTCAGCCACGGAGCGGCAGAAGATATTTTAACTTGTTAGATGAACCGGATTATCCCCATCGTCGCCATTTCAAGGGGAATTTAATTTTCTCCATCCACATCAGAGGTCGGATAGAAGGCGCGTATAGAGGAAAAAAGGAGATCGAGAGAAGGAAAGACACGAGGGCGGACAGCGAACGCGATTTCAGGCTACGCCAGGCATAACAGTGCCAGACAAACTGGATTGCTAGTACTCCCACTTCTCCCTTTCCCTGTTTCCCTCGCTTTTTCCGCATTCTCTTCTTCCTCCCGTCCTTCCTCCGCTCTGGATACATGGCTGTACGTCTTTCCAATGGCCTACGTGGGATTCAGACACGTAAGATGAAAAGATCAGTGGATTAAGTTCACTGAGTCGCAACCTGAACGTACATTCGCCGAAACGAAATGCCCGAAATCCTGAAACCCTGGTCCTACAAGAAAGCGATGTGTGGATGCTGGGAAAATGCTTGCGACTGAAGGAACTTAAAGTTGAATTGACGAATTCCCCTGTTGAAATAGAACAGTGATTTTTAATTGAAATTCTGACCATGATATTATTGTATATCCCAATTGACCCATACAAGCAACCATACAATCTATTTTGTACCTGTGTGTACGATACCCAAAAAATACCAATACCAAAGAACCACATATCCCAATCTCACTCCATACTGCTGTGAACAGTGACGAAAAATGAAGGGGAGTCATCCAATGGGATTGAATAAGCCTATACATGAAAAAGGCCAGCGCGTATAAAAAAGCCTATTGAATCATTGAAAACCAGATCTGACCAAGAATAGTGGGCTTACAAAAATAGGGCCATGAATACATATAAAGGGATATGATACATTCTAAAACGATATGTCGCAAAGAGGAGTATTGGATCAGAGTACATGCGACTGAACTTTAATCCGCCTGTGGTTGGAGAATGGAGGATCTCGATGGGAGAGTGTGGGGGGTGAGGGGCGGGCGGGGGGGGGGGTGCGATCGCACCTCTGCTTTGGGGAGGAGGACCAGCCACGCCGAGCGAGTTAAAGGGGATATGGTAGAGGGCGGTAATGAATATATTTGCATATCAGGCCCGTTACCGAACGCGTTACTGGCGGCAAGGTATGGTGTACACCATGGAAGCGAGAACGAGAACGCGCGCGCGGCTGCCAAATATGCATGCATCTCGCCTCGGGGCCAACCGTCCGTGGCGACGCTCACTACCAAACCCAGTCCAGCCAGACTTCCCAATGCATACAGCTCTCGAAAGAGAAAGATAGAGGGTGGAAGGGAACGGAGGGAGATGGGGAGAGAGAATTGTCGATTAGTTTGCAAACTAGGCACAAGTGCATTCCGCACCGCGGCCATGCATGCCGGTGTACCTGGCCAAGCGTGGATTTTCACGCCCACTTATATGTACGTCCAGTTATACTATGTGCGCCACTGACTGCCCACCTCAGAAATAGAGTGGGATTGCTCTTTCATACGTGGAAACTCACTCCATAATACACACGCTTGTAATTACTCGTATTAATAACTCCAGATTGCCTGGTTTACATACTCGATTGAAGGCGTATTAATTATAACAATTTTTAGTAACTGAGTTTCTTGCGATCTTTCTGTAAAAAAACTACATTGCTAGTGTTTAAGTTCAAATGCAATCTGAGCTTGCGACGAAAGCTCGGATAGTGGTTCCAATTTGCTGGCAAATTATGTGTGCGCAGGAGAACGCGAGAGTATGGGTGCTATTAGTACTCCGTCTATTCCCTGGCGATTCCACTCTCGATCCCCGAGGCGAAAGCTTCACAGTGTGAAGGGTTGCGCTCGTGGAAAGCTCGAATATGCTGAGTTTTACGCGAGCACAGAAGCAGGACTTCCCTGGTGAAAGAAGAAGAAGAAGAGTGCAGGGCGCAGGAGTACTACATGGGAAGTGGCGGTGGTATGGGTAGTGGAGGAGACCACAAAGGCTGCGGTCGGCCCGATTTTAACCGGGCAGACGTGTCCTCGGCAATTATCGAACTTTTAATGTCCGAAAGGGCCCTGTTTCCCGGCTGGCTTACGCCAGACACGTCCATTGTCAGATTGTCGACGCCTCGTGTCATTGCCCTTGGCTCATATCCGCCAATGCAACCCACGTAAAAGCCGGGCTCCTCAAAATAAAAAGACACGCCACCCTCAGCGATCCACGCTCTCCAGATTAATCTTATTACATATTCTATGGGACCGCAGACATCCAGTGGACTTGTTCTCAATCGAAAGTCTTAGGCTTTTCATTGTGATGTTTGTGTAATTTTTAAAGGCTGGTATATTTTATTTAATAGTTGGTAATATTTTATTCGTATTTTGACTTATCTGGAACAATCTGGGATAAAACTGTTTCATTTTAAATGTTGACATTTTGGTTTCGAAAAATGACAGCACCCAGAAGAATTAAAAATCCAATTTTGGCAACAACTTCCAACAGCGAGATCCATTATTAATCCCGGACTTTTGTCACTATTTATCTTTCCGACTAGATGAATATCATTCGCCGTGCAATGGGTTTTCAATTTCGCAGCGACATTTTATTACGACGTACATTTCAATAACGTGTTTCATTTAATAAATATCTGATGCCGAATTCGGAGAAAATAGTTTTGAAATGTTATAATGCTTTCGAACTTTATTACTGTCGGCGTTCGCTGTGGAATTTCACTCAACAATCATTGGAATTTTATAATTCGGTTAATTTTACTTCACTCGAACGATAATTATTTGCAAGTTTATTTGTAGTTCTCATAAACTGAGAGATAGAATGTGACAATCCCCCGCTAAAATGGCAAGCAGAACGAGAGTCTTGGGCGAAATGCTCAGTGGAGAAGAGTCACGCAGGCGAAAGTATTCGGGGAATGACAGAAATTCCTGTTAAGCAGATATATCTTGGCGGCGGGGTAGAATGGGGAGTGGGAGCGGTGGGTGTCGTCAAGTGTTAAGTCTGGATATTTTCGCCCGACAAACGCACCTTTATTGGCCCCTTATTCGTGACTATTCGTCTATGAAATGCCTCCAATCGAATCAGCGTGGAATCACTTAAATTCCCTGGGAGAATTTAATCAGAACGTGAGCTCTCTGTCGACCAGGCACCAGAGCATCGTTTCTTCCCTCTATCCCTCTATTCTTGCTCATCCCGTACACGCCACCAACCAACTCTTTCTCTTCTCCTCGATGGCAACGTCTTTCTCCTCCTTCCTTCTCGTTCACCTCATAGGACAATAATTCCTCGGCATCGGCTCTTCGTTCTCTCTAGTCACGTTCGTGGTTTTCCACGTTCGGCGCTTCTTACGAGTTTGCCTCTTTTTGATTCTCGATTGTCAGCGTACAATGTGCTTAAACGTTAACTTCTCTCCATTCCAAGAACTGTTTTCCACAACGAAACAATTCTAACACAGCAAGTCATTTGCATCTTTCAATTTTCCATCCAACAGAATTGCTACACATCTCTTTTGAGAAACGACATCTCATATTTCAAGTTCTCCCGCAGCATCTGTTTGGAACCTTATGTACTCCAATGAAAAACGAGTCATAAACCGCAAGGCTTTCGTCCGCAGAGGAAGAGCGGACCACGACAGTAAAGCGGGTATGCGCTGGACTATTTCGGAATGCGCGTAAACAGAACAAGACCGGGAGAATGTCCATGGCGGGCTGCTTGTATTCCGAGCGTTATGTGAGTCCCGACATAGAGCATATCCGGGAGAAGGTTGAAAGCAAATAGTTTGGAGCACACATGGTTCGAATGCTCCCATGGGTCGTCGCGATCGGGTGTCAAAGTGGCGAGTATCACTGTCTACCTGCTGACACCTTCCCACTCCCATTCCACCCACCACTCCACATCCCTTTGTGTCTTTCCTCCATTCTGTCGGGCCGATAAATTTTATAAAAGCAATACGCCCGATACCGCTCGAGAGCAATAGCAGCTATGAAGTGGGAATTGAGGGAAAACGGATGAGAAGACGTAAGAAAAACTTCCGGGGCTTAGGGCATCAAAACTCATACAGACCTATACCAAGGGTAGTTCTATAAATACGGAACCGTTTAAGTTCTCGCTCTGAAAGTCGATGAAAGATTTTTCCTTTTTATTCATTCGCTATCGAGAACGCGATCGAACTCCACGCCATACATTGTATGTGCGTGTGGCACGGGGCGGGTGCGAAGAGCGGTGTAGGCAATTGAGGGTAGACGAGTAAGATGCAGAGCGGAAGAAGGTGTACACGCGCGGCTGCAGCTGTGAAAGAAAGGGGTTCGGCTTATTCAAGAGATGCGCTTGTTTCGGAATAAACAGATAGCAACGGTCGCGGTCTGAATACAAAGCAGGCAAGGACACCGCTTCCTCGGATAGCGAGGCTTCGAGTATCACCGCTCCCCTCCGAGGGGCATCAAACGTATTCTTAGGAAGCGTAGTACACCTACGGCCGAGCGTAGTATAGCATTGGCAGAGGCGGCGAGGGAGAGGCGTACCTGTGCACTTCTTCGAGAGATATCTACCCGCTACTTTTCTCTATTGCAGGAGACAAGGGCCACTAAAAGTTAACCTCGCTAACCCTAGCATCGGTGGCTTCCCTCTGCTGGTGGCCTAACCTATACCTAAGAGATAGCCTGCCGGCTCGGTGTACAAGCGAAAACTGCATTCCAACTTCCGACTCCCCATCGGGGAACTCTTCTTCTTCTTCTCCGTCTCTTGCTTCTTCCTAGCGCTCTGGCGCTAGTTGGCGTCTCTACCTGTTTCCTCTGGCGGGCTTTCCCTTAGCGGCGAGGCATCGGCGGGGATCTCGGATACGCCGAGTGACTTTCTGTGCAGTCACCCTCGCTTCCCTCGGGGGCCAGCCTTGTTACAACTTCTCCCTTCGAAGCAGGAAACATAAAAATACACCTGAGACCGGGATAACGCATGGCTGTAATGGGCCAAGTAAAAAAGGCGCGGTTCTACTTCGCCTCTCTTTTATCTGACGATTGCAAGCGGGCTCTCCCGTCGGATTTATAGCGATACTCGCATCCCCTTCCTTTATTGACTTCCGATATATAAAAATAAGCCTGGGTTTAAATTTCGAATGCTAATATCGTGGAAATATTCCACGCGAATCTGCTGAAGAAATGAACACCGCGACAGCAGAACAAGAAAGCACGAAGAGCACAGTAACATCTGGAGCTTTCGATCCCTTGTTCAAGGGAATGGCGGTGTCCCGCGGGAGACAGGCTTTATTATTCGCAAACAACGTGATATTCCTGCCGGCTAATTTGCAATAATTCTAAATGATCCCATTTGCTAGTCGGCGACAGGCGGAAGACGGAAGCAAGGAGCGTGGTGGCGGGAGGGCGGGAGGGCGGTAGGTAGAGGAGGCGAGGCAAGAAAAATACTCTAGGTGGGAGCGAGTCTTTTTATTACCCTATTAATCCCAACTAGCGCCTTATTTTTAAATTAACATTTTTATCTCCCGAGAAAACAAGCTACTCGGCTCGCTTTCCTCCTGCTTATATTCCCGTTCTCCTCTTTATTCGCCACTGCCCGGCTTCGCTCTCTTTTCCCCTTTGTCTCTCTCGCAACGCCACTTCTTGTCCTCGTCTCCCTCTCTCTTTCTCTGTCCTTCGGACTCACTTCCTGGGGATCTCTGTCGCCCTTTCTGTCGTTTCATTCCGGCTGAGCCACCCTCCCAAGCTCGTTTTGCCATCTTTGCCTCCCGCGACACTCGTAAAACACAGGATTATGGAGCTAAATTCTATTACCGTGGTCCAGCTAGCGAATCGGAACCGGTAAAGAGCAGCTTTCAAAGTATCATTAAGTATGCCTGCAATGCCGCGTCTCATCCCAGCGGCGCAGCCCTCTTCTCCTATTCTGATACAACGAAAGGGTGCAGTATACTCATCCGCCACCCTTCCCGCCTCTGCCTCTCGTTTCCTTCTGCTTTACGAGCCGCGGATGTTAATCCGATTGATGCCGAGATGAGCCTGTGCCCGGAATTGCCTACTCGCGGTTTAATCGAGTTTCCACTAGAATATGCGCTGCGAGAAGACCACCAAGCCATGGCGAAATAGTTTCGACCTTAAAAATTAATAGATGAATCTACTCTAGCGCTCTCTTAATCCCGACTTCAAAGGCTAGCCTATTGTGAATGTTCAACCCTTTATAAGCCAGTTGGAAATTGCACTTGGCTCACAGGCACAGGCAGATTCATAAGAAGATGAGATGACACTTGCCAAATCATCAACCCATGCCCATTAATTCGTTATACGATTGAGGGTCGCAATTAGTGGAAATCATCGGTGATCCCTCTCTTGTTCCGAAGCGCCCTGAAGTGCTGACCTTGAATAAAAAGCCGCTCGGTTCAGTTCGGCTCGTTAAAACTCGCCACAGCGAGCCCCGTTAACAAGGATCCGAGTGAATGAGTTTTGCGCGCTCGCCCAGCAAATGAAAACCACAAAGCGCCATTTATACCTGCTTCCATCCGCATATAGGCCGAGGTTTATCGCGCGACCAATTGGCAAACTAATTAACGATTTAACACAATGACAGATTTATCTCTCTTTCTCCCCGTCACGGTAGGCATTCTTCCGGGCCACCCTCCGCTTCTGTTTTAAATGGAAAAAGCCCCGCTAAAAAGTAACTGTCCTCGACAATTGCAAATGCGACCACTCCACCCATTCGCACTCCCATTTATATCTCCAATTCATTTAATGCGACAATCCGATACTCGATACGAATGTTTAGTCGTAAATTTATAACATTTCGCAAACACCTCGAATTTTTGTCTAAAGAGTCAGACTGACACACTTAAGGGTGGTTTGCACCAGTATAAGGTTGCTTGCCATTAAGCACAATAAAACTCGAGGCCAGCATTGGTTGACAGGGGAAACGGTCTACAATCGTCGTGATTTCATATCACGTAGCTGTCCCTTCCACGCGGTTAAACAACCGATAGTTGTAAGGACAAATGACAAGTGACCGAACTCGGCCAGTACAAGTGTAATATATGGTAGGACGGTGCGAAATAGGTAGTGTTAATGCTATCAGCTATTGACACAGCCGACAGTCTGGCGCGACTAAGGGTTCAGCCACCCTGACATCGGGGGATGGTTCGCTACTATAACTGAATTGATTCTAGATAGGCCCAGACAAATCCTCGACGCCCTCGACCATCCACCCGCTGTTATTCTTACGCACTGGCGTAGTCACACACTTTCTCCCAGCCTAGCTCGTTCTTAACTCACATTTCCAAATATTTCATTGCATTCGAAGAATCATAGGCTCTTCTGAAATATCTAAGATCCAACTAAACATTCCTGTATCCACTGATGCTAAATATTTCCTTGTATTTGAATAACTTATAACAAAAATTGTTGGTTAGTCAGTCTGATACCACTGATAATCAGTATTCTTTGAAACGACGCCACTGCTTTGAGGTTTGACCCCGAAATATAAGCGAGCCGATGACAGGGGACGCTTAGGAGGAACGTGTGCGACGTAGATGTGTATACGTTCGGGTGGTGATATTACACCATCCTCGTATATCCCTTCATAGCGGCATCTTTCACTTTTTATTACATCTTCACGGGACTCCTAATCTTCTTCTAAGATAATCCCCAGGGAAAAGGAGATGTGCCGACGGAAGATTAAAGATGCATGACGAAAAAGCAATTTCTGCGTGAATGATTTGAAAGTTACAAACCGGAGGATCGAACTTACAATTTATTTGAAAAGACTACTACTTCTTCCCTATTTCTTCTTGAGCACTGAAAGCTCAGGAAACATCGAATTTCCTCGAGCATTAAATTTTATAAAAGCCAACAAGATATAAATATTAAGCTTACAGCAGATGACTTAGCCTCTTAGCCGAAAAAATCACGGGCAACCTTGAAAGCAAACGTTTAAACAACCCCAAGCTGATCCGCTGAAGAGTTCTCCCCTCGCGCCACTGAGGGCGTGACATCGCAATATTTAAGACAGCGTCGAATCAATATAAACTGACTGTCTCTCGAGCGCGAGAGTGCTTGATATCTCCGGAGAGGGCGACCAGGAGAACTTGATCAAACTGACTCCACCAGCCGCGGTAAATATTGACCGTGCATAATCGAACGTGTCGATGGTAGTTGGAGAGACAACGCTCTCGCCGCTCGCCACCACGTTCGAGCTACACCAGTCGCCCACGCGGTGAAAGAAAAAGAGGCCGAAGGTAGGTGGTGGAGGAAGCTGATGATATTGAGCTAGGGAAAGAGAGGGAAAGATCGAGAGTGTATGCATACACGTGTGAATTGAGGGGTTCGGGGTGAGTACGAGATGGGGTAGGAGGCGACGTTGGTGGTGCGGGTGGATTAAATTTGCGCGAGTATGTCGTACACCATGAATATGGAGGGCCTCGTTACTATACGTACCATTCTGGCGTATAGTATACTCGCAGTATGCACATACTAGAGACAAGAGCTCACCAGCAGCATTTCTCTACCTCTGATCCAAGCCTCTGTCTCACTTGGCTTCGGCCCCTCACTCTCTAACCCTATCTCCATGTCCCTCTGTACCTCGATCTCTTCTTCTCCCTCTCACTCTCTCACTCAGTCTATCCCAGTTCGCGGTAGCCTGCTGTTGGTTTTATCGTTTACCATGGAGTTACCGTAAATTTCGCTGGAGAATCCTACTGCGGCTGGTAGTTAGCTCGCTCGAATGTTAATCCTCTCGCGGTACCCCTCGCCGACACCACTGGCAATGGATCCCTTGTCGTGCCACCTTGATACCATCTTCCCTCGTCTACTTCCATCCCTCTCAGACTACAGATTGATCCGACATGCATTTCAACAATACTCTAGAATATAATATTTCCAATATATTTTTGCTTAATTTAAATAAATAGGTAACTCGAGTCAGTAATGAAATCGCGAGAACAAAGCGATCTAGATCTATGTAGTTCTAATTATGTCCTGGTTGAAAAGTCGGCTGGGAGCAAAAATGTGAGGGGGAGCAAGCAATTCCCTGGCTAGATAACTACTGTTTCGGGTTGCCCGGGAGACAATGGCGATGTAAGTGAAACGATCGGGCGTGAGCACGGGATTGGAGTCGGCCGAGTAAAATGGAGTTCAATTTCGTCAAGCGACGCGGTACGAAGGAGTCGTTTAACTAGTAACAGGGTGAGACGTAAGTAAGGGAGGCGCCGCTGCCGGGGAATTCACGGCTCAACGTGAACGGAGAAAGTGGAGAATTCGGTGGCAAAGTGAATGAGAGGGGAGTTGGGGGGCGGGGGGAGGTGAAAGATCCACCGCAGGAAGTCGTTCGAACAAGAGAGACGGAGGGAAAGGGGTGGCAGTGGTAACAATTTGCCGGGCATGTTGAGATGATCCCAAAGTTGGCCCCGGGCAGGCCAATAATTGCAAACAATTACCGTACATCCCGGCCCGGCTTCGCACCGCCTCCCAAGGTCTTCTTGCGATTGCGGTGGCAAAACAATTGTCCCCACGATGCCACAAGAGCAGCAGCGCCACCGCCACTATCTCGCAATAGCTCCGGTGCGCCGGTGCTGCCACGAACTTTAGGTAAATGATGGCAGTTGCCATGAGAATTTACTGGCGTAATTTTTCGAAAGCTCCGGACTAGACTGTGCCACCGTAGCCGGCTCGTCCTCTCTTCCCTCTTTCTTTCCTTCTACCCTTGCTCTGCTTTCTTTCCTTCTTTCGCTCTACGAAGGCCCTCGCCAGGATTTGTTGCACTCCTCCTTTTCCCATCGCTGTTCCTTCTTTCTTTCTATCCGCGCTTCCTTGCTTGCTTGCTTGGTCGCTTGCTTGCTTGCTTGCTTGCCAGGGTAAATGATTTCGGAGTAAATTGCTATGTCGAGAGAAGGTTAGACGGAACTCCGCCCACACAGGAAACCGGCTGCCCTTTGATTCTTTCAACGTGAAACACGTTCGTGCAGTTAAGGGTACAATGCACGGTCCATCGGAAGATCCGGACGGCGAAATACATCTGGCCTTCCCGGCGGCCGTCAGGCAAAAGGAATCGGAGAAGATTTCTAGACGATGCAGGGCTTCGGTAAATAATTGGGATGCTTTTGTCCGTTGCACTCGAAAACTCTAGTTTTCCAATGCTTTGGAACACCCAAAGCAGAACTCCTTCGGTGAAAGCTTATATAATGTAATGCTTACGTATTTAGTGAAGTTGAGGCGTGGGGATTTTATGAATTCCGTGGTGATAAGTCTCACATGAATTCATTTCCAAGGAAGTGCCTTCACCCGTACAGAATCTGATATCACTAAGCCTTGGATCCAGCTTGTCGAGATTAAAAGGGATTAAAGACGATTAACCCTCCGGTTCCCGCATGAATAGAAATCATGTTGTCAACTGGCTACTTTCGTCGCGACGTCCCAATTCATTTTGTCCACAAAGTTTGCCACAAAGTATAATCTTTTTGAAAGAGGAATTTTCTTCCGCATTAAAACTTCAAAACAACCTGTTCCCATTAGAAAATAGATAAAAATATCCCATAAAATGTAAGAAGAAAATAAAATAACTGGTCAAAGGGAATGTAAGTGTTAAATGTTATTTGATTGGGGTTTTCACGTTTGGTGAAAATTCCTATAAAAGATTAGAGGTTTTCTCACATTTCTCGATAAATTTTCAGTCTCTCGTCCCAAGATTTCACGGCTGTTCGAGCCTGATACGAGTAGATATCCTCTCGTTTCCCAATGTTTCCTGCTACCCTCCCTACTTACTCGATGTTCTCCCTGCCCCAGAACGATCAGGAATCGTCACTCTTTCTGTCTGTTCCGCTAACGGTGGGGACACGTGGCAGCAAATAACGCGTGATTGATTTCACAAAAACCGGCCCCTTGCTTCATCGAGGGTCCACTGGCCAGTGGTCGCAGCAAATTGAAAAATAAGCTACACATGTCTACAGTCCAACATTCCCTCAGTGTTTAGTGTTTCTTTTGTTCTTGTTATTACAAGCGAACTGTCTCATCAAACGATCGCGTTACACAGTGTGTTCCATTAGAATATGTAAAATATAATAGTATAGAAGAACTCTGTAAAAAATAATCAACAGTATTCTATCAATTATTCGTAATTCTTATACACCATTTATCGTTTATTTCTGCAATACCTAGTACACGTGCAAATGTGTGTACACGTCGAGCGCGTAGATCGAAAAATGCGTTTAGGTTGCTACGGAAACTGCAGCATGTTCCTTTTGCAGGAAATATATTGACAAACATACGCGCGCCAGTTAAATCGCTTGCACATTCATGTTTACGGTTATAATTTTGTTTGCACTGTGTCGCCCGTTGCCTCGTGGATATCCCTTTACTCTGCGCTCCTGATATGTACTGCATATTCCCGGGCCACGTACCTACTCTACCTGTAGGAGCGTTTCGATCTCGTGTATTTGCCGGCAACGTTGTTCCGCTATTTGATATTAAACAACCAGCAAATCAACTGAGACTTGACAGTTTCCCTTGGTGTCGAAATAGTGACTGGAAAAGGCGGTGCATTTCATATCTCGCGAGTTGTGAGATAGGTTTGTTAAAGTTTCCGGAAAACGACTTCCATTGGGAGGGGAATCAATTTCCGTGGATGATTTGTGCCACTAAAAAGTTCGCCCGCCTTATTGTTAGCCAAAATGAAGTCCCAGCACGATTATACATATTTCATAAATATTTTATGTACGCAAGACACATTTATTCTCCCTCTCGTATGAGGGTGGATGTATACAGATTCACCAGATGAGATGTGAGAGGAAAGAACAGTCTCTTCTCTGGCGGCTTGTGCCTTTATTGAATCTGTATTCACATTCTACTTGCACGCCCGAGAGCGCTTGGCCCTTCGGCCCTTGTATTCTTGGATCTTTCCGTCGGCCCTATCTTCTTATTAACTTCTCATGTTTACCTTCTCGTGCTGCTCGTCTTCCTGCTATGCTTCTCCTTGTTGAAGTATAAAACATAAATAACTGATTTCACTTAGGCTGATGTTACTCCATGTGCTTGCTACTACGTTTCTCTCTCCTTTTTCTTAGAAATGCCCTAACTTATCTTATATCACCCGAAGTTTATTCTGCATCAAGCTCTCTTGAATGTGGCGGCTGGACAGTCGAACGATTAATCCACAAACAAGGTGGATATTAATTAATTATAAATAATGGGCAGCGGTATTTAACAGGTCTTGAAGAACAGGTAATTTTGTAGGATGACGCGCGCCTTTTCTTGCCAATTAATAGATGATTAATTGTTAGGATGACACTTTAGATTTTCCTCGTGAGCACGAGATATTACCTACCATCATCGGCTCTTCCCCACATTATCACAAGCACGCCACGATCCCACACCCACTCTAGCCAGACACTGTCGTAATTAAAGTAATGTTTTTGAGACGGCATGTCCCCGTTATGATATATTAGCGATACTAATCGAATCAAGGGCCAACAGATTCTTCATGATTCCCATTTTCGAATTTCAAGTTCAATTTCCATACATTTCTTTACGAGTGCCTGGGAAAAAGTTTTGCAGCGGTTGTGTGTGTAGAGGATTTTCGTAGTAGATGCATGTAGATTGGGCAGGAGTGGCAGTGGCTGGTAGTGTCTCCGTGATTCGTTCGTTCTCGGTGATTGCGCAGTGATTGCCACGTCACTCACAAAATCAGCCGGTACGCGCGCGGCAAATTAACTTAATTTCGAAAACAAACGGCTCCCAATACGCGCGCACATGTCGCCTAGTGGTCCTGGAGTGCGCGACCACTTTAATTGCGAGTAACGTCGCAGCCGCCGCTCGTTTATTGCATGGATCCAATAAAACAGTAAAGAAATCACAGTGAAAACTTGTGCGATACCAGTACTCTCAAATTCTTTTTGAAACAGGTTTCATATCCGAATGAATAGCATTTAACTGATTTAACTTTCTGAAAGGGAGCTCGTTGCTTTAGCAGTTAATGTCGACAATGTAACGAAACACTTTGCGCTAAAGTGCTGGGCCTCGCAAACGCGGCCTGTTAGCCACTTTAAATTGCGCGTCTCACACTTTCCCGAGCACCCCCGAATATTCCACCCCTCGAAACCGTCGACCGAAAAGCTTTCCTACCCCACATTTCAATCAGTGCTCTTGACAGGCTCTCCTTCAGCTTGATGTAAGAACCACTTCTCCACCAAGCAAATTAATTGGCAAATTAACCATAAAAATCAAGCTCCAGTTCGAGAGGGCGCCAATTGCGGGCCATGGATTTCGGAAAGTACTGCTGCGGGTATTATCAGAGAATAATGCTATAATTGACCTACATTCGATAACAAATTGCTGAGCATTTTTTGTTTATATAACGAGCTCCAAATGTCACTGTTTCAAATATTGAAGGGGTATTCGAACGTAAAGGTCACGACTCACAAGCTAACATCACTTGCACGAAATAATGAAAGAAGAAGGCTTGAAATTCAATCTGGGTAAAATCAAAGGAAACTCTAACACTCTCTACAAGTGCTGGTCTCGGATAACGCTGTAAAGTCAGGCTAATTCAATTACTCGGAGCGCGAAGCATATCATTTTAAATTTCCGCGGCCAGATAATACATATTAAAGGAGCGCGGACGAAGTAAACTTCAAGCTTGGGGAGATTAAGAGCGTAGTAACTTCGAGGAGGACGAATTAAAGAATCCCCAAGTCCTCCTCAACCGGCGGAGCAAGGCTCAACACTAACAAGCCCGAGACAACGGCCTGAATTAAGAGAGGACACAAGCGAAACAAGGCGGAGCAAGTTCGGCGAGGAAGCCCATTCACCGGGGTGGCAAAGGGGTGGTGGAAGAGTCGGCAGGGATATAAAGCGTGGGAGAAGCGGATAGGAAAAAAAGTAAGGGAAAGGCACGCTACAGCCGTCGAGGCCATTGGTAAACTATGTGTTCGCTTTGGAAGAGCGATTGAAAGGCGGTGTGCCGCAAATACGCCACTCTTCCGCTCCCTCTCTCTTTCTCTGTCTCTGTCTCTCTCCACTCAGGTACGACGACCGCGAAAAGGGATACAAAAGAAAACGTCGAGGCCCCCGCAATAAAAGCTCTGCCAGCTAAAGTGAGTTTTTATTTCGCAAAGTCGGACGAGTGACCCGCCTTTCCTTCCTATCCACTTCGCTTCCTCCTCTGCCTCCGTGCTTCCATCTCCACCAGTTCCGTTCCCTTTATACTAGTGAACCAGTCCTCCTTTCTACTGCCCACTCTTTTCTTTCTTCCTTCCTTCCTTCCTTCTTACCTTCCTCATGCTTCATCCTTCTTCTTCGTCCTTGCGCTTCCTTATTCCTGGGGCTCCTGGCAAGGCGAGCGCTCTCGCCTCTCCCGACGATTCTTTAGTTTACTTTTTGAGCCGAGCGCCTTTCCGCGCACATTGTACTTTATTTATTTAGTAGATTCGAGCGCTCCCCGCCGGGTCAGCTCGCGCGGTCCACCCGGAAAGTGAAATAACCGGCGGGTTACTGCTGCCACACACCAGCTTCCAACGACGATGAATTCGTCGTCGCTTACGCTTGACAAACTCTGTTTGTGTTAACATCCAGAGCGTTTCCTGGGGAGACCTAGTTTCTTACTTGTCGAACGGGCTTAAGTAGAGGCGAGCATATTTCAATGGACTCGGGGTGTTATAACAATCTACATATATAAAACGTATACAATTGCGAAAGCACATGACACGTTGAACCACATTTACACAATAGTATATTTCGAAGCCGGTAAAAATAAAATACAATATTCACATGTATAGATTTCAAATAGAAGTTCTAATCTTATCTGTCGCATATCTGTACGTGTAGTGTTAAATTTACCCTGTTCAAGGAAAGGGGAACGACGGAGTGGTATCAGGGTTGGTGGGAAGGTGGAAAAGTGGGGGGCTAGAGCTGGCACTTGGAAAGTTGTTATGAATTTGCGGCGCGACGAAGTTACGGTGCGATAACATTGTTCCCCAGGGCGCTGGAGGCTGGTTGACGAATTTGCTGCAAGAACGATTATCGAAAGTTATAATAATAGCAGCGACTCGCGGTTCGTCCGGCGCATTGTTCCCAAGTTTACGCAAGAACGATTAGCGGAAGTTGAAATAATGCCATTGTTACAGCTTTGTATCGGTTTCCCTAGCACCGCGCCGCGCCACTCGCCGAGGGATTAGCAAAGCAATTATTGACTTATTTGAGACTTTTTACCTCGTTACCGTACCTCACTGCATCGCTCGCTCTTCAAGAGAATCATTTCACTTTGACATTGACGATAGTGTGATAATAAGTACTCTTGTCATCCAGAGATGTCTATGTTTCACTCTCGAAATCTTTATCACCATTTTGTTTGAAATCCGCCAACTCGTTCTGTCGCCGAGCACAACGTTCAATATCGGCCTCAACCTCCGGCAAACCCGTCATCTTTTCTCTCACTCGAAATCTCTCAAATCCTTTGACAATGATAGCCGTTTACGAGACACTGGGGATGACAAAGACACGGCAGGGATACGCGCGGTTCTTTCACGCTTTCTGAATAATTTTTGTAAATTGGACTCATATGTATGAGCGAGGAGTCTTCTCTACCTTGAATTCATAACCCGGTGGAACTAGCATTTGTAACCTCTCTTTTCCTCGTCTTCTTCGTCCGCTCTATACTCTCGGGTGCGTAACTTACGCATTTTCGCCATTCTCTTCAGCTCGGTTTGCCACTCCTGTCGCCTCTCTTCGACCCTACTCCACCTTGCCGTTCCCTTATCCCCTTCGCCCGCACACGCTATTTCAGCCGTGGAATTTTAAAACCACCACCCCACTCTTTTAGCCCATCGAATCCTCCCCGCGCGTCCGTGGAAATAAAACTGCTTTATGGCCGCAGTAAGCTGCGTCGTACGAGTGCTCCTTGCTTTTCCAAAAATATAATATGTCTCCCGAATAAGGTGCTGCCGCTCTATCGTACGTCTACCCGGGTCCTTTATGAGGTATTTGAATGTCTTCCTCCTGTCAACCATCAAGCACCATAGAAAGTAGGCTTTTCTTCTGATAGAAATATTCAAATTGAAATCTAGTATTGGTGTAGTGATTTATTCATTAATACTAAACTTTTAAAGAAATAGACAATAGTCAAGTCAAATTAAAGGTTTCTTGTTGGAGTAGCAAATAGGGATGGAGATCTTTCTAACACCATGGAAATAAAGAGAGGTTTGGTCTCGCCGTTCCGGGATCGTGCGAATTGCATACGCCAGTAGTATTGGCTATGAGAATTTATGTGGATAAACATAAGTTATTCACCCCCTCGGGTACGAGAACGCTACGGCTCTATCGTCCTCTGGCTGATATCCTTAAGCAAACACAAAGATACGAAATACCATATATGGCTGCGGGTGGAGGGTGGCGCTTGGAAATGGGAATATCTTGTGGAGCTTCCTTCTGAATTTCGATGATACTTCTATCATCTATAGAAATCGTTCCGCGAAACAAATAGCCGCGAATGTGTCAGGCGGCAAAGTGGGAACAGATTCGACTTGTTCCACCCCAACCACAGGAATACAAATGTCCCACTTTTTTACTGGACTGTCAAGTTTCCTATAGCCGCTTCCGAGCTTTAAGGAAATAGTTCTAGGAGCTAGGAATGGTATTCTCGAAAGCAGTCGCTATCAAGGAAAAAAGATATAAATGTATAAACATGTGAATATTATGCCAAGATTAATAGGATTTTTTCTCAATCTTCAATGTAGGAATGTCCTACACAACCACGATCTTATTACCAGACATTCATTAAACACGAAATCCTGCAAGTCCTCGGCGTGTTATGCGCCATAAAATCCGGCAGAAAAATTCCACTTGAGGGGATAATGTCCGTACAAGTACGCCAGCGATTTCACGCGATCGTTCCGGTAGGGTGTCCGAGCGTGTCGTTATGGTGTCTGGCCGTTGGCCTTAAAGCAGGTAATGTCTGATGCTGCGGGCGTACGATGGCCGAAACCGATGGCCACTTTATGGTTAGATTTTAAACAAAATACGAAAGCCGTAAAGCGTCCCGGCGGTCGTTAAGGGCGTCGTGGTCGTTGCCGGTTCTTGATGTGTGCTAGCTGGTTCGCTGCGACTTAGATCCTCGCAGACGAAGTCCTCTCGAAGCGACGGGTCCACAGCGAAGCATTCGATCCGCCTGGTCATCCTTGGGACGCGAACACGCCGATATATATAAGGGCGAGTGGCCGGCGACCCTTAAAAGCCCACTCCATCAAAAGGGTAGCTTTTATACCTCCTATATTTACGAGGGATGTTTCTTCTTCCGGCGGCGGCTTTCTCGCGATAAGAGTTACAGTCGGCCTCTCGTATTCTCTTTCCCTCTTACCCAGTCCCTTCTACTTACGACCTTGGACTTCTGCTCTCCTGTTACTCTTGTCTACTAAGACGGGCATAATGTATTGCCGGTTATCACATGTCATTTTGTATTTCCGGGTGTTGGTCATTCAGGGAAAAGCCGTGTCGTATGTCCAGCAACGTGGATTCAAATCTTCTCAGGTATCAAAGCTTGACTTATTTTTATTAGAATCTATGGATGGAATTACGCAAAGCTTTCCTTATCTTAGTTTATTCATGCCAATATTTTAACCACTCGAGTTAATATTGTCCGATTAAGCAAACAGAGTGTCGAGACTCAAATTAATTGTATGAGCTCCACGCTGATACAATTAGACGGTAGACGTCAACACGGAGTTATTTGCGCTGGATGGCTTCTCTCTCCTGTTTGCATAATTTTTCGGGACGAAGTACGTAGACGCGTTCGCTCGCTCCCGCCGCTCAGATATAATTGTGTGCACGGAGAATGAGAGGAATACAGTTACGGCTAGAAGCACGTACCTGGTCTCGGACAATGGACGGGGGAGAAGTATGCAACACGCGGTGCAAATATTTGCCAAGGGAGGGCGAGTATCCAGCGCTCCATTATAAAATATCAACAGCTAGGCAAATATGTGCGCACTTCGAGATGCTCCGAGGAATCCTTCAGAAGTATTGCTGCTGGTTTACGTAACTGGCGAGATCGCATTGACGGAAACTGAATGATCTTCACTTCGCTATATACAAGTCTGAACTGGACCTAAACTTACAAGTAGCATAATTCCATTTCCGATTAAGACATTTAATGCTTCGCATTCCATTTATTTCGGCAATTACGCTTATCACTCAGACTTATATTGATTGACGCATAGACGACCTCCATCACTCATGGAAATTACCTTTAAAAATGATGCTGCAAATAATGTACCACTAACACAAAATAGCCAATACCATCGGCACATAAAATTGACATAGATCCAGCTATTTTTAGAAATTGGCTCTTGAAACGAGCCACTTTCTCAAATGAAGTGCGCCATACACGTATCCAAAATATCGGCATACACTCCAGACCTTATTTGCAATATAACTGGGAGTCTAATAAAATCAAAACCACTGTAACTCTCGTGCAAGAACCATCCATCTTTTGCGGAGGGGAAAAAGTCTCGATTCACCGTTCGATAACAGCATTTAATCACGAAGTTATTTGCCCTGTCGATCCTCGAAAGACAGCAGGAGAAAAGGAAGTAAAAGGGGGGAGGGTCGAGGAGGCGGCGTTCAAAGTAGCGCAATGGTATCAGCCCCGATAGGTATCGCCATAAATTCTTTCTTTCCCTCGCGCTCTCCTTTCGCGCATGGTTAGCTCGTTCGCGCTCATTGACTGCATGATTATGCAGGGAACACCGGCTGCCCCTCGCAAGCCCCGCATATTTTCTGAGCACCCATGAGAGTACCAGAGAAAAAGAGAGTTCCTTCCCCAAATATTAGAGAAAGCGAGAGAGACAGAGAGAGGGGAATGCAGACGGGTGGGGGAGACGTCGCCAAGCTTGTATAAAGAAGAGACGGTAAAAAGTGCTGGAAAAATGTGTATAAGCACATGCGGAGGCGAGCATGTGCAGAGTTACAATATATGTTGATGCATATACGTAGTATATCGAGCGGTTCGTGTATGCTGCCGTAGTTGTGTTATCTTCGTTAGCTGCATTAACATAACCGTCGAAGCATAAAGCCCGCGCCAAGAATCGATTGCTGCGCGAAATATATGCAAAGCGAATTACAGCCCGATGGCATCGGGCGAGCTTTGATCGCGATCGAGAGATCGCGCGTCTGTTGCCACTAATGGCGAAATAGTGCGCAAACACCTCCGAGTTGCTTGAGACTCCACTACATTTCCATTTCCATGAACCCTATTCATGCCAGAACTAGGATTTAATCTTAATCCCTAATGAATATTAACCGTGAACTATTCTCAATTGGATAATCGTTGAATTTCCAGAATTATATAATAATGTACAGAAAGTCTTCGGAATAAATTCTTTAATAAAAGAAGTTATTTCTTTATCAAGACAGCGAAATTGCACATTGTACTGGGAAGAATATATCCAGCTGTTCGTCAGTAACGAAATATCTGCTCTCGGCTCCGCGATAGAGAACTGAAGATGGCGATTCATAACTTACGGAGTACTCCAATTACTGCAACACTTTCCAGTCGCCGGCGGTACGACCTGCCCGAGATATAACAGGCTCGATTAATCTTCGTACTGTAATGCCTTCTTCATTCCGCGATGCACTCGAACGATTAATCAGGCCGCCCACTATCTCACTGTATTAAAGTTCTCGTACTGGCGTAACCTCCTCAACGCGAGGATCCCTGGGACAAAGGCTGGGCGAGACTCATTTCAACTTTGTCAAAAGGCTGCCACCTCTGAGACACGAAAGCTCCAATTATACCGCACCTTGGAAACCGCTCCTTGTTCCCTCTCTAATATATTACACGCGGCAGCAGATTGCTTCACGAAATAGCTATCTACGATCGGAAAATCCGAACATGTACATACGTAGTATACGGACGCACACAAGAAAGCTTTCTCTTCTTTACCAACAAAAATCAATGAACATTTGGAACCTCCGTATGTATAACTCATTCGAGTTTCATTAGAACAATTATACATAAACGTCACTGCATAGTAGAGCTAAAAACAATTGGAATTTAAAACTAGCAAAAGGTCGACTAACCACGAGAGATTTAAGAGTATCTCACTGTTTCGAGTAAACGAAATAAATCAGAGGAACGTGACACAACCCGTTCTATAACAATACGTTATCGCGAGTGGAAAAGAGGTTTTGGGGCTAAGAAGTGTAAGGTCGAAAAGGCAGGTTGAATAACGGTGGAAGCCTAATGTTGCATGAACGCGATAAGCCGTCACCTGGGCGGTTCACGTGTGTATGGAGCAAGCGTGGTAGGAAAAAGGCGGCAGAGTATCAGCGCTGGCATTCATTCGCTGTTTGTAAATAAATAACGACTGATATAGGAGACGACGGAGGCTTCGGCGGGCCCGGAGACTATAGGGATATGTGCCGCCGCGCCACTATGTGAGAAGGAAAGAAGGGTGGCTGTTGGTAGATAGCGGCTGTGGGGTGAGCTTGATCCGAGAGACACAGGGAATGGTCCTGCCGGGCTGTCGGTCGGGCCAAGCGGTTCGCATTTCTCTCCGGAAGCCCGGCGACAAATCGCTTTGACGTGGCTGTCGCTCGGAAAATTCCGCTCCTTCTGAGGTTACCGCTGCCGGGGCCACGCGCGATCACTCATTCCACGTGCCGCCAGATTTCTGTCAGACCGATTTATCCGGTGACTACTCGCCCACACAGGCTTCGACCCAATGTGAACGAGTGCTCGTTCGATCTACTTGGAACGTTTCGGATGGACTCCATGACTCCGACGCCCTCCATATTAAGCGTTAACACTTTCAACGATTAACCCGAGCATGTACATCATTTGAGACTCTATGATTATTTCGCAAATACAGGGCATACGATATTCAATATAATGATCGAAATTAATACACTCGTTATAGGTTGTCGAATTTCATTCACGATTATTATAACAAGCCGAAATTTATCGTGGTAACGAGTCAGCGCTAATTGGCGGGATTTTGTGGCTGTGGGAAGAGTAGGAGTAGCACAAAATGCATTGGGGCATTGAACGCATTATCCTCGGGATACGGTTTTAATTCCATTAAATAAGTCAACCCCAGCGGCTGTTTGCTCTCGGGTGGCAAACAAATTTTTTGCGCGGCCCTTCGAAAGTCCCACGATTTTTTTTCCATCTTTCTCGGTGGTTGTGAGTATAAGTGTGTGTGTGGCGGCGGTCGGATTATTCGTCGGATTTGCATGAAAATGAAACTTTCGTAGATGGCCGAAATGAATGAATTTTAATAAGGGAACTCTGTTCCCGGTTGTTGCTGCTCTCCCTTTTCCCCAGCCCGGCATATCGTCGTCGGGCCATTATCATCGAGTAAAAACTCTGTCTTCCCATTACGATGACTAACAACCCCTTTATTAAGCCGTGCATCAAGTCATACAATAAACCTGTTCCGCTCAACGAAAAGCTACAATAAAACTATCCCAAAGTCTTCACGTCGTAATCGGTTTAATCGACACGAACTATCGCAAAAATATTTAGTAATCTCGTTACGATGTAGCTCGAACCAGCTGGCTGGCAGCATCATACTCTTTCCATTTAGGCGTTATTGTCTCGCTCCTTCTTCGAAGCGTGCCTTCGCAGTTCGTTGCACCTTTCGGCTTCTGCTTTAATTGAGACTCGACGCGGCTAAAATGGCGAGCCGACAGCTGTACACAGACTGGGTAAAACACCATCGATCGTTCGCCAAATACTTCGTACATAAGCAGGAACACCTTGCCGGCGGGTGGGTTGCTCGGCGCGAAAGCGCAAATTAATTATTTCGCCGTTATCACTCGAAGACAAAAGTTACGCGACTGGAAATTTCACTGCTTTCACCCCCTCGCCACCCTCTCACTCTTTCTCTCTTGTACCTCCGTTCCTCTTGCCGCCACCTTCGCGTTGTGTGCTTTGGTTCGCGCGAGACTCAACTTATCCGCGTTAATTAGTTTCTGCCGCGCCTCTCACTCTCTCCCTCTCATTGGAGCCTCCAATTTCGCGACATCGTTTTATTTCCGCGATATTATTAGCGCATGAAAAGCAGCGTCATTGTTGGCGTCCTACCTGTACAAGGAAATTAGAAACTGGAAGTTGGATACTTGAGTTTAAGGGATTACGACTTCCCCTGATGTTTTCGGATGTATAAAGTGCGTGTTAGATACCCTCTAATATGACTTTCGATTGTCATTTCGCGCCTCTCTCTTTCTCCGCATTTTAATGCAAAAAAAAGAAAGTGCTATCAGGAATTAGAGTGTACTTTAAAAATAACAGACATTAATTCTGGGGTGAGTTTAAACAATCAGGGCGGCACTCTGCGTATGCGTTAAGTAGGGGGTAGTAAAATCAGCGGCTCGCTGTCGCGCCTAAGCGCTTACGCAAACAAGATTACACAAGACGTACAGCCAGTCCGTGTCCATGTTGGCTCACGTTGAATGTATTTGCTTTCAGGTAAGACGATCTGCCGGGCGTGCGAGGTACCGAGAGTACATAAAGTGACAGGTTCACGATGACTGGCGACGATAACGCCGCACACCGAGGTAGGCGACATTATTCTATCAATGCCGCGGAATATTCTCGATTTTACACGTCAACCACATGACTAATTTCGCTTCCACTCAGTCCAGACTCTTTAAAAAACGAGCAAATACCTGGGCAAGTCAATAATGTCTAAAGCAAAGGATTCATTGCGAAATGTAGGTCTTTCCACTCCACTTGCACATTGGTTGGGAGAATTGCTCATTCGAATCAATACGTGCATTAAAGCAATAACAATAGGAGCGAAAGGTAATCTCGCGCGTAGCCTTGCAGTCTTAACTCGTCCCCTCGAATTAATTATCTCCCTATCTGCGAATTTCAACGGCACATTTGGCAAACACTCCGGCGAAGATAAAGTTAAGCAGCTCTCTCCGCGACGACGGAACAAGAGAGGCTGCGCGAGAGAGGGTGGTAGGTGGAGCTCAAGGGAAGAGTGAGAGTTTATAAGTTGGTAATTTGAGGTACGGGGCACGTACGCGGATCCAGATCTTTGCGGCGCCGAAATAAATCAGTGAGCTAGTAAACCCCGTCCCCAAGGCTCGTTCCTCTCTCGAACGACCCCCGCACACACATTCTCGTACATACACACACAGCCTTCCTTCTTCTTCGATCCTCTCAGGCCGCGGTTATTTATTCGAGAATTACCGCCGCTTATAATAAGCCTCTCTTTATTCTACAACGGCCTCTCCCCAATTCCACCCCTTTCCTCGCGCCCACTCACGCCGGAACAGATTTTCCACTGATTTAATGGCCTTCTCACTTCTACCGGGAGAGAAAGGGAGAAACACCGCTCTGTGCAGACGCCCGGCTAAGCCCTTCTCGGATGACCAGGTCGAAAACAAAATGATTTCGAGTACAGATATATGTTTGTAGGATATCAGATTTGTATAGTAAATCCTGGCGATAATCCTGGGATTCATTTTTATCAATACGAGCTGATAGCAGTTATTCAGTGTGGAGAATCCAATTATTAGTGTAATGGAATCTTTCTACACGGAATTTGATATGTACGATCGCATTTCTATTTGTATGTTTCAGAATGTTTAATGGATGGATTTCCATTTTGTTGGTTGTGGGATTTTTTTTTAATTAATTTGGAGGAAAGGGCGATGCGTTAAGGGTTGCAGTTTGAACACCCGATATGTCAGCAGGTCGCCGAGAGTTTGCGTTTTGTCTGCGGCGAATGGTACATTACCGCGCGCGCCACGGCGGTCGAGCACCTCGTTGACCTACCTGAATAGAGTGCCGAATAATGCATCTCTCACCCCCTCACCAGCCCTCCCAGGTCCTCCAGCTCCTTAAATGGATCTCGCGCGTTCTCGCTCCGCTTTTGCCAAGCGCTGAAAGCCCCCGTTTGCCGGATTGGGGTGCCACGAGGCGTCTATCGATGACTTCTGCCTCTCGCGGGTTTGACTTAATGACTCGAAAATTAATTCGTCTTCGGGCAATCGCTCTTCGTTTCCTCGCTGTTGTTTTGGGGTTAACAAGCCTCGGCGCGCCTTTCGCCAGTACGAATCCGAGACGATCTCGCGCGCTTCTCGTGGATCTGAATGACTTCCGACAACGAGACGCTTCGCCCCTATTAATTACGTGGTACAATTGCCTTGGCTAGGCTCAGCTAGATATGCATATGGCTCGAAAGGATCAGTGATAGGTAACGAAGGAAGTAGAGAGTTCTGCGCGCGCACTCGAGACCACCCTCTGGAGGTGTGGTCATCGGATTGACTCTCAGTCGATTGTCTAAACCATTTCGAAACATTAAAACTTGGGAAAAGTCGATGATCTAAAAGAGGACAGGAAAATTCTTCGATTCTAATACTAAGAAGTCCTTTAGAACCTTATAATACATCATGGAAGATTAATGAAGATAAGTAAATGATGCAGAAAAGGGTTAGTCGAGCAGAAAGTGAAAAGGGAGGAACGCTACATCCGACAATAGTTTTTCAGGTGTCAGAATTGGCGTAGATGCGTGATCACGCATCGAATCTCATTGGCGATGGGAGCGAGTGGCGGGTAATATATCCAGTGCAGTCAAGTCCCTTCCTTCTCGGTGCGGAGGCTTCCCAGCCACGGAGTGCAGCATCAGCCTCTCATCCCATGTGATTCCACGCACACACTCGCACAAGACCATAGAGGCACGCCTGTGATCCAGTGTCCCCAGTGTGCGTCCATTGTGCCAAGCTTTGTTCGAACGGTGACGGGGTCACATTAATCTGTCTCTCACTCCCCTTCCACATAACCCGTACACACGTTATAGGACGTGCGTTAACATACCCTCACGTATAGGTATCGCGTCACACTCGGCTATCGAGCGCCATGCAGACACCTGCAAGGCGATCCTTGATCCAACTTCAACCGCAACTCGATCCATGTGTCCTGATCATATCAAATTCTCCCTACCACCCCTTTGTCACCCTACAGTTTTAACCCCCGCAACCGTATCTTGATAATGACACCATATCGGTGGAACGTTACCGCTGGCGAGGATTACGAAACCATTGAGAATTCGAGTTTCATGTCTATGCAGTTACTGACGATAGTGTCAGAAAGACAATTGTTAAATGTGATTCTTTTGCAAAGCTACTAGTTAAAGGGTGTCGCAATTAAACCAAGATTCTCGAGGATGAAGCCATTGCGTGTATAGTGAACCGTAAGCGTCCAGAAGTTTAAGGCGAGCAGCGTGTAGCAGGGGTTAAATCTTGAGGGTTAATCCCCAATCGCTCAAGATTACCGTGCGCCCTGAAACTTGTATCGCCGTCTGAATTCTACAGGCGACGTAATTGTGTAAGTACCGGGTCAGTGTTTCATGGTTATCGCCCCCGTGGGTGATTAACTGTCTTCTTGAGTCTCAGCTGCCCGAGGGATTTGTCGTTTTGCCGCAAGCATACTGGAGAAAAGACGGCAAAGTTCTTGCTACAGTAAACAACATTACGAAACAGCTGTGGAAAAATATAGTATTGTAATCGAGCTGTTTAGTAATACAGAATTATTTCGGAATTAAATCGTAACGAATTGGCGAACGCAAAATCGAAGCGGACGGGTAGCAATAACTGCGGCATTGTTTGTCGCACGACCATAGCATTCATAATACAGTTGTAAAATAATTAAAAAACGGCAATATTGTGCTTCGAGCATCGTTCTGTATTAATTATTCAGTCCAATATCGCCGATCGACTTTATGAAACGATAGAATGGGAGTTGCGTCCGGATTTTCGAGCAGTAGTCTGACAGAAAACTATTAAAGTAATTGCCCGCGAACACCATTCAGTAATCGTATCACAAAAGGAACAATGGCGGTCCTAAATGTCAGACTTATTGAATATTGCGAGTGTAATAGTTCATGTGTGGTTCAAGGTGTTCATAGTAAGTCATGATCGAAGGTGTCCTGTCAGCGCAAGTGGAGGGAGAACGTCCAGGATGAACCTACCTTAACTTTCGGCACCTACTAGTCGACGCGTCTGTGTAATGAACGCTATGATACTGCCACTATGTCGCGCGGAGCACTCTACTGGCGAACAATTGACCATAAAAGTGTAAATGTCCAATCTTAGCGAAGGTGGAAGAGCTGAAAGAGTGACCTCTTCCCGACGAATGATTTCTCTTCGCGTTACATTGTTTCGGAGCTCGATAGGAGCCGCGAATTGAAGGGGGTGCGTGCGCATTCCTATTTCGAGTTTCGAGACTTCGGAGGTTGTATCGCGGCTGTATCGATTCATCCCCACTCGGCTCACAGCGCTGTTGGAGCGGGGGACGAAGCACCCAGTCCATTCTCAACGAGGCGAATTTTTGTCTACTTGTGATCAGGAAAAAGTCAATCTTCGACCATCTACTACGATCACCTTTCCCCATTTAAATGACTATAGTAAGATATCCACATTTTTTAAATAAAGAATATACCAACTGCGAAACTATTACATTCTGAAAAGATTAAAATCCTAAGTAAATAATTACGATTCATTTATTATTTTATTAAAAACTGTGGCCTATTCGATTTGTGATACTTTCATTATTGAATACTAAAGTTTGCGATGGTCAGAAATAAATAATCAGTGTTTGATTCCGACCATGTCGGCGTAGAGATTTCGATGAGTGTAACATGGACTTGTACGGCGCATCCCTACTCCGGTAAAAGACACCCCTACCAGCATGCTCGGCGGCGCCACCCCTAAAACCCCTCTGACGATAGGGGTGGCTTGGTAGTTCGAGCAGCATCCGCGGGATGCCGCCAGTCCTCAGGTTTTCGGACAGCAAGCGAAGGGGTGGCCGGAACCCCTGCGTTGATAAGGTGGGACATCTACGTGCAGGCTGATAGCCGTGCTTCCAGGCTGGCGCGAGCGTACTACGCTGCTCGCCTGTCGGCCTATCTAACAAGCGGAATCTTTCTACCAGCCGTCGCGAAGGCACGTCAGATCGAACACGGAAAGCACTGGGCCATGGAGTGAGAGGACACGGGGACACCGGTCTACTTGGCCTGTGTGCAACGCAGTACACTCCTACCAGAAAAAATAACACTCACGCCACGTACGGCAGTACAGTAATTTTCAGAGCAGTCGTGCTCGGCTCGGTTCAGCTTGCTTGTAGCTCGGGGTAAGCGTGACTAGGCCCGATAGCATCGAGATTCCGTCGCGTGGATAAGCGCGCCGCCCACCACCACAGCCAGGCCGTTTTATTTTCTAGTCTAAAATGTAGAATAACGGGAATTTCGCAAATTACAACGCGCCGCTCGCGCTATTTGTACAAAGTAACGCGGCGAGCGTGCACTGTCGCGTCTCGGCACATCCAGACAAGTCCTGTTTACTTGCTCTTATTACTATCGAAGTGCAATTCACTTTTGGTGTGTCATTATAATGCTTAAGAACATTGACAGTCACACTAACGAGGATATCGTACATTTTCCTGCAAATCAACTAGCTTTACGAATTTCACTTCTCATAATTGAAATGGAGAAACATCATTGTCCTTTCTGATAAGCGTCAAAGGACAAACGTATCAGATTCAAATGAATTATGTCAAGCTGCTTTAATACCCGTGTATGTTGTGAAGCGGTGGCTGCAGCGGGGATAGGCGGGGAGAGTAAGGTTTTAAAGGAGAATTTAATATCAGAGTAACAAGATCCGAGTTTATCGTGGTTCTCTCGTGCATCGGCTTACAACCCTTTGATAATGGGACACCGGGAAACTATTGCACCCCCAACAGCTCGCCCTACAGTCCATCTCACATCACCACTTGGACGTGTGTGCACTTGTGTTCCAACCAAGCAGAATCAGGCGCCTGTGTGTGGCTGCTCTGTCGGCGTCTATGCCGAAAGGGATTGGATCTACGCAACACACTGTCGACAATTTACTCGATTGATTTCTGAGACACGTTCACATGCGGAGATAACGCCTACCACTGCCACCCGTTTAACATTGTAGCTACTGAATTTGAAGCATGAAGCCACTGACTTGTCGACACGTAATTACACGTGTCTGAAGTATTTTACGGAACTCCAGTTAATGCAGCTTTTAGTGCTTCCAGAGAAACGATTTAAAATGAGCTGGAATACCTGGGTAACTGCTATAATGAAATAATAAAGAGGTCACTTAGTATGAATATTTGAAAGGCAAACTTCTGTAATGTAATAAAATAGAATTTTACATTTATGAAATTTAACACCCACTTTGTTGCAAGCCGTGACGAGCTAAATTTTTGTAACGTTTCATCTTTGGACATATATTTTATAGTTCATACGAGGCTGGGCCATATTTTTTCGGCATTTGGGGTGTCGGATTATCAAGATATCAAGTCCCACTCTCAGTTTCAGCTAGTTTACTGCTGAATAAACGCGGGAAGCGAGCTCGTTCGTTGGCGGCCTTAAAAATGTCGACGGGTCCGCCGCACGTTTTTTAGAAAACATGCCAGCGGATTTTTTATACTATGCGCTCTGCCAGTAGTTCTCCTGATAGCTTCACACACACCCGCGCTCTGGCATGTACGTGCAAACACGTACAGGGAATGGTAATGAAAGTCGGTGAACGCAACGTGGCCCGTTCGTCCGCTTACGAAGTATATTTCACGCCGCTTTTTTTCGTCCCTGGGCGCGTAACACACGAAGTGCGTACTATGAGATATACTGTGACGTTCGAACATAGGCGTGTGTCTATCTTGTATGGGGAAATCGTGCGCGGTCCAGTGGTGCGTGCTTTGCGCGACACTGTGGGCAGCCAGGGAATAGCTCACTTCCACTGTGCTGACAAGCGAAGTTAAGTGGGAAAAAGTGTCAGAACACTTCATTATTAAATGGAATAGTATCGAGAAAACGAAAGGACATAGTAAACTTTTTCACACTGCCAGCTCGATAATATGTTCTACGGTTTCTCTAAAATTATTCATTAAAAATGCCTTTATTTCCAAACGTTGATATGCTATCACTATTCTTTAATCAAATCATTAAAGAGAATTATTATTCTCTTGTTTTGTGCAGCACTGCCACTTTTTTGAACATCCGTTACTAGGTGTCATCTTAATCCGCCTGGCAGAAAGAAAACTGATTTCCCGCCCTTAAGAAGAGGCGCCTTTATTCTGAGACGTGTTCTCGCGTGTCTAGCACCACTCGCTCGGCAGCGTTGTAATCGCATTAACATGCAAATATTCACTTTGCCAGGCGAGCTCCAAACAGCAGGGATCTCGTCGTGCCGTTGAGCACAGCGTAATCTCGCGTCGTCGTCCGCGCGCCGAATTCGCGAGCGCTTGGTATTGTCTTCCTGTGTCAGGAACATCGCGTCCAAAATCCCTAGGCTTTCCTGTACCTCTACTGGAGTCATCGTTACTTGGGATTTTCGAAGGATGGAATACTGTTATGCTTTTCTTTCCAAATAACGAACCAACTTAATTAATTTTAAAAATTCGCTTGCAAAGCTCGGCAAAGTTGAAATTGTCATTTTGAAGCTCCTATGTTTCTTTAGAAAATTGATTATTGAATATTTTCAATTTTCTAGTGGAATTTGAAGACCTCGAAATGCTTGCAGTTGGGTAATAGTATAATTAACCTTCGATAATTTGATGTACTAATTCCTATGGTTAGAAATCTGTTCGTTTAATCCACAATTGCAGCTTACCACAAACGGGTTAGCTTTTGTTAAGCGCTATCGCTCGTTTTCGTGCCATATACATTGAAACACGTGGTATCGGACAGACTTTTCGGATATTGTCGCGAAGGGAAAGCGAAGCACGTACGACACACTTTAATGGCCTCGCTAGGGGTACGAAACAGTCTTGCGGGGCGCCAGATATGAGCGAGATAAATCTAACGTAAGACGTATTGTGAACCGCCAGATTGCTACGCTTGCAATGGGGACAAGAAGTTACGTTGGTTAGCCCTAAATGTGAGGAAACAACTGGCTACCATTACCACCCCATATTTCAAGCTTGAAACTGAAAACATTCCCCTCGAGCGGAGATCGATTTTCCGATCAGTACCTGCGCTGCACCTTTAATTGCACTGTGGTGAGTCAACACAACTTCACGTCAAGAAGAAGTACTCGCGCCATTAGCCTACTTAATCAGAAGCACTGATTAAACAATGTATAAGAAAACCTCTACTAAATTCCAATATATAAAAGAGCCCCATGCGTGATTTATTACGATCAAGTATAGCAAACTGAAAAAAACAGCTAATAATAATAAAGAAAAATTGCGAAAGTAATAAATCCCAGAACTTCGCACACCAGTCACAAACCCGTAAGTAAAACTGTTCGTACCAACAAAATATATAAACGAACCTTTTACTTCCATCTTCGCAACCAAGCCATCAGCACCATTTACACGAAAACACGCGAGGAAATTTTGGCACCGGTTCGCCCATTTTTCGGGAAGAACGTGCGGAAAGGGGGAGCGAGCTTCTTTCGGCGAGGACCAAGCAAGATGAATTTGCGAGAGCGTCGGAGTATTCGCAGTGGCAGGCGGTGCGCGTGGGTGTAAGAGAATCGTGAATGGCGCTGGCCATTTCTGTTTACAAGATGAGCATCGCGGCCTGTAAATCATAGAGGAGGATGGTTGGAGCGTAGCGGAGGGCGAGGCGGCGGGCGGGTGAGTGCAAGAGAGGGTGTGAGGAGGGTGGAAAGGGGAGCATGCGGCTGCGTGTATGCAAGAAGAGGAATGTTCGAGGGCGGAGGGCAAAGCGAGCAAGTCTGCTGGGAAATAAGGAGGCAAAGTTAAGCTCTCGTGCTCCGCTCCATCTCGCTGACGTCAACGTCGACGTCGGCGGCCGTGCCTTGCCCTCGGCAAATAGCTATCTAACCCTAGCGTATTCCTCGCCCGGCATTACATCCGCTCCAGCTAACGTGACGAAGACACCCTCAGGCCTGACGGAACCACTCTTCACTCTACCTTCAACCTCCCCGCTTATCGTACACGACGAATTCGTTATCACTTCTCTCTGACCCTATTATTCAACACGAGGAGGATCCACTATTAAAAATTAATTGACTGTCGCTCGATTAATTAATCCAACTGTTCATTCATTCTAAATGAACGTATGAAAGTCCTGATATATTTTGTATAGTGAAGAGATAATTTCACTATGACAATAAGTGTCAGTGTTAGCATTCAAAGGTGGAAGCGACGAGTTTCTTGCATCTCGCCATGCAGTTCATCAAAAGTGAGTGAGGGCTGTTTTTCCTGGAGAATAAAGCCGGGCAACAACGAACGACGAGGGGTCGATTCGATTACCGATAGTAAGTCATTTCAAGGCGGTCTCAAAGGGTCCATTTTGGCGAAACGTGCCGGGCGAATGAATAGTTAGTCGCGCGTAAAAGTGATCTTTGACTTATAGAGTCAGGGCATTTACAGGCCGGATGGCTCGATTCACAGCATAATCTTGAGAAGCCCTGCTGGCAATACGGGGAATCGATGTATTTCGCGCAATTGAGGAAGCGTATCTACGTAGCAAAGCCTTAGCATTTAAATGTATGCATTGGCAGATCCGTAGAGACGGAAATAGAAAAGAAGAGAAAGGAGGAATTGGTGAGCGCGAGAAAAGGCAAGTCGACTGACAGCAGTATTTTAGTCGGGAGTACCTGTGCGCCACGCCACTAGTTGCTAAGTGCAAATAGTCAGGGTCATGGCGAGAGCCAACGGCTTCGCGGTCCCAGACTTATTTCACGCTAGAACGAAGCTGGAATACTTCAGGACGCTGGGAATTCCGAATTCCTATTGCGCGTACCTACACCACTTCCCGTTGGGTCGACGTCTTGCCACAGTCCTTTCTTTCTCCGCAATTGTCGCACAACAGCCCGATAATCTTTCGCTTCTTTCGTTTATTTTTGGCAATTAATAATTCCGAAAGGGATACTCTAACCGCAGATAAAAGCATGGAATCCTTCTATTATCAACGATATCTATTAACCGAATATTGAAGGGCATCGTCAGATTCGACCAAATAACACGTTCTTCCTCAGTGTGTTTGCTCTTTTCGTGGCCGTATTTTTCAGGCAAAGGGAGCGGCATTCGTGAAAATAACAGCCCAGTGAAGCCGATGGTACAAGAGAATACGTATCGCTCTCGAAACGAAACGCGAAGCGTGCCCTCTCGGGTTTCCAGGCTAGGTTTTGCCTGCCCCGAACCATCCACGCCTTTCTGTTTTTCACGCCGCTGAAACACTACCTATCGCTGCCGAACTTTCGATTTTGCGGCGTGCAACCTAATCGCGCGGACAAACGCGGGCTTTTCGGGGCATTTAGAAAAATACGCGAACATCTGTGGCGTGAAAGAAACCAATGGGAAAGTTACACTTTCCTGATACCCTTTCAGAAATATACATTCTGACAAAGTGAAGCTGTTTCTCTAGCACTCTGGTTTCTATTTTACTGATTAGCTTTTCTACCTTCCGAACTACTTTTGAGTCTGGAAGCTTCAGGATGTTTCCCGAATTAAATTATGAAAATGTAAAGTGTCCTCCACGAGAGATTATTGTTGCTAGTAATGTTGTGAACGCTAAGAACTGTCTGATCTGCGATTTCTCCTTTTCCAATAGACGCCTCCGAAAAGCGCCGTCGCTTTACAGTTGTATGCAGTGTCCATTAGGGGATTTACTCCTGAGCTCAAATTTGCAGGATTCCCTTAATCCCTCCCAGCCATAACGATCCTTGCATCATTCACACCGCACTGCTGCAGAATTTGAAATTACGTGAGGGGAATGATAGATCTAGTAAGGAAGAGCAAGCCAGATATAAATGTTTCCTCGCGTGATTATTTCTTGATTTCTGAAGTGAGGAGAGAGTGTTGGTGATGGGCGGCGAAAAGAAAGGAGAAATGAATCGATCTGAATAGCCGGGACCGCGCGACGTTTAATCTACCATTTTAGCTGCGGCACGACAGGCTCGCGCGTTCGTTTCTCACTGCCATTTTGCAGACAGTGACAAAAACTTTATAGCGCTGCCGCTGTTAAAGCTCGGCGAGCACGTAGAGACGACGCATACGCGCTGAAGGGCCAGAGGGCGCCATGCCACCATGCGCGTCCGGGAAAGGGAGAATGGGGAGATTACATTCGTGGTTGAAACTCGGCTGCGCGAGACGCTCCCCATATTTGTTTAGAGCCACTGGATATTAATAGACGGAGTTCCTTGCAATTTTGAATTATAAATGAGGCATTAGGGAAATCCGCTCCTCCGCTACGCCCAGTCCACGCCAACCATTCCTCTTTTTCACTACATTCATTCTTTCGTCGAGCGCGAAAGAAATATTGACCAACGAAAACACCTTTCGGCCCTGTTACACGTACAAATGGTTGCGCGTCAGATACTAACTGATATTTAAGAGTTTGCGTTTGTCTTCCCCTGAATGTTTGCTTATATGTCCGATTTTAGATACGAATTCACAATTTTTTAGTTGAAGTTTATGGATGACGAAATGACAGGAGTAGTTTTCTACAGAGTGGCCGAATGAGAGATTCGGTGATACTAAAATCTTGGAGGGACCTCGAAGTAGTAAAGCCATAAAACTTGGGTAAGTGCAAGCGTGACAAGGAGTAACACCACCAGGCTGCAATACAGTTTGGCTAGGTGGCTGGGGTAAGTTGGTTGGGAACGATACTTGGACGAACAAGAGCGGGTGTAGGGCGGGCGTTAAACGGAACCATTATCCCGAGCCGCGCGACCGTTATTGCTCATTTATCGGCGAAAGCCTGGTGAAACTATTGGCCATAGGCTTGACACGACACGATAAACCAAGTCTTCCCTTCCCTTCCTCGAGATCGGCACACCAGGCTTTCGCCCGCCTTACTTTTTTCCCCGTTCTCTGCGCTTCTAACCGCTTGGCTCCCTTCTGCCTTAACTTCTCCGTTCCCTTTTACTCGATTCCCTCCCCCACCTCCTTTTATTCTCTTCCCCCCGTTTCTCCGGACCGGTGCCCCGATAATTACGTAATTGCGCGTACTTTTCGTGGCCGCTTTATAAATAGCCCGTGAATAATGCCCGCTCGGCCACCGGTCTACCTGTTCCTCCTCTCTTTTTCTTTCCCTCCGTAGCAACCAGCCAGCTAGCCAGCCTGCCAGCCAGCCACCCACCCTCGACGAGCCGTGATTGCTCGATATAACTCCGGCTAATTTTAAATTTCTCGACGCACCTTTGTCGCAGGGCGCGCCGGAAGTCTCGGTATCCCGGTAACTGGTACCCCCTCGCGGCGCTAAATTGAGTTTACCAAGTTAGACGCCGCGAAGAATACTCTCCTGCTTCGGTGTTCCCTTGTGCCTCTGTCCTTTGATGACACTGAATACTGACCCTTTTAAATGAGCCTTTACAATTCCAGTGTTAGCTTTCTTTGAGAATGCACCACATCCAATTTGGTGGGAGTTTTGAAGATGCGCACTGACGTTAGGAAGTTTATTGGGACGACGATATACGAATAAATATTTGTCGGTTATAAATTGAGGAACAAAGTTTCTATTTCAAAAAAGCCGGCCTCAGTAATAGATATACTGTATTAGTACATGGAAGCAATTACTGTACTCCTGAAAGCCACAACATAACGAGTTCCGAGCAAGCTAAAACCCCCCGCCATTCAGCGCAGGTTGCAAGCACCTTGTAGCAAGCAAGAGTACCCGGCCCATAACAAGAGCCGAGCCGCAGCCGTGCAAGCGGTGTCATTCGGATTTGACGATCGAAAGTTTGAAAAGTACGAAGAGATTACAAGAGCGCTCAGTGTACTTCTGGGTTGGGGGATACATAGTCGTAACCCGGTAACAGGCCGAGGATTGCGTGCACTAGTCGCCGGGGTATTGGACGCGATAAACGTTCGAATACGCGTAAAGCCCCATTGTGCCGCACAGCCGGCTGGCGAGCTTACGTCTTCATACGGATTGCCGTGTAGTCCTCAGCCAATCAATCGCTGTCGGGCAAACCGCTGACGCAATGTCAACACGCGCGACTGATAGCCTAAGATATGTTAATGGATATGCTCCCTCACCTGTACTCCCTTCCCTGCTCCCTTATCAGCCCGAACATCCTCTGAAGAAACCTTTATGTTACCAACGCCAAGGCGTTTGCCACTTTCAATTCTATTAAGTAGAGTGTGTAGTGCTGGGTTTAGAAACAGCACAGTTCTAAGTTGTATTATATAATTTTTCGGAAAATGATGAATTTTTTATTTCAATTTATTTCGACTGTCTCTAATTAGTAATGTCGAAAGAATTGTGCCGAGTGCATGTTGGAAAACGCTCTCTCAATGTTATTCCCTTTTAGTCAATAACCGTTAGCAATTTTTAACGTTTAATTCATCGTTCTCAAACTGTACTAACACGAGGACATAACAGGCCAGATCACCCCGAGAAGATTAACTCCGCCAATTAACTGGTGCGCCGCATCAGCGCTGTTCCACGCGTTTTTTCCCCCATATCGTGTGTTTTCATCGAAAATCAATTTTTCGGGGGCGATTTCACGATGGAATCTGGTTTTGACGCCCGTGACGCGCGAAACTTCCGCATATATATGCACTAGTCAGGGCTAGCTGTACTGACTCCGTTTCGTTGGATTAATTGGATTCAATCACAAAACCGGCCCTGATGTAGGATAGCCGGGTACCAATTACGCCGGTTCGCAGCGATATTAATCAAATTTAGCTATTTGATCAAACCTGGCTTTTGATCGGCCGCCACTGCGGCCAACCTGTACTCGCCATATAAGATGTATGGCCAAACAGTGAGCATTGCTCCCAATTGTAATTATGAAACACGCTGATATAGGCCTTTTAACTCCACGCACACTGTCGCTTGCCGAATCTCTATTGTACCATGATTGGCTTGTCAATTATAACCAATATGAAGAAAGAAAACACGAATTTTAACAAATTTCATAACATTCAAATCTAAGTTCCATTTAACGTGATTTTATGGACGTATCCAATAAGAGTTTTCTTCTCTCGAGTCTTTGCCTGTTTTACTTTGAGCGAGTTTTTTTTTCTCGTTCACGGAGCGTAGGAGTATCACGTGTTACATATGCCAGTGGAGCAAAGGTGGTGCTCGAGTGCGAGGAGAAAAGGAGGTTAAAACCCGGGGGTACAGGGTGGACGATATTTGCGCGATCTGCGACACGCACGTTCTCTGAGGGTAAGTATCGAGACACGCAAAGCTTAGATGGGGAGTTGCGGAGGTATGTAGGTAAGCCTGCGCCCGGCTGGGGAGCCGGTGGTGCTCCAGTGAGGTAAGGTCCGATAATTAACGAATATGCTAATCAGGCGAATAGAAAAGGAGGGGCCTATAATTAGCTCGGAGCGCGATACAACGGGTTACGTTAATTATTCAGGCCTCGTTCTTTATGAGGGCCGCGAGGAGCCGGCTGTAATTAATTTTCGAATGACGTGACTGCAACGGCCACCTAGTGCGAAAGAGGAAGCGAGGAGCGAGCGGGGAGGAACACTCTGGGACTTGCATTAGGTTGGTGTGGTTCGATTGACTCTCCTGGGTGACTTATGCCTTTGACAGCTCCGCCACGCTTCCCAAGATGTCGATATTCCAATCGTGATCCCGTGGCCACGATTCATTGCTGACGAACTCCGCTAATTCAGTGGCCGCGCTCGTTCTTGTTACCCTAACACGCACGCCCCGATTCAGATAGTCACACTCTATTCCGGCTAATGTGTCCCGCTAATTCGATTCGGAACTGAATATCCCTCTGCACTTCACAGATACAGCTTCTAATAGTCCACCAGCAATACCAGACTTTCATGTGTACAATATAAGAAGTATCGGCAAAATCTTTTATACTTCTAATGAAAGTCTGATTTAAATAGAATTACCATATTGAGTTATCGTAGAATTAGTCCTCTTTTACGTTTTTACGTAACTTGTTCGATTAAACAAGAATGTTTTCTTGCAGCAAATAATTTCGATGTGTGATTTATTCTAGTCCTCACATATGCATTAAAAAATCTGCGGTCATATTCGCGCACGATTTGGCGTGTTGCGTCCACTAAATAGCGAGCTTAATTAGCACAGTATTTGTAGCCAATAAACATTACCGATGGCACAGGACGTCATGGATAAACAGTAGACGTTATTTTATCTGGTACAGAGAGGCGTAGTTGGACCAATACACTCCCGCTTTGATTTCGCACAGTACATTAACCAGGACTTAGTCTTGCTAAATACATGATGCCAGGTGCATTATGCAGTTTTGACTCGGTGTATTAAAAACAAACATATATCTGTAGAGTTGCTAAAAATGTCGCGAATTTCGAAAATACAAATAAAGAGAAAAGATTATAGAAAGTATCAGAAGGAAAAGCAAACAAAGTAAGCAGATTTTATGGAACCCTGACGTTATCTTCGTTCTCTCCGGACACAATTACAGCTCTCCCTAAAAGAGATATGTTTACTCGCATTGACATACATTAGCGGGAGAGGTGGGCCGATGGAATTCGATTAACTGCCACGTGAAATGAAAGCCTGCGACCAGTTAATGGCTCCTTTCTTCCGGCCGCAACATAAATTCGCAAAAAATGTTTGCCCACAGTCGGTGGTGCGTGCGTGTGTAGCAGCTGAATGAAGGAGGTCGACGTGTATGTGTTAGGCAGTGGATAAGAAAGAGGGAAAAATTAGGGTCCAAGGGAGGACTATTAGTCGTAGGGGTAATTGCGCGTAAATAAAACGAGGCTTCTGCCCGGTTAACCAATCTTCCAGGCCAATCTTCCGCTCTATCTAGGCTATCATCCTCTTCTCCACATTCTCTCTGTGCGTTTAGTAAGAGCAATTTGAATGATTTAGTAGCTCCCCGTTACTGCGCGGCCAACTATGTTCTCGATTAATAAGGCTTGCTTATTTAAAGAGCAACGTTGCCTCGCCGCTTGACTACTGAATTTTGGAAATGACTGAATCGCTCGGCACAAAGTGATTTTGCTTTCCCAATGCAGCGTAATATTCCAATTCGACTCTTGAACCTGGAATTTTCCCAGTAAAATGCACGAAGCGTAGAAGCAATTGGAATTTTACTAAATTGAAGAATTGCCGGACAAAAAAAGAGCAACTACACTTAGAGAGGAGAAGATGGAACGACCATAGAGCATAAATACGAGAGCACCGTATCCATAAATTCGAGCGTTAGCAATACAGCCGCTGCTTTCAGGCACGATATAACTACGAGCGTTCTGATTTCAGTGCTAAGTCGTAAGCTCATAAATCATACATCATAGTCGGGCAGTTCGCTCGCGTTCTTATATCTATTCTCCATCTCTTCTTGCGCTCTCGAAAGAGGCTGTGCTCGATAATTCCCCGGGCTGACAGCGATTAACGAACACCCCGAACGCCCGAGTAGAGCTATACCCATTTCGAGAAAAGGGGCTCGAATCTCCAAAGTGTCGAGAGCTCTATATCACCGGGTACATCGCGAGTTAAATGGAGCACTATTTATTCTCGTTTGCCTTAATCGCCTCTGTATCCTGCCTGAGATTTAGTAACTTCAAAATAACTCATCAGATTTGATTCACCCGGAATCTACCCACAACAGTTATCGCCAATGAAAATAATAATAAACTTTTACTTAATTACAAACCTAGTAAATTATCACCAAATCTAATGCTTGTTGCAAGATTCGAATAAGATCAGAAGAAGGAGTGGTTCGAGAAGTAGAAAGTCACAGGGGTCGGAGAATTAAAGGTGCAAAGGGTAGACGGAGTAAGTAGTTGGCAAGTACCACCGAGAAACCACGGAAGGCAGGACAAAAGTTCCGCATTTACACTGGGACACGTTGGTTTGTACCTTACGTCCTGGCCGCAACAGGAATTTAGCGTTCTCATTACCCGGCCAAATGTGTTGATGCCGAAATTGCTTCGTTAACATTATATCGTTGCGTGCCGGTTATGGTCATGTGTGCCTTAACGAGCCTCCATGCGTTATGCTTATTGCCAACGCGGTTCTTAGCTGGTGGCCGATACACTCTTTCCAGCAGGAAACTCACTCCCCCTCACCACAATCGAATACTTCCACTACCCAAGTAAAAATAAGAAAGCCATGAAAATTATCACATAAACTTGCCATGATTGCACCAAAGTAAAGCTATTATCAACGCGATCCATTAAACTCAGAAAGAATCTAGTATTTCAAAAATTCCATACACCTCGAGTAACATAATGTAGGAATCACATGAGATAAAGTAAAGCAATCCCGTTTACAAGAATATTAACAGTAATCCTGATTACGTTGGGATCAGCATAGAGAGGTTTAAGTACGCAAAGTTTCTCCTACAACCATTTATCCCTTTTGCCTCGGGAGACATATATCTTGGGAAAGGGCAACGGGCGCGAATTATTACTCAAATCAAGCAATAAGCGGTGTCATATAAATAACGCGGGTCCAGTTTCTCGAGTGGTATAGGAACGACTATTCTCAGCGGGTGGGCAAGCCTGTCTGGCCGTGCGTACTCTTTTCCACTAGGCGTCGTGCGCCGACAGCACTCTTTCCAGTGGAAAAGGGCGCGTGCGAGGTCCGAGGTATCTAGTGTCGGTGGCTCTCGGTGCTTTCGTTGCTTTTACTTGGCGTTCCTCTCCCTCCGGTCCCGTCGCCATCCACGGCCAGGGTGATAGCAGTAGGCGCTAGCTGGCTCTGGTGTGCGCGGGGTTGCCGGGTGATTTGTCGCGGCGGATATGAGAGCGGCGCATTGCCCCTCTGGACGCGCAATATTATTTTAAACGATGATATAGGAGAGGCGCGTGCTGCCGCAGAAGCCACCAGCTCAGCCTCGAGCCTTCACTCCTTTTGCCACGTATACACGTATAAGCGGCGCTCTCGTAACGCGCGAAATGAAAATCGCGATACCACTGCCCGCCCTCTTTTATACAGGGTGATACGAAACTCTCGCTGGAAACTTACCGATGTCAGGAAAGCTCTTCAGAGTAGTTGAGCTGTATTTAACTATTTGGATCACTCGACTGACAGATTTAATCTGTTCTTTTATTTTTATATATTCTAATTGAACATATGCGAGAACAGAGAAGTGATCATTTTGTAATTTTATTGCATGGTTGTATCCTTTAATTACAGATATGTGGCTCTTTCAATCTTTTATTATTAGTTTTATCCTTGTTTGTAAAAATAGAGGTTGTTTAGACTTAGTTACTATTAAAGATTTGATGTGGTCTACCCTATAGAGGCGTGTAAGTGCGGAAAGATGCTGGACCAGCTCGCCACTTTCGCGGGTACTGTGTTTGCCCTCTCAACCGAATTCCCCACGCGTACATCGTGATACGGCAGCCACGCGCGACCCACCGCCCCTTGTTATCAAAGGGAGACACTGTCTTTCGCGAGGGGAAAGTTAAAATAGTAGTCGAGCTCGAGCTGCTTGCGATATACTGATTCCCAAAAGATTGTAATTCATTCTCCTAGTTTCCTTATATTATACCAACCAGCCAAGTTGATATTAGAAGTGCAAATGGTAAATCGACAATACGAGTAGGATTGCTTTCAGGATTTATTTCTTAAATCTCGTCTATTACAGAACTAGGAGGAGAGCGTTCGGCCCACTTTCGACTCTTGCTGGGATCGCCCTAACAAGTTGGCCAGTTGGAATGGCCAGTCTGGCTAGCAAATAGCATAATTCAGTTCTCTATCTTGGTCCGAATTCTCTCCCGTAGAGCGAAGTCCAGCCTGGGCAACACAACGGGCAATAAGCGGTACGCTCATTCTATATGTCCCTTCGTAAATTGGCCCCGCTGACTTCCCTTTCGGCGATTTCATCCGGTCGGCCGCAATCCACCGGCGACGGCCTCATCCGCACGGTAACGAGTTCGAAAATGCTCGCGTTACGGCGCATAAGCTCTCGGCCCTCTGCAAAGGAACTCTCTCTCCTTTTCTCCGCTCTCCTAACGTGGAGAGAGCGGCATCTTTTCTGAACTATTGCTGGCTACGAAATTATCGGCTTGGCAAGGTTTCAAGGCAGATGTATTATTAAGAGGCTGCGCTTGGCCGGCGACCAGAAGCGCAACTTCCAAAAGGAGGACCGCTCCATCCGCTACTTCCGGCAGCTAGGGCTACCGTCAAGGACGCGCGCGACTCTTAATACCCCTGTGTGCAAGATCTCTCGAGGGATCCTCGTGATCCTCGGTCCAATTCGGAACAAGTTACTTAAGACTTGTTAGCGATTCTCCCTCGACATCTTGATAACTACCGACCTTCCCAAAGATCCGTTGCCCTAACTTGCAAATGTACAACCATCAGTCCAATTTCCAGGACACACTTTTACAGATAGCCGCAGCATTTCCTCTGCGTCGATTCGGCTTTATTGACAGTGCTAGTTTATATTTTCAACCATACAAATCCGTTTCGTCCAAATAAAATACTATAAATAGGTAAATACGAGTGACGATCTGTGTACACGGTGTATCCTTGCCTGCAGGTGTGTATGGATTGCGTGTACACAAAGCAGTCTGTGTATAGGAAGGCAGTTGTGGTGGGAGAAGCTAGCTATATATTAAATTGCATCCCTGTTCACCAACAAACTGCCGAAACTGGCTGGCCGCCGAGCAGAGATGACAGAGGTAGGGGGAGAGGGCGGAAGTTTTAACCGGAAGCGGCCAGATGAACGCTGTGCGCGTGACTTACTTCGAATCACGCCAAATTGACTTTCCATCCAGCTCGCTGCTAGGATGTCTGACGTATCTTTTGCAAACGGGCACACGTACAGCCGAACACAACCGCCGCAGCAAGAGATTGGGCGATTGGATAGACCGAGGCCAATCGGAGGAACCGGTATTATATCCTTCAACTACGTGACGATTTTGGGAAACGTACAGAATGGAGAATGTAGATCCTGAAATCTAGGCCGCATACTATAGATTCATCGGGATTCGCTGGTTTTGAAAAGGAGAACGATTTTAGCTTTTGTCAGTTCTGTTAGAAACGGTTTAATCATTTCCATTGCATTGTTTTTCAAGTCTTTTTGAACAACGCTTCTCATGAATTCGATAACCCCATCTAGTAACCTCGCGCCCCAATTCAAACTGATGTTAATTAACGACCGGCCCCCCGAAGACACAGCTACACGGGAGATTTCCCAAAGCTAATTACCTTCTCTGTGTTTGGTAATTGAGCATGCACAAATGACTGCGTCCACGCATTTCACCGTGAGCTACGAGCCGACCTTTATTTGGCTTAGCGTAGCATTAATAATCAGTCGGGTTTTCATTATAACGAATCGAACTTGTAAGAAGACTTCCAGAGAGGATACCTCATTACTATTATTTGCTTACTCTCGCGGACGATTGTACAGCAAAAAAATTCATCTCGATAATTGCACATTTTAATCTCGCGACCCTTGCCCACTTATTAAATCCTGAAAATGGTTCCCTTGCTTTTCTTCATTGCCTCCGGTTGTGTTATGAGTTCTCTTGCTTCTATAGGGTGAAGTACCGTTCTCTCTCCGACCTTTTTTGCTACTCTTACCTTGTAATATCACTGCATTTCCTTGCCTCACATTGTGTAGTAAATATTCAGCTAAGTAACAGTCTTAATTAAAAAATATTTTGTAATATCAGAAAGCACATATGTAATTGTAAAAAAATACAGCAACATTGCGTCCGCAACTTCATAAACTCAATTAACCAATCGTGATACGTTCACTTGCAGAAATTTACGTCCACGAATTACCAGATACAATTTCATTCTCCACAATCAGTGCGCGCGGTTAAAGCGCGAATGCCGAAGCAAGCGGGTTCGCATAGCCAATTATTAAAAATTAAGAGGCACTAGTACCATAAACTGCCGTTGTAATAACTGTATCATGTAACAGCAGAGAGCGATACGTAATTAACTTATTACGCCTGTGGCGCAAAAAGAGCGTGCGCGCCAGCGAACGTAAAATCGTTGCTGTAAACAAGTCAAAAGCATACACAGTAAAACGAGCAGTACGCAATTCGAAAAATTCGAGATGTGTTTGCAAGTGGAGTGGACCGGGAGAGACGCATTAATACTTGAAACTCCCACAGGTAAAAACAATATTCCGGCGAACGGCTCCTAAATAATGAAACAAATATACATACAGTTGCCCCGGTTGGCCCCAGTTGTACCTGGGGGCCATTGTATCGATGGTGGGTTTCAGAGCAAACATATTGATCTGACACAACGGAAAATTACAACTGACGCACACCAACACGCACTCGGGCGCGTTTGCACATATTTACAAAGAATCGAGTTACATCGAGCTGGTTGCGAGCAAAACTTGCAAGTGTAGCCGCGGGCAGAGGCTTCGAAAAGATTAGCATTTAATAATGCAAGCCATCGGTGGTATAACATGCGGGTGAGCCCTATATTTGCTAAACACGGGCTTGTAATGTATTATGCAGCCACTCTGGTCGCCGGTAATGCCGCATTAATAATGCACAGTAAAGCAGTGGCAAGTGCGCATCAGATTAGACGAACCTGGCAATCTAGCGTCGACGGATTATTGGGGTCAAAAGTTATTATCAATGGCCGTGCCTCATTTCGCAGGTGAATTTACATTTACTGATTGGCTCTCGTAGCCATCGATCAAACATACATGGATTCTCGAGTGTACCTTGTGCACTGCGCCCAGGGAAATCGAATGTTTAACATAGCACACATATATCATTCTCTGGTAAGTGACTCCTAAAAAGGTTCTTAGTTATCGGCGTTTAATGACGTTCCTTATTCACCGGAAGCTCATTCCTCGCAACTTTAGAGAAGGGAACAAGGGAAGTGCAAGTTTGCCTAGGGAAGGGAGCAGGCAGCAGGGAGGCTGTATGCGCACACAGCCTGTTCCCGAGGCATTAAAGTTAAGCCTGTATTTTATTGGGCGTCTGTATAAATCAAGAGCACGGGCTACTCAAATATTGGAAGTCTCTTGCGCTGAACGAGAGTACCCCTGCCTATCATAAGTACAAACACGCGTCGAACCTGCGCGGATTAAACTGCGCCCTCGGTAATTTATGACAATCTGCTTTACGTTCTGCCAAGTTTTCTAAATACCTTACACCAACATTGCTCCGAGTTAGGAGTTGGCTAAAAGAATGGAAGAAACAGGTCGAGTAGGTGGGAAAGTTTGAGAGGCCCTGCTTGTCTCTCCCTCAAGTTTAATCGAGTCACGCCTTCCATGTCAGTGAGCAAATAAAGTAGCGTTTCTCGCTGCTAACACCCGCCAGCAATTTCCCGCGGCCCCGTGATATCTCTCGCATTATCCGGATTCGCATTTAATGTAATGAAATCGCATGCCATGCCAGACTTGCCCGCCGCGCTCCCACAAACATACACATACACACACAGTCCGTTGGCCAATGCGCTGTTTATCAAATTGGAATTAATAAGACGTAATCCTTGTTTATCCTGCATAAATGCGCACGTCCGCTTTGCGCCAATCTGAATATTACTAGCGGCATTAACTTTCCTGTTATTGCCTGCAGCCGCTTGTACCTTGCGTCCTCCGGCTCTATCGCAGGTAAAATTCAATAGGTTCGAAGCACCGGGTGTTCATATTCCGTTGGAAAGTTAATGTTCTCTGACGCAATGTATAAAAATATCAAATAATGCTGTGTGAGAGTAGCAGCGTGTAATAAGCAGTAATACATTAATAAAACGTTGTTCTGGAAATGAGTACTGAGGGGAAAGAGGCTGTGGGTAGTAATCAGGGAGCAGAGAGCGTAAGAGCATGGGGTGAATCAATAGCGATGCAAGAACGAGCGCGCACTCGGTCAGAAGGAGAGTGGAAGACGAAAAAGTCTCATTCCATTTTGCGGCTAACGATTCGATAGGAGGTTTTGATTTTCGTCAGGTAGAATTCGTTGGCTTGCAGGCTGGCTGGCCGAATTCGTTCGGGAGAACCGATTGATTTCCGGGCTTAGGCGGGCACGTGAGTTAAATACGTATTGGCCTCTGGCTACCAGCACTCCTGACATTACCGAGGCTTCCTCACCTCTACTTTTTTTCCCCTTTTCCTCTTTCCTGCGGCTTTTTTCGCCCCATCCCTCCAATTCCGCCTAACGATCTTCCGGTTCCTACTAGCGGGAAGAATCGTCACCTCCTGAGGATCCTCAATCGAGGATAAGACCGTGTTCCGCTAATCGCCACGATTCTCCGTGCCTGATACACTTAATTCTTCCTAATTCTTCCTTCCCTGGCCATTTTTCCTCGATTTTATCAGTGAACCTTTACTCTATTTTCTGCGCAACTCTGCTACTTGCGGAACTTGCGACACTATGGGTTGAAGCAACTATAATTTATCCCACGTACAATCACTCGTTCTATCATTATAACAGTCGTAAGAATATACGTGAATGTTTACAAAAAGGCTATGTTAGTCAGGATAAATTTAGTACCATACCTCAAAATCCGCTCTGTTTTTACTCTCACCCATTTTGCAACATGCTCGTACATACTCCGGCAAGAGGAAGAGTACACTGCGTTGAAACTTACAAGGCCAAAGGAAAAGTTGCTCGCAGCGCCGGTGTCATAAGCAGGAATTGTGCAAAAACAGACGTTTCCCGGAGTTTATACTTCACTCGCTTCTCATCAGTACGTGCGCGTCTGCCTTTCCTTACTTAGCCCACAAGCCCCATTTCTCTTCATACCAAAGATGGTGAAACTTTGCGGGGCGCGAAGAGACGTTACGTTTCCTTAGCCCTATACATAATTATACGGCTGCTGTGTAAAACTTCGTTTATTGTCGCGAGAGAATAAGCGCAGCAAATGCAACGCAGTGTGTCTTCCAGCGTTGAGTGGCACCTGACAAATGAAGAACGGAGAGGACACGAAAGGTAGGGGCGGCTTATCGAATACCGTCATGGAACAGAATGAAAAAGCGATGAAATATAAATATGGCACCCATGGGACATCGCTTGCTTTCCACTCCCTCTACCATTTCCTTCTGCTACACGGCGACCTTTACACTGGGGAGTAACCGCTTTTAAATAGTACCCAAATCCTTAAAAGCCTACATCCTGCAGGTCTCGAACCACTTTGCCCTCTTTCTTGTTTATTCATTGCGATTGTACACCTTTCGACTGGCAAAGTAAACTAAACTCGTCCTGTATTCATAGTTCTTTTACGCTTTGAACGTAAAGCAAATGTAGTTTGAGTGTAGCCCTTTGAGTGGCATTAATCATTAACTTAAGGACATCGCGCAATGATTAGTAAGGACGTACTAGAGTGTTTTTCACCCGGCGAGTGCGTGTGTACAGCAATTATTAATAACGAGGCCGAGAATTGCCGGCGCCAAATAAACGGAGACGTATCGCAATAATAATTAAACGGCGACGTCAGCTGGTGGGGTCGCTCGATATTTGAAGCGAAAGAGATATTTTCGAATGGCTAACTGAGCGCGAGTAAAAGGGACAGAGAAAGAGTGAGAGAGTGGCCGGCGCGAGCTTTACGCACCTGGTGGCCATGCTAATAGTTTAGTCAACAATTAATTAGGCCGACCAATTAAACCGGGTGTTCTCTCACTTAAAATTATTATCGTAGTCGCGCACGCGCCTCGTTCTAATGAACGGCCGGTCGCGTTTGCCAGGACTCGACACGGCGATGGTATTCGCCAGCTGAAATGGGCCACTTTGCAGCAACACGAGCCCCCCTTTCATTCCTTCCAACACGCTACGGAAAAAAGGCATGCCAAGTTAGCGAGGTTATGCTCGCCGGCAGCAGTTAAGTTAATTAATCTTAATGGAGGAGCAGACGCAGTGCTGTCTAAGGAGCAAGTTAGTTCACCGGAGGCCCCGGATGGAACGCACAATGGACTTTGGCTTGGAGTCATATGCAAAAGAGTGCGCAAGTAAAATGAGCAGTGCAAGCTGGGGAGACTAATAGGGGGTTCAAAGGGGTTGTGTTGGGTGGCGAGAGACCGCTGGTATTACTTCGTTCCTTTCATTTCTCTGTTTCTCCTTGTTCTTTCCTCACTTACTCTTTCTGTCGGGCGCGCTGCTCCTCCCTCGCTCTGCTCTCCTCTGCGACGACGCCGACGTCTCTTGTTATTTGCCTTGTTATTTCTATGCCTGACGGAAAACAACGGCTGCCTGGCTGCCTGGCCGCAGGCTACGATCGGGCAGAGTACGCACACACACGAGCGAGCAAACCCATCGACAAACCCGCCTTGTTATCTGATACACTCTGCTATCGTGGTTCTTGAAGCTACACAGAGCTTTCCAGTGCCCCAGCTACTTCTCCTTGAATATGGAGCCGTATCTGGCTGATCGAATATCTGCCGCGGACAGTTCCGATCGCAGCAGAACCAAGTTTGTCTTTGCTACACCGGCGTTCTTTGTGGAAATCCACTTGGCTGCACGTTCTCCCCCGGCTAACGTGTTCGGTTAAACCAGTAATGATACTGAATCGTTACCGCTACTGCACGGGCTTTATACTTTTTGCGAGCGAGGGGAAAGCCGAGATAAAAATACGGAGGAACTCTGGTACGCGACGTGCAGGCTTCCTAATTGGGTTTACTTCTGTTGTTGCACCGCTCTTTATCTACTTGGGCGAGCGTCGCCGAGTTTAGTAGTGGCATCGCCACTTTCACAGGGGTCTAATCTTGTGGGGGGTGTGGAGTACGCGCCCTTGACAAAAAGCGAGTGTACTTCATGGCCGCGTTTAGGGAGGACCAGCGGGAGATCGGGGCGATAGGTCACGCTAAGTAAACACAGGTATTCGACGATAACAGAGCGCCGAGACATTAGAGGATACGGCGAAACTCGAGAATCAAGAGTCAGGACTAACAAGGTCTCGCAAGGTCGGCGCGCTACGAGATGTGCGGGGTAGGTGTTGTATGTGTGCGTTGCATTTCCGTAACGAGAAGAGGAGTCTCCGCCGGGGGCTCAGGCGCAGTACAACTCGCTGAGAAACTCAGATTAAAATGAAACATCTCGAAAACTCAGTCGGTCCTGTAGTGTACGTGTGTCTCGAGCGTGGCTCGGATGTTTAATCGCTTCGTAAGTTCGTATTGTCTTGTTAGAGTCAGCATTTCGGGACATTACTCCGTCCGTGGAATTAAACCTGATTTATTGGCCGGCGTACTTTCGCCGCTTGTGTCTCGCTTTTAGCTTAAGTCCCCCGATTCTCCATTTGGATAAATGTTACGTCGCCCTTTCCGTTCTCCGGCCTGTCTCTTCTCGCGTGCGCGCTTAACTTTCTCGAAAAGCAATGGCCGAGCAGCATGCCCCGACGGCAGGAACATGGCTACTCCACTTTGGAATAGGTTATGGAACTCTCGGAGATAATCGCTCTGACACGGACTTACATTCGAAATTCGAAATATAATAGAATAGGTATTAATCAAATCCTCCTAAGCGAAGCTCGAAGAAAAGTCTATGTATGAAATGGTTCTCTGCCTGCGTTGCCTGTGTTACATGTCAATACATGAGGGATCAATATGTATATTGGGTATACATATCCTTGCTCCGTGCAAACCCGTAACACATACATAATGTTTACATACTTGTCTGGGAAAGTGCATACACGCGAGTACACTTTCGCAACCTCAAATATGCGCATGTATACGCGTTACCATTCAGATTCGAGTTGCTGTGGATGACAATAGATTTTGCTATGAGATCGCAAACAACTAATAGTACGACACAATAGCATAAACAATGTTGAAGTAAAATCATTCCAGAAATAGCTATTTCTAATAAGGATGCTTTCCTTGAAATATCTTCGGTACTTCCGGAGCGTACACCAGCAATAATATGTATCTTCATGTGCAATTTATGGTTTATTCTCGCGTTCTTGTTAAAATATGCATCCGATAAAACGAAACAAAGCTTTTCACTATCCTCGGTAGTGCACTATATTGTGCGTGTGTTACTGCCCGCGCGAGCGCTCTATGTGCCGGCCACGTCGTGCATAAATTATTCAAGACTTAATTTACTTCATTATCTGTGGCAATAATTTCTCGGTAATCTTCCTTCTGCATTCAGCGCCGATACAATCGAGCGCCTATCGTGCTTTATTACGGCATAGACAATATCAGTGGCGCTATCATACAGAAAGCTCCCCATTAAATATTCTCTAGTGAGGGAGCACCGTACAGAGGTGCTCTACGAGGAGGGTGGCGATGATAATTTCATGAAACAAGATCGTTGCTTTTATGATCGACGACTTAAGCGACCTGGGAATCCGTCTCTGACTCATTAAGTTTTTTATTGTAAACGATGAGCGACGCCCCTGACGGCGTCAGCCCTAGAAGAGTTATGAGACAGGCTGATTTCCGACGTCGCGAGGAATTCCGATGGTGAAATGATGCCTTTAAGTGGCATCGAAGAATTGATGGTGCCAAGGGGAATTAGTATGTTTTTTTTTATTAGTATGCCTGACATTACTGTTTCTTTCATTAAGACTTCGGAAGCCTCTAACCCTTTGAAACCACGCTCTCCCAGCTTTCATTTTTCACAATGACAGTAACAATAGCTTGAATCATTTCTCAAACGAACGAAAAAGTTGTTCTGCCGGAATTAAGTGGCTTTTTGCGGTTTGATAAAAATTCTCCTACCATGCATACTTGGCGTTCATCAGGAGTTACGTTCGCAGCAATAGCATATACACATACATATATGATCACACGTGCTGCTCGGGAAAATGTATGCGGTGTGTGTTTACCTGAGCTGCTTGCGCGTTTGTTTGGCAGATTTCATCGGGTTGTTCGGCCGCTTTTTTAGGTCGCGTTTGTTGTACGCCGGAGAAAATTAATTGGGTTGCTCGCGCTGCCCCGAATTTGCTGGACCACGGTGTTGTTTTATTATGTCGTTTTAATAAGTTCACCTCGGACGTGCCAATCTAAATGTTATGGTAACCGCGACGCGTCTGCCTATTTACGTACTACATCCACAGGAAACTTTTCTGGATTTCTCTGTATGAATGTTTCTATCTTGCGTCTTGATAGAATCACAATTTCCTTCAAGTATTCTCTGATGAAAATTCAATGATGACGGCTCGCAATCTGTTCGGCGAAAAAAATTGCTTTTATCCGTGGCGTCCGAGTGAATTTAAAACCGAGTCGGAGAATGGTGTGGCAGTAAATATAGATTTAATGGGATGCCGCTAATATAATTTGTATGTCACTAGTACGGTGAACATTCGTGCCGGCCCCCATCGCCATATTTCCTTGGGATTTGCAGACGGAGGAGTGCCATAGTTGCGCGATAAATCAGAGTTTTAGCGGAGCGTGAGAGCGGCGAGGCGCTAGTCGAACGCCTGGCGTGATCCACCCTTATTAAAGCGTTACTTTGCTTACTTACTTCGCTGCAGTCGCTTAAATCCTACTATGGCACGGGACAAACGCTGCCACAGAGAACTTGGACGTTTTTTAATTTGAGCCACGTCACGGACTTCCTGCCGACTGAAATTATCCTCGTCTACCTTCCGACAACCGCTCGAACAAGAAGCGGCTGCTGGCCAGGCGAATTGTCGATCGCCAGGAAATCTGTCATGTTTGCCTAGGCTAAAGCCGAGCCGATTTTCGTAAATACTCGAGACACACGCCGGGGTAGGACAGTTCCATTAAATCATACAAGCGGCCGGAAAGGGGGCATTCGTTTGATTTAAACGCTGTCGCACGTCCCTCACGCGGAAGGGCAAAGTAAAAATTTGCACGCGGCAGAAGTGTCGCCCGCGGCATTTTGCCATGAAACTTCCACTTGGCAAAGCTCGACTTCAAGCCGCTTACCCTCCTCTCTATGCCTTGCAGTAGTCCGACGTTGCAGATGTTTATAAATGAAGCTAACCTGAACGAAGTAACGAAAGCCCGGCGTAGAAAGGGGAAGCGAGGATGGAGGTAGCACGTCCCATTCTCAATTATGCCGTAAAAGGACGTAATTAGTTTTTCTTTTGCGGCGTGTCAGCTTTGCAAAATACAATCTGCATGCGACAAAAGGTACATTGGAAACGAGAGGGTTCTCTTGCAAACATTTTCCTATGAGTTGTGATAGCTAATTCATTAATATGCCAACGGTAGTCGATCGTTTACCTTGTTCACATTTTTGATAGTATGTGAAAAGAGAATAAAGTGCGTTTCTAATAAGGCGCCTGGCGCATGCCTTCGCAATATGGAAGAATTGCAATTATCTCTGACGTCAATGTGCCTCGGCAGTTTACCCGCGGTCTCTTGACGCTGTTGGACAATTGGACAAACGATGGAGTCGCAAAGACGTTCTCTCGCAATAAAATTCTTCTTCGCGCTTAATGGCACTGCTTTCTCGAATGAAAGTATTGCAATTGTGGTCTTATTCCCGGCGTTTGTGCCGGCAGCCGTCATGGAGTGGGTTGTGGGTCGCCGGACAAAGTCAAAGTTTGCGCTAAGACACCGGCTCCTTCTCCGTTTCATTTTTCAGCTTCACTCGCTATTTGTCCCTCGTTGACTTACTTTCACCGAGTTGCTTGATTAGTTTTAATTACGCGAAAGGACAGAGACGATATTATCTTTTGCGAATTGCTCTTGACATCGATAGAAAATTGTACTCTGTAAGTTTCTTTCCACTTAGTTTACACTCAGTTTACAATTATTTAGAATGCTATCCACAACATATCCAATCAGCAATATATTTCTACCTTTAGACTTCCAGCGATGCTTCATCAGCTGGCGACGTGCGTACGCGAGCATCTAGTACTACGAGAAAAGGTACTCATTACTTTTGCATGGCGGCCGCTGCGCGACCAAGTAATGGATGTATCATATTCACGAGCCCCGAACTGTTTATGTCCCAGCCACCGTGAATTATTTGGACACTTTGTGCATCGCCCCGACGCTGGTTTCAGACCGAAAGTCTGACGGACCAACCCGTTATTTAATTTTTTAAATAATTCCCTGCACTGCCTGCTAGGACCTACTCTAAAAAATAGCTGGATGTATTCCAATAAATTAGTTCCCACAGAATATTTAATGGTAAAGAAAGTCTGTTACCCAGTATTTCCTCTGTCGTGCGATATAACGTCTCTTCCTCATTGAAATTTATAGAAAACAATTCCCGAAAAATTGTGCCGAGCCTTAAATACATTTAAAAAGTGATGCGCGAGAAAAATTCAGGAAATCCTCTGATGTTATCTGGAGTGGCATCGTTGAAACGTGCCAAAAAATTCAGACCGAATTCGGATGATTTTGCAGAACACTGGAAAGGATTGGTTGGAGCCGAATCTCTCTGAACAGTAGGCGATATACGAGGATTTGGCGGGCCTCGCTCAAAAGCGGATTGCGGCTGCTTTTTAGCAGAGCTCGCTGCTAGGGGCGCTTGCCCGACGGGCAGACGTTAAATTAATCCTGATATACAGAGAAAGTGTATACACGCATCACATACGCTCTGCTTTCGCCCTCCGGCTCCTGATACTCGCTCTTCTGCAAGCCTGCGGCGCGCGTGCGTAAATGTCAGGAGCGTTAACCATTTGCTGAACTTTTATTCCTTCTCATTCGCACACGAAAGAGACAGAGAGAATTACAGCTCGCTGTTCAGAGAAGGACACCGAGCCGAAGAGAAAAGACACGAAAATAGTGCTCGTGTTAGCTAAAGGCCGCTGTCCTTTGGCGCGACGAGCTTTGATCGCAACAAAGTTGGTAAATAGACAGTATCCATTGAGGGAAAGAGCGAGCAATGTCACGAAGAGGAAACGCTCTTGTAATACACATTGCCTCGCCCTGCTAACGATCTTTACCACCAGTGAAGATGTAGTACGAAATTGCACATAAAGTAATAATTATCTCTGAGATCTTCAATACGAATACATTTTCTGTGAAACTTATCTTGCTCTGTATCATGTTCTGGTAATATTACGTTTCTTTAAAAGGCAAATGAATGGATATTAATAATCATTGGAGGAAGACTGTTAATAATCTTCGGTATTCCTGTGGGATAGAAGTAGCAATGGCTAACTTCGACCCGCGAGAGGGAACATCAAACAGATCCTTCTAGTAACTGCAGCGTCAGTCATACGTTGGAAATCCGATATTTTATTTTATCCGCGCGGCATCTCCTTCTCCCTTCATCCCTGTCTTTCAGTCTCTCGATCCCTCTCAGTCACTTTTCGCCGCATTGCACGTTTCCTTTCCCGGAGGCTTAAATTCCTCGAATCACACGAGTGCCGGTGGTCTCGTTTCGCCCGAGCCTCGCCATCCTGAACAAAGGAGAGAGCCCAGCCCGGCTGATATGATCCTATTTCACGGCGCCGTCAAAAATCGACAAGCAATCATCCTGCCATTTTATTGTCTCTTCCGGGCCTGTCCATCGAGCCGCTACCGGAAATTTCGTTCGGCAACACGAACCGGCAATGCGCCCCCTTCTAAGTAATTGCGCAGCGCGTCAATACTTTCCCCGGCATTAACGAGCCCCTTTGCACGCGTCGCCGCATCATCTGCGAAGCTACGCTGTGTCTTCACTGACATATTCGCCGAGCAGAATGAGAGAAAATTACTCAACGGAGAACAGTCTTATCCCCGAGGCAAAAATCGCACTTTCCCCCCAGGTCATGAAGCCACGCAATTTCGCCCTTAATTATCCGAGCTAAATACAGCTCTGACGTACGCGGTAAAACATAGCACCGGCACCCCCTGCTCATGGAGGATGCCTGAAACAAAGAAGGAAATAGGAGGCTGTGGAGGAAGTTATAAAGGGGTGGGTGTAATGTAATTTCAGATGCGCTACAATGCCTTCATTGCTCGCCGGCGGTATCGGCGAGTCGCTCACGGATGCATGCGCGCTACTGAAATTATTGCCAATAAATCCTGTGTGCAGCGGCGATATCGCGATCCCGGCCGATACTCTTATTGTTTTAGCCGCTGCTGGCCGAGCGAGCGAGGTTGTAGTCGGTAGGATGTGTGTGCGATGGAGAAATGAATTGTTATTCAATGGTGCACAAGCGCCAGAAGCAAAAAAGGCGATTGGCAAGGGAAGAGCACGGGGGACGAGTCGGTGTAGCCACGACGTGAATCGACGATGATTCATGCCCCGTCTCTTCCTTTGCGAAATTATTTTTTACCCTTCCCTCGCTCGCCCTCTCTCGCACTCCGCTGCCGGCACTGCTCGTTCGTAAATGTAGATCAATCTCTCAAAGGTCATTTGCCAGCGCGCGATAACACGCTCGCTCGATTATTATTACTCTGTGGAATCGGACGACCGCGAGTCCGGGACTTCCGTGAAATCCCGAATTAATATTAGTCACCACTGCCGGGGACAATGAAGGAATTCTGCGCTCCGATTCAAATGCGACCACAGCGATACAATAATGCTATCAGTATCCATGGAATTAATAGTAATCTTCTTTGAAAAAGCAGCCGGGTGTAGATGAAAAATGCAGTGGTGCTCGGTGGGTCATAAATTAGCGGTAAAAACACTGGCTGATCATTTCGAAGCACTCTTTTGTACACGAGGGGGATTCTTTGTTCGCTCGTGCAGACGTAATACAATCAATTTTGACATAAATAGAAATGACAGTGCGATGGTAAAAGAGAACATAGTGCTTGTCGAAATGCACAACATCAACCACCAGTCGGCAGTACAGTTATTTATTATTATTATAATAGAATCAAGAATGAAAGGATCTTTGAACCTTTATGTAATACAACCCGCAGTTTACAAATTACTATTTCTTCATTGAGAGTGCATGTGCCGCATTCAAACTTCTCAGAGAGCATCAGATGCAATAAGAGAAAGGTTAGGAAGGAGCGGAACTTCGTTTGCGGTCTGAATGATTCAAATTACATCATCTTCAGAAAGTACCGCGTACTCCCTCCCGCGTAGTTCACTATCAATGACAGCATCGCTATTGTAAAACCGAGACAAGTCGCTCGCCTATCTGCAAGTAGACGGGCGCTCCTCGCTGAATGTCTAAAAGCCCGACGATATAATCTCCCGCTATCGCGAGTCTATCAAGCTCCACTGCCACTACCACCCTCTTCGCCCTTCGAGACAAAAGTAAAATGGTAAGGGAGAACAGGGAATGAAAGGAACGTAAATGAGAAGAAAATGCCGGCAGCCCGGGAGTATGTAAATTATTTATTCCTCCACTGGGATAGGAGTGAGCAATTTCGCGAAGGAGGTAAAGACCGATAGAGGTGGTCGTTACCGTGCTCGATTTCATTCGTGTCTCAGCTCTCGAAACGAATGTTACACCGGAACTATTTGCCCTCTTCGTATGTAAGCGAACTATCTTGTTATCTCAACACAGATCCAATGCTTGGCAATCTAATATTATGAAAATATTGTATAATTTGAGTAACTCGCAAAATGCACATGCCACTCGACTCCCTATTCGTCTGTACGGAGACCTAACGTTACTGAAATCCTATAAACTCCTCATAAATTGCGTCAGTCGTGCGCGCCATCAGTGTCTCCAGAGTTCCTCCCCAAATCCATGTCGAATATGCAAATGCCAGGGTATAAAAAAGAAATCACCGAAAACCCATACACGAGTATCTCGGGACTCTGTAATTTCGAGTACCGGGAGTGAGTTCATGGGGAGGGGGAGGGGTAGCGTATCCAAAGAGTCGGAAGTGGAAAGAGAGAGGTCTCTGGCCCTTCCAGCTGAGCGCATTCCTCTCGTTGTCGGCTCGCTCCCCGGTGAGCCGTGCGTATTTGCGCAACTTTTTAAATTTCCGGTCGCGGATTGCATCCTTGCTCTCTACCCTCCTCACCCCCACTCGCTTACTCCCGCAACGTCATCCGCCTCCAGCTCTTTCTGTTGTTCGCTCGGCCTCCGGTTCTTTCTTTTGCGCGCGGAACAATAAAGCGGACGCGCGAGCGCCACGCGATACTTGCAGAATGGGGGTTGTGGGAAAGGGAAGTGGGGGTGAAAGAAGTGGGGTGGGGGTTGGGGAGGAGGCGGTGGATACGTGGAGAGCGCCGGATGCCCATTTCCCATTGCCATCGCATCGGCCCGGGCGAATTAGAGGGAATTTCTCACTCGACCTCGCGATCGCTGATACTACGTCCGACTGAGGCGGCGGCCCACCACGCAACAACAAATGGTTTCATGCTTGACGAATTCCCGCGATTGCTTGAGGCCGGAAAACGAATCGGTGCCGGATACCCATCCCCCCTCATGCGAGTTCAGAGCGATTATCGGACGTTTTGGACGCCGCATCCCGCGGAACTTGAGACTCGCTGGCAATCCTTTCGAACGATGGCTGTGTTTTTTGTCAAGTTGAACATGGCAAGCAAGAAAATTTGATTAGAACGTTATTTCAGTGCGACTATGACGTGGAATATCGCCTTACTTGACAAAAGTGTTAGAATTCATTAGGGTTTTGACACCCTGAAGGATGTTTCTCTCTCCCTTTATGTAAATATAAGAAACAAGAAGGGACAGAGGGAGAGAGAGAGACCGATGGGGAGAGCCGAATTATTCCGGATGGCACGGGTTTCCTTCGAGGTATCGGCGGATGCAGCGAGCAAAAGGAAGTTTCTCAAGTGTAACGGGAAGCAAGCTAACAAGTTGAAATGCTCTGCAAGGCAATGTAAAATTAGCCTAAGTTAGTGCGCTCCGCATTAAGGGATAAATGAGCCGCATTGCATTAGGCGCACTGACACATTAAGCGGGATGATCTTTCGCGGGGAAAGGGCGGTTTCTCTTACGTCAGGCTGACATAAATTATGACAGGCAATTGAAAACGTGACTCAACTAACGTCGTAACTCGCAAGTTCCTCTCGGCAAGTGAGGATAGTCATATTTTACGTAAATTTTGAAAAATTCCCTGTCGCTTCAATTACCACTACGTGCGGCAATAGAATTAAATGTTGCGTTCCGGAATACAAGCCTTTTCTGCTTATCTCCTTATTCGAGTTATACTGGAATAATACTTAAACCATGTCCAATTAATTATAGCTACAATTCTTGCTCGAGGTACTTTCTATCTCGCCGAGCTCTTTTTCAATTTCAAGTTTTCCGCGAACATCGGCATCATTATAACCGAACACGGTCGCAATTTACCGTAAGCAGCGGAGTGCGCGTAGTCATTATCCTTTCACATTCCTATCAATCATTCTTGCGCGATTATCGCTCCATGCAGAAGAGCTCGCGTGTACTCGCATTTCGGGGCTGGAAAGAGGGGCAAGTACGGAAGCCTTCGGAAAAAGTGCGTCGACGCATCCCCGAGGGAGTGTGAGGTTATTATAATTTCATTTCGGTAATTGTGCCCGGACACTGGCGCGCGCGTTTACCCCGAGATTAATTAAATTAATGCGAGAGTGTGCGGAGAGTGTCATTTTACATTTACAGAAGGCGACCGGTATACGTGTTTATGCGCGAGAATTTCCCCCAGTGCGAGTAGATGCCTGGCGAGATAGCCCGACAAGTATGTCGGCAAGAGTGAGGTTAGGATGTGCTAATTGGGTTAAGTGGACCGCACGGTGAAACGGACAACAAATAAGAGTGTTATAGCCAGGCCGAAACAGCCTGGTCGGAACAATCGTCCTTTCTCTCTCGCTCTCTCCTCCTTTTCAGCCCCACCTTCGCCGTTTTTAGCGCACAAGCCTCTACCAACCTTCCCTCTTTCCGTACTTCCCTACACACTGCATTAGCAAAAAGCACGAAGAATTGTTGTAAAATTGCGCCATGCTCTCGTTGGACTAACAAACATATTTACTGCTGAGAATATTATTGTTCAGTATCGAGATCCCAGGGACTGGAAAAGGGGTTTCAAGCTCTCTGTATTTGTATCCCCTGCATGGGACGTCCTTCACTGACGAGGAAGTTTTCAATTTGGGGTAAATCAGCACCCTAAAAACAATGTGCTGCACGGTAGAACGTAGTGCACCGTTCTGCCTGAACGAAAGCGTGTAATAACAATAATGTTAATTATTTTCATCTGGCGCACCCGGACTCGCCTGCGCTCGCACACAGACACGCTTATGCTCTAATGCACGCTAATGAGTCTGCCGGCGCGCCGCAATTTAATTTACCGCCAACTAGAATGTTAATCAGTTTTCCAGATATTTTGCACCGCGGACCAACGGGGTATGAATATTAATAATGCATGAAAATGTCCTCCTTTCTTGAGTTCGTTTTCGGCGCAGAGAGACCTTGCGACGCTAGCGACAAGCGCAAGTGGAACGATGAGGAACTAAAGCAGGAGAGTGAAATTTTGCACCAAATTTGGTGACAGTTCGCCATTTTAATTAGACGCAACCACCAGTTTAATCTGACTGAAGGTTATTAAATCCTGTAACAGTACGCGTGAATGAGGATAAAATTTTTATAAAGCCGCCTAGGAGCATTTGGCCCGTCACCACATGGTCCTGGCCAGTAGACTGTGATGAACTAATCCCCCTCGCCGAACTATTACTGCGCCGAGAACTTCGCCATTTTACGTGACCGTCGCCGCTTTTTGCCCTGAAAGTCCTTTAACGCCAGCAAAGATGACGGGGAGCTCTCTCTGTACACTCGCTCCACCTTGTAAGTACCCGTAATCTTTGCCAGAGTGGACAAGCACAGCAAGAAAGAGCTGTAATCCGACTTAGTGTTGACGTTAAAAGCGATTTCGACTCGTGTTTACTCGAAATTGAAAAGGAATTCTATGGCTCATGATTACTTGAAATTGAAAAATTGCTTTCAAACATAAACCCATCAAGCTTTAACATTGTTTGCAAATTCATCATATGGATACTAGTGAATGCGAATTTGCTTTTAGCTTTAATTCATACTGCAAGGACTATAACCCTGTAAAGTTTTGATCGATCATACAGCCCACTTCCAAGCCCTCCGCATGCAACAATAGGTCGAAGGACGATTACCCATAATCCCTTATACCATTGGGAAACTGGCTTTTACTATTGTCATCCATGGGAAAACATAATACTAATGTCTCGTCCGGTGATCCTCACGTCCCAGATTCACGTGTACACTCTTGAACGTAGTAGACACGTGTAACGGTGCTTACGGGCCACGAAACGATGTGGCCGTAAAAAGCTTTGGTCACTTGTTACTCCCGGTCTCCTTGCGGCTTCTATATGTCCTGCATACATGTACATGTACATAGGTGTGCCCGAGAGTCCTATTATTACGCGTGCATGTTGGTACGCAGCTACGAGGAGTATAATTCCCTCGTTTAAACGCCGTTTTATCGGTGATGTTTTAATCGCTCCCTTATACCCATGTACGCCGTACACGCGTGTTTCGATCCGCGTGTCTGCGATAGTTGGCCGTTTTTTAACTGTGCCTCCATAAATACGCGTGTCACCTGATAAATGCTCCTAAAACGTAAGTCATATGGAAGCGCATATTTTCATGTCGCACCAAGATTCCCTTCTTTTCCGCACTCCTATTCGATCTTGCAACAATTTTACAGAGAACCAAAGATGCGATTAAGCGTATCAGAATCTATTGCGGTCTGGCGCAACAATTGAATCACTGAAACAAAGCTAAACACAGGTACCATCGATATCGCATTAATCAGGGGAACCGGTGTTAGCTTCCCCGAGGGGGTGCGAGTCACCCTCTCTCGCTCGAGATTATCGCGACACTTTTTTGCAGCTGCGTACAGTAGTACGTGGTACACATCATTGCATGCAAATTTATGCGATTATACTTGCATACATTAGAGAATTTATGTAGACTGCCGAGCTAGCGCGCCGCTCCTCCGCAGAGTAGCGTTGCGCAAAATGGAATTCGCCTACACTATGCTAGCTTACTTATGCTTCTCGAACTACTGCGAGCTTAAACGAATAATTCTGTTAATTAGTTTATCGACTTTCCTATTAATTACCGAAGTTACCCTATCCAGCCTCGATTCCCTATCCCTAAACAGGAAGTCAAAAAAAGCAATCGGTGGAAAGTTACAACTTCTTATCTTTGCGATAATGTTTTTTAATTATCCAGATAAACTAATATTTATCGATGTACATGAAAAGTATTATGCAGTAGTATGTAAATCGTTTACATGATGCGACGGAGTGTGCTGGCTATTATATTGTTTGCTGGAGGAGTATAATAACAGATTTAATCAGGCGCGTTCTAATGTTAACGACGTGCAAGGGTAAGTCAGCAGAACGGTAAGATGAAGCTCCATTTAGCACATGCCCTCTAATTTCTGCTTTCACCGCGATAGCAAATATCGCACCATCATCCCGATCTCTACTCTTCCCGGTGCTCGCCCACCCTGCCTCCCCTTCGATTAACCCGGAGTAAATACCGCTTTAAGTTAACGCGATTTTTATCAGGCCCTCCATTAAGGATTCGAAGCCGAAGCCTGCAGCCAAGTAATCCTTGCAAATTTATTTCTGAGCACTATCAATCAGGATACCATAGCTATCAACCAGCTAGCCTGTTCTCAGAAACCCTCACTCTAAATTGTAAGTCGATATTTTTAAGTCTGAAAAATGTCTTTAATATTATATCATTGATCTTCCTCAAGTTTAATCAATCGATTGTAAATTGGGGTACTTTGAGACTTCATATACGTGAGAGAGGTTTTTCGAAATATGGTCCAATTTCAAACTAAGTATTTGGTATTACAATAGACAGGATATAATTTTCAGTAAACCCCGGTAGTTAATATCAGCCGGAAATAGTTGCAATTGGAAACGAAGTCGGTTCGCTGTTCGCATTAGCTTCCTCCGCCAGCACTCGGCATTCAGTCATAAAAACTCGTTACGTCGTCTGTTGGCCGCCTCTCTCCGCGAAATGATAGTGGTGCCTTCATTGTCGTAAAAGCCTGGGCGAAAGCCGGCGAAGTGAATTTGGCAAAATAGCGTCTAAGAAAGTTAAGCAAGATGTCGGGTATCAACGCTGGAAATAGGTGGAGAACGCTGGGCGAGCTGAGCTCTCTGGCTGAGGGCAAGGAGAGCGAGCGAGATGGCAAGAGAGAGCGGGCATGTAACAACTCTCTACTTAAGGATGTATGAAATCGTACGCCTAGCATGGCTTTACGTTAATGCAGCTCGTCTCCCAACTAAAATCACTCCTGAAAGACGAGTGCCAACTGCCGTTAGAAGTTTGACCAGAGCCATCTCCTGCCTCGAACCCGCCCGGACTGTATCGTTATACGTGCTATTATACCTAGTATTATGCACATCTCATTATGCAGCTTCCACATTTTTGACTCATACGTTTAACCCACTTCCTCCACCATTCCTAGGATATGTTTTAGTTCAAATTAAATAAAGCACAATATTTCGACTCTACCAATAACACGTAGGACCTTGGGGAAAATTGAAAGCAGTGTAAAATACATTGAAGACACTCGTATAAATTCTTATTTCAAACTGGTGCACCAGTTGGAGACACAGGCATGATAGCAGGTACAGTTTCATTGCAAGTGTAAGGACTTTATTTTATTTCAGCATATGGTCCCGAGTCCTACACTCGTATGCGGTCAAGGCATTATAAGAAATATCATATTTCTTCGATATAAATCGGAAAACTCAGCGGGAAAATTGAGGAGAGGAGAATTTAAGTTGCGGGGCAACGCATTATTCTTTTTACGAGCGCTGATACAACCGCTCGCCCCCTCTTCCACTCTTGCGCGAGAGCTCAAGGACGTTATGGTTGAACACCAAGATGGCCAGGACCAAATATAAACCGGTTACATCGAAACACCGATCTCTTTTTAAAGTCGTCGTTTGCACGAGGTCGTTTCGCTCATATTCTTTCTCTCAACACTCCCATCCTTTTTCCATCGCTATAATTGTTCCAGTCTGGTTCCGATGTCGATCGACCAACAACAGCCGATTTGCCTGCAAGCGCAATTGCAAATGATTCCATTAACTATTACAGCATGTTCAATGCGTTATTAATAATGTTACATCATTGCCCGCGGTTATTAATCTCCATTTGTGCGTATAAATGATTACGGAATTAAAAGCAGTTCGATTTCGGCGGTTTGGTCATACCACGCTGTTCGACATTTAAAGGGATGACTATTGAATGCATTGATTGGCCGAGCATAAATCCAGCGAAGTTAATTGGCGGGATAATGAAGTACGTTCGATCGCAATTGATTTAAAGTGCTCTCGCTTGTCCAAACGAATTCGGGCAAGGAGTGCCGCACTGTCCCCTCCAATCTGCCTTCTTCTCTCTAACTCTCCCCTCTCTTAACGCCCCCCCCCCCATCTCTCTCTCTCTCTCTCTCTCTCTCTCTCTCTCTCTCTCTCTCTCTCTCTCTCTCTCTCTCTCTCTCTCGGGATGGTAACGAATTCTCAACATTTCTTCGGAACTAGTTGAAACTTGGTGTATAAAGGTCATACGACTTCAAGTGACTACGGGGGCGGGAAGGGCAAGCAGGAAGAGACTTCCACTTTTCTTTTATAGCATATTTAACGAGCCAAAAGAAAGTGGGACCCTCTCAGTTACCAAGTGAAGTTACTAGTGCGCCCCTCCCTCCCTCCCCCCCGTCCCGTCGCCCTACCACCACCCTTGTAGCCCGATAACTATTCCCGGCCGACGGAGAATTTGATTACCTTGATTTAAAAAGTACGACGTCAACGCTTTATTAGCGTCGTTTGCGGGACAACAGTGGCCATAGCTCTTTCATTAGAAATTAATGAGTGACCCGGACTTCCTCCTGCCGTGGTACCCCGAGCTACTTATCCGACTCGGCCCCCCCTCGTCGCCCCTACTGCTCTGTTCCAGCGATGCCGCCCGGGAGTGAGGCGAAATTTAGGGGATACGACAAAAGTTCGTCGCACCACTGAATAAAATATACGTTCAGCGGAGCGGCCTCGCGCAGGAATTGCCTGTGAATCAAAATTAAGCGGGCCAACTACTTGTCCGGACAAAGGAGGAAGCGACCGGGAAACCGAGGCCGGAAAACGAGATCAGTGAAACATGGTTGCCCCACCTCAAATTACGTGGTCGAATCATGCAAACACATTGTTCGAAGTACTGGTGTCAGTTGGTTAATACATGGTACACGGGATAAATTGGGAGAGCAAGAATTTTGTACTTGAACTGGAAGAATTTGGGGGCCAAGTGTGACCACTAGGTTGAAATAAAGGGGGAGTAATTAATTCTTAACTAGGAGAGCGACGAGGAACAATTGTGATTTTGAGTGAAAGATTTGGAGCGTTGTAAAATAGAGGAGAATAAGTGAAAGAAACCGGAGGGAAACAACCGAAGTATATACCAGCGACAAGATTACACAGCGGTTGCCGCTGTTTCAAGGCAGGGTTCCACGCGTACCGTACATTATTGACAAGCTTGATTATCTTAAGCATACTTTGCGGCGTTGGAAGCGCAAATCTCACCCGCGGGAGAAAGCGGACGAAGACTCGACCCGGCGTTGCCGGGGCCTACTAATATATTTATTAAAAACCTTCAACAAACCCCTGCCGGCCACCCTCCAACCTCACCCAGAATTCTCATCCCTCAGTAGTAGTGCACGCACGCGATTTTACGTGTAACGAAATTTCGGGCATCCTTGAAGACATCGATCTTTAGTATTCATTTTCAAAAGCACCCCAATATCACCCCGTCAACAATAAACTTACTAAGGCAATAACTTGTCAAAACTAGTTATAATTAAACACAATCACTGTTCTATCCCATTGGATCTTAACAAACAACACCAATCAATTACAACAATACGATTCCTAAAAATATATAAAAATCGTTCTTCTTCCAATTCCCGGCACACGTGGCCCGACAAGCGGTGCATAAGTAACATTACGGCAGTTGAAATCACTCTTAGAATCAACAAAGCCACATATGCTCTCTGGTTTCCGTTGCACGGCTCGAGTAATGCTATTGTTTTCCGAAGCGTTCATAAAAGCTTCGAACATATCTCGTCAGAATTCAATACCAGCTGCGGTGTCCCTAGGGGGATGGTGGCTGGAAAGCGGGAGCAGAAACAGAGAGAGATGTTCGAGCGTGCGAGGGGCAGAAAGGAAATGAGAAAGCGTGAGGGGGTGTTACAGAAAGAGAAGGAAGCGTAGGGGTATCTTGGGTACTGGATGCTCGGAAAAAAGCTTCTGCTCTGGGAACGGCATTGTGACCCAAATTGGGCGCAGTTCTCGCGGTAGGCAGCTCGCAGCACCAAAGAATCTGCACGGAACCGAGGTGATGCCAGGGGTTGGTGGAGAAGGGGTTGGTATCGCAGCTTGTAGGTTAGAGTTCAGTGAGGGTAGAGGCCCCCTCTTTGTATATACACGTATGTATATATATATATACACACACACACACACACACATATATATGTAGAGCGGGAGGTTGCAAGTGGCATATGAACGGAGAGGGTTAATAGAGGAACTTTCTCTCTCCCTCACTCGCTTTCTCTTTGGTGCGCTGCACGCACAGAGCACCGGTCAACGGAGAGGGAGAGAGCTTTCGTGAAAGCTTCGACTGGCTCCGCCCTTCGCCAATGGCAAGGCACTGACGTTCGCTTGTCTTCTGCCGCGCCAGCCAATATCAGGCTCGACCGGTCGCGCAGCCTCCAAGGTGGACCAATCGCCAAACGCTCTGAAAAACACGCTTTCGAGACGCCAGAGAACACGCTGTGTGCCTGGAGCTTGCGGCCACACGCTCAACGCACCGACGCACCTGTAATTCTCGCACTATTCTGTCCCTCGTACGCATCTTGTGTTGCGACTTCCCTTAGGATTTGCGCTTTTTCTATCTCCTGACATACTCGTCAAATCCCTTTCACCCAGCTTTGGATCCTGAAGTTATTTTTTCCGGATGAATGATATGCGTTATCCATTCGTAGTGAATCGTGGGGAGTAATGACATCCTATTTAATATCTGTAATAGTCATTTAAATGCTCAATATTCTCAGTAGCACCAATTGCGTTTGTGTTAGCCTTGGGCCTTTATCTCTGGGAATGAGAGTGTGATTGGAAAACCGCTAATAAGCAGATCGAAAGCTAATTAAAGGTCCTCACGATGAAAAGCGTCGGCGGTACGCGTAATTGGGTCATAATAGAAAAATCTTGTCAGGTTGCTCACGGGCGAGCGATTACGCAAATGACTTTTCACTCTGTCGAACAAAAGAGCCGAGGAAGAGTAGCAATACGTCATAAACCGAATGTTTCATCCGGATGAATTTAACGTCACAGATGGAGTGCTTTCCGGAAATAATGGTCTTTCCAGTATAGTCATACCCTTTCCGCCCGGCTTTTTACGGGAGCGAGCTTTCCATAGCTCTGATTACAGCCTCCGAAGCATCCAATTTCATGGCCGTTATTTAGCTCAGCTTCTTTCAGGAGTGATTTCATTAGCGCTCTGTTTCAGGGAATACCTCCGAGACGCAAATACATTTATTGGGCCAGATGGGTATTTAAAATTATTATTCTGAAAGCAGGCTTAAACAGCGAACTGATGGGATAAGCGTGCACTTGCACATTTCAGGAAACAGAAGTTTCACAAAAAATTCATTTCACCAGTTGTAGAATTACTTATATAAACTACAGAAATTTGAGAAGCGCCGTCATATAATATCATACGGCATTGTCAACGTTATTCCAGATCCATGAGATCGGGGGAACAGCTATCACTAACAGTAAGTCCCAGATTTAATTTAAAAATCACTCGCTCTGCGGCAAGGAGGACGCGGCCCTTTGAAAGAAGTCAGTCGAGAGACAGGAGAAAGACAAAAATTCAATGTAACTTTTCCGAGAAACGTCTATCAGACTAGCGAGTATGTTCCAGACAGATTTCAGGGCGGGTTAAAACAAAAGGTAGAGAGAGTAAGTTCGGCCAACGGGTAAGTTACGTTCCAGTGGAAGAGGTACGTGCTTGGTCGGACATGCGGAGGTACGCTACTCCTCGCTCCCATTGCATTCCTTTACTACTGACGGTCCTCGCTCCTCCTTGTCCTCTCCATTCCAATCACGTGATCTCGCATTCACTCGTTTTATTTGACGATTCTTTCGGATCTATCTCCGCTTGATATTTCATCGTATCTCGGACGAACATCGCGAACAGCGGCTTTCCAGTTGGAAAAAAATGACACTCGAGACATGAAAAAGTCCACTATCGTGAGCAATGGCCGAAAGGTAAATGTGTAAGTGAACCTGGACCTGAAGGGTAGAACTGTAACGGCGCTGGTTATAATCTGGACATATTGATGGGCAACAGTACTTCATCGGATTCGAGTTTTAATCCACTGCTGTCCAGCTGAATAAAAGGAGTTTTCGCGGGCCTCTTTTATTTACTAGATTTCAACGCTGCATCGACGTAGAGTGCACAGTTGTTAGTTACAATGAATGGAATATTTGATGACAGAAAATATTATGGGAAAGCGTGAGGTAGAGCATACGCAGTGAAAATCGGTTTACAAGCGTAATAATCATTTTGGACGTGCTTTAGTAATGATCAAAGCACTATGAATCAAGATTTGTCGCTTTCCCGACAGGGGATTCAGCTTGCTTACGAAAGTGCGGCCAAAGTTAACACGAAAGTGCGAGCCAGCGCCATTTCGTATAAAGTTTTTGAGTGCAAGCGTTAGTTCCAATTGCATTTTTATCACTGACCCGGCGGCAAAGTGCTCCCAATTGGTCGGTGAATTCACAGGGCTTCACTGCCAATTTCGGTATATTCGTCTCTCGTTTTTTCGTCGGCGCACACATTGTGCACTTGCGGGTCTGCTGTAATAAACAAGCATCTGCCGAAATATGTTTTTGATTACTGGAGTATTTTGGTGCTTCAATATCGTGCCGTTTTCGGTTAGCATCGACTCTGCCAACAAATTGACAGGAATTATAGTCCATGGGATCAGAGAAAAATTGTCGAACGAAAAAATAGAACAATCCCCATTCAATTTGCGCTTTTATTGTCGCATCATTGAAAAAAATCAAACAACTCCTGAAGCTATCTTACTCCGATCTCTCGAAATTTAATAAATTCATTTAACAAATATTGTTCAAGCCCTGTCGTCAAAGATCAGATGACAAATCAGAAGAATCGAGTCGCCCATTCATAAAGGGCTTTCACAGCACTCGGCGTACAATGTGTCCCTTTATGCCTGCAAGCGTTTACACGCGATAAACAGCATAAGCTCACTCGGACTTTCTCCAGGAACATGCCCTTCCTTTGTCAGTTCACCCCCACTGTTGCTTTCATTTGACGGGCGGTAGCGAGTGTTCTGTTCTCGGCGGCATAGAGCTAGCCATTTTAAGATGGCGCACAGCGTCATCAAGAACTAATAAGGCGATATCAGGACTCCGGTGTGAAAGGGACGTGAGTGTATTGCGACTCATAGCCGCAAGGAAGAGAGTAGGGAGAGTTACCGGATGAGCGGAAGGAGAACGGCCGACAGGAAGAAGCCCGGAATAAGTCCGCTCTCGATGGAGGCGAGCGGACGGGCGCGCGCGCTCGTCGTAAGGCGAAATCTCTTATTAAAGGAGGACAACGGGATAAGCAGGCGAAAGGCTCCCCATGAATAAGGTGAATAGGAGAGCGGCAATGGCGCACCCAGTGTACATCCACCTGATGCGGAAGCACGACATGTTTTTATCATTTAATTTCCCAGACAAAAAGAGCCGCCGGCTGGCTGGTCCGATGGCCTCGGCAGCCTTTCTTCTTCGCCGAGGTCGAATCCAAACGAACCAGCCCACCTTCCCCCGGCATTATCTTCTTCATTTGCCTCTTCTAGTTAAGAAACATCCCGTGGGATTAGAGATAGACTTCTTTTGTCTCGAGGACAAAGGCGAACCTCGCCTCACTTCCCCCATCTGCTTCGCTCGGTGACTCTTCCTCGGCCGAATAGTACCCCTAACTTGCTTCTCCTACCGTCCAAGACAGTTCACTGAGCGCACATCCTAGTTAACCAGTGTTAAGGAAATGTTAGATAATGAAGTTATTAATGGGACGACCCGTATTTGTGTCCCCAATCTCTTCACCGACTGATAAGTAGCACCCTCGAGACATCAAGACTAATACTTTTTTTATTGCCGAGTAGCTTTCCGGTTAACTGTTTGAAACTAGGAAATTTTCAATATTCTGAGGAAAAAAGACTTTTAGTTTTTCTACTCTGTACAGTAGACACGTGAACAAATATTGCCTTTGATTATGACAACTTGTTCAGAGAAGTGCAGGATGGCTCTCGCAATAAAACCCTTTCTTCGATTTCCAGATTTCTCTGCAGTGCAGCTTTTTACGAGCTGGTACTTAAAGATACCGTAACGGGCTCGCACGATTTATTGCCAATATCCCGATTTATCGTCATAAAACGTAATCCGATAATATGTGCTGGTGTGTTTGCAATATGTGCCCCTTGGCTGATAAGGAATATCTTGGAAAATGGGTGTATCAGCAAACAGACTTGGTCGACGCGAAAATGTATGTTCCCGATACTGATTTCAGTCAGTCCATTTTCCAGATTAAGTTATTACTGTAACAATGCATGAGAACTTATAAATTAATCGAATTTGCAACTATTTCATATCCCTTAATATCGTTCACGACGTAACAAAAATTGAACAGGAAAACATTCTAAATATTTCATTATCTTGTACAAATATTATTAAGACGATTTATACTGTATCAATAACACAGAAAGAATAACTACTGTAAAACGAAAGGAAGAATACAATCCCGCAGAGAGCATAATAGAGTTTGTCTGAACTGGATGCCACGAAAAAGCTACAAATTCCGAGTACTGACAAATCGAGATCATACAATCTTCACGGGCCAGTTAACGCGGTTGCGTGCACGGAAACAATTTCCATGTGGCGAGCCGCGTAACAGTTCGATGTAAACCCAATTTCAGCCGGTGGTCCGGCTCTCTCAGGAGATACGAGGTACCCGGTGTAACGACGTTAGCTGGCCCACCCCAACCCGCCCGACAGCGCACGCATACCATCCACGTTTACACCCTTATTCCAAGGAACATTGCCGGAAGTGGAAGGTGGTTAGATTCAACCATTTTTTTGCGAAGAATTTCCAAGGAACCAAGCTGGAAGTGAGAGCGAAAGAATTGTGGATGCTGGGTGGGTGGTGGAAGGCGGAGGAGTCGAGCATCTGGGCAGACTCGCATGAAAGTTTAAACCGATGTTTTACGATGGCTTTTTGTTTCACGTGTTTTATTGAGCGGAGAGCGGATATTCACGTCAATCTCGCGCTCTCACAAACGTCTCTCCCCGCATTCTCCTTCCCAGCGTCCAGGTATTGCCGTTCCCTTCTTCCCACGTGGTTCCCTTCTCAATCTCGGGTGCTCGACTATTTTTCATTAAACTTTCACGGGGGAGCCAGGCACCCGGTGCTCTCGATGCCGCGACAGATACAGTCGGCAGAGATTTTACGGGGTTATGCTGCGAGAGTAATGTCCCCCGGCAATTTTCGGAGAGTACACTGCTCTCCTACTTTACGATCACCCAATATATCGTGGAGTTTATATCCTCCGGTGTAGGCTAATTCTACCGTAATTCATGCGATCTTATACTACTTTCTTTCATTGAATTATTACGATCCCTGATCAACTATGATTGTCTCCACTCGTACTCCTAGTTTACGGTAGGTACATCTGTCGTCTTCGTAACCAAATTTCACTCACATGCTTGATAGGTCTAATACAAGTTCAATAATAATTGAAAGACTAGATTAGACCAGTTTTTTAATATACGCAGGGATCTATTCATTAGAAAGAAATCCGTATGTGAACCCATTAAAATCAGGAGAAAGTCAGTATGCGGAATCACACATACGCGTTCTATTCAGCGCGAAACAGCTCCCGTTTCCTCAGAAAGCACTTCCCGGTTGTCGAAAAGGAAGTTTCAAGGCTCCCTTGAAGCGGGAGCATGCATATTTTTATCAGAGATTCTCTCGGGGTAAGGGTGAACAATGGGAGGATGCAAATGGAAGCTTGCAAATGTGCGGTAAGTACTTGCTACTAGAATGTCAAAGCGGCAGCCCCTTAGGGACGTATCAGGCTTCTTGCCTACCGGACTCTTTTTCAAGAGCACTCCGTGTTACCTCCCGGACTTCCAAGTACGGTTCAGGGTATATTTAATTCTTTGCCTGCAACCCCACCGTCTCGTTTTACTGTCCCTCTCTGAATAACTCATCTTACATGCCGTTTTTCTTGCCGCCGCCGCCCCTCCGGGCCCGTCTGCATCTTGAAATTGGATCGGCTGTAATTTAAAAGGCAAAAAATCTTCTAATAGTCCCCTGGATGGCATCCGGCCCGCCTAATTGGCTCGATAACTAAGCCCTCTCATTAGCAGGGGATAGACGAAGGGAAAACTTGTGTAAAAATCCGGTCGTCAAGCACAATTCGATTTGCACCAGCGTAGGCCTCAAAAATTGCTCCAACAGCCGTAATTCCGGCGATGAAGCGCATCAGTGTCAGCGCGGTGGACACCAATCTCTACAATACAGCCATTACAGGCAAATCAATAAAGCCGTACTAAATCGAATATCAGCTTAAATCGGTTAACGTTCGAAACCGTTGGTGCCGGCCACCCCGTAAAAATGGAAGCGATATTTAAAATAACGTGTTTCAAGCACACCTGCAATTGCAGGACTGAAATACATCGAGGTCTAAAGTGGGACACCGTTCTCATCTTTCTATAAACAAACAATGACGGTGTATTTCATTTTTTATCTCGCAATGACGCACTGGAAACTTTTGTATGAAAATATTAAAAAAAACGTATACTGTCCCCAGATTTCATACTGTTTTTTGTTATTCTTGAAACTGGAACACATCACTTTAGTGCTTTCCAAAAATCTAACAAGTTGATTCTAAAATGGTACGCACTTCTGCGTTGTCCTTGAAAAAGCCAATAAGTTCTAAGTGCGCAGTGTTAACCCATAAGAAAAGTTCTTGCGCGCAGAGTAGATGCATACAAGTAAGCCTTAGGTGAAAGGAGGAGGAAGTAAAGGATTTTCGGAGGCGTTACAACGGCAAATGTGTTGGGCGTGCTGCGCGCCAGGCCGGCAACGGAAAGAATGTAATTACTGGGTGGGATCAAAGTCAGGCGAGCGCAGTGTCCGTGGCCTGTCTGGCGCGACTCCGCTCGCAGCCAGTCGTCTCGAGACGGAATTTAAATATCGACGAAAGTATTTGGCGTTTGAGTTCGCTTCTCGAGTTTCCTACTTTGCCCCATTCCCACCCTCCCACTAGCGCCCTTTCTCCCTCAGGGTGTACTGTCGCGTCAAGTCAAAGAAGAAGGGACTGGCTCTCCGTCGTTCGCCTCGTTCCTTCCTGTCGTTCGCCTCCCAACTCCCACCCAACAAGACCAGCCGCTTACAGGGAAACAAAGGAAGTTACCTAGCACCAGGATCGCCGTTGTTTCCCTTCGTAGGGCTGCCAGGGGTATGTACATACCTAGCCGCGCGAATATTTCGAGATCCTTCGGCCTCCTCTCCTTGGCCCGTCAGGATTCGTCGCGCGCTGCTGGCTCGCCCTCGTTATCCCGAAAGCTTGCCAGGGATGCTGGGCAGCCTTGCGAACCAGCGACGGGATGGTATTCCGATTTTTATTCCCGCTCTCTCCTCCTGACATCATATTATGCGCATTATTTTGCATTCGTCCTATCCAAAAGAAAGATCACCGCGATTCCTGTTACTTGTATTTCGAAGATGAGTCGTGCTCCTTCGCTCCACAGATACAAGTTGGCACGCGAGACGTAGTACTTAGGAAGGGACGGCATTTAGAATTGACCACTCAAGGAAATATTAGAAAAGAATAGTAGGAATGTATTTGCAACGCGAGAGTAAAGTGTTCCAGTGTCTGCCTGACAAAGGTAGCTAGTAGGCGGCCTTAAATCATTGTGAGCGTCACCGGGACCAGATAGCAAGAGTTATTTCGAAGCATCACGTAGAGCGCGCAGGAGCACGCGACTCTGGCACTCGAGGTAAATCATTCAGGCTCGTTTTATTACTCGAAACAATAAGCGTAACAGGTTTAATGCACCCTAGAGATGCCGACAAAAGTCGGCCAGTGCCCGAAACTTCCGAGTTTCGAAATTGCCGAACTATGTCAGAACTAACTAGCGAATCCTCCATCGTTATTTAAATCATTAGCTCCCTCTGCGCATGCTAGCAAACAATTCCACAGGGGGACGGTACGAATTTATGGAATTAATCGGCATAGATCTCATTGTAGCGAGTTCCATTGATTAGGAGAGACTGGCTGCTGGGAAAGCTTGCCTTTTACAGCTTAAGTACTTGAATGAAGAGTCAACGGCGGCGGGATCAAGTCTCGATTCAGTTCTATTGGGCGCAATATTGAACAAACTAGGAACGCTACTTCCCTCGACAAGGCACTTTGCCGATTCTCCAGCTACTCGGATTCTCCAAACTGTTATTATCTGCTGGTGTCCGTTTCCCTTTCCTTCGAGTGCTTCCTCGATTCCATGTTAAGGATAGCGCGACACTTTCCCTCGTTATTTAGTTCCCTCCAACGTCCAACGTCTACGTATAAAATTATAAATATACATCTATCATCGTTCAAAAAGAATGAATACGCATAAAATGATTTTCAATTATTCCTCGCATTCGCATTAAACTCAAGCGTTGAAACATGTCTTGAAGCAGAAGAGCACGTCGAGCAGCGCCACTCGAAACTGCCAGGGTGGGAGGTACGTCGTCAAACCGAAAATCCAGGTTAACAAACCGGGCCGCCACACCGGGCTGCCATGGAATCTCCGTTGACAAAGTGCGGAGCTCGAGAGATTGGTAGCATTTTCCCGGTTTACTGGAAAATGCGCTTAGCGGGATTAGCAGTGGCGAAGCGTTTGGGATGCGGATGGTGCGCCGGGCGAGCCTGTACGTGTACATACACCTGCACAGTAGGTGGGTGTGTGCGTGAGTGTGTGCAGTGCATGCACGCAGAGTTCTTTGAGAGGAAAAGCCAGGCTTGGCGTGGCCCGAGTGCCGTGGAAGCGAGAGTAGCAACAGGGCCACGCGCGGTTGGAATGTTTCACGGGACGAAGAGCCACTTGAAGGCTCCGAACACAAATTCCACCCTCTATGTGTCTGTGCACCCTCCTCTCCCCCGGCGGATTCAGTGCCTCCTGGAGAAGGAGAGGAAGGTCCATACTCACAGCTTCAGCTTGCAGAGAGCGAGGAGGAGAGACAGAGAGAGAATGTTCCGGCAGAGTCTCGTCGGTGTTTTGTGCGCGGCGTGCGGAATGTTCAAAGCTCTCTTGTGCCCGGCAAGCCTTACGTTAATGCCTGGCGTACAGCTGAATCGACAGCACCCTCTGTGCCCTGAACTATGGCCGAACTGCGTTTCAGCGATGCGTCGGTTATCGAGGTTCGTGCGAAATGCATTCACCGGGAAAGAAGCTTTCCTCTTCAAACCTATACCTTTTTTCCTACCTTCCCGCACAGCAGCACTCCACTTCCTCGGACTCACACCACAGAGACTTTTATTCGACTCTGCCAGAGGCGCGCACTCTCTCTCTCTCTCTATCCTGCTGTCTCTCCGCCCTCCCCGCCGAGTGTGTCCCCAGCCAACGACCGAGCTACTACTAACTGTTGCATGCTTCTTTTGTAATTAAATTTCCCGGAAACTGTGTCGAGTGTTGACTTTGAAACTCGCGGCTTCGTAATAATTCCATTGTGACTCTCGTCGAGTTTTTTCTCGGAATCGAGTGCGCCGGGCGTCCACGTGTATTGACAGTCTTGCAGCCCCCCGCTCTTCTACAAGCTGATTCATAAGCTCCTCTCGAGGTCCCTGACACGTGACTTCTTTGATGCTCTTTGCCTAACTCTTCTTTACTCCTGTGCCAATGAACACGAATGCTAGCTCTTGAGAGTTGTTGTAATTGCTGTTGCTTGCGAGCTTCAATTCGTTTCGCACGGTTAAAAGGTGTAACCACTCTAGGGAAGTCCTTTTTTACCGAGTAAATCATTGTTTTGGTACAATTTTGGGAAAACAAGAATTTCGACAATTTTAATTGGAAGGCTTTGAAGAACAGGTAAAAAGGTTTCTGCGATGTGTTTATGAACAGCAGCGAATAACGCAAGCGATGAGAGAGAGAGACGGCGAAAGGGTGAGAGTATTTTTCACGGCAGCTTTTTGCGAACTCTGTTTTCGAGGAAACGCTTTCAGAGCAAGTGCGAGACACACGTGAAATTCAGCAAGTTTTACATAATTCGCCTGAGGCGATGAGTGAAGAAGAGTAGTTGCGTTCGTACATATTTCAGCCGGAGGCTGTGCGGCATTGGAAGTGACACCGACTCGGACCAGCGCACCGTCTACGAGAGAAGGCGAATATTTTGGCGGAAACGATTTACGAGGATTGATGCTTTATTATTTAGGCGATGGTCGATAGACACGAGCCACATGGGAAACATATTTGCCGATGCCGGTGACCTAGTGTTAGTCACGCAGCTGCCCTGTCACCCACCCTCACCCCATACGCGCTCATCTAAGAAAATTTCCGACCTCTTGCGCTGCGATCCCTGCAAGGACCCTCTTGCGTGCCGACTCCTACTAGATTCCATCTATTTTAAATATAAATAACGGCCAGACTTATACTTAATGCAAGCGAATGTTAGGCTTGCCAATATTTCAAATCGAGTAGGGACACTTTCGTACTCGGAAAGAGCAAAAGGGAGACCTCTGAATTGCAAATGCCAAATGGGTAAACTCTTATGTATAATTAAATAAATACCTTTGTGTAAAGAATTAACAATCGAGCAGTCGATGCGGAATTTTATTATTAAATATACCAAAAGTTCTTGCTGAAGTACTCCCAATGTTAGCTTCTGTCCAGTAATAACTTTAGTTGGCAGAGTTTCCTTCACCGCTACGGTTAATAAAAATGTTGGAGAGATACTCCTCGCAGTAAACTGCTATTTTTTCAACTAGCCGCATATTTTTTCGGTAAATAAAATGAAAAGTGACAGCAGGTCGAAATAACAGAACTGCTCGACGAACGTCAACGCGCAATCATTAATTTTGTGAGGACTGAAGCGTCCTGTACACATATGTATATACACATATGTAACGCACTGTTTTTGTTACAACGCGTATAATTATGAAACTAGATTGCTACCGCAGGTGCGCGCGCGGACGCCACGTCTAATTGGTTTCCGGGCGCGATGTGTTCGTGCATGCTGTAGCGCGTGTTGGTTGCACTGAGTCGAAAGGTTTTTCAAAAAAACTTCCGGACGACCTTTAAACCCCCTTTCTCTGTCTCACTCTACGCCGATCCGATTCTGCGTGCGCGTTTCCCTCCCATTAGCAGTATAACGGTGGTTTACCACTCTGCCAGCGCTATTGACGCTGTTTTTTTTCACCGCCGCGTTCAGTTGCGCGAGCGCCCTCTCTATGTATGGCGTTGTTGAATTTTGAGTGCTCCATTAGCCATTATATCAACGTATTCGCCAGGTGGGCATTTAAAGGTCCATTCGAAGCCCGCCGCTAGCAATTACCCTGTCGGGGCATATAAAAACAAGGAAAGGCTGGCTATATTTGATACACTGCCACTCACCGTTCTCCAATGAAGGTGCGTTTATGGTAGTCTCTGTTAGGTCAGGCTATTAGGTTATATCTGCTCAAGAATAACACCAATTTAAGGTACAAGCTTGACCAACGCTTGCGGGTAACTAAACTTTAATAAGACTATCAATTGAATCATTAAAGATGTCGAACTCTTATTGGTTCACGTGTGCGGACTACGCGAGTGAAACTGGTACGACAGTAGAGCAAGTTGTTCAGTAGTTGTCGCAATCGAAACTTGCGAAGTGGGACAAAGATGCCGCAGTTGAACGGTTAAGGAACTACTTGTTGGCAAGCAGTAGATCAAATTCGTATGGTCTGGCTGTAATTACTGGGATAGCTGTTGGAAAGTGGCAGAATCGCATGCGAAGCCAGAGGAAACACGATGCACCGAGATCGGTAGGGGCCGGATTAAAGGAGTGAGGCAATCCGAGGAAGCCATAATGCCAATTACGGGTAGGCTTAAATCACCGCCGGCGGCACTACGAACTTCCCTTTCCTCGATCAAGGACAATTTAGGCGGCAAGATAGGCCGCTTAGACTCCCCGCACGTTACATTTCTCACGTAAGTGTATCTCGTTAATAAGCCAAGGCGATTCCCGAACGGCGAGAACAAACCGAAGGCGAGAGAGCAAGCTTGACTCGGCTTGGCTCGGCTTGGCTTGGCTTCGGGTTAGGCGGACTCAAGCTTGCTCGATGGCAAGCCGAGTTGAATGTATACATGTTGCCGGGCGGCCGTGTGTATGTACGTTGTGCCGGGTAATACATAATATGATACGGACGGAGGGCATGCGGCATAATCATATATCATAGGTTAGTGCGCTGCGGCGGAGACTATTCCTCCAACAGTCCGCACGGAGAAACCGCCGAGCTACGCCAGTACCGATGCTATCGTCCCGCTCTAGCGTCTCATGCTCTACTATTCATCCTCCAAAAGACTATCTGCACCTCTAAAGCGGAATAATTAAGTTGCCACATTATCATATTTAGCTCAGAATTCAACCATCCCGACTGGTCACCAGGATAGCACTTACGACAGGCATATTTAAAGTGTTTAAAACTTGGAAGCTGTCGTGCAGAAACGAAGAATCCTTCCTTAAGAATTCAGGTGAAAATTGTTAAATTTATAGCTACAGCCTATCTGTGTATTCGCCGAAGAAAGAAATTCAGGAGGGCCACCCCTCACGCGATATATAAATAGTTGATGCTGCACGAAGCCGAGGCCTCATTAGCATAACAAATGCAATTAGAAGCAGTCGAAACACTGCTGGATAGTTGGGACAGACCGCCTTTTCTGATTACATGAGTGAGATACGGCAGCCCTTGGTAAAGTTAGGGGAAAGGAACGCTCGTTTATATTCGGTCTCAGTCCATTCTTTAAATCAATCTCCGACGATAAATTGCACACACTTTTAGTTCGGCTACTGTCTCCTTTTCCTAATCTTTTTGTCATTCAATTTGAAGAGGGGATAATTGATCCTCTTTTATCCTGCAGCAGCTAAGTCCTTAAGTACTGGACTTGCTTTTTGTCAACCAATTGCTAGAGCACACTTGGAGACACGAGTGCTCGCAAATATTGGCGAAGAAGGGTGGAGCTAGAGGTAAACGAGTGTCGGTAAATTCCGTAGTACGATAGTATTTCCGTGACTTATTACCGGGCAGCAGGCGAGAATAGTAGGTGGCAGTGGGCGGTGGTGCAGCTAATGGTGCCATGTGGTTGAGAAATAAAAAGACAGAGAGAAGTAAGGAAAACGTGGTGAGCAAGAGGGCAGCAGGCAGCTTCCACGCGCGGGGCAAGCTACGATCGTCGCCGGCTGTGGTAGGAAAGTGACTGCGACACCCTTCGTCATCTGAAAATACACGGCGAAACGGCCTCACGCCATTAAACGTACTTATATAAGATAGTGGTCAGTGGCCGGACTAGCTTCGCCCGACCGCTCGCATCAATCACGATAATAGGACAATAAATATCTGACCGACAGCTGGCCGCCTGGCGGAGGTCAAAAGTGCACAGGCTCGCAATTTCTGCCTGACTTCCTGTCGATATCTCGCCGCCATAATTTAGCGATCGCCTTGCCAATATGTAATCGCTCCCATCGTCCTGCTGACTTGAACCTTGCATTACAGCATCACTCCGATTCGTAATTACTTCTCTCGGGCAAGCGACGCCGCCAAATCGAATAAATAGCCATCGACGTAAACTATACGTGATTATGTAGTTCGGCGTATAACGCGTGACTAACTTACGTATGCCTGCAGGACGAAAGCAGGAGGAAACTCCATGGTGAAGTTGAGCGTTTAATATATAAGTATGGGAAACTCTAGGTCTCGTGTGCATTAACCGTTGAAAAGTACGGGATGCAAACTTGGTCGGTTTGTTCTCGCGCGCAACATAAACAATAAACGAACACGTCGTGGAAAGGGTGTTTAGGGCGGTCGGGGTGAAGCCGAGTAAGTATTAAAAGTTGCAAATTGCTGCAGACGCGCTGCGGGACCTCAGTCTTCTAGGGCCTCAACTTACTTACTTAACCGTACTCCCTCCGCCTACTTGCTCACAGTCACACAAGAAAGTTGAGTTACATTTTTAAACAACGCTAACAGTTTCCCGGGAAAAATGGTTAGAAACATTATGCTTTTCCAAGTAAACTGGACTAGCAGCATGAATATCTCATAGCAAACTTGGTGAACGCGTATGCCAGGCATATGTGTACTTCGAAATGTAGCTACCCATTACCTCAAAACTCTCGTTACAAGCATGGTGCTAGCATGGATTTCTTAATGGAGTGAAGCGAGTGCGTGTTCACCGAATGCGTTCGTTAATATTCAGCACAACTGCGAACCATTAATGCATACTCTTCGGGCGGTTAGCTGGCCGGTGCCAATCGCGATCCCGGCCTGTAAAGTATTTTACGGGCTCGCGAGAGAGCGGACGCGTACCTAATCGGACAAAGCGTTGCGTCGGAGGCATATCATCGCCCGCGCTTTATCTGCTCGCGGCGAGTGCTGGCCGATGTTTTGCTCGCCCTCGCACATTTCCCAGTATAATTCGCTTCAATTATCATCCGATTATATGTAGTTCCAAATGAGCACTTCCCCCTTCTCTCATAATGCTCCACTTTCCGATCCGCATATCCCACCCTGTTCACAGTGTTCCACGTTGGCGTCATCCGCATCATGAAAAGTATTCGTATTTCAAACGTTCGTCTGCTATTCTCAAAAAGTAAAGGTTATCTAAGCAGAAGCTTAATATAAAAGTGTTATCTATTTTTTCCCCGGGCATTATTATCATTATGGAATCCTATCTAGCATCGATGTTCTCGATAATCAGCGTTAGGCCACGTACTGCTCGAGTCTGATGTAGAAGCGAAAGGACGACGATGTGTTGGGCGTGTACTAAGGAAATGAAAAGTAACGATTCAATATCGCCAGGTCGCACGGCTCGGCCGTGTAGCTCGAATTAACGCCACTGATATCACATCGTGTAGACTGGCCCGTGTGACTATCGGTGCACGAGCGTGTGCCAAGCGTGTTTGCCTGTCGCCAGTGCGCCTGACACCATTTTTCCATTAACCCCGTCGCACCCTAGCTGCCTTGTGCGACGCTGACGCCTTTTACGGTTCCTGCGTTGCGATTCGGGCTCCCTGTTCTGCTGCCTCGGCCACGTGGCCCTGATACTTTCACGCTTTCTCCGAATTAATTAGCACCGACAAAACAGAACACCATGAGCGCACATACACAAACGACACGCGCCACCTTCCTTTCTTCATGTTTGCCAGGGCCAAACATTGATTTCACCGACAGTGTACTGCTTTTAGACACGTCGTTTCTTGCGCGTGTGTTTCGAACCAGCTTTTCTTTGTCGGCTAGTTATGTTAATAAAATTTGTGCTTTTGCTTCTTCCAGGAGATGAAAGTTAACTGGGCGACATCGCCGGGGACCCAACCAAAGCAAGACACAAGTAGTAAGTCCATTTACTTAAATAACTCAAATATATTATACATATGTATATTAGGCGTATAAATTGTTGAGAATTCAACTGCGCATACGTAATTCAGTATTGCTGAAACCACAACCACGCAACGAGTTTCGTATGACGGAAATTTAAAATCAATCGAAAAGTGATCAATATATTTACTAATTTAATTAGCCTTCGATGTTATATAATACATTCGGTATGAATCCGTCTGCTTAAATATGTAACTTCGTCACTGGAATGTTATATCCGCGAAAACAGCGCTTTCGCATTCGCCATTTTAACGAAATCGAAATAAATTACTCGATATTAAATTAAACTTCAAGTACTACCGAGCTAATGAGAAATGCGCGGATATAATAACAAAATACGGTAGCTTTAACAGTAAAATAGATGTGCACACACATGATCGAAACGGCTGTTGAGTTAAAAAAGGATGATGCCCTTTGGGGCTGCTCTGAATAAATGATGCGACAATTTGGCGGAGCGATTTAATGCGGTGCTCTGAATGCGATTAGTCGTGCATTGTGCCGCCTTGCAATCGATATACTGTTCTTCTGAAGATCCCATTACCCAGAATAAACTAACGCCCTCGTATTACTGTCGAATTTTTCATCATTGCATTGGCCTTCGGCCAGCCCCGCGCCGATGATTTGTCACGCGGTATAAAATTCATTCGGTGATTCGGCGGGCGCTCGCTAAATGACTGAATCATTGCTACTCCGTCCCATTGGAAACCGCGCCAAAAAATTTGCAGAGTACATTCGAAAATCCAGGCGAACAATTGTAATTCTAGTTAGCCACTTTCTGTCGGTTGCGTTCGAGTCGATTTGACAGTCGAACCCATGACAAATTGCATCGTGGCGGTCTCGATGTTAATGTAAGCTGGGATTCTTGGTCGACATTATTGATTCAAGCTTATGCGCATTTATTGCTCCCTGTGGCAACTTGGTATTTGAAGGAAACAATGAAATGCACCATTGTGGCGTACGTAAAGGTGGAAGCACGTTTCTTGATAATGTGCGCACGTATCCAAGGGGCAGTGTCGATGGTTCATCAATCGCGAGAAAAAGTATATCTATTTGTCTATTCGAAAGGCTGTAGATTACTCAGACATATCACTATTCATAAGTATGTTTCTGCAGTGTATCAGGGAACGCTCGAATATTAAATTAAAGTAATAATTTCAAAGTTAGGTTATATGCCATGGATTGTGGTTTTATGCACTAAAAATCGTAAAATGACAGTCTGTTGGAGATGGTGTGCATTCAGGGTTCAAAGGAAAACTAAGGTGAGAAATAAAGGTGAAAAGTACCGTTAGACGTCAGTCAAGCAGCATTATTTTTGCTTCTTAGAGGAAGCCAGAGGTAATCTGGTCCAGCCAACTGAGTTTCCATTATCAGTTATAATACACAAAGCGTATTCACGACTCTCAGGAGTAACTAGAGGCAACTTGAAGTTACAGTCGGTGCCATAATTCCTCTGCATAAGGGCTGTCCGGTACAGCAACGGCGGCTAGGCATTAAACGTACGTCACTTGGTAAGCTCTTACTACACGCTCGGCTTCCCGATTTCCAAAGAAACACCGCCGCAAGCCAGTAAACCTGGAACAACTATTGGCTTTCCCGAGTTCCTCGGGCAATTTTTTCAAAGGAAAAACTTAAGAACGGTTCAAAGTATCCTAATACCACAATATCGAATATCCAATAGTCGATGCATTAAAATATAAAATTCAATACTATGAATCTTTTATCTCTCCAGACATGACTGATATTTACAGAACTCGACGTGAAACAATAGCTCCAATAGGATATAATCGAAGCTCCCATGCATAGAAAAATTACTTAATGCGGTAAAGTGATGATAGGGCGCCGGTGCAGATACATGCAAAAAGGTATGGGCGGAATGTAGGCATATGGCAGTCGGGCAACACATTCGTCCATAATACATACTGGCGGCACCGAACGCGTGTGCGTGCTTGAAATTCAGTGAGGGGCGGCAGCAATATTTAACTCAGTCTGAAATTCCTCTTTTTATGGACTTGTAAAACCGTGACAGGCACATGGGACCCGATGCCGCCACCCCGGCCGCCCTCCAGCCATGTCGTTCTGTTCTCCTACCCTTGTTACCCCATCCTCAAAGCATCCTCCGCCATCCCCGCCGGCAGCATATACGAACGTATGCGCGCTTCATGCGAACGCTATATGTAGTTAGATGGTAGTCCTGTATCTCCGCTCGTCCTTCCGGCCAGCCTGCTCTCTCCATTGCTCGACTACCACGCACAGCTACAGAATCCAGCCAAGCGACCGACCGACCGACCGACCGACCGACGTCCTTCGCAAGTTCCTCTCCTCAACAGAGACAACGCCGCCCGCGGACAATTGCAAAACTAAAACGTATCTCCGATTCTCCGCCCGCTGCTTTCTCCGACTTTCCCTCCCCGACGGCTGCTCCGCAAATACGACCACCGACGCTTAACGGCCCCTGAACATATACTCGTTTTCCGACAGCCTGAGCTACACCTACTCTCCTCTCCGCCCGGCTCACTCTCTCCCTCTCTCTCCCTCTCTCTCCCTCTCACTCTCTACCCAGCACGGATAGAGTCCACGATAGAGTTAGCTCGACTTTAACCCAATGGACCAACTCTACTGTGGCTCTCTCTCTGTTTGGCCAAGTTCTGTTGGGACTTCATATTTTTATGCCCTCCCAGGGACATCTGCGACCCGAAGTCTGAATGGTGCTCGACTATACTGGTCCATGAAGATGTTCGGAATGGGACTGATCTAACTACCGTAAGAAATACCCCTATAAAGTTAGAGTTAATCGTACTGTACCGAACGAAGAACTGTAAAGTCGCATTAGAAGCTTTGGGACATTTTTCCAAGGATAAAGCTTTAACGTATCGGGGATTGCATGAACAATGTTTTTGCTCAGTATGCTACTGGGCAGCTGGAGGTCCGAGTTGCTAGTGGATCAGGATTCCTCTCCTTTTCCGTGAATCACTATCTACAAACTCCGTTGGAGCTGCACCTGTGCGCATCCTGCCACAACTCACCGCTTTCTATTGCAACGTGTGTGATTTCGTGCATTCAGGAACATACCGGAAGGAATAAACCGCCTGCTGGACCAAAGTTTTGACGACCCGTCGCTTGACCCTGCTCAGAGGACAGCAATACAGTGCTCTTCTCCTGAAATTTATTCTAATGCACAGTGCACGAAGCATAAAAACAAATCTATTCACACTGTCAATCGCGACTATTCTAGTTCCTAACTTCCTGCCAGTGGTGATTCGCCCAAAATACCTTTCTAGCCGGCAGAGCATAGCCTCTTTCATTTATCCCTGAGAAGCATTTCTACGGTTTCCGGGCGACTGTAGGGAAGGAAGTCCCCGTAAAAGTAGAAATGAATGTTGAACAGCGCTGGCGAGCAAATAGCCCGCGCGTATTACCGTCAACTAGGCGAGACGATTACCAAAATTACTCGGGACGAGTTGTGCCCCGGAAAATCTTAGTCCACGAGCCGGCGGCGTTAATTTAATTAACAAGGAAGCCGCTCGCTCGCTTGCTTAACGTGCAGCGAATTAAAGCAAAAGCGTTTCTTCCAGAATAACAATGACAGCCGCCGTAGCGAATGTACCAGGGCCTGGGTACACAAGCTCGGTATTACATCCATTGCCAAGAATGAATTTCACGGGAAAATGGGGCTACCTCGCTCTACCCTCTCAAAGAGAGAAATCTCCTCTGCATTTTCTTTCCCCCGTTGCTGACAGACAGTAGCAACAGGGGCGAAATACTACATAGAGAACTTATTACAGGATAGGCTAAACAATTATAGTATGAGAATTACAATCTAAATTAGATGCATTCCGTACTACTTGTAGGCCTTGCATTCCATTTGTTACTTCTTCCAAATTATAAACCTGACTTGTCCAAAGCGAAGCTCCCGTGCCATTCGTGGCACAACTCAGTCTCTATTGTTATAGAACAGGGACAAGGACAGAATCTCATAAAAACTTAAAGGTATCAAAGCGGGTTCTGTTGGATTGTGTAATCGTATGTTGTTTTTGTTCAATTATGAATCAACCCGACGAATAATCATACCAGCATTTACGAGGATTTAGAGTACAAAGGATTTCCGCCGCGAGAATATGCTTCTGCATTCCGTTTACCTTTGGCAAGATGTTTCTCTCAAGACAGTAAGCCTTCGCGCCTTTCGTGTCTGCATGCGTTATCGCTACTCTTATGATTAGTCTCGGATTACGATTAAACCCCCTCTGATGCATCTCACATAGTTCGGTCCGATTTCCTAAGCTCTTTTGTGTACTCTACAAACACCAACTCCTTTGACTTTTGTGTTTCACATTTCCTGCTTTCCTTTTCCCATCTGCTACGGTTAATGCCCACCCTTAATCGCTACTCTGCTTAATTAAGAAGAAGAAAACAGAATACATTCCCGAATCGCGGTTATTTTCCATTCCAAACATAGCACCTTTCCAGTGCGTTGAGTTGTCTAATACAAGGCTGCAGAAAAAGTGCAGCTTGGGAATAGCGTCGAGGTTCAATCGTCTTTAAATGCGAATCGAAACGACATAAAAGTATAAAAAGCCAGCGGGAATTGAGAGGGCTAAGCTTTAGCTACCGAGTGTACGAGTCTGCACGCATCGTTGCGGTGGCGATAAGTGTGTCCTCGCGGAAGACATCCACTGACTTTAACAGTCTAGTGAAATATACAGCAGTCGTTTCGGAAAACGATCCAGCAAGGTTTTTCCAATGCCTGTTTGCGTTTACTATCCAGGACAGCCGATGTAAACTGGTCGCATATGGAGCGTGTGTCTGACCCATCCACAATCACAAAGAAGTCGAGAAAAATATACTGTTAAATAAACATATCTATGCAGAGTTCTCGCGATCTCTTTCAAATCGGCTTTACTTGCTACCGAATGTTTCTCAAGCGGAATCGTTGACACTAGATGAATCTAAATACCCGTAAAATGCTCAAAAATGGTTTCTCAACTACGAAAAGGTTGCGCATCATTCAGACGGCTGGTCTAGGTAATTAGGAAGATCCGAGAGTTGTCGATGATGAGGTTAGGGTGTCGGACGTTCAATTGCCAACACAATTGACTCGACGACCCGAGAGAATAGGATCGTGCTAGCTGTACAAGTACATCCTCGATTCTCTTTGTTCGGGGCGAAGGTTGTAACCGACGGGATGCGTGCGCTGACCGAGAGCAGTGAGACCCCAGCGTGCGGTTGTTGCTGCCGGCCGCCATCACTGCCGATGGCATCTACCATGACCGCCAGTCGAATTGGTAAACCGTCGCGTGAGTCGCCGAAACCCGCTGAGACCGAGGCTCACAGCCTAATCGTCATATATCGACTAATACACACGAGAACACGCGTCGTGTTGGGTGCCGGCTTATGTCACTTACCTCGCTCAACATCGCCTGCTGATTCCATCAGCGCAGCTCTTAGATTAGTCGAGCGACACAGTTTATTCCTCTGCTTAATTTAGAATGTAATTGGCAGAGGTCGTAATAAAATACTTTAATTTACCTATAATTTTTAACCGAAGTACCCACTAAATTCTAATTGCTATACTTCGGTCTATGGTGAAGATACAGTCGCCCCCTTTAATATTCTTGGACATGTTACACTTGCAATTAGCACTAGAGGGAATTCGAAGAAGCCATCGGACATTTTTTAATATCGCTGAGACCGTCCGTGTGTCGCGGCGTCGAAAGGGAATAAAGTATGTCCTCGAAAATCCATAGAAACAACTTCGAAAAATTGGCTCGCTGCGTAAGAATGAAAAATGTACGACGCATAGTGGTGACACTCGGAGCGTAGTCAGTGCATCTGTAATTACAGGTAGACAGAAGGGGATTATTACATTTGGCCGTGCAGAAGCATCCGAAAAACAATCAAATTCGTCAGGAATTCGCGAAGCAGTGGCGTTACAAAGGAAATCTGGGTGCCAGAAAAATTCATTAGCCCCGGGCAGATAGACGGATGGGTCCAGGTTCGCTTTAAGGATTATTTTCACGCGCGCTGCCATCGGTGCATCCGCTGATGGAAGGATCCACGCGTTTTAATCAAGTTAATGCAACCTACGTACACGTACGATAGTCGGTGCTCGAGGGGACGAGGCACACGTGACTCCGTCGTACACGCTGGCTCGATACACGTGAGACGACTTTTACGCGGACGGACACACACACACACACACTCTTCGGCGACACGGTGCCACCGCGTGCCAACCGGAAGTTGAAACTGCCGGCCGACCAGGAAGCGGGCACGTTCCCCGTAGATTGCCCCGGAAAGAAAAATGCTCCGGCCAAATTTGAGCGCTCGCCTTTTTCCAGGGCGAACACGCTCCAGAAGGAAGCGTGTGCTACTGGTGAGGGGTGCAGCCATTAGCACCGATCACTGCCGTGACCGTGCGGATTTCTGCCTGACTTTTCACTCTTCCCGTGACACTTAGCTGACTTGGGTCAATAAGAGCAGAGTGAAAATGAACCCGCACTTATGTCTATAACACAGTATGAAAGCATTTATCGCAGATTAAAACGATCGTGACTTGTAAATGTCTAGCATCCCTTTTCAAAACACATTGCTCTCTGACTAATTATTCAATTTGCGAATTAGAGGAAGACAAGATAGTAAATATCCTGTCTCAATATTTTCTAATTATTATTCAGCCAACTCAAACAACGAAGGAAGCATATCTGGTCATTTTATTGCGTGAGAAAGTCCAGGGCGGCAGTACTCCCCGAGTTCCACATAGAGAGACACAGGTTTCCCATTGTGGGTAGTAGCAATCTAGCGCTAATCAGTCGCCGCGGGAGATAGCGCTGAATGAGTATGGAAAGAGCAGCCTCATTAGTCTTCGCCTGCAATGTCCGAGCCGCTGTTTACCGTTTTTACTGTCGGCGTGTGTGACCCGACGTCGTTAGCGTAGCATAGAATGGTATCAGCGTAGAAAATGGACGCACACCATGCGCTATGTGAGTTGCCGTGTGTAGGACTGCGAGTATTGCTATGTTAAGAGTCCTCGGGAGACGACGGGTGGGCAGCGGTTGTTACTCAAGCGCACTTCCAATGGACACTCGAGTGGCGGTAAAACGTAAAACCGCGCGATATTGGACAGTGAGAATCACTGCAATCCCTGGCGTGCGATAATTCAGAGAACGTGAATAAGCCGAGCCCTCTTTTGCCAGCATTTACATGACAACAGCGCCAGTAATGCTTTTCTGCAGCCGCGTTACTACCTTGCCAGCTCTCTTTTCCCGGGTCGTTCATGACTCTCTCGCTCCCTCTTTCCCGCTTTGATATAGCGCTCCCAAAATCTCGCGACATTTATGCTGTGTGTTCGTCGATTTAGCTTTTGTTCCTATCGTGTTATGTACAGCCTTTTGAGCGCCCGCGCGGTTTCGAGTACTAGCGCGTCGTCTTTAGAGCAAAAGCTGTGGTTTCTTCTCAAAATACTGGCGAACCAGAGAAATTTCCGAAAGAATGTAACTACCACTTTTGAAAAGGAAAATGTGAGGAACATAGTACGATTTTTCTATTGTTGAACATTAAACCGTGATTTCCAGTTCAAACTACTGGCAGAAAATCACGAGAAATTTCCCTGAGCGTCAACCGAGAGTTTCTCGAAAGCAGTCTTTGCCCTGTAAGCATACATTTCTAGCAGGCGCAGGCCAGATATTTTCCCGGGTCATGAAACCAGCGATCGCGCTGAAATATAGCATTAACGATGGAATGAATGAGGCCGCAACGTGCGTTTCCCGCGGGGGCAGAGCACGGCACGCAGGCAATTTTGAAATGCAGAGTTCACGCAGCGCCTAAGGAAGAGGGCGGCATCGGCTTCCTGGAAGAGGGAGCGAGCAAGGCTCTTATCTGGGTTTCGAGGGGAAAATTATTTTGTCGGCATGACACGTGCCGGTAGCGTACGTAGGGGCAGGAGAGGAGGTTTGATACTCGGTAAGGTAGGAGAGAAAAAGGGCACCAGGAACTGAAGGAGCTCGAGAACGATATGAAAAACGGAGTTTATGGCGGCTGTAAAGATTATGTCGCAAAGAGTGGCCCGTCGCGCGTATACCCGTGTGTCCTTCCTTCCTTCCTTCCTTCCTTCCTTCCTTCCTTCCTTCCTTCCTTCCTTCCTTCCTTCCTTCCTTCCTTCGTGTGAGCTACTTCTCGTACCGCTCGTCCCCAGAACACGATGTCCTTTCCCTGCCGGCGTCGACGTTGTCGTCGACGCCAATGCGACCTGATACCCTGTAACACCTGCTTCGCACGGAAAATAGCCACGCGTAAGTACCTCGTCATTGTTCACCTACGACCTCTCATCTTATTATTCACCTTCGCTACTCGTCAACTACCCCGCTCTATTACCTCAGCACGCATGCTAATACCCTTCTACCACCCACCGCCCATCGCCCACGTCTCGTCGACTAGCTGATCTCGAACCACGTTAATTCCGCACGCTATGATAGTAAACCTAATTTCTCCAGGCGTAAATGCCAGAATTCCTTGGCGTGGTTTGTAGAATCGGGACACGTCCCGCCATCATTTTATACTTATACTGCGTAACCGGGGTCACCTTTATTATTTACATTATTATTTATATTAAACTTTGATAATTACCCTGCATTCTGGTAATCGTAACCCGATTGCATGCGCACTGTGTGGAATGGGAATCACCCATTATTGTATTATATAATTCTTGATAATTATAATAATGATCTGTTATTCTATTTATTTATGTATGTGTATCATACACAATGAGGCCTACTCTAGTCAGTTAATTAAACATCGAAATTCAGAACGCAATCATCTGCCAACAGGCATCTTCGTTTGCACGTAACGTTTAAATTTTTCAAATTATAATGGAGGAGCATCAACCCTGTGGGCGAATGCTTTTTTCACGGATAACGAATGCCTGCTTTTGTTGATACACGGACTTTACTAATACGCGATACTCTGCGGAATCCACTTAAGCGAATTAACAATATTTGGAAGCTCGGCTGCTATCGACAACGGCTTCAAATTTGTTTACCGCCGTATTGAGATCAGAGAAACAGAATTACCAATTAGGATCCCAATATCCTAATTAGCACTGGCGGATCGAACTCAGAGTTAAACCCTCGTATGAGGGCAAACAGCATCGACACTTCACCCCTCCCTTCCCGCCAACAAAGGCACATGATTAATCCCGTACTCTAAATATTTAATTCCGAAACAATTCATTCAAAGCAGAACAGTGCGAAAGAAACTGTTGTTCCATGGGGTATTGCGAAATTAACATTGAAAGTGGTATACCAGCGCGATTCTGATTATGCTGTTATTTGTTTTTCTACCAATCCAAACGTGGCATTGTAGATTAACATGTTAAGTTAAAACAAGAATCAACAAAGACCATAAATTGCCAAATAAGGAGAGCAATTATAGGCTCAAATCTAGAACATGTTTAATAATGCTAAAGTTCAAAGATAAAACTGTAAGTTTCACATTAGAACAAACTGAGATTACATTAGAACTGTTAGTGTGAGACTGAAAGCATCTGTGCAGTACAATCTTTATTTTACTTCCAGTTATGACAGACTTCTTTTAATATAACTCATATCTATGTGTAAATCAGTCTACTTTACTATAGTATTAAAGATGAAATTAAATAAGATAAAGAGTTCAGGTGCTTAGTTAAACTAGGCAGTTCATATTCCAACTAGAAGAGTAAGCTCTCCTTATTCTTTAATACTTTCAATCTTCCAACGAAGTACTTCTAAATAGGTATTAAATGCTCAGTTTGGAGGTTCAACTCAAGAACTGTGTTCAAGACACACATACATTAGATTACACAAGTTAAAATGCACATTATAAACATACAACAGCATTATAAGACATTGCCCAAAAATTATTTCTATAGGTACACAGTAACGCATACTAGTACATCATTCAAATTACAGGAATAGAGTAAGATTCAGTGTTAGATTGGATAAAGAAAATGAATTGCAGATATTTATCCAGCCAAATGTTATTCTAAGTTCAGCATTTTGAAGATTACTACATATTGATTATAAGTTTGATTCAAGTAAAGCCATAGAATGTAATCAGAACACCAACAACACATGAATGATTTAATTCACGCCTTATTCTAAGTTTCCTAGTACTCATTTCATTCTCTTAGAGGTATTGAATATACTCAAAGCATCAGCAAATGCTGCAAGGAGTATATTATTAAGTTGTGTATTGCATGCTTTATTCAATTGAAAGTGTACAAAGTTTTAAGAGCATAAATACTACAGGAATGGCCAGCGTAGCACTCTATTAATTTCTCAATGTGACAAAGTTCATTCACTTTACACATATCTTCAGAAAAAGTAAGTGCAACATAAATCTTACCTTGCATGCCAATTGCCAATATCAACTAGTAAATTCTCAAGCATATTTAACTCTTTGCAAGATCCTTCTAAAAATACTTTGTACTGTTTATTTCCATTAGAACTTGTCTGTTCCGACACTCGCGCACCAAGCTTTCACCAGCCAAAACACTTATCAGCAACTACTCACAGCACAATCCACAACATTCTTCGCACAATTAAAACGAAATTCCACGACAGCGAAAGAACGCAGCGCAGTTACAATGCCGGGCTTTTCTCGCGCCTGCGCAGTTGACCGTGTGGCGGCGCGCCAGTAGGTTTGCAGCAGATCGGTAAAGGTTGGCCAGAATAGATCTACTGCAAAATCAATATTTATCAATCACAAGAACCTGAAATAAATAAAAAAAAAGACATATTATACATTATTCTATAAACTTCACTGAGAATTTTAATAGCTTTTCTTTGGAAATTAGAATCTTCGATTGATGAAGAACTGCATATTGATGCAGATAATTTACAGTCGATATATACAAATTATCGGTTGCTGATATATTCACAAAGTTTATAAAATTCAATATGACTGCCGCGGGGTAGAGTGTGGCGCGCAGTTTTGTTGATAGTGCATTTTGATCTGTTTTTATGTGGTAAATAAGAGTGCTGGAGCTTAATTAAGTGATGGGACAGTGTGCCGGAATGCCTGGAGTATGTGCGGATTGTATTCCATAGTACAGGCAAGCGATTCATGGGTAAATGCTGACTGCTAGTGGAAGGGTATAGTAACTGCATGGTGTGAGTACTTGTCTCTGCATGCCACAATGTTGTTTCTAGCCTATTAAATTTACTCCGTGCTTACAATCTCCTCCATTTCTATTATTTGGAAAATGTGTTCATTTATAATGAATACTGTGCTGTCAATAGTATTTACGCATAAATATGCCTGCATTCATCGGTACAATACGTCGAAGTTGATTAATTCCAAATTAAAAATATTTCTCAACTGCAAATAACTTTTAAGGGGTTCATGCATATTAATCCACGTGTCTCATCGAGGAATGCATAGTCTTTACTAAACGGCACATAAATCGCAGCTACAATCAGAGTGCCGGCGATAAAGTGAACTCGCCGGGATTAATCCAGTTTCGGTGGCGCTCGAAATTGCGGGCGGCCCGATTAAGTGATTCCGCCGTGAAAAACTCGTGCGCCAATCGATAATCCAGTGGTTCACGATCCGTAGAACGCGATGGACACGTTGGTGTATGGTGGTGTATGCGGTCGGCGGGACTAATGAGCCGGCACGCACAGACCAGAGCTGGAGAAATACTCCTGGCCAAACTGGTCGAACAGAGCTCCATCTGTTTTATGGTCAATCAAGCGACCGCCTTGGCGCGCTTGCATTCAATCGAGTGTAATTTCGCCGCGAATTGATTATTCCCGAGATCGAAGTAAACCAATTCCATGGGAATACAAATCGGTCGGAGAAATGTGGGTCGCCGGAGGAGTGATTGGAATTCTTGTAACGCTCGACGAGCCCAGCCAATAAGTACGCTTTACGGCGCGGGAACTCGCCAGATTGAAAGGAACTCGTTTGTTCCTGCAATCAATTATAAGAGTGAAGTTTCTACTATTACCGTCCCATCAGTAGGATAGGAACGCATTCTGTACAGTTACGGGCCCGAAACGACACGATTTCACTCTGATCCCTTTGTCTTCCAACTGTCAACTTGGTTAGCTTTCACACTTTGATAAAGACATGCCTGAATCCTGTTGGAATGAAACTTGCGAAATTACTTGGTTAAGTTAAATAGACGTAGACATATATAATAGATTATTCTCTTGAAAAGCTTCTTTCAACTTGCACTTTACTCATAAAGTTCATTCGGCACGACATAAAACTGTAAACGGATCATCAGATCGCGTGGGGAAACTTGCAAAATATTCAGGATACAGGCATTCAAATTCGAAAGTCAGTTAAAGTTTAGAGCCGGTGACAGATTCATTATTCAAGACGTATTAAGAGAATGAGTCATCCATAAAAAGGTCGGTGCGAGCCCCTTATTTCCGTTAACCGCAGGACGGACGAATCCATGGTGCTCCAGGGCCGTTAACGATAAAAGCGTGCGAGTACCATATCTCCGTTGTGTTCGTAAACTACAGGCGGTAGCGTCAGCAGAGGGAGGCAGAGCCGTGGAGGGCGGCAAAAGAGATGATAAACAGTTTCGGGTAGAGGTTAACTCGTTTCCGGACCGCTACGAGTAACTCTCCCCAAGTGGTCTAAGAAATTGCCTGGTAAGGCGATACGATGCGTTGCTACCTCCTGCCCCATGAAACTCGAAAAACAGCCGTAGACGCCGACACGATATCACGTATGCCGAAACTGTCTCGAGATGCCCGATAGAATATTTCGCCCTGAACTCGCGATAGATAACCTGAGCTATTTACCTTTCCCTACAGGCTGACTCACGAGTCCTTTGACATCTTGTTCACTGTCGAATTCTGGATAATCCTGACCTCCTAACCTTTGACTTCACCCAGCTTACACCCATTAGAATATGAATCAATAAGCTCTGTGACCTACGGTTGCACCTCACGAATTATTGTCGAGTTTCCCCGAGCATTATTATAACCGTGACTTGTAACCTTTTTTGCTTCATGTATGGGGTTTGCCGCATCATTGTTTCCAGCATCGTCATAGAGATTCCCAAACTCGGCGAAGGACGGGCTAACTTCCGTAACGGTTTTGATATACGATACTTTCATTGTTTATAAAGTTCCGGAGGCGCGGTGGGAGTAGCACCGAGGTCGATAAAGAGTTTCGGTATCGTTAACTCGATTCTCAAGGGCAGCTTACCCTCCGCCGGAGAGGGCTAAGAAGTTATCTCGTTCCTCGACGGCACGCCCCTCTCTTTTCCAGAAAAGAGAATGTACAGTGCAATAGCTACCACATATTATGCGCAGGAAGGCAGGTAGACAGCAAAATCGCACGAGGCTCACTTCGTCTGGAATAACAGGTCGATAAAAATAAATAATACACTGGCTGAAATAGAGGCCTCTAGCCGTAAATCTAGGTGTAATATCTTATCTTAATGTTTCTAGAGGGATAGTGGAATTGCTGTTCTATTTCTGCCATCTTTTAGGGATTGACTGTAAATTCCTTGCGACATTTTACAGTCATGGCCGCTTCTTGGTATTTTCTGGAAGCCTGAAAAATCAATAGACCTCCAGGAATGATTTAAATCGGTATAAATATAACCAAGTAAGTTTGAGATGAGCCCGATGAGTTTAAAATGCCAGGGCAGGTAAAAAGGGCCGGAGGTTTTAGAGTGGAATCGAGTGGTTGCGGCATCCCTATCGAAGAGATATAAAGCGGCGGATATGCAAATGCCTCTCTGCAAGCTCAGGCAATTTTTATTCGAATAGACGAATACTTTCGTAAACCCCCTGAACCCCATAACTCGTTGCCGCCGGACAAAGTAGCTCGTTCGAAGCTGCTTCCGCTGCCCTATCTCTTCTGTGATAATCTGCTTGTTTTATTGGCAGTCTCGTTTTAACAGCACTTTATACGAATGTTTCCTAGCCACAACCAACGATATACTTTCTCTTCTCTACTTATGTTGTATTTTTAATGCACGCATTTGAACTTATAATTCTTCTCCACCTATTTTTGAGTGGTTGGGTAAAACGGGATAAAGTTTTCAAAGAATGTGTGAATATGTGACAGAGGCTAGAACAGGAGCTTTCAGTAGATCGGTAAAGTCCGCAATGTGAGAATAATGTTTCCTGCATTTATCAGACAAGGTGAGAAGGAGAGAGGGAGCGAGCGGTAGCGGGCGAAAGGAAATAAGAGCAAAGGTCTACACGGGCCGCGAACGTAGCGAAAAATAAATATATTAAGTACACCTTTCTTTGGCAAACGCAACAGGTTGTGGCAGGCGGACTTAAAATATGCGCGAATCTAACGCGCTTTGAGCCGGCAGACGCTTTCGCCAACTTCGTCACGGGACGAGAAACATTGTCACGTAGCCAGTGCATTTGTTCATGTTGAAACAGTTAATCGCTGCTTTTGGCCAGAGATTCGCTAAATTAAAAGCTTTACACGTGGCATCCGAGTGCCGTCAAAGGCACTTAAAGTCAAGTGGCAGTAAATAAGGCTGTGTATTGAAAAATCCAACCACATTCAAAACCACAGGCAGAAATGTTGCAAGCTGTCACTGAACAGTATGCAGTATTGTATGAAAAATGTATTAAGCTCCTGGTTTCATTTGACTGTCAGGTTTTTTTGAAATCCATATTCCGAAATATCAAGCGTATACTGTCTTTCCATGTACCTCATGGTTGTTTGCCGTTTTTTTCTGAAATTTCACCGGCTTCATAGTTCGCGGAATATTAGCAATATTATTCCCCAATAGACAGAGAGAAAACGAGATTTTTGCATCTGGACATCGGGGATGCAGGCTCAAAGTGAATGTTTGAAATGACAGATTGAAAGAGTACAAAGTTAGTGGATCCTGACGTTTTTCAAAGCATCGCGCAACATTACACTAGGCTGCCTGGCCGAGTAACACAGGCTGTCCGCTGCAAATCGGCGCTGGATGCACTTTTTTCGGTCGTCCGAACGTGAAATCGTGCCAGCCAGTATTTTACAAGCCATCAGCAAAGCAAAAACCCGGTGGCATGCTCTAATTTTTCCATCGATCAAATTCAAGCAACGAGAGTCCGTCAGTTAGCAGACTCTGGGGCAGGTGTACATGGCGAGAGCAACTAGTCCGGTAATAGGGAACGTCGAACACAGAGAACTTACATTAATTCCACGAGTTTGACTGTCACACATTGAAACGGTTGTCAGTCACAAGAAGGCACATGCCCTATAAATCGCAGTATCATCAAGAACGGGAAATAAAATCGGAGCTCGTCGAAATCCCATCGGATCACTCTGGCGATGAGAAGAGTGGGGCTAGGAGGTTGTGGTAGCCACGCACACTCGGGAATATGCGTAGCCAGCGAAATTTGCAACACAGATATGGGCGAAACCTTTTAAAAGCGCGGCCTCGCTAAATGGCGAGTGATAACGGATGCTAATGCCCGGCTGCATTTCGAGCAGGAACGCCAACAACCGCTCGGCCATAATAGCTTTTAATAACGTTTGGCAGAAAAGCGTGTGGCCGAGAGTTAATGCGAAAGCTGGCCCTTCCTCTTTGCCTGGTTTCACATAAATATATTAAACGAACGCATCTAGCATGGAAAAACGCTAATATCATTTATAACAATTCCCACTAGCTTCCGCATCGGAACACTCTTTCCTGCAACTCTTTACCTTAAGTACCTTCGCGCTTCGTTTCGATACGGAATTTTTAAGGGTAATTATATAACTAAGCATGCTTTAAAAAGAATAATATCATAGATCGTGTTGTAAATAAACAATAAACAAACGGGTGCTAAAAGTAGTGAGAAATATAATTCAAAGGCTTTGAAAGTACTGTAACTGAAAAGGTTCGCAGTAGTATAAGTCAGCGGCAGGCCAGGCGCACTGACGAAGATGACTATCACGCCTCACGCGAAATCCTGTTAAAACAAAATTAAAAAAGGTATCCCGCCGATTATAACATGCACCTATCGATGGTTAATAGCCGCCTAATAAATCTCAGCTCTTAACAAGCACGGACTACATTGTGGATAAACATATTTTACACGTCGGAACACAAAATTTGCATAAACCTCGTTAAAGCGGGATAATAAAAATATATGCTTATTACAACATGGTAGAAAGTCCCCTGGTCCAGTTTTTGTATCATATATGACAGGGTTTCCCAAAAAAAATCTAAATTAATGACTTGCATTAATTACCTCGACGCGTTATTAACGTCAGAGACGCTTACAAAAGCATTCATAAATCCTACCTAAACAAAAAGCGCCGGCACTCTGATCGCGACATTACGAAGGGACGAAGCCCGACTGACCTACAAAAAAGTCAAGCATCAAAGTACGAAACCTTGAATCCAGACTCAGGGTGGAGGGGCAAGCGGAGTAGTCTAGAAAACGCGGCGCGCTCCCCGATAAAAGGTTTCGGCGAAGTGTTCTGAAAAAAGTGCCGGAGCTTTTAGGACTATCCGAGCAAGTCTAGCGGCGATGGTGTGGTTGCTTGGGTACCGGCAGTCTCGAGTCCGTCGAGCAGCTTCGGATTTTAATAGCAGGCGCACCTTTGCAACGACTAGAAGAAGAAGCCACGTGTCGGTGGGTGGGGGCTGAAAGCAGATGGGTAAGAGAGATATTGAGGTGGAAAGGTACCGAGTAGGAAGAGGAGGAGGGAGCAAGGCGGAGGAAGTAGATAGGGTCATCCTGACACGGCAGCCGTTTGCGCTCGTCGCACGGTATTTAGAGGTTTAATGCGAGCAGACTGAAATGCAGACCGGACAAGCGTGTACCAGGGCCGGGAGGGACTCGATGGAGTGAGCGGGCTAATGAATAGGGTGTTAGCGAAACACCATGTAACTGCTAACGTGGAAGCGTACACCACCTACGTATACCCGCTCCCACACCCGCCTATCTAGACCACGTGTCCCTCTGACAGTCTCTTCGTGCGCGCTTAGGCGCCACACACAGCCAGCCCAACTCGGCCTCCGCTCCCTTTCCCTCTCTCTCTTCCCGTCGACACATACTCCACGCGCCAGTTATTCCAGGATACCGGATTATCCTTCCAGGGTGCTCCTCGCGCAACACATCCTACCCACCATACAGGGATTCCGCATCGCATTAGTCACGCATGGAAAGAAGCACCTCGGTTTTTGTACTCATTTGAACAGATTAGCTCCTACTGCGGGAGATCTGCTTGGCTCCTATTAACGATTGTAGTTGATGTAGAAGAGATGGTTCAACATAATTAGTAAAATGAGAATATTCTGCGATGGCTAAATATTTAAATTACTTCGTTCTCGAAAAAACGACTCATACGTAGAAACCGTCGAATGCTAATCTCGACATTCGCTCAGTACAAACACAGCATGAATACTACTTCCTTCAGTTATTGCATTTCTTGTATACTTCAGCTTTATTCGCATGCTTTCGTGATTTTTCTCGAGAAGAGGGGGTGAGCGCGTAGGTGTGTGCGGCTAGGAACGTGTGTGTGGGTAGAACCAATGCAGAATACATTGGCCTTGTGTTATCGCGTATGCACGATGCCCGCTCTCCGCAGGGCTCCGAACAAAGTCGGCATAAATTATTCAACAATCGGGCGCGGCCGCGATGAGCTTATGTAAGCGAGGCCGCCTCGAAATCTCTAAATCCACCAGGAAAGATTATAGCTACACGTTCGAACGGCACGCATAATTGCGGGCTTACCCTCGGCACCCGCCCTCCACCCCCCAGCAACGATCACACGCACCGCTGGCGAACGTCCAAAAGTATTAAACGCTCATTTGTCAAGAATCCAGCCGAACCTAAGTTCCACCATGAACACTGCTATCATGTCGAGGAGACAGTCATACGTGTTTCTTTATAACATATTAATGAAACCGAGTAAGCGAAACGCATTTGCGAACTCCAGAAATTTCAGATTCGACCAAAAGTAAATTTACTTTCTCAAAAGTTATAAGTCAGAACATTTATCTTTCTATTCGCAGCGTATTGTTGTCATTCGCAGTTTCCGAAAGTTCGCTGAGCACAACCCGAAGGGCTTCACCGCCATTTTAACCGGTCCCCACTCGTAACTCTTGCTGGAAGAGCCAGTGTAAACGTACGGAGTGGAAAGCCCAGTCAAATCCGAAAAACTTTCGCCGGCCATGTAACCTGCTTTCAGGAAGGTTGAAGGTAGCATTTAAAGCACTAGCACGCGGAATAATGACGATGGCTTGTCAGGCTGCTCTTCGTCCCAGGGAATGAGAGCCGGTGGAGTAAAATGGAGGAGTTTTGCGAGGGCAGGCAAAAATTTGTCGTGGTTTCCTCTGCGCACACACGTGTACGTGTGCACTGTGCTGTTGCCAAGGTAAAAAGCTATGATAATAGAAGCGTAAAGAGGGTCCGGGGTTATTTCATAATTACAGACTGTACTTAGACGAGCGTGCATTACGCCCGCTACAGCTCGACCTACCCTTATTTCTCCCTCTCCCTCTCTCTTCTTCCCTTTAGAGTCAGTGGCGTAGGTGCATATATTCGTATCAGGGAATTAAGAGCACCGGCTTGCTGCCTCCTTTCCACGAAATCCGTGGCGCAAGCCACTTCCTCCTATTCTTTCGCGCCTTTCTTCTCCTTTTCGGCGACATCGTTACGGCCATTAGCGGGTTATGGGATTTTGCCTTAATTAAACATACAGCGAGTATACCCGCAACTTTTGTTGCCTCCTTCTCGACCCGCCTCCTCGGCCACCCAAAAGCCCCACTCTTCGGCTACTTTGCGAACACTCGCCCTTTGTTCTCTGCCGTTAAAGCTGGCCTTCTGGGATGTTTCTAGGGATTTGGGGCTCCAGAACCCTGCCCGACCATCTTCCTTAGATATTCATGGCTTTGTTCTTAGCCAGTTAGTCGTGGCACACATTCCAGAGGTTGTTAATCTTTTATTGAGTTATACTGCGTCTTTCTTTTAAACACCCTCGCGCTTCAACACTGTGTAAGAACCTAGGCTGCTACTTACACCTTAGCATTTTATAGTAATATGAAAATTGAATAGCTTGGCTTCTTCATGGTCAGTATAATTACATACACAAAAGTTCCATTAATTAGATGCAAGAAGTAGGTACACACGCATAACTATTTCAGATCCATTCAGTCGGAAGCTGGCATTCTCGGCGTTTTAAGACCCAATTCACCATCAATATCTCCCCTATGTCCTGAATAATAGCTCATTATGAAGTCGCAGCGCAGTGGAGTGATATACAGAGCTAATCGAATCCTCGGTAACCATAGATCACGTCAAACGTCAGCGTATGTCAGGAAACGGGCTCCTCTGAGGGTGCAGTCGATCTCGCCAAGTTCCTACATTTGATGCATGTGATGTCGACGTCTTTCTTCCTCCGGGCATGTGTATATGTCGGTATGCACGCTTGTGTGTGTCCATGTTCAAGCCCCTCATTCCTCAGTGGTTGGATGACGTTTCTAGGGAGGTTTGTCCCCCGTAGTCAGCGTTGACAGGGGCCAGGCCACCCAGTAGAAGCATTCCTATATAACCGAAGCGTGTACAATACGCCCTTCCACCCACCGATGCGCACCCACTTCCCCCCGTCCTGTACCAACATCTTCGAGGGCACTGCTTGTGCACATTCTGTGTACGTCCCCTACCCTCGTAAAATACACGGACTTGCTGGCTCTCCACTTTTCCTCTTCCACGAGGAATTTCCTGTGGTTAAGCCGGATCCACACTCTCCCGCTAATCTTTCAGCTGGGCAACATCGATCTTTTGACCTGGTAATTCATTTCAATGTTGGAGTGTTATGAAAAGTCAATTTAATTGATTGTGTATGTTATGATTAAAATAACTTCATAGTTTGGTAGATAAGAGTTCGAAGAAATTTATTGGGGTAATGCTCTTTATTCCCTGCAATTCCTTTTGCCAGATGTTTTTATCTTCGTACGCCTATCATCTTACCCCTCTTGATTGCTATTTTTCCAATCACTTTGGTCGCCACAGCCCTTCGTAGTATATCCTAGTGGCTCTGTTTTCCTAGAAGTTTGTCCGGCATCAGGGGCTGAAGGGCTCGCCCTTTGCGTGTGGCATCAAGTTGACTGCATTCATTAAGTTCTCGCACCTTTTGGTCGCCGGTCCGAGGAAGGAACTTTGTCGGCGCTCGATCGACCACGAGTGAGGCTAAGGAGGTTCAAGTGCGCTTTGAAATCGATGCCACTTACGTTGTTCTGAGCGAGCGAGGCCAGCCCGCTTCCTAGCCGCTTTCAAGTGATATATAAGCGCTTTATCTGCCAGACAAGTAGGTCTTCTGAGCGACGCCGCCGGGTGGGCTACGCGCCTGGAAATCCGAGGCGAACGTTCTTCTCTCTTCTCTTCTCTTCTCTTCTCTTCTCTTCTCTTCTCTTCTCTTCTCTCCCTTCTCTTGCCGGGGAGCCAGACCGCTCTCCAAGACTCGCGAGCCCCGTTTGTAAACCAAGGCGGTAAGCTACTTGCCAGTAATACAAGGTAAACTCACTCCCCAAGATTTCGTCCCGATGTTCTTCAATGTTATTCTTCCAATCGATATCTCCCGCTCTACTTTGTCTTTGGCCATTTTTATTTTCTTCACTATTTTGTTCATATGCGAAAACAGGACGCATTTTGCCCTGACGGGAATCTAAGAGTGTCGAAAAAAACCTTTATCAGCAGTGGTTCAATTCATTGTGGCACACTCAAGCAACGTCACAAGATCAATTAAGATTTTGCTATGATGATGAGCATTTTTTTTAATTCGCCTCGGCAAGGGCACCTTTGACAAATCCGCCGGACTGTTTACAAGCCGTTTAGCAGGGACAAAAGCGAACGCAATTGGCAGAGGAAGCTTGTTTAATCCCGTATCACTCGATAACGAATGAAATTTATGGGCGAGCTAAATAATATTTAATTCGTATCTCGACCAGTGAGAGAGACTCGCACGACAGGGAGATACAAGCGGTAGCCGGATGGTCTTAGCAGGATTTATCGGTGCATAATATTGCGCACCGTTTCGGAAGCACTCGCGCGCACGCCTCTCGTCAGCGAATATTGCACTGTGATCGCCAAATGGAATTAATCGCATTATAAATCGGTTAATAATATGATTATTCACTTCATTACAACGCTGCTGGTCGGAGCCAAGTAATTAGCCAGCAAATTTATCCTTAATCGTAACAACGTGTTCGACGCGGAAACGCTGTTTGTAAATTCTCGTCGATTAATTGTCCCGTAACGACTGGCTGATGAATGGTAATCCCATTGGCCGGCTGCAAAGTTCTCTCCACACAGATATAGCTGTTCGAAAGGAATTATGATCACAGGTAGCTCGTTTCCTTTGCCGGGATGCTTTTGTGACTTTTTAGGATTACTTTTCCAGTGGGGACTTATCGTAACTTTGGATTAGAACTCGGTTGGAACAAGTCCGACCCTGATGCAGAGTTAAGGGTTTCGCTATTTGCTCTAGTGTTCTCCGAAAGGCCTCGCTTGTTAGCTTAATGAGCTGCGCTCGTGTCAGACATAATCGTTTATTTTGCTTTGCGCGAAATATCATGTCTGAAATTACACTATAACCTGAGGTGCAGTTGCAAGTACTTGCAGGAACAATTACACGTTCAAGGACAATATAATTACATGTAATTTCAGTAAAGCTTGAAATTTGATAATGAACATCATGAATTTCTCTTATCTGTACAATCGCTAGTTCGACTTGACTGCATTGTTCGAAGCAAGAAGGGCCAGTTTAGAGGTGAGACAGGAGGAGGAGGGGGCCAATGGGAGGGTGGCATCGATATTTCCCCTGGACCCGTAGGAGCGTTCGCCCGTGACAAGTACAAAAAAGCTGAGTGACATCGGTGCAATGTGACAATTATCTTTGACATGAATTTCATTTCACCGATCTGTCGTGCATTTATCTCGCGCGTAGCCTGCTCTCCACTCACAGCATGCTACTGCTGCTGCATAGCCGCCCGAAGGGAACTCGGGCAAACGTGGAATTCGAACGGCTTTAAGCAGATACGACGTGTTCCTCTCTCGTTTTCTCTCTTGCCACATATACATGTCGGCGTGAGTGTATGCTGGCGAGCACGTGTTAAGGATGTCAATACGACTAATTCCATCAAAAGTGCTTAGCCCGCAGTAATAGCGTGTGTGCCGCGCCCGGTGATAAGAGGCGCTGGGAACCTGCATTTCTGTCTGCTTGCACGCTGGACGCACATCAATCCACCTGACAATTTTCCTTCCATCCGAAAATACGCTACTATTTAATACACAGATGCACGCGCCCACCTGTGCTCAGCCCGAGAGTTACGTGTGGGCATTAGCACACGAGCGCCCCTGTTAATCGGATCCAATCAATCACTGATGATAATCTCTTTACGCATATTGCATAAATGTTACTTCCCAACGTATAATTCCGGCCCTCGACGAATCCCTACCGTGCTTAGTCTGATCAGCTCATCTTTTGGTACTGATGTTGCTTCGACTACTACCCAATGTAATTTCTCGACACTTTCAAGCGATCTTCGGCCAGCGGATTTGCAGTCGTTTCTGGCCGGAGGAAAATCCACTTTTTACTAGATACTTCTTCGTCCCTTGGTTAATGGGGCTTTCGAACGCGCCAGGCGCATTACAGTTTTACAAATTGAAAGTACCGGGACTCGAAGATTTCAACTTCATCCTGCAACATTGCCCTCGTGGATAATGATAAAAATTGTGACGTCCTTCACTTTCATATGCAGGACGCAATATTTTTGCTGATGCACCAGAAGAATGTAAAACAAACAGATTTTTATCCAATGATGCGAGTTTTTAATTTGAGAAAATATTGGAATTGAAAATGGAACCTTGCTGATGATTTAATACGACTTAATCCTGAAAGCATGGATAATCGTGTAGAATCCTTCCGACGGGCAATATGTTTATCAGGCCAGTGTTTATTGTTTAAACGAAAGAGGTGTGCGAGGATCGACAATGGCGAGAAGGAGGGCTTGTTTGTTAATTTGTCATAGGATAATCCGTACGCCAGCGTCGCATAAAGATCTCGCATACACGTTGCTTGCCCTTCTACGTTTCTCTGTTTGCGGTGTGTCGACGAGAAGCGTAAATAAGTATGGGTATTAGCACGAAAAATGCGTCGCTTACATTAGTTGAGCAAGAAGAGGGGCTGACCCCGGCGATTCCTAAATATGGATTAAGAGAGGCGCGCTTCAATTAAGTCGCTCGGAAGACACATTTATGCTAGCTTTACTGCACGAACAATTCTGTGTACGCTGGGTTTAATGGCTTTGCGCACGCAAATCCGAAGTTCGCCATAGTTCTTCGCGTTGCCGTTCGCTCGCTTTATGGAACTGTTAGTGTTGCTACTTAATCAATTTAGCAGAATCAATTTGTTTCAGTGTAAAATTGTCTATTTTTGTAATGTGATTAGAAATCTGAATTATCTGAAATATGAATATTCCCGTAAATTCTTTCTAAAATTTAAATCAATCTTCGAACTCTTCATTCGTTTTTTGAAGTTCAACACTTGGAAAGGATTTACTGTATTTCACAAAAAGTTTGAAGACGTAACCATCGAGTGAAGTTTATGCTGCGTGGACAACACACTAAGGTGACGTTACAACCTGGTAAGGCGACGAGGAAAAGGGTTGCAGAGACGAGCGTAGCCGTGGGTGGGGGGATTGCGTTTCATATTCATTACATCGGTAGCTATTTGTCACAGACTGGTATCGCGCTGAAATACTGGCCGAGATAGCCGCGCACCCCTGTTGCATTGTTAAAACGTCCCGAGAAAAAAAGCCTCTTCTTGAGCGTGGACAAAATAAAACCCCTTCTGCACTGCCACCTTGCCATCCGAGGGCCATCGGTCACACCTTTATTACTGGCAGCTCCCTTACAATTCATTCTGCAAAATATTTTCTCTTCAAAAGTTACAAAATTGAATTATAAATTTGTTGGTGCTCGGAGCTCTCAGTATTCTCAATACTTTCAAGTATTACAATGCAGATTACAGCGAGGCGCGGCAAATAAAATTTATAAAATAATCTCGTTCGTTGCATTATCTCGCCCAGTGGGATCGCCTTGCATTGTTCGCATTCCCCCTGGCAATGAATTGCCCGACTGACAAGGGGGGATCGCATCAATCGGCAACTTCCTCTCTATCACGACGTGATAAACTCCCAACACGCTTCCTCTCCCCGTGGCTTACGTATGCAGCAGCAAAATACAGACTTACGAGCCTGGCTCACATAATTTTCTGGTATTAACGACCAATGATCCACGAGCCTCCCTCGATTTTACTGGACTACTCTGTCAGTTTCCAGCCCCCCGAGTCTCGGATTCGTTCTGTCGGCCGTAAGAATAACTGATGTTGACAGAGTCCCGCGCCCGCCAGAGGATTAACAAGCCTGATTTATATTCATACATTCGTCAATTACACAGTCCTAGTATCTAGACCTCATCTCGGCGCGAGATATTCTAAAAAGATATTTACATGCACGGAAGGAAAGGAAAGTGTAGGTTAGCGAGCAGTCAGTTGTACGCCCCGACGAGCCGCCAGCGCTACGTCCGAGAGCCACCCCTGCATTAGTTAGGGCTTCCTCCTTCGTTGTTACTTATTTAAAGTTTCGAATCTCCCAAATATACTCGAATTAAGATTAGTCGAAATAAATCGTCAAATGCAATCACTATTCCAATTAGAAATAGCCGAACAATCAGAAACAAGTGATCCGAATTGTGCAAGGGTTGCTGCTTTCAAGGGGAAGGGGATAAAAATGGCTAGAAGAGGAGCAGAGAGCGTTGGGGTTGAAGCAGGCTTAGCGAGGGGTGTGAAGGTGAGCTGGTGAGAAGGCAAAAAAATAATTTGGGAAACCGCGGACACACGATACACCGGTATCTGCAGGGAAGCACGCGCATTATGTCAGGCGTGTTGGTATGGGGGCAACGGGGTCGCAGAGAGCGTGGCCAGGAAAACACTGGTGAAAGAGCGGGCAGGGGTTGGGTATGTAGTGACTGCGGGGGTCGAGGCAGCGGGGGTGTTAAACGCAACATTTTTCAGCAGATAAGTCACGTATGTTTAATTATGTATATTACTGGGCCTGCGGCAGCCTGGGAAAGCGGAGCGCCATCAGCCTCGGTTTCGCCACCCCTTGTCACCCATTCCCCATTCCCCTCGACGCCGCTCGCACAAAGGGAGAACGAAAAATAGAAGGCGGGTGCGAGCAACGAGGGGAAGGGAATGGGGAGGAGGGCCTGCTTGTATGCTGGCTATATTTTATTTTCATTATTAATGTCGCGCGTGCGTGCCCCATAGTAATTAGGCGGCGGGCCTCCTGGAATGCCGAATTCCGCGGCTAGCTGGCTGACTCCGCACGCTCTCTCGCCAGTCCAGCTACCAGTGTCCACCTCGGCGAAACACGTTCCACCCTGCCGCAATTGCTTTAGTACACTAGCTCTTCTCGTTATTTGGCCAGCCCGTGTATTCTTAATTCGCCCGGGCAGCTTATATTGCGATGCGGATAAATATTTGGCTGCCAAGGATTCCCCGAGTTCGAGCCGCAGTGAAATGAGAGAGCTGCGCGGAGAATTCTTGAGCGGGTTCATTTCGGTGTCCTTGGGAAAAGAGAGTTGACTGTGTGATTGCACTCTTGTAATCCAGGCATAAATATTTGACAAGTTTTCTACCCCAAGATGTTGGATTTTGTAAAATAGTAAGAGAAAAGCCGTGTTAATGAATTAATTAAGAACTTATTTAAGTGCTGAAGTACATAAGAATAGATCTGGTATCAGACTCTCTTAAAAGTGTTAATTCGAGCCAATGTATTCCACCTCGGACATGGAATAACAAGTACTTCCTTTGACCACGGAGTTGCCAGGCTATTTTCCTTGTTCACGTTGATGCATATGGACATTGCCTTACTTTCTGAGTACTACACATTGACGTGCCAGTGGATAAAGCGGATTCTTCGCGTTTTCTGGTCCGATATTAGCAGGCAACGATGCGTACTCCTCGTTTGTACTCGGGCAACGCTCGGGGACACGCAATTGTAGCTCGACAGAGTCGAGTGAAGGCGGAGGGTGCGTGACGCTAAGCGAGTCCGATTTAGAAGCGATACTCTCGCCAATTACGGCATATCTCATAGTTTGATAGTTTGCTAGAGAATGTTATTCCCTCAAATAAAACTATTCTCTTCCTCTCTTCACCTTCCCCTAGGATATTGTCACATGGCAACTGCAATCTTGCATCAAATGCCACTATTTATCTGGACCTATGTCATTAGTGGACACGGCGCAACAAAAACGCAGTTACTATTTTTCGCGGAACTGCATGTTACAATAGTTGGACGTATGCTAATTCTCCATACTAATCAGGGCAACTTTGAAAACATATCATTCGCGTGTTCAAAGGGGATTACGCAACTACAGTGTTCTAACTGAACTGGAGCTTTCCAGGAGTAAGTAGCTTTAGCATGATAAAGCTGAGCTTTAGCTTTGGCGTCTCTCCGCTCCCGCCGCTTCTAATGATCTAATATCTGGCCGTCAGAAGCGAGAAGCGGCTGGGTCCAGTAGCAGATATCCGCTTACGAGTTAATTTACTTCCATCCCTCAAGGAAAGTGCGTTCTCTTTGGGCACGCAGTACGCCTGTCTTCTCCATGGGTATCCTTTTTTCTCCCCCCACCTTCTGTTTTTCAGCAATTACCCCCCGCAAACCAGGTTGTGAGCTACATGTTAGTAGCTGTAAACCACATTCATTGTCGGGGACTTCATTTACCTCCTCCGTTTTTCGACGGAGCCTATTCCACTTTTTTCCACGGAAAATTTTCTGGAGAATGGCAATTAGCCGCTGTCCCACTCTGACACCTCCACCGTTTCCTTGTTCTCCAGGCACTGCAGTCTTTCAAGGAGTTTGCCTGCTTTAACTGTTCCCCGCACTCGACCTTAACGCATTCTTATGAGGTTACCGTACGTAGAGAGTAACTTTCTTTAAAGCTGCGATCATTAAAATCGTTTGCAAGTTGGCAAAACTCACGTGCAACTTGGAGAGTTAATGCATGAGGATGAAAAAGTACGACTAAAGAACGAAGTCACGTTGGACTTCCCACAGTGTTGCGCGTATAACGCTGTCAGTCCTTGCCTTTTATTAATTAATATCATTAAATACGGTCGAACACCCATGGGTAAAGCAACCTCCGCACCCGCAAGCTCAAACTTCCTCCTCCATCCCCTATCCTTGTGCGTTATCTTGGTAGGTTGGTCTGTTTATGACTGCTTAAGCGGGGTCGCTCTATAGATAGGAAGATAACAGAACCACATGTGGGTCTGTGTTGTGAATCCACGCCTATCTTGAACGTGGAATGGTGAATAGCAGAAATCTCTCTTTGGCATAGCTATTCTCTCTTTGATTGTAGATCTTGACATGTAATTATTTATTATCCGAAGAGGTCTGTCATGACTAGTCATGCATGTAAGGCAAGGAAATGGTTCTCTTTGAATTGTAGATATTCTTGGTAACAATATTATATCCCCGTCGGAAATGGGAAATTGTAATGGAGATCGAAGAGAAAAATCAAGCAATATGGTGGGTCTTATTGGAGTGTACAGGGGTTTGCAGTATTAACGCACCCAGTTGTTGACTGCACGACTCGATTCAGCCCCCAAAGAATCTATCATTAATACCAGGCTGCAACGGCCAATCCCTTACCCTTGAGAATAGAGCTGATCAGAAATGCATCCTCCGGGATTTGTATTGATCTTAGATCCCAAGTGCAGGGAAAGGGAAACTTAAATCAATCATAGAGAAAACACGAACGTCATTCTCAGAAGTACTTTTCATTCGAGTAGAATGATTACAACGGTATTTAATGGATCGTTCTGCCAGCATTGCACTCAGCAGCAAAAGGGCCAGGGTTGATGAGATTGAAACGCAAAACACGAGGACACGCGAGATTTAATTAAAATCACTGGTGCATTCAGAGCACACCGGGAGAGAGTGTATACGTTGAGTACGGACGGACGATTAACACCATAGGGGCTAATTTGCATTGGCTAAGGTTTCCGCAGTAAGCAGTGCGGCGTTTACTAGGCGGCAGCGGGAGGGGTGACCGCCTGCAGATTAATGCTGGGTCGCGCGGCTTAATTATAATTCAGCCGGCGCTATCGGCGATCAGGCGGAATGCTCGCGATGTGTAATTAAAAATTAAAATAAAACCCTCGATAAGGGGACGATCAATCACGCGAGTAGTTGTGCTCGCCATTTCTCTCGTTCTTTCGCTTGCAGTTCCTCTGTTCCTCTTGGGACGGCCGGCCAGAATGCGCTGGCGGCCATATTTATAACCTCTAAAATGCGTGCCAACGGGGACTCGTAATCCAATTGCATATTTCCCGTCGCACCTCCCACATAAATAAGGAAAAACTGGGATCGTAAAAGCGCCGCTTTGCAGCAACAATTATGGCATCGTTCGTCCCCCGAATTAATGGTTCGAGAGAGAAAGGAGAGAAAGGAAACGAGGGCGAGGGAGCTTTGTCAAATCCTATCCCAGGCAACAGCGGGCTATACGTATTTCCGCTTCCCTGTAATTATGCGGTATCTTTGGTAATTGGGAAAGTTCAAAGTCTTATTCGTGATTGCGCGGAGTATATCCTGGAATGTTGGGATAACTACCGACGACCTGCTCGCTCTCATTTCAGAGTTCCTTCAGTTCCCGGTGTACTTTCGTATTTGCCCTCCCAGGGACAGTTAGTTCTCCCTGCCATTTGATCTCTGCTTCAATGGTATGGGGGTATAATCGGTGTAAAATACAACTTGTGTAAAATGTCGCACCACCCGGTCTAAATAATTTTTGCAGTAATCTTCTTCATTTCGTAGTCCCCAAGTTTATAATCCTGCAGCTACTTTAGACGGTTCTTCGCCACCTTATATTCTGTTTCTTGGAAAACAGTGACGCAAGAATACAAAGTAACCTTTAATTAATCCGACACGGCCCTTGCGCGTCGGCTGCTTAAAAATTCATCTACCAAAAGCGAACAGCGAAGTAGAGCGGGAGAATCGGATGGCCGCGCGCTTCTGGAAGGGGAGCAAAGAAGTCGGCGCAAAAACAGAGGCGACGGATACAAGTGGGGAAAGAAAGGGATGTGGCAAGAGACAAGTTATTTCATTCACGGATTTCCCATAAAATCAGGGTATCGAGAGGCTGGGGTGTCGTGCATTTAATAATGCAGGGCACACCGGATGTTCGTTGGCCGACGTAGCGAGGCCGCAAAGCGCGGCAGCCGAGAGAGAGAGAGCGAGAAAAGAGGTAGGAAAGGGAGGCAAATGGCCGGATAGATAGGAACCGGCTGGCAAGAGAAACACAGATAGGGCGGTGGAGGAAGGGCGTACTGTTGGCGACGGGGTAGACTCCGGGTTAAATATTTCAGAACGCATTTCCGCCTCGGAGACTGGTTTAGGCCGCTGCTGCCGGCCTCGGGCAAAAGCAGTGGCTACCATCACCCAAAAACACAGCTAGTAGTTACAGCGACAAATTCTGGCCTCGCCCTTTTTCAATACGGACTTTCCGGCCCGTTCTCTGTGGATGGTACAGAAAAAATGTTCGTTTAATATAATTAAGGCTAAATTACAGCGGAAACGATTCTGTTTCATGAAAGAGACTTATTTATAGACAGGCTTCTATAAATAGCAGAACGGATCGTGCGAGGAAAATGTCATGCACTTTTTCTCGTCAAGCTGAAGTACCCGGATAGGTCTGTGTAGCTTTCCTCAAACTCTACATGGGGTTATGCATACCCAGGCCGCCGGGAACCCTCCTGTCCAGGCAGCGTCGTGCAATCATTAATGCAATGCCCCTTAACCTTACGAACGGTTAGATGGATCGACGATCGGGGGTGCTTTGTCGCTCTCTCGATCGTAATAAACGCGATGGGCCGCAGCTCACTCGCTCGCCTGCACCACCTGCTTTATAGATCCCGTCGCTGAACTGTCACTGCACTCATCGCTTCCATATACCATACTTATTTGTAAAGCACTTAATAAAACGAATGATTTAAGGGTCCTTGTCAAGCAAGCCTAAGTTCAATTTGGTAGAGCGAGCGAGTTAAAAAGCATCGTTTACTAGGCGCTCGAGAAACTGTGTTCATCGCTTATGGAAACTTGCGCAAATCATTGGCAAGAGCGGAACACGGTGGCGCATAAAAAGAGGAAGTTTTGTAGGAGCAGAAGGAGTTTTGCGGGCGCGTGACATAATCTTAGGAATGCGAATGACAGTTTTTTTCAGCGGCAAGCATTCGCACCTGCGTCACCGCGTGTCCTCGACTAGGTGCACTTATATTGCGAGCGGCACAAGTGTAATTTCGTGGCCGATTCATTCGAGTCAAGTGCGTGTAAGCCGGGCCAGACCGGGGTGAGCGGCGCGCACACTCGAGCGTGGTTCGCAACCACCATGTAGAGGTAACTCTCGGTGCTGGGCCATTAACTGAAACGAGAGGTATACAACGAAGTGCGTAAATGCCACTCATATGAGCGCGCTCGCCCCTTGCCGTTATTCCTCGACCCCTGCCAACCTACCTCGCCGCACACCACCGCCTCTCCTTTCCTCCTATTAACTTTTTCCTATCCTATTTTTCTTTATTCTTACGCTAACATGTCTCGCAGGTATTGTAACAGAAGCTTTCTTCATGAAAATATTATTATTTAAAGGGACTTACATCCCCTGTGTTTATATTCCTCCCAACCCGCCCCATTTCTCTTTATTTTTGCCAGTTCTTTTCATGTACTTGGAAATACTGATATTCAAGAATAGTTTTTGTGGCGATCATATGTAAAATTGGAAGACGAATTTTTCGAAATGCAAAATGTAAATGGGTAGTATTGTACTTGGCTACAACAACCCCCAAGGTAACGTCTTACGCATACGAAAGCTCGGCCTCGACATTTTCGATCAGAATAGATTTACCAGGTCGAACACGACCACAAAGAAAAAGAATGCATTTCCACGGCAGCATGAAACTATATATTTGCCGGACAGTCCATCATGTTCAGATTGTAACCGCAATCGTATATTAGATACTTCGTTGTTCCGATGGAAAATCAGTTTCCATTTGAATTCATACGCCATTTCGAGGGGCCGGAGTGCGGTTTTATAAACAGTGTTAATGCCCTTTTGCTGATATGTTTTCGTTTTGTTGACGGGTGAACTAACTCGATGGTCTGGCAGATTGTGCTGTATCTCGCATTAATTCATATAATTCTGGATGCATTAAAATCACTAATAGGAAGGAGTTTCGCCTCTGGTTCGATTTTAATCACTGTTCCGCTTTTTAAAAAAGATTTATGAAATCGACAAAGGCCACGAAACATTCAGTTCGCCATTTTAATGAATTGTAATAACACATACAATCCTTGAATGTAATAAGAAGTAAACACACGGTGGAATTCCCGTTTTTAAAATGATTGCATGGGTAAAGCGAAAATTAAAGGGCAGTACAAATAAAATTGTGAAGTACAGTGAAGCCGGTGTTTAATACCTTTTCGTTAAAAAGGCATTCTCCAAAATTGCCGCCGTTAATTCGCCGTTTGACAGATTAATTAAGCGTTGGACCCTTCGCGCATTTGTCGAAATATAAAATCGTGCCGGCGCGCCACTGTTTGCTCGTTACTTATTGAATTTATTTACTCGCTTAAAACGGATGTATGGCTTACGGCCCCGTACCATTAAAATGATTTTAATCCGGATTGCGAGACCGAATGCTCGCGCCATCATCCCCCGAGGGGTCAGAATGAATCGGCGACGTGCACTCTCGATGTGGCCGCTTTAAAATCACCGCCGGATATGTTATTCCAACGGCAAGCTCGAATATTATAATAATTGTTCGTTCACGCAAATGGCCGGCTTCTTTCGCGGTCGACGTATTAACATGTGCTTGACATTTCATTATGCATGATGCTGAATCACTGACACTATGGTTGATTCTTCGACATTACCGCTGAAATTTGGAAAATTCAAGTAGTATAGAAAGCCTGCAAATGCGGCACTTATATTACTCAATTCATATTACACAGGTTTTACTTTAAACAATTATAAATTCCGAGCATAACTTCTATTATTACAAAAGCTATTTAAGTTGTCGCTGCAGAATATAGAGTTTCGCCCAATCCATGCAGGTCGTATTCAAACAGCTTGAAAATATGGTGTGTCGCTCGGCATTCTTTATTTCCGTGTCCATGCAGGAAAGTATGAGAAGCAGCAGCTCGAGTGTACAAACAGAATGCGGTGGATGAACTATCATGGCCATTATTACGATCGAAATACAAAGGTACTTTTTTCAGAGTGGGCAATAACGGCGGTGCCCCGCGGGGGGCAAAGCCGCTAGTAGGATCGATAAATCCGTCGGCGAAAAACGAAGCGGTCGCTCGTATGAAAAATCTGGAAATCCACTTTGTTATTTATGCGCCCGCCCGCCCGCCCGCTCGCCAAGATGCAGGGAGAGTCTGTGCGCTCGGCGGAGCTACGTGTGCATGTGGGACAAGATTATCATTTTTCCTCGAGAGCTGGATCTCGGCGGAGGCCGGGGCTATTACTTCTGGAGTTCTTTTCCCGCATGTTCCAACAGCCCTCCTCCCTCGACCTGATTCTTCTTCGCGCACAGCCGAAGGAGAGAGCGCCGGAAGCAGCCCGCAATTTTTTTCTAAGCCCAACTGCTACTCTACGATTTGCATCGGAATAACGGCACGACTCTCAGACTCGCTTTATGCGGTCCTTCATATTCCCCCCGCACGTTACTCTTCTACCTCTTTCGGCTTGTAGTAACAGAAATTAGGAACTCGCTCCTGAGACTCCATAGAAGTATATACCGCACAGCGCCTTACAGGTACAATCTTCCCCATAACATTCAATGGCGCTCTTACGCGAATAACATACTTTTTACGTATTACATACTATACACGTATTGGAGGACAAGGAATCCGTGGTATTACATATGCCTGAAAGGGCGTATCAATTTTCGCAATAATATTGTGAGAACATTTTAATGGAGAGTGAGGGTTAATGGTGTGTCATATAGAATTTCTCCGATAGCGGGTAAATGATAGGAGGTACACTTTTTGCATCAGTCAGAGGGAAGCCGATATAGTAGTTAGACTGCGAATATACATGGGGTGGAATAAGTCGGGCGGCGGCAGTGGCACGGGATCAGCCGCTATTTCCATTAGTCCTAAGCCTGCGGCATTAGCCTCACCTATTAATGAGTCAGTCCACCTAACACCGTCGCATCAGCGCACGTGAACCACGAATATGTGGGATACGTATACGAGGGATATGTTTTGTCCTGTTGGCCTCACGTGACAAGCTAAAACGCCCAGTCCATCTCTGGCCCTTTGCACGCCCTAAACGTTCTCCGCCACGCTGAATTATCAAGTAATAAGCTGTGCCCGTCGACTGAATCAAGCCTCTCTAACCCCAGTGCTATCACGGAAGCCTGATAACATTAACTGGACATCCCCTCCTATGGTATCACATAAATTTCTGAGAGTCATCCTGCCCGGCGCGTACCACCCCCTTGTTTTAAAAGTCGCTGGCATACTGAAATAGAAATTTCTAATTTACCCTCTTTTACTTGCGTATACGAACTGCGTGTACACATATTAAATTATACAGTGATTCCATTATACTTCCCGTTATATAAAACTGATGTTGTGTGGAGAAATGCTAAAGTTCTCTATCGAAATAATTAAAGCTAAAGTTAATTATTTAAAGTAGGGCAAACGGAAAATATGGTGGTGCGGTACCACCTATGCCGACACGATGAAACAGAGCAGAACAGAGTGAAAAAACGTAACCTTCAGGAAATTGCATTGCGCCACCACTATAAATATTTATCGTCCAATTTTGCGGCTGATCCCCGCGTCAAAAGAATAATTCACATGCGCGCGGAGGAAAGAGGCCTCGCTAATACGACATACGCAGCGTGTCGTCGCGCGTAACATTCATTATATTTTACAGTTAGCAGTGCTGAATAATGAGGATCCGATACACGCACCAACAGTCGAGTGAGCCAGAAGGAGAAAGGGCGGGGAAGAAAAAAACGACTGGAAAGAGAGGAACTGCACATTGTAAGGCGGGCTTGTATGAATAATGAGTAGTGGCAGTGGAGTATGCGTGGGACGACCGCAGCGCTCCTCGGGCCGAAATGTTAATTAGCCCCCATGTAGCACGTGTTTCCTCAGCAAACTTCGACTTCCTTGCGCGAAAACTTGGTGCACAGCGGTTGGGAGGGAACGCGCGCGAGAAGCCGGAGCGAGCTCGTGTCGAGCTTATTTGTTTTACACCAATGCGTATCTCGTATTCGCTGGAAGCCTGACTATGTGTGGGAGAAAAAGCAGTGGGGAAAAGCGGTGCGCCGTGCAAACGCCATTGAATGGGAGGCATCGCGCGCGAGCGGGCGCGCAACTGCGAGATACGCGTCCAACTGCGAGAGTGCACGGCGCGCTGGAACAAGCCCGGGAATATATACGAAATTGAATATAAAGGAGAACGCAGTAAAATAGCATTGCACCGTGTACATTCCCTTTCTATCTTGCCCGCCACCATTTCTCGGAGCGGCGAGCGCAGAGTACTTTTCGTTTATTACTACCTCCTTTGCCTGCGTTTCTCTCGCTTAGTTCACGTATGTATGCGAGAAACCTAATGGTCGCTCGCGTTAGTAAGGAACTCTGAATACCAAAGAATACTTAGATTACTGAAAAATATCACGGACAACATGTTTGTGAATTCTTTGTATCACAATTGCGTCAAAGCTTATTTCAATTCACGAATCTTTGATTATTCGATAGGTTCTTAATCTTTAACACCTGTAAAAAACACCAACTAATTACAGAGTGCGTCGACGGTAATGCGTAGGTAATCGAAGCGACGTCGCAAGAGAGCAAAACTGCACCAGCAAAAAAAGGAGGTTCATTCGTTCCCGGGAACAAAGTAAGTACGTGTTCGGTATTTTCTGTCGGGGCGTTCTTCCCAAAAGAAGGGGAATCAGCAAAGTAGCTCCGTTCAGAAATAGGATTCGATTCGCGGGGGAGCTGGTGTTGGAATGAGAGCACGTACAGGGACTTCTTTCCCATTTCGAATTTTCCACGGAAACAATGCCGTCCGTGTACCAGTGAAAAGGGTGCAAGTATTATTCATACACGAATACAGGGATTGCTTCTGCTAATTATACAATAACAGCAACAATGTAACATGAACGAGAGAGCAGAGACTGGAACTTTAATCCCTGTGCCTAATGACAGTTGTGGGGGAAGAGCGGCCGATATTTCGAGCCGGTCGGAGAAATATCGGGCGTCAGGAAGCGCGGACAGCGGCGAAATCGCTGGCCGGAGTGAAGGGGGCGCGCATATTTCCCGAAATGCGTATCTCTTATTCAAATTGCATGGAAAATTCGGCGCGTCCGGACCCGGCCCGGGCGATTTATGGACGGCTCGCACTTTGCGGCATGTCACGGCCGCACCGGCCAGCACCACCACCGGGGCGGCAGCATTGCCAGCTGTAATTGGGATTTATGGGCACGCGCGGTCCTTTATGGTGGGCGCCGTTCGCTGCTGCTACCCAGTTCGGCCTGCATACGCTCTCTCCTCTCTCACCTGTATCTATTTGTTTCGCTCCGCGGCACAAATAAAGAGCGACTCTCTCGCGCGCCCACCCACCGGAGAACCAACCGACTGGACGGGAAGAGCGACATGGTAAGAGTTCACTGGCACAAAAAATCGCAGGCCGAACCACCCCGGAAAAGAGATATCGCTCGCAACTAAAATACCAGCTTTCCTCTAGTCCGAATTTCTCCTGGACCTTTTTTCAATTCTCACTGTTCCCTGGAAAATGCACACTTACCCTCTGTAATATAAAAACAGCTGCTATTTTAAAAGCATTGTTCATTTATCACATACGCCTCGCTTCTGAGAAAGAATTTTGCCCTGGAATATAAAATAAGACAACGATTAACACAATGAGCAAGAAGTTACATTAATCTTGATTTGAATCCTGATATAGAATAGAATACCCTAGCATATTAATTTGAATTGCGCAGTGAGCAGTGTAAAGTTCAAAGCACCAGTATCGAATTACCATGGAAATAACACTTTAACATAGTGCAAACATCATTGCCACGCGACTCGAAGATTGTTTGCAAAAGGGCAATTCTATTAGTCGGGAAACAGACGTCCGGCTGGCCGCAGTCCCATTAGCAGGAGCTTTCATTCGGCCAAAGTGGTTGCGGCTGAAAGACGCAGTGGTCCGTCCGGCATATCGCGTCCACAGGAACTGAGCGGCCAAACTTTGCGGTAGCACGCGTAGCATACACAGACGGCGAACGCAGCAAAAGCCATCAGGTACAGGCTTGAGGGGTGGAGAAATTGGTGGAAAGGCAGCTAGTCTCAGGTTGGCGGCGGTCTTGTCGAGTTTTCGAAACATTAGAGAGCAGAGGTAGACCGAAACGCTGCTGGAGCTCGCGCGGCAAGGATGTGGAGTCGCGCGTCCCTCGGAATATACAGTGCAATGTTTGATTTAGCGCGGAATGTGGCCTGCGGCGAGCGCCGCGTGGCGGTCCATCCCCCCACCACAAATTACGTTTACATAAATGACTAACAATTACCAACAAGCGAAAGCGAACAGAGAACACGGATACAACAAACAAGCAGGCCGCCCGCTCGGCCGTGGCCTAAGTAAAAACTCGTTAATTAATTAACCTCTGGCCAGCGGCGCGGGCGGAGCATCCACTCACTCTCTCTCGGTTACCGCGCGAGCTTTATGAGCAAACAAGCGCTCATGGAGAAAGGGGCGAGCGGGAAATAGAAACCTAGTGGTTCCACTGGCCTAGGAGGCTCCCTGAGCTCAACTCGGCGGCCAAGGTCCCGCTTAAACTCCCTCGCAGGGCTCGGCATGTCCGAGCAAGCTCAAGGGGCCGCCGGCATGTTGCGGTAACTTGAGCCGACTCTAACCTCCAAACGCCTCCTCCACCGGCTACCCCACTCACTGCACTTCTAGCCCCTGATCCACTGTTATGGGTGTATCCACGCGAGAGATGGGGCGCGGCAGGGGTAGCAGGAGAAAGCACACCTGGCATATGCATTATGTTCTCTCTAAGCAAAACATAGCCAGGAGCGTTTGGCCTTAGCTTCGACTTGCCAAGCCGACTACCCACTGCCGCTATTTTAGGCCAGCCAGTCCAACGAGAATTAGCCTGTGGCCGCTTAAAAGCTACGCAAAGTTCCCTGTTCTGCCTGCAGCCCCTTCATATACTCCACGCATACCACTGCCACGCTCGTTACGTCCGACCAACAAGAAAGGGATAAGTGAACAGTTGGAGAGCCCCGAGCGCGGATTCTCTGCGGGCAGATCTTGCGTTTGACGTCGCCGGAATCCTGTCCTCGCTGTCCTCCCTCCTCCTCTTACCCGGCCAAGAGACTGGTAGAAAGTCTTCATTTTTGTTTTTCGTCCTATTCCCTTTTCTGTATTGGAAGCAAGTATTATTGTGATGCTCGCCGCCCGAGTGGAATTTGGTCAATGGTAATTAGAACGCAGTTAGTTGGAAATGTAGTAAATAGGAGAAGGTCGGACGGGAAAGGGCAAGCAGGAGTTAGAGTTTGCGTATCGTAGTTCTCGTATGGGGCTTGTTTAATTATTACACGCTAAACATACGGTCTCACTTCAGCGAGCACTAATTAAATCACGCCGGGAACTGAGGTGATATATTGCACTCGTGTGCCATGGAATGTTTTGCAATCTGAAAGCATTGCTGTTCAATTGTTTTAAAAAGTGGATGTTTATCTGGAAAGTATCCCAGATGACTTACAGCTCTTGATGGTAGCAGATTCTTTCGTCGAATCAGTGACTAAAGTTTATAGTCCCCAGGGATCAAAACCAAGTAGTCAGCTGCTTATCGGACGGCAGTAAATGACTTTACTTTACACGCTGGCTTTATATCATGCAAATCGAGAAGCCGTAAACATTTAGCGCTCGAGAATGGGAGTTTATACTGCCTTGATTAAGCACTTCGCTTATCAAATTGGTTGTAACTACTATTCTACAACCTCGTAAAACAATCCGATAATTGTAACGCCGGAATTTTTCAGTATGAAGTTTAAACATGTCAAGTTATCAAGCATATCTCGAATCACTTCTGAAAATTGTACCTTTGACATCTTCATACCATTTTACACCTTACACACCCTGTGAAAAACGTTACGCTCCCCAACAATATATCCTCTTACTCTAGTCTGACTAATGCATGTTCGTACTACTTACACCAGTCCCCTAACAGGCTGCCTAATGTTATTTCCATCTCATTTAATTTGGTGCTTCTTACAACCGCTTACTTAAAAATCCTTTCCTCTCCGGCGACAGCGTGCCGCAAAAAAGGTTTAACGCAGTACCGAAAAGCACGCAGGGACACAAAGGGGCGAAATCTCAGAGTTGTCGCCGGGCGAGCAGGGATTACAGCGGACGCGCGTCAAAGCAAAAATTAACACTGGCTGAGAGTGAAAGAAAGTGAAACGCTCTGTTTCAGCCGGGCGAGCGAGGGGGGTGGCGCAGGCAGGGAAGGGTCAGGGTGCAGAAAGGGTTTGGCCAAAGGTCCGTTGGCATGAAGAAAAACAGAGAGGGCCCGCTCAGCGAGCAGAGCGCGAGAAGGAGAGGGTGGTATCTCACCGGCGAACAGTGGAAGAGAGCGAGAGGTGGCGTATTCTCTCTATAACGCGGCTAGCAGTTTGCGTTTGCGTTGACCCTGGAGGCTTTCGAGAAACGAAGCGCGTAATTACACGCCCAAGGGCGAGTGCTGGGTTCCAAGCAACTCTCTAACTCACTCCACTGCCTGACTCTGCCTTCCCAGCGAGCCTCACCCCGCTCTCGCTCGCTCGCTCACTCTCTCTCTCTCTCTCTCTCTCTCTCTCTCTCTCTCTCTCTCTCTCTCTCTCTCTCTCTCTCTCTCTCTCTCTCTCTCTCTGCCTCTCTCCCTCTCCCTCTCTTTCTCTTTCCCTCTCTTTCCCGCTCTCGCTCCCACTGTACCGCCTGCTACCCCTAGCAGCTAGCATATTCTAGCTCAGTTCTGAATAAACATTCCGCCGGACTGTCGACCGACCGTGCTCTTCGCCTCGCACGGCATACATGCCTCCTGTCATGGAAAAACAGCGCGAATGGCACGCCGACATTTCACGATTTTTAGAACCGCTCTCCCGAGCTTTTGAGGGCCTTCGGGAAAAGGGATAAAAGGCCGGAAGTAGAGATTTGACTTTTTCCAGGGAGATAATAATGCCTTAATTGGACGCTGTCAAGTCTCCTTTTGTAAGGAGGTCCGATGTAAGAAAAATCGAACAGCCGCTCGAGCGGAGTTTTTGTAATAGCCTCCCACAAAAGGATTTTCCACGCGAGGCGGCCTGCGATGATCCACGCTCAGGGTCATTTATAATAGCAGCGAACAATAAAGCGACAAGCACGGGCGAGCTTTTTGCGGGGCGCCGTAAAGTTTAGGATAAATCCGGACGTTTCACGCTGAAATATTAACATCGGCGGACACTCGCGCGGAGACTAATATGTCAGAGCCCGGTGGCTGTTTTTCGGCTCTATCTCTATGTGCGTACTGAGCATCTGCGAGACGAATGTTTGAAATTGTATCGACTAGTGGCGCGTACCCTTTAACGAGGGCCTCGGTGCACCAGTCTGCTTTAAATAAACAGTGCGACGGACGCCTCGTCGTGCAGTCGGGCTGCTTTCAGTCATAGGTGCGCGTACACCTATATATGCCGGCCAGAACTGATAGAAGCAAAAAACAATACTCACATCGCGTCAGTGAAGTATGGTCCTTGCGCGAGGCTATTTGCGCTGGCCTAATATCGTGGAATATTTCGAAAAGCTGTAGAAAAAGGAAGAGCCGCTCACGCTTAACTCTAACGCCAGGTTAAAAAGGATGCTTCATGCGAGTTATGGCTTTGAATTGCCGGTTATTCCCTCTCGTCCTGACAGCCTCGAATTGCGTGCGAAGGAAACGCAACGGGAACGGCATGCTTCTCTGTAACGTTTGTTAATTATCCCCCGTACCAGTCGGCACTCGTTCCACCCGCTCATTCAAGCTTCTTTGCTCGAACCATCACCGAGCCTTTTAAATTTACCCTTTGACGCTGTTTGTCACGAGTGCCAGCCGTTTTTCTCGATGCCACTCCAGCGCTCACCATGTGCGTGCATTGTAATGTAAGTGCAAGGCTTACCATGGCACTTCCAAGTATATACCTTTTACTTACTTGGAAGATCATTAATAAATGAACGGAAGAACAATAACTTGCGAATGTTTCATCCTAAATAATAAGTTTTCCAGAGCTTAATACTCATAACTAGTTACAATTAATTTTTGAATGGGAATGTTGCGAGCCCTTTGGGACGTCAAGGCATAAAAATGTTTATTGTTTATGTCGGTACAAATGGAGAGATCCGGTGGCCGCCGATAACCCATAAAGATTACAATTCTACGCAACATAGTAAAAGTATGATAAAGTGGGAGGACCGCAAAACGAGTCATAGTTTCCTCAAGCAATGGCGCGTTATAAATCATGCCTCTACACTCGGAGACGTTTACGGGCGTATGATAAGAATCCTACCAGAACGTGGAACATGGCAGCCGGTCACTACCGCTGACTGAGAAATATGTTAATTTACCGAGACCAGAGGCGTGCCGGGGAAGTTTTGGTTTAGTTGACATCGTAATCACACAGGCGAACGGAGAGCGTAGCACGATGTGCACGGGCTCTGTGCGTGATCCCTAGTCATTTAAAAGATACGTGTACGCATACTGTCCTCGCATGTCCCACTAACTTCTTTAAGAGCCTCATGGTTCTAATTACTCACGTCGATTTCCCCTTGTCCCTTTCTCAGGTCACGTGAATTAGGAACGAAGAGGTTCCTGGCACGAAAAGACGAGTCAATGATCACAGTAGAATGCAATAATAATTCTCTGACTAGAATACCTATATTTCACAGGAATTAATAGACGTTGCCTACTTTGATCTAGAGTGAAACTGTCTTACGCAAATTTCGAGATCAAGTATTTCATTGTCCCAGAAGAGCAACTAGCTACGTCACCGAATGAAGCACTTGCGAGTGACACGCGTATACGTCTGACAGTTTAAGGCTTTTCGCTGGCCGGAACATGAGAGGCAGGCAGTTGTTTCGAGATTTTCAGCGATCCGACGAATTTTTTGCTCGCGACGTTCGCCGGTTTGCGCGCCGTAGAAATGAAACTCGGCTCCGGGGCGCGCTGCTCGAAAGCGCCGGGAGGGGTTTGCGCTTGAAATTTCTGATACTCCGGGCGATCTCGATGCTTTACATTCCTCAAGTTCTTCGTACTCTCTGCCAGCCTTCACCTCCGGTACTCCGGCTTTGCGTCTCTGTCTTTGCGTGCGGTATATTTTCCACTGGTAGCGGCATAAAGTGATCCCTAATGTCCCAACGTTCCCTTAAAATGGCAAATTTTTCCCTACCACTCTTCTTCATTCCTTCTGTGAACGGTAGGAATAATTTGGAAATGCAATTTTCAGCAGCATTTATAGTCTGCCCCTTTCCAACACCACATTATATAATTATAATTGCCATTTCGGCGTAATCATTATTACACAATTCTATTTTGTCAGAGCCTATAAATATTCTTTCAGCCCCTTTCTGCCTTATTCACTACAATTTATCCATTGTTGATATGTAAACACACGGTTATATTCGCCCGTTAATAGAAATCACCATTATAGGATGTTATTTAAATGGTTTCTCATTCAGTTCATATTGAGAGAAGGTAACGAAGCAACGGCAATATTCATCATATAATAAAATTGTTATGTATAATTAATTGCCCTCCGAAATGAAGTCGCATTCGTAATTTATATTGAAAAGTCGTGAAACAATACCTTAACCATTTTCATATATTGTGCTAAAAATAGTTTTGCGTGGTGTGCTTTGCCGAAAGAACGTGGCGGATAAGAGGGAGGTTAACTAAGAACCCCATTCTGGGAGTGAAATGTCGAGTAAACAGCAGGATGTCATCCAAAGGGAAGTGTTTCGGGCGTGGATGAAAGACGTATCCTAGTAATTTTGCTGAAACAACCCAAGCTGGCCGTCGGATCAATCAATTTCTCAGTCTGACGTAAAGTAAGAGCAGCCGGCTAGCGACTGGTCTCGAGGCTCGTGCGGCAGAAGGAAGGGTAACACGATAAAGAAGAAAGTGCGCATCCACTGTAATACCCGATAAGCTACTTACGTATAGATCAGAAAGGGTCTCCAGTGTTGCATCAGGCAGCCAAGCAGCCGGGCAATACGTCGAGCGTTACCCGCTTACTTTTATTATCTTCCGTTTATGCGCTAGGAGGAAAATGAAATTTCACCGACACGCTGAGGTGCGATGCGGTGCGATGCGATGCGATGCGATGCGCCGACGATTCGTCTTGTGGGATTAAAAAGCCCCTTAATTTCCCTAGCGGGACCCTAGACCTCTTCACACTTATCCTAGTTCAGCTTCCACCTCTCCTAGCAGCTTTTCCGCACCTCCCATTCGACTATGGTGCCATCTTTAGGATATTCGCTCGCTCAATGTGTTGGAAGATGACCCGGTGAAGAGGTAGGAGTTCGAGGACTCGCTTTTTCGAAAGATGACCTAATGCGCCGGGAATTAAACAGAATACCGGATGAACGGGAGATGGTATGTAGTATGTACCATTGCTAGCACGTATCCTCTGACATGCTAATCACCGAAAGCCCTGCTCTGCTCGCTGGGCCGCTTCTTAGCCTTGCCTTCTTCGGGAAACTTTTTTCCAGGGGCCTTCGGCTCTTATGAATAATATCGTGATCCCGACGTCACTACTCGTTTCTTCGGATCACGGCCGGCTTAAAGTTGCAGGAGCACCGGGACGCTGCTCGCCTTTCTGTAAATCTGTAATTATGGAGCTGCTTCTGACTCGCGTAATTACACGACCTTATGAAATTCTCATCTGCCTCTCTTGGACCCCGAGGATGGCCGAGTTTTTTCTCGCCCGGTTCTTAGCTCTCTCCCTTCCATCCAGTCAGAATACATAATTCACCTGCGCCAGATTTATTTATTCAGGATGTGATCTATGTTCCTTTAAGTGATTAATGTTTTATTTACTAGCGATGGCTAATTCGCTAAGCACCTTTCCACCATTGATGAATGATCCTATCGCGAATATTCCGATGTTAATTAATCCTGTAAGACCGGCGTTTTTAACCCTCTCATTCACCACACTATACAACTCAACAACGAACTTCCTCCTCAAGTTGTTCGACTGCCAGGAACTTCGACCAAAGAATGTTCGAGACTACGAGTCGAAGCAGGGGCGCGTGCTTAGGGGCTGAAGTTTTTTTCTGTGCGTCGATTAGTAGCGAGACAAGCGAAGAGTGGAGCACACGGAGAGTGTTCCGGAGCGAAGCTGAGTCGTGCTGAGCCGTGGCGGGGATAAAGTAGATAGAAAGGCGCAACGCTCGGAACAACAAACGAGAAGCTGGGAAGCTGGCGAGGACGCCATTCACCGTGCTCTCCGACTTCGGTTAATTAATAAAGTACACTAAAGTAACAGTTTTACTGCGGGGCTCGCGCCCGACAAACTTAATACAAGAGAAACAGCTTTTGTTTCCTGCCGACGCTCGCCTTGCGCTGCAGAGAGAGAGAGAGAGAGAGAGGGGAGTAACGAAGTCGCCCGGAGATCCTGACGGAGAGAGAGCTGGAACGGCCAGATTACTCCGTGCATACTTAAAGCCTTAACAACCAGCCGCGCTTTCAGAAAATGCCGACCCAACCCTGCAACGTTAGGCATTCTTTTTTCCCTCACTTTCGGGAGAACACGCTTGCTCTCAGTCACCGACACCACGTCCTACTTGCGGCAATTTTTTCGTCTAACGAAAAGCGACTCCTGGAATTCCCTTACTCCTGGCGATACAATGCATTCTAACGTTGGTAGAAGCCGACTGAGCAGCCGCCCTGCCGTAAAACCTGGGAATTGGAGCGCTCGCCAGTTAAAAGTTCGGGACGAGGCCTGATTTCACTAATAACACGCTTCAAGCTCCCTCGGGATTTAGTTGCCACTGTTGACCTATCTCAGGATAGGTAGGGTCGCCCTGCAAATGCTTTTAGCATTGCGGAAGATGTAGATAAGGCATGAAGAGGAAAAGAAAGTTCTTGTCCTTTGCTATAGTTTAAATCCTAGTTAAAAGGAACCTTGATTTGGAGGGCTCCTTGAAAAACTCTTAGAAACTCGGAGATTATTGATTAAAATTAATAATTTCCACAACATTTCTCCAACAAACTACCACAAACAGGCTGCAAAATTCATCAGATGGAATATGGAATAGAATAAGCTCTCCACAAAGTTGAGTTCGAACTTGGACTTCTTAAATCCCTCCAGTCAGCTTCCCACCCTTTTGTCAGGAAGGTACATGGCACGTCATCCAAAAGATCCACTTAACCCAACAGCAGCAGAGGTAGCAAGTGAAAAAGTAAGTTTCTCATTCGGCCTAATGTCCAGCTTGCAGGAGAGCAAGGCTGTTTACGAGAGCTCGCCGCAAGAATGTTGTCTCCCATACTTTCTCGCCCTCCTAAATATCCTCGAGCTGGTGTTTGCAGGCTACGTGCGATCTCAGCGCGGCAGAGAGCAGGCGCGCGGTGTTTGTGCCCGTAGACACACAAGCGTAAACAGAGGGCCGATGTGAAATGGTGGCGGCGTGGTGGTGTGTGTGCCAGGTTGTTTTTTCGCGCCCGAGAGTAGAGCTTTCATTACGCGTGCCGCGGCTGTATCCGCGATTAAACCACTGAGTTATGCGCGGCCGCATTTTTATCATGCCGCGCTCTCCGCGTCGTCACTTGGTCATCGCACCCTGCCATAGCCATCCCCACTTTTTTCCTCGGCATTTATACTATTTATTCTCGAGGCGGTTCAGCTCCGAAAATTCCACCCCATGTTTCCCCGGCACTCCCGTGTATAATAAAATCGAAATTTGTGGCGTGGCCCGTCGCACGAATATTTAACGCGCCGTTGCCAGAGCATACAGCACCGCTGTTAATGCCGCTGGGCTGGATCGTCTATGGTTTTTCGACCGCTTTTGTCAGCTTTCATATTTATCCAAGCTTTTTTAACTTAACACTTTCGAAAAATTGATTTGCCTTTTATTCGACAAAGCCAATTAGTATTATATCCAACTACGGATTAAGTCTGTTCGCAATGTTAGCCAGGTGATCATAGAGATTAGCTTTCGACAATACATCAAGCTGCATCCCGATAATTGACGAAGTATTACGAATTCAGTCATTGTTCCTGAACTGGCGAGGCACGTTCTATCCACCACTAATACCGGTTGTTACCAATTGACACTCGCATTTGTCAGGTGGGTCATTCTCTTTGGAGATGAGCCTTACACGGCGGGCAGCCTGGAATATCAGTGAGTGCCGGGTCCAATTATCCTTCGTGTAAAGTGTTATTAAATTAATAATTTACCGTGCGACGAAGGGGCCAATAAGAGACAGAGACAGAGACAGAGACAGAGACAGAGACAGAGACAGAGTGAGAGAGCGAGAGAGAGAGCGGGGGGGGCAGATAGTGAGGGAGGGATGGGAGGAGAAGGGTGGTTGCTGATAACGACGGGGTGCGCTCACCAAGCGCTATCCGCAAGTGGATTCGAATGCAATTAGTAATTTAACGAGATAATAATAATGTCCTGGGATAGTCGACGGCAGCGACGAAATATACACGCATCCACACAGAGCTGCAATAGAGAGCGCCGGCGGCGTTCGCTTTTATTGTTTCAGCCGGGGCTCTTTTTGCGCCTGTTTACAAAAGCGACAAGTGCGATCACCGGTGCCAGCGGCCACGTGGTACACGCGCCTATTGCGGATGCACGCACATACATTCCCTGAACTGTGTACGAGGCATTATTCATCCCTCGGGCATATTTGACCGGCTGTAGCCTGATGAATGCCCGCAGCACACGCCTCTCCTCTTCGTCCCGCTGGTGCTCGGAAACTTTTTTCTCAGCGCGACACGTACGACCTGATCCTGAGAGAGGGAGCCTACCTACTGGATCCGGGAGTGGGGGACTCTGAATTATTAACAAGCCTTTTTTGGATAAATTATTCCCGAGCACCAGCCGGAGACCGATTGCCCCGAAGACCTCGCCTCCAAGTTACACTCGTGCCTCTTCTGCGATATGATAGGGACGTGGCATAGCAATGTACCAGCTCGCTCTGGTATCTGCGACAATACTCGGTGAGTGGAACAATCGCATTCTGAACGTGAAAAGAAACCACACAAAGCGTTTTCCTGCTGTCTTAGGATTACTTTGGTCCTTGATGAATTAGATTTCGAAGGTGCAATACAAATTAGTAAGACATTGATTTTACCTAACCTCTGGCATAGAATTCCTAAGCTCGCGATGAAATCGTATGCATACACAAACAGTTTTCACTTGGTGGCTCATTAATTTAAATGTGCAATAATCTATTTATCAATGCAAATCGTAAGCCGATAGCATGGAATAGATAATACATCTATTTAGCATCTAAATGTCCAATAATCTGCTTACCATTGCAAATTGGAAGGATAGTGTAGACGAATTCGGTGTTAAATATGAGCCGGGTGGGCAGGCGCGCGTTCAATGGCGCGTGGGAACTCGAATGCTCTTGTTCCGATGTGGGATTCATCGGGGAAGTATCGCGGGGAAAATAGTATCGGCTGAAGAAAAGGGAGGGCAGAGGTATCGTGGAAAGCTCGATAAAAAGCGCAGGTGGAGGACTGACTGTATGCGGAAAGAAAAATACATCGGAGACACATATCGAGGCAAAGCACGATACGGTTGGTTAAGGGCCTCGCTCTTCCTGGTTCTTGGGTGGGAGAAGACGCACCGGGATCTGTGGTTATACGCAGGAGTTCCGGGCGCGCGTTCTTATTTTCTAAACAAATACCAATGTACTCCGTTGTTTCCAGGACTCGCGGCCGATAGACACGCTCGCCGAAGGTCCTATCAATGCAAGCACACCGGGTGCACGTGTATATGTATGTACGCAACTCTGTGTATCTGTGTCTATGGACGCTCGGTTTGTTTGTTTGTTTGCCCGCTCGCCTGCGACAGAATTCCTACGTACACACACATGCGCGCGCGCGTCCATATACCTTCGGTACGTGGTACATACGTAAATACAGAACAGGAGAAACTTTCTGCTATTGGAATTTGAAAGCGGGTGTATCGGCTCCTATAATGAATTGTCAACAGATAATGCGATGGACAACTTTTTCATTTCTTCCGTGACCATCGCGCTTCGGTTGTTCTAAGTTTTTTTGAACATCTCATAGGATTCTATACGATTGGCTGTCAATCCATTGTTTGGAAATTGAAATCTGTCGTTCAGATGCCTCGTTTAATTCTTTGCATCCCTGGTACTGTTGCTATTAATTCTTTAGTAGGGTAGAAGGGGTTAATGATTAACCTATAGCTTTTTCTCGAAGGTGTACTCCACTATTCCGACCTACGGCTTTTCCTTCCCAATAAAGTTCGGTAAGACAATATTTGTGAGTCGAGCTCGCATCCCCGAGCAGTCTAGCTCGACGGCGGATACCTGTACGCCAATCGATCGGGAGTTCTCATCTTCCAAGTGGTCTAGAATTTCACTAGATGAAGTGACGCGACCGCTGCCGCGATGCTGCCCGGGAAGTTGCGCGTTTCAGTGTGGCTTTCAACGTAGCATCTGGTATCCAGCGGGAAAGCGAGCGCGCGCTTCAAAAAAGGAAGGAAACAACGCGGTCGCGGTGAGTATGAATGTGCACTCGCCCTTATCCGTGTGTGTGTGTGTGTGTGTGTGTGTGTGTATTAAAGCGTATTAAAAGCAAGGGCTGTTCGCATAACGCAATAATCCTTTTAGCCTGGTAATGGTAGAAGCGAAATATTCATAAGCTGACACAAGTGCACACATTGCGATCCCGTTTTCACAGCGAGATTTCGAGAGCCGAGATAAATTAACAAATAATGAAATGGCCACCGCCAATCCCCGATAAGGCGAACAGTGCGTGCGCGCTCTGCCATGGCAGAATTGTAATATTAATTCGGGAGTTTAATTAGTCCGAGTAGCCTTTGTTAATCCAGACTGACGAAACACCTAATAACAGCGCCCTCTACAAATAGCCCTCTGCTCGGTGAGATCGACGCTTGGTAGGACGAGCTTCAACGGCTGCCTTCTCTCATCCACCATTCGATTGCCCCCGCACCTGAGTTATAGATAGGGAATATCGAGCGAGTAAAGATCGAACCCTAATATTCCACAAATATGTGGTCCTCTATCACACATACATCTCATTCAATATGATCCATTACTCTTTCTGTCTTCTTGGGGGTAGCAAAACTTATTCACCAATCACCTGGAATTGCGATAATCTTCGGATTAATACAATGAATAGCAGGTCTCGTGCCCACTCAGTCTAAGAACAGCGCGGCGACTAGATAAATGGCAAGTGCAGTAGTGAAAGGAGAGAGCGGCAGGTAAAGCATCGGGTGAATTGGTGGAAATAAAAAGATTTGGGGGTTGCAACGGGCCGTGACACACGGACACGTACACACAGGTGAGATGAGAGTGAGAAGGAGAGAGAACGGGGCCGCGAAACAGAGGAGAGGAACGTACGCAGAGATCAGGCATAAACCCCACTGCAGCGTTAGCGGTCGCATTGCGCAAAACCCCCGTTGCCCTGGTGTCTCTTGCCGCTCTCTCTTTCACTCAGTCCAAGCAAACCCTTCCCTCTCACTCCCTCGCCTTCCCTGTCCGTCTCTCTTTCCTGACCCTCCGCTCCGCACAGGGTGCTACCACCATTACCCTCTTACGCCTACTGCACTTTCGTCCCCGCGCCCGCTTGCCCTGTCACGGCCTACCCGCCGCGCCGCGGCCGCCACCCCCGCACCGCCATGGGGCTCCTGGGACCACCCTCGACTGCTAGGCCGTTCGCCTAGTCAAATATATAGAAGGGTCAGTGCACTCACCACCCGCCAGAAAAATACCAGCACGCTCTGCCCACTGATTTACAGGGGAATGTGCTCAGACTTAGCGCAATAAGAATTCAGGTGTTTGCTGTTTGGAGGTTTGAAAGATATTTTCATTGATATAATACATTGCGTTTACTTTGTCGAATTTGTGTTAAAATTTGACTAGTTGATTACTCGTTGACTCCATTAATGTAAATTGAAGGTTCCCCAAAGGTAGGGGTCGGTCTGAATTCTTATATAAAACGATACTAACCATTAAGAAACCAAGGGATTTATCCCTGCCATATCCTCTACGTCTTCTTCAGGTTTATGGATATGCCCGCGTCGTCTTTTAGACCGAGTGTCACGATCGCACTTCTTCGTAAAAAGGACACTACGTGGTTACATAAACCGCATGATATCACTTCTTTCCACATGGGCTGGGAATAATCCCCAGCAGTAGCGGATGATCGATAGGGATGATTCCGCTTTCTTCCCGCGGAACGATCTACTCTCTGCGTTCGGTACATGTTGGTTGCAGCTGTGAAAAAAGCTTCTACCGATAGTAGAACGCTGTTCTTCATAATGGAAGCATCTGCGCTGCTTTTTTGTAGGTCGAACGTGGAAATACGAATTTTCGGCTGACTATATTTTGATTGATATCACTTGCTTAGTACAATAGATACTGCTTTTAATATTCATGTATATTTAAAATGGGAAAAATAACAACTATTAATTACGTTCGGAAAAATTGAGATTTAAAGTTAAAAACTGGCTGAAATAAACGCGGCGCGAGTAACGCAATAAGCAGCTGCGCTCATTTAATATTTCGGGGCTTTAATTAATTCCAGCCGGCAGACGAATAAAATTAATATCGCCGCGGAGAGCCGCCTCAAAAAATTTCGCCGCTACACCGGGTAGAGGGTCGAAATGGGGGGGAGCCGGAAGTTGTGGAGGGTGGAACTCAATTTTCCATTTGGCGTCGGGGCGTTCGACATAATTTAGCGAGAGCACGCGATATCGGGCATTGGAAATTCGCGCGGAGAAATCGGCAGAGGAGAGTACCAGTTAGTTTAGGTTATGTAATGCGCCGTGGCGGCAAGATTGACCGCGGCAATAACCGTGGCCCGCCGTTTTCAGCTAATTTCTCCGCTATCTTCGACCGAGTCGATATATGATCGTCTGCATCGCCAGGCCGGCGCGGCGCTCGCCGCTCCTCTCTCGGGCGTTCGTTAGCATAAAGGAACCAGGGCCAACTCGTGACCCCTATCGCGACATTATCGGCCCTCTGGCCCGCTCGTTAACCGGCTAACTATAATTGAACCGAACTATGCCTTCCAGAGAAACAGCGCTTCTCCTATTGCTTTTCCTACTCTTATGCTTCATCGTCCTCCCACTTGTGAAATCACGGGCTTTTTTCTAACAGAACATATCAGTTTCAGCACCTAATTTTATACCTCTAGCCTCTTGATGATGAAAACGTGGACGTAGTAGGAATGGTAGATTGAATTTAATACGAAGAAATAACGTGAAAATGTGCCAATAATCATTTTCTCTAATACGAACATTTTTCTAAAATTACGATGATCTGACCAATATTACAGTCTGCATACGAGCAACTTCTCTTTAAAAGGAGGATTTTGCGGACGCTGTTCTTAACGTCCAAATGTTATACGAGTGATCGGCGGTTTCGTTAAAGTCTAATCGAAGACCGCACTTCACGACCATCTCCCATCTCCGCGGCGTCGTTTCACTCGAATAGCGGGATAGCAATCCGCTAACCGCCCGTTTCACCTCCTCCACGAGTATTAAGCTCGTTGATATTGAGTGCCTGATGTAATTGCAGCTAGACTATTGTCGTATATGCAGGTGGAAGATGGTACTCTGCTGTGGTTACCTTTGGAGCTAGGTTGGCTCAAGAGAAATAGGATCTCTTGACTGGGAAATAAGATCATGCTTGCTATTCGTACATCATGCGTTGACTGACGCTGGTATAGAAGTGAATGCACATCGACGTAAAAATAACACAACATCTATGGCAATGCTAAATGGCTCTTCTATTATCAGTGAAATGTAATCAAATGACATTAACATTGATATTATTGGTACACCACTTCTCTCATTGTTAGTCGATGGATTGTTACCGATAGGAAGGATTCACTGAGCGAAGACGGTGAGAGGACAGAGCGAGGGGTGGTATGGGAACCGTACGTTCAAATGTCAGATTTCGTCTTGCTATTGAATTACGTAGGGCACATACCAGTATTGGCCGACGACGGCGGGTAACAGCTGATACCAGGCTAAAATAAATAATGAGAATGTAAACACAACATAAAACGTCATTTCGCCGAGACTGCGCGAATTCATTGGCCGGGGCGTTTGCCATGCAAATATTGACTCTCACGAGAGGCGGTGGTGGCGGTGGAGGAGGAGGAGGTGGAGGGTACATAGCGAGAGGAAGCGGAATGTTCCACTCGGAACGGGGACGATTATGCCCGTTCGGCTTACTTCCACGTTCCAGCTGGCAATGCCGAATGATTTGTTTACAAATTTTGCTGTAATTTATACTGGAAATCCTGTATTGCGGCCATTTGCTATTTTATAGGATACGCAATATTTCAAGCGAGAGGCGATCTCCTCACCTCCCGTGCGATGTTTCCCGAACGATTTTCGTCAGTTTTACTAAAAATGTCGAAGCCATACCAATTGCAATTTTTGAAGTTCCCCTCTTGCCTTCACCCCTCGCTGCCCGCAATGCGGGGCGTGCATTGCTTTTGCCCTATTTTAGAAAAACACGCTCGCTTGTTCAAAGGGCAAAGCACGCTTAAAGCCGTGATTTCGCGTGGAAGATTTGTATGGTGTGTTTGTCGGCGTGGAAGCCCGCGCGTGTCCGTATTTGCTGTTTGCACTCTGCAACGTTTAATAAATTCATTTTTGTCCGCACGGTAGAACGCGTAATTTTATGGCTCGCGATTATTTGTGAAACTGTACTGCTGGTCGTCGAAATGCGAATTCACTTTGGCGTTTTGCAATTGATTTCTTTCGGATGTCAACGCAATGGAGCCCTGTTTTTACCGTTTTGCAAAAAAGTGTTTATCGAGCCTATTATGATTGAAGTTGCCTACTGAAATTCAAGCAAAAGTTTAAAATGCCTCGTTAGCAAACAAATATATAGAGCTGTTAATAAACGAAAGTATAACCGAACAATGTAAAATTTTAATTTCCTACAGTAAAAAATCATTTATTAACCAATCAATTGTTGAAATTCAGTTGACGTTAATTCAGAAGTTTGAATCAGACAGCGAGCTTGAACAGCATCTCCACTCGTCGAATCATCACGGATGGTATCACTCATCAGGTGTAGTCATCATGTGGAGTGGGCTGCCAAATAAGCCGAATGGGGTAATATCTACAGGGGAAGTTCTCGAAATATCACTCGACTGCTCCCTAAAGCAAGCGTCTAGCCAATGGCGACTACGAGTGTGCCGACGACGGCAAAGGTATTCCTAGCTGGGAGCGGAATAATATCAGGTGCGGGGGTGGCGTAGCAATTTCATTACCGTGGCCAGCGGCCGGCCAGGCATTCGTGTGCAACCGACAATGCCCTGCGCTCGCTCCCGTTTATAGAAGGGACAGCCTATACGCGAGATTACACGACTGTTCAAGTAGAGCGGGACTACCCGCTCTCGCTTGCTAATTCACTGGAGAGCTCGCTGGACCACCAGGCTGCTCGGCTTCACTCCACTCTGCCACGCAACACGTAACGCACGGCTGAGCGCGCCCTGTCCCAAGTAAACCCCCCGGACGCCCTCCCTCTCTCAACCCCCGCTCCAAGAGATCCATACGCTTGTTGTGGACACGCCTCGGGAGGAATAGACATTCTACGTAGCAGTGTCGACTGAAATGTTTAATGACTCCAATCCAAAGAGCCTTTGCTATTCCACACTAAAGCTAGCCTTTTCTCTTCATTGCAAATTCATCTTCAAACAAATACTACCAATTGCAATCCAGATAATATCTCACTTTCTACCATGAAACTCACGTAAAAAACAGACAAATACAAGGAACTGTAAATATTCCTTGCACAGCCAAACTCGTTTAATCGCCAGCACTTTTCTCACGAGTGACTGACCCCGACAGCATATCATACGGCTCATTTGTACTAATTCTCGTCCGGTACGAGACAGGGCGAAGGACTCGGAGGCTGTTGTTGGAGGGGGCAGGTTGAGTAGGGAGCCGCTAACACGGCAGCTGTAATGAAAGAAAAGTGTACGACTTTAATTAGGTTGAGCGTGGGATGGCGCGGCGGAGGCAGGGAGAGATAGAGAAGGAGGGAAAGTTGATAAACTACCCCTGCATCCTGAAGGGGCAGGAACCACCCCCTGCCCCTTCGACGCACCCAAGACTGGGGGAACTTAAGGTAGCCTGTGCCAGTGCTGTTTTGTCCGGTAGGAAGAGTATGGTCGCGTTGGCCCCCATCATCTCCTAATAAGAGCGACTCTCTCTTATTTAGCCGAACCTTTTCTACTGTCGGCCGGCGCAGTAAATTGCGTAATGCTACCTCGAAATTGCTAGTTCTGCTCCCCCGCTTTGTCTCTCGCGGTCCGGCCTTTTCTTTTGCGGTGCCCGAGCAAAACCAGAGCCACCACCCCTGGGAGAACATGTGATTTTCACTGGCTCCTTCGCTGACATGACACAAGACGACACCACACTCGCGAAAACCATCCGACAAGAAAGACTAGAGCGTATAGCTATTGGACCATAAATTATTCTCCTTGTCCCGGGCATAGTTCTTGTCTTGTTTCGGAATTAGGATGCTGGCAGTGAGCTGTGGCAACAATTCGACCAAAGTCGCTAAATAAAATTGCACACTAGACTGTGAAACAAGCGGGAAAAGGAAGCCTGTTTTCGGGAAAACCGATACATTGCGAACGCTGGGGTAACAAGAGCGCGCACACTTTCCGAAAACCGCGTACCGTACAAACAGGAAAGTGTTGGTGGTAGTGTACGTAGGAAGAGGGTCAATGTTTGGCTAACCAGGCCTGCGTTTTAAATGCGCATGCATGAGTAGGTGCTTAAACAAACGTGGCAAACGTAGAACGGAATAGTACAGCAGTTGGAATAGTAAAACTAGTGTCTAATAAAAAGGGCAATTGCCACGTCTTATTAATTCACTTTTTTGGAGAGTTCCTTTTGTATGTATAAGAGAAAACATGGAAAACGTAATTGGTATTCTGTTTTAAAATCTTATTGATCCATCGAAGAATTCTATAGCGAACGATCGATGTTACAGCGAAAACGTCTAGTAGTCGGGATTTTCCGTTGCGAATCCATCAGGCGGAACGTAAGAATACAGGAGGGAAGTTTGGCGAGTGGGTAACAAGTTTTAATGGCACTGGAACCAGATTCCGAAATCTATGGAGCGCGCGGGCGCGCGAGTATGCAGAGGCGTGCGCGCGGAGAATCCCAGTGCGCACTAACAAAACATAAGGAAACCATTTGTTGGATTTACTGCTTCCAAACAGAATTATAGAACTTGAATCTTTCTACTTCGCGCCCCGGCACAACTTGCCTCCTGCTTTTATTGCCGAAACTACCGGCAGCCTCCGCCAGGAAGTTATACCTGCATCGCTGTCTGTCTACCCCGCCTCTGTGCCTATTCCATTTTCTCTCGGGAACACCTTGCCCCGCAGAAAACCGTCCCAAGAGTTTGGATTGACGTGCTGGAAAGTGGAAAAATGCCTATACCACCATCACGCTCTGAATGAATGGGGAGTCCCTTTCATTTTTCGCTTTCTATTTTTTAACTTTATGAAAAATGATCATGCATCTTGAACTTCGACCTTCATTTTAATAGTGGAACTCCGTCAGCAAAAATTTACAGACACATCTTCGTGTCCTAGCTTCCTCTGCGGTCATTGAAATTTCCCTCTGAATCGTGGAAGCATAATACGGACACACATTCTAAAGTTACTGGAGGAGTTAATTTCAATTCCTTCAGTGTACTCGAGATCAACTATGATGCACTAGCAGATGCTATTAACTCACGGTTAAGAGTGAAGGTGTTACTGGTTGACTAGCACTACTAACACCGGTTCAAGCACTGAAAGTGACAGGCCAGCGAACTTTTCTCCGGCGGTAAGTTCTTCGAAGAAGGCGAGCACGCGGTGTCTAATATTCTCGCCTGGCAGCATTTCACTAGGGCGAGCATTTACGGGATGCTGTTGCGAAGATTTACCAGGAGAAGGATGACAGCTAAACGGCACGGTGTTATGGCATATGCATCAGGATGCCGTCACGTCAAACTTCATTTTAAGCAGGTACATACGCATCCATCCAACCACCGTGCACACTCGCTTTCAATGTACCTGTGCACGTCTGTATATAAGTATGGGGGATATACGTATTCAAGCTCCATCGCTCGGAACTTCCTGAGGGAACTCGCTACTCGCATAATTGTTATTATCGCGTTGCCGGGTTAATTAGAAGCGCCTGTACGCGCACCCGTAAATCTTAAGTATTTTTGGAGTAAGCGAGCACGAATATAGTCTGCCCGGTGATCCGGTAACTTTGGGCAAACTAGGAGAAAAGCTGGCTAATTCATCTAAGCAATTGCCGGAATTAAGTCAAATTAGACGGGCACGTGGCTCAAATGCGTAGTTTCGTTCTCTCCTGGTGCCGAGCTAGAAATTCATTCGCATGAAAAGAAAATGAGAGCTTTTGCATTTTGGCATACTTACAAAATGTTGTTTTCTAGTTTTTGTCGAGCTATTTCAAGAGCTATTCTAACCAATTCTGAACTTTTAATTTCTCAGTCCTAATTTATGTGAACGTTGTATCGTATACGCGCATCTCGAATATAACATAAACGGCATGTTGCGACACACGATCGGAAACAGCACGTGCAGACCAGTACGTCTGGAGACCCGTCGTCTCACAGATGAATTTATGTGCTGGCTGGCAGTACGGGGCGTTGCAAATCGTGCGACACGAACTGGAAAAGTTCCTACTCGCACGGGAGTCCAACTTCGTTAAGACAAACGTCTCGAATGGAGTCTGGTACACCAGTACGCCGGAGCGTCATTCCGCTCCGATCGAGGAGGAGCGTTCGTCGGGCTCGTCCTTTCCATCCTTTATTTCATAGAGGAGGGAGAAGTGGAGCTGGAGCTCGCCTAGTAGAAGCGGAGAAACTTTGACGCTTAAATGTTGAACCTCGTCGAGGTCGAAAGGGCCTCCGGCGATTAATAACATTTATGATGAAAGAGAGACTGGAGACCAAGCGCTTTTTTTCCCAGGGAAAATGAATTCCACCTACGCAAAGTCCCTTACTCTCGAAACACCAATCTCTGTCTCCACCTTATACCTTTCGCCCCTCTAGTTTCGCTCGCCTTTTTCCCGCCCTGTTTCCTCGGGCCCCCTTTTTCCCGTGATGCACCGGTGATGCCTGAGACGACCCAAGGCTTCTAGGGTACACCTGGCGAGAGCTTCCTCCTATTTATCTTACGAAATCAATTCGCTGACTGTCCCGCTGCGCTCGATTCTTTTAATAACAACGACCAAGACCTCCGAGCTCCCACCCCTTGCTCCTATATCCATTAGACCGAGAAAAAAAACCTGCTCCACGATCCTTTCAATTCCACTCTCCAGACTTACAAACCCTTGCACACCGATTCTTTGGGACACAATAAATTGCAAGCGTTAATTAATTGAAAAAGAGCGAGTAACCATCGACATCTTGAGACAACAGGGTATTAAACAGAGAGTCCTCATGATAATGCGAGACGGAAGTGTATGTAAACCACATGGAAGTCTACGCTATCGGTTGCTCGTCCGGTCTCCAAGCCAGGAGAGGATCCAGTAGTCCCTGAGCGTGCTCGGAAAATATTTCATGTTCAGTTAATTAGCGCAAGACAAACAGGCGAAAGTTACCTCGCTCGCCGGCTGCAGACAAAAAAGAGGAATGGGACTCGTGCGCACTGGCGTGGCTAGAAGGGGGCCAGAGCACGAGGAGAAATAGAATGAGGAGAGTGGCGAGGGACGGTGTGGGGAAGCGGGGGTCGCCTTTTTTCCGGGTTTGCCTATCTCTCCTTCAGCCACTGTCAACGCGAGGGTAAATAATAGCGGCAGGGCATGTTTTAATTTTTCACCGAGCGACGGCAAGGAGAGTGGGAGAGGGGGGGAGGGTGCTCTGAAGAGAGGCGGCTTACCCATCTCGCATATAGAGATGGCTGGTCCATGGATGAAGAGGTGCGTATTTCGTCAATATTTGCTATCGATCGGAGACGATCATTTATTTTCCCGTGCACCATAGCAGCAGTCCGTTGCCGATGACTAGCACCTGCAGGGCTGGCTTGTGTACGAGCGAAAATACGCCGCGCCGAACCGGCAAGATATTCGATAAACACCGGCATACCAGCCAGCTCTCTCATCCTACCTTATATACCATCGAAATGTTTTTTGTTCTTTCGCTCTCATATTCGCGCAAACCCTTTCGGTCCTGGCTTTTTCCCCACACACTGGAAAGCGTGGAGTGGGTGCATCAAACACGGAGTTTTTGAAAGTTAGACCAGTCAGAGGCAAAAGAGTGAAAAATAACATATTGGAGGAACAATTAATAGCACGCCGTATTTCTGATTTCAGGATATTTGCGGTTTAATCTTTGCGAAGGATGATGGTCTGTTGTTGATAACAAATGTATTATTGTCCATTGGTGAATATAGTTTAGTTGTAGGTGATCAATAATTGGAATCGAGTATCACCGCAGGTGAAAGCTCCATTTCACTGCTGGTCGCGCTCACGTCGAAAACCAGCCGTGAATGATAAATAATTCTGTCATTTGAATTGGTTCTGGAGAGAGCCGCGGAGCCATAAGCGCGGCAGGCACTCCTGCGGTTGGAACTTCATAATCATTAAATAGCGCGACAAACGATTAGCTAAACTTGTCGACATTGCCGATTGACCGAGCGCGCGTTGCCACGCTAAATCCATGCTGGCATTCTAGCTCGCTAGCGACAGAACGCTAATCGTCGGGCACAAACCGATCTGACATTCAATGAAATCTGATTTCACGCCATTATCGTGTCAGCACGCGTTCCTGATTAGCCCCTTGATTCCACGATCCACATTCCAGAAGGACCCTTCGATTCCTCATTTACTAGAAAAGTCAATTTTCTGTCAAAATACATACAAGTCAATCTCATCAAGCTCTGCCGTCACTTTCCCCGGAATGACTAATAATACCGAAAGCCCCGAGAGAAGAAAGGGGTAGTCAGAGGCATAGAATGCAATCTACATTACTTCTGGGTAGCGAGGCTGCCGCAGCACTGTTTCATCTCTTCGCTCACTAGAGCGATATTCAAAGGAGCAGCGGTAGAAGCTCGAAATTACAGCGTGGAGAGGCACGAAGCGATCGCACCGCCTCAGAGAAAGACAGACGTAGAGAACGATCCGTGCGTCCCATTATCATGCAGATATGTACGCGCAACTATCCGGCAAGATGTGAGAATGCAGTATCCAGTTTCGAGTGGCAAACGTAGATTGAGACGCAAAGAGGGCCATGAACGAACTCGTCGAAATGAGATAGAGTGACAAAGAGAGGAGGAGCGAAAGAGAAAATTGGGGGTAGAGGGCGCTGCAAGCGCCAGTATCCGCTTTCACAGCAAGTAATGCAGAAGCATATAAATGGGCAGACTAATATCAAGAGATACAATTGTTGTACTCCGAAGAGAGTAGGTGCGAAGGGTGACCAGTTTCCGTTTCACATAAATAAGACCCTGGAGTTCTACACCAGGAATTAGTGTATCTGCCGTGTTCTATACATACACGTGATTGGCTCCGATATCGCATGGCCGGAGACAATCAGGGAGAAAGATAGAGGAGACGAGAGGGAGAGTGAGGGAGAGGAGTAGAAAGAGGAACACAGGGAGAACAATGGTTCGGGGCCAAAGCAAACGTAAAGCCGAATTGTCGACCGCACACGGCCACGGTAGACCACAGCAGCATAATAACCGAGAGTAATGCGTGAATTATTGACTGTTTCCTATCTTGGTACCGCGGACTCTCGTGGATACGTGCACTCACCATGTCTCCCCCCCCTCTCTCTCTCTCTCTCTCTCTCTCTCTCTCTCTCTCTCTCTCTCTCTCTCTCTCTCTCTCTCAATCTACGCACATGTACTTTACATATGTACGGGGTGCTCCGAAAATGTATCCTGATACTTCTAGTCAAGATAAATCTACACTTATTTAATCGTAATTGCCTAAATACAATCCTGGAAAGTAGGCTATCTTTAATGTGGGAGATTATTCGATTCTTGACAGTCTAATAATTATATTTTATCGATCGTAACCTATTCTTGAATCACCCCGTAGATCTCAGAGCCTCCCACCGGGGCTTTCTCTTTGTCCGGTCTCAGAGTATTAAATGGTTTCGTATACGTGGATTAGCCGAGCCGTCTAAATCGCGGGAGCGAAGCCGTACGTCAGGCTCGCGTTGTTGCACACATATGCGCAGACGTGCGTGCACGTATACGCTCGTAGCATATGTCCGACAGTGAGAGAGAGCGAGAGAGAGAGAGAGAATGTGTGCGTGGCCTGGAAGTGCACGGGAAACTAGCGCACGCAGGTGAACTAAGTTATCACAACTACTTGCTGGATGGATTGCCACATCCTCTACGGGAAAACGTACGGGGTGACGCGTTATGTAGAGGGAGCTGCGAGCGGCAAGTACGAACAGGCATGTATGTGGGCTTCCTCTGAGAGGAGCGTGTCCTTCACCAAGAGTGCAAAGGGATATTCATAATTACCGGGAGCCTTTCCGCAGCAGGATTTAGGCAGCCGTTGCTCGCGTCTGAATAACTTGTACGATTACCCCTGTAAATAGGTTTATCCAGTTTCATGGCGGCTTGTTAGCGCGATTTGCCCTCGAGATATAGGGCGCCACCGCGCTTCTCCCGACCCTAAACTCGCTTTTCCTCTTCCCACTTTAGCACTGAGATGTCTCATGGTGTTAGCGTTCCAACGTGCTCGCTCGACTACGTCTAATGATATCCAACGCTTTATTAAGGAAGCTATGAATACTACTCCCACAATTCCTCAGGTACATTCGAAACTAAGTAGAACAAAAGGGAGTCTGTATAGTTCGATTTGTCTTCTGAAGAATAGAAAGTGGTACTATCAAGAAAGCAGTGTGTAAAGAGTAGGATTCCAAGATATATAATTTCCCATCATCGATAGAACTTTTCTGTACCAGGATAATCAATGTTCATCGACAAATATTGCCTTGAAGATTGCTCGATCGGCCTTTAATGCTAATGACACGTACTTCAAAATTCAATCCATAGTTAAGTCTCGATATCGGGTCATTTGGCAAGGAATCGCCGGTTTACGTCGGCTTGGGATAAGAAGAGCACTGCCAATAAGTAGAAGCAGGCGCCCGGGGATTAGAGGGCAGCCAGGCGATGATTTAGGCGAGAAGCGGGCGGGGTAAATCGTTGTAAATGAAACATAACTGGGAAAAGTTCCAATTACTTAATTCCCTGGCCCTTGTCAGCTCGAAGATTGGAGCTGTAAGTCAGAGGAGTAAGAGAGAGGGGTTCGGACTTGGCGGCGGGTGTGTGTATGTGGCAGCAGCCAACACGGAACTCCGGCACATGCACGTGAACTAAGTTATCGCGGCTACTCAGTAGACGGATAGCTATATACCCTATCTCGTGACGGCACATATATGCGCCAATGTACGCCTCCTTCTAAGACCCTCAAAGCCTTGATGGAAATCCATAATTCGGAAAATTCCTTTGAATTCCTTAACCTTTTCATTCTCAAAGCTCCAATTACTTATTCCATTTTCTTCGTAAATACCAAGCGCACGACATAAAACTTGCGAACTTCTACAAAGAACTATAATCAATTGGCATTATTACAATCAGAAACTGTCAGTCAAATATAAGCGTTTCATGTTGCATGTATGACTCAAAGAAGCGAATAGAGAGGGAGTTCACTTCCAACAGTTCGCATCATCAGAACACGCGTGCTTTCGCAGGGACCCGATATAAAAAGCCGATCAACAGACTCGTTAACGACAAGTGAGACAGAGAGAGAGAGAGAGAGAGAGGGTGATGCAAAGCAGAGGAAAGGGTTGATAGAGTGCGTGCAGTTGGTAAATATTTTATATTTCGAGGCTGAGCCTTTCGACGTGCACCGTGTCTGTGACACGGGTGTGCTTTTCCTCTGTCTCACATGCATTCGTTCTCACTCGGCACGAAACACGGAAATTCGCAGACGGTTAAACCGGCTATTGAGATGACTGGATATTGTACGTGCAGTGCGCTGTGGTCTCCACCTACGAAGATGGATATGCGCGCCTTTTCACTCGTAATGACACACTGTCGTTTGTAGCGGGCGGGCGGGCGTGCGCGCGCGCGCGACCCGGATGAGCGCGCGTGTGTGTATGCATATCATTACACAGATAGAAATCTTCCGGGCAGCCGAGTAGTAATTTCTGTCATGCCGTGAGCGTGTGTGCACCGGTGGAGCAGAAGCGGAGGCACGGGTGCGGCAGTACACTCGCTCTGCACAGCGGGCATTGATTAAAATCGGCGCTTTTTCTCGCATTTCTTACGGTAAACATCAATCCCATTCCCGTTCTCCCTTTCAGCCCCTTTCTGTCTAGCAGCGGCGATGCCGGTGAACTAGAATTTACACTTGGCAAAAACAGCTGCACGCTCGAGCGTGCCGTTGCGACTCGGTGCTCTCTTTATTGCGAAGACTTTTGTGCGGAGTTCCGATACCCCGGCGGCGAGCTTTCGTCCAATTACTCTCGCGGCGCTTAGAATTTCGTGTACGTAGTCGAAGCGCCGCGAAATCGACATTGAGTCATTGAGGCTCGATCGAGTGGTACGTACCGTTTATTTTTTGCTATCGAACCCCGAGAGAATGAGCGCGGAAGACAAGCCACTGTTTTATTAGCCCTTCTTCTCAGTAGACTTAGTTCTAATTATGCATTAATTCGCACGATTCACCAGAGATTCGCCGTTCGAAAGTGGCACAGTCTGAGCGACTGAACGCTTAGGGCATTTTGCTCACGTACATTTTAGCGGAGCAATGCACGAGGCATCGCCGGCGGAGTTCAATTATTCGGAATCACTGTAATAAAGTTGTGCCGTGCGAGCATTTGTACGCGTGTAAATCTCCGAAGCAGCTCGAACAAGCGCACACTACGTAGCGTGCTTGCACCTAGTGCACTAGCACGACAGAAACTGCACCCAGGAGCGGAGCAGGTGGGAGAGAGAGAGAGAGAGAGAGAGAGAGAGAGAGAGAGAGAGAGAGAGAGAGAGAGAGAGAGAGTGCATTCCGCATGGGAAGCTTTTGTGAGTGTGCGAAAAAGTGATATAATGGCTCGTCATAAATTGCCTCTACGACGTCATTGCGCCGCGGATTGCCATGTGGACAAGCTGTCCCGTTAGTCTTGTGCTTGACACGCCTACCTACGCCAACGAGCTTGTGTAGAAGCTTGCCGGTATATGAGAGTGTGCACGCGGGCGCGTGTATGTGTGTGGAAACAGGTATGAAGTTCCTATAGAAGCCCGGCACTAGGCTAGGTCGCAGCCGATGTCGCCTATCACCTCGATGGAGGAGTCATCGATCAAACGTAAGCGAGCGTGGTAACGACGAGCAGGCACTGAAACTCGGGAGACAATATCCTAACGCGTCCCTATCCCGAGGAACTTGCCGGAGCCCTCGCCTAATGGACGGAGCAACCATCGCCTAATGCACATTATTTTAGGTCAGATCTACATGCCAACTTGACAGTCTTCCCGCACGGTTCCATCTGCCACTGATTTCATTTTCCAACCACCACTCTTCTGCATTGTACTCTCGCGTATACTTGCAAAGTTCTACAACTTTGCACTTTTCCATCTCGAGCAACTGCACTATATGAAATCATATCACTTGTGAATACAGAAATCGAACGACAGATTTTTCGTATTTTCTGATCACAAACAGTAACATTACATTTCTAATTCGCTCGTGGAATATGAAAGTCGGATAGTGCAATCGAGAAAGGTCAACTGAACATAGTAAAAACAAGCTATCAGATGTCAGGTGTTATCTCGGAAAAGGAGGCCACCAATGTTGGCACCACGTGAAAACGAAGGAGAGTGGGGAGCGAAGTCTAGGTGAAAAAGCGCCGACTGTTGTCTCAGAGAAAAATAGCAGCCAATAATGCGTAGGCAGGTAGAGGTAGTCCCGGAGGAAGCCTTTGTCTGAAAGCCGAGTGGCGCGCAGCGGTGTGTTGATGATGGCGACGGTGGGAGCTGCACTTTGACGTGGAGTTTACAGGCGCTCGAAGACAAGAAAGGAATTATCCAGATGAAAAGACGTAACGGTCGGGGGTTACACGGTATCCGGGGCTAGTCTTGCGGACAAAGAGTGAGTGCGACGGAGAGAGAGAGAGAGAGAGAGAGAGAGAGAGAGAGAGAGAGAGAGGGGGGGGGGCGAGAGAGACACGGAGGGAGGCAGGCAGCGGCGGAACAGACGCCGGGAGAAAGAGGGGGTAGTTGAAGGTCTTAATTAGCTGCAATTACCGCAACATAGCAATGTCGAGGGAATCGCCCGAGGCTCATCCTCCTTCCATCTACTTCCATCCGCGTATACCAACCAGCCTCTTTCCAACCTTACCCCATCCTCCTGCCAACCCTGCCATTCCCCTCTTTATCCCGCTCGTGTCTCTCGGTATACTTCCAACTTGGCGCTCGGAACCCTTTGGTGCCCTTTATTCGCCCCTGCCTGCCGCCGCGACGCCATCTCCGGACGGTGGGCCCGCGAAAGAGCCAATTTGCAACGGAATTTAAACTAATATGCGGAAAATAAAAATCATCCACCGTTCCCACTCGTCCACTAAGCGTTTTCTCTCTCACTCCGGCCGATTTGCAATCAAGCAATTCCACGGCAGGCTTTTTTCACCGGCGGCTTTTGCTGTAGGAAAAGAGTGGCGTCTTAGGTGAACTTTGGCCGATGTCATGACAAAGGGTACGTTGGCGTAGTTGAAAGGCAGCATCAAAATATTCGTTATTGAAGGTTCTGTTATATGGTATCTTGAGCGAGGATAATGAGGCATCTTGTATCTTATAAGGGTACAATCCCCTGCAACAACTTTCTCCGAAAAGAGTCTCGTTTCTTGTCGACGTGCCTGAATGAAGATGCAGGTAAACCTTTTGATGGCTGAAAGGAACATGTACTAATTTTGCGACATTCGAGTTAATGATGGGGCGACTATGGACTCCATGGCTTTCAATATAAGATGATAGTGTACTTTTAGTTTGTATTTTTATCCATTAAAATGTGTAAGTTCTTCGAAGGATTTACGAAGGCAAGTAACAATTTGCTGGTTCTTGTAAATTGAAGTTGGATCGATTGGAAATCGCGGCACTAGAACCTTCGTTGGCAGAAAGAAATACCGTGCTTCGACACATTCAGAAGTAGAATATACTGGCTGCAAGGACGGTGGGCTGACTATACAGCAAGCTGTTCTACTTACAGTACGGGAACACTGAAGTTCGCAGCGCAGTTACATGTGCTCTAGAATGTATCATTTCCGAGTTAGTGTAACTTTAAGTTTTGCATATCATATGACAACATGACCTTGTTATTTTATGTGAACACTTTGAACCAGCATGATTGCACTGAGTAATGCTCTATTCTGTGTTTAGCTTATACTATTTTCAAACTGTGATAGATTTCTCTATGGGAGGCAGAATATGTAACATAGTTTCATCTGCTTTATGGAATTTCACTAAAGAATTAACACGAATGCAGAGAAGTATAAAACGGGAAATGCTGGAATTGTAAAGTTTGACTTTGCAAAATAATTTCAGTGATATTAATTCCTAGCAGAGAATTAAAATATCACTTTATTAATTCTGCAGTAGTTATGGTTTCCAACGTGTGCCAAGTATTTTAAGGGATCGAAGTCTGTGACATTTACTTTAAATTCGAGAGCTGAGTGCAAGTGTCCAAGTGCTTCCACCTGTCAGTAGAAATTGGGTCCGAAGGAGTATTGTAACTGAGCTCGCAGGACAAAAAAGTATCCCGCAACGACTGTCTAGAGTATCGACATCGATATATACGTTCTTGGCAAGCCGATGCCAATAGCTCATAGATTCTCTGTGGTCGGGCACGCATCGCCACACGTACACGTACGGTCCGCTCCACATGTCAGTTGGGTGTAGCCTGCCTGCTGCCATCCACTCGACAACTGCTACGCCCATGGTCACAAACGGAATTATTTATGAGCTTGAACATGAGCCAGAGCCCTCTTCCGCGAGCCACTAAGACGCTCCCCGGTCATGCCATTCAACCTATCACTCTGTCGCTGTTGATACCAGCATGATCCTCTCCCCATTTCGCAAATTCTAGCTTGCTTTCAATTAGCTCGAACAATTTCACAGGTCGTTGCAACAACGAAGTTAAACAGGTTAAACAGCCAGTTGCTTTGAAATAATTCTGTCGGTTCTGCGGCATGGGAACTGTTAATGTTTATATGAATAGGGCATACTGCGAAAGGTGTGTGTTTCTTGCTATACAAAACCCAGGCTTTCTAATATAAATTCGGAACGTAATTAACGTGGAAATGGATTCGTAAATTGCAGCGATGCCGTTATTCGTCATTGTTACGCTATTTATTGTAACATCCTGCCAATATTGCTCGATTTGTACAGAAATACCGGTGGCAAAAGCTTTCAAATGTTCGCCAGAAAACAATAGTGGGTTAATTGATTGCCGAAAGGTGTAGCGATTGTGCGTGATCCCCGATCAATATTACTATTACTCGTCGACGATTGTGGTGGGAACCATACCTTAATCATGTCGAGCAAATGTTTGCCTTTAGTTTAATCATGTGCTAATATTGCTTATACGAAGGACCCGTTTGTTTTTCTCGGACAAGCTGGATATTATTAATTACTCGCCGCCACCGTTACTATATTCCTTCTCCCTGTGGCATTCTACTGTTCTTTATCTGCAGTCAAATCAACAGGTTCACAAAGAAATGAAGTGTGGGTTGAAGTTTGTCTAGTGCAAAATGGAAAGTTACAAAGCAATCGCGGGATTGGATTTTGAGGAGAAACAATCGCAATAAACTTCAGAGAAATGGTGTTACGAAATAACGAATGATTTGTACGTTAGGCAAAATATAGGCTGTGAACCGTAGTTCCATCGGGTGGGAAGAAAGCGTACAATTATGTGAAAGAACCTGCAATGATTTTTTGCATAGATAGTCGACAAAAAAAAGAGGTGTCCCAGGATTGCCTTTACGATAAGGCTGGTAACAGTTACATGAGCAATTCCAGGTGAATTCATCCCGGGAGAAAGATAACATTGCGGCTCGCGCGGCATTATGTTGCTTTCCGGCGGATTTCCACTAACACGGGGCACAGGATGTTAGCTCTAAGAACTACACAAACCATTCTGTCCGGATTACATAGGGCCGAGACTGTCGAGCCAGTACGTTTTGTCGTTCGCCCCGGCCGGCCACTATTTGCACGATCTATTTTATAATTACGCCCGCGCACATTCGCTTGGGAGGCTACATTTTCCAGAGCGGGTCGGTGCCGCGACGGCTTAAACGTCTCACGTTCAAACATCGCCGGCGAAAGCTCAGGGGATATTTAATTCCCACCAGATTCACAGTAACATTACCAAGCACTGGGGAACGGTACAATTATCGAGCGCAAAAATGAGCCCCCGCTCGAGAGTCGAGAATGGATTAATCACTCGTGAAATGGGGCTCAAGTGTCTGGCAGTTCTATTTAATTCGTAATACCAGATATTTCGAGCAGTTATACTCTCCCCGTAAAATATCGTTTGACAAAACGTAAAGTATTTTGTAGATTTCAAGTTTTAACAGAGCCTGGGGACTGGGATATATGAAAATTGTATATCAATTAGATACGATGATTGGGTGCAGGAGAATTAAGTTTTCGGGTAGGAGCTCTCCTTGCCGTGCATCAATGTTACCGAAAGCCAGGAGGCTATCCTTTCGCTGCTCGAAGGAAGCGTAGCATCGCAATCACCCTAGTTCGATCGGCGACCAGCGCGCGGCGCCACGTAATGGATCAGTGGATAGAGTCAGTATCGGGTCAGCCCAGTGGTGTTCCACTTCTATCGACGCGCCGGCGGAGAGGAGAAGTTCGTTCCTTTGGCTCGGAACACATCTATAAGAGAAATTCCGCAAGAGCAGGCGGAAAATCGTCCGATACACTTAAGGAGAAAAGGGAAATACTTATGGAAATCCCATCTTATTATTACAGCGCGGCCACGAATAAATATTTGTTGGATAAATAGGAATTATTGCGATGCTCGGCGGCGCTTCGGTTTGTTTGTGAAAGCTTACCGCCAAGGCGAATTGTCTCGACAGATCGATATTACCTATACCAGCAGCCCGCCGACCACTCTAAAAGCGTTCATGCTCCTTTTTATAGAATTGTACTGTCATTCCTCTCCATCGGAAATTGCACGCATTACAGGGATCGAAGTGATTTGACAGAAATCAAACGAGAGCGAGCTTTGACGCGTTGCATTTCGCAGCTTTTCGCGCAAACAAATTTTCAATTAAAAGCGCAATTATATTTGGTGATCGAGCAACATTTTGCTGGGGTAAACACGTTAGAGGCTGCGATGCTTATAATTTTACATGCTGAAAATGCAATTGCCCCGAAGCCCGATGCATGCACGCACGCTCTCCACAGCCACGTCGCAATTCGGGTTTCAATTTGCGCGAGAGAATACTTTGTCCATCCAAGTGTTTTATTGGCACGACGATTTCGAAAAGCTCGACATATTTCTGGTGATGTAACGCCATCGCAGATTTGGCACCGTACCTCAAGGTCTTTGTACAGTTTGTTGATTTATCAGAATTCGAATCACTCCAACTTCCGACTGTCCCGAAAATTGTTAAAAATGAGGGAGAACGTCCACCTCATCTTGCCGAAAAATCTCGATTGCTTTCGCCAACGATTTCCCCGTGAAATGGCTGTGAAAGCACAGTCTTCTAAAGTGCAGGGCTAGAAGATCGGCTATCAGGACGATTTTGCGAAGCAGACCGCCCACCTATGAATGGAATTCCATCAGAGTGGTTTGAAAGGAGCCGAAAACTTCAGGTGCTGTTCTGCTGAAAGCCTTACACGATCTTTGTGACAGTAATAGTTGGGCACCGGCCGCACTGTTGCCGCGGGAAATTCGGTTACGATTTTTCTCACATCGGCTTTCCGGAATTTTTCAATCTACCAATTCTGAAATTTATTGCATCGAGATGCTCTACATTTCTCCGAGTGCACTTGGCAGCTGGATGCCCGAACGAAATGGTGAAAGTGGTGCCATCATTCCTTAACAGTAATCGAAAGCGTCTCTTTATCTTTCATCCATTCTTTTATACTATTTTGTGAAAAAACCTCCTATTCATCTCAAATTCTTTCAGTCTTAACAGAAGTATAAATGACTACAGTCGAAACTAAGTTTACTATGTTTCCATCTTTTCACATCCTTCAAAGTTACTGGAAATATCATAAAAAACCAACTATATCAATCAGAAGTATATTGGTTGGTCAGAACAATCCCTGAGGACTACATTAAAAACTAGAGACAGGAGAGAAATAGAAACAGGGTAAAATAAATGGACTAAGAAAGGAAAAATCGTGGTGTTAGAGGCGTTCAGTTGAAGGGGCTGCAGCATAGAGCAACCCTTTCGTAGCGGCGGCGAGCGAGCGACTGGTGGCTCGCGTCTTAACTCGTGCGATTCCGCGGACGCTCGGGAACGCCGGCGCCTCTGGGCGTCGCGACGGCGGCGGCGGTGGCGGCGGCGGCGGGCGTCCAGGGCTGGCAGCCTGGCAGGCAGGCAAAGCCAGGCGTCCCTTCGCGCTCTCCCCGCCAGACGAGTTCCGACTCTACGCTCGGCCGGACGTGACGTAACGCGGGCACCCTCGAGAGCGTCGAGAACCTCGTCGCCGTCAGCCTCGCCGTCGCTCGGCTTAGCCGCCGCTCGGCCCTTCGTTTCTCTTCGATCCTATAACAGCAATTTCTCTATTTTGCGACACTTTCTGCCGCCACGCTTCCACTCTCACCATTCAACTTTCCTCATTCAATTTCGCCCTGTGCGGAATTCTTTCTCGGCAAGGACATTTTCTCCCGAAGGTTTGATTTGCGAGTACCGGGAGACTGTGCCGAAGACTGGTTACACGTGAGAAAGCAGGAAGAACGCGCCGCATGCAGCACCGCGTGCTGGCATCCACGCCGCTAGTTCGCCGCTCTTCAGAGTAAAGAAGGAAAAGAGACACACCAGGTGCTGAACGAGTCAAGATTTGACTGGGAACTGTGAGTGAAGGCTGCTGAGAAGTTTGACAGTGCGTCGGTTGGAGCCAGCCGAGACTAAGGATCACGTGTGAGAGATCGGTTTGACGAAGGTGCGCTAGTTGGGAAACAGTGAAGAGAGGATCCTCGTGCGAAGGGAGCACCGGGTGGAAATTGTGAAGAAGCGCAGCATCCTTTGAAAGGGGGGTACCGATTCGATTCAAGTGAGACACAGTGGAGGTTCAGACTTGGGAATCGGGAAAGAGTGAGTCTCCGTAAGGTTCTGAGGACAGGGACAGTTCCGAGTGTTCGATTTGGCAAGGGAGCAAATGAGAGGAAGGGGACTTCCAAGTGGACGACGGGGCGCGCGGACCTAAAGTAATGTCACGAGGTGAAGGATCGATCGGGATCTACTCGAGTTGGCGATCGATAGGCAGTGGCCAGTAATATGCAGTGATCCTTGATCCCATCTTCGCCAAGTTAGCACCGGCTGCTCCACGATCTCGTCGAGCAAGTGATGCTTTGACTGGAGCCCATCGGTGATTGATCTCCAATCACGGCCACGTTCTCACAAGCGACCCTCAGGCTCCTCTTACCCGCTCGAGGCCAGTTCGAGACCTCCTCGTCCTCATCCCGAAGAGAAGAGTGTGTATCTCACTCCCGGCAGTCACGTGACAAATCTGTCGGCGTATATCCCGTGTGTCCGCCACGGCGAGACCAAGCCAAGTGCGCCAAGATGCTGACCATGTCGACCCTGATGATGCCCACGACGATGACGACCATGACGAATCCCGGCCCGATACCGGCACACAGCATGCCGCAGAAGATCGAGCCGCCGAAGCTGAGTGCAGCGGCGACCCTCACCCACACGGCCACTGCCGCCAACAAATCAGGTGCCGCTTTATGCTACAGATTTATGGCTTCGCACTATCGTTCGGAGGTGGCCTCGGGCCTCGAGCCTTCGCGTTAAGATAAATCTCCTCGTTGCATCCTGCACTCCAGCCTCCAACATCCCTCCCTCCCCTCCTTTCGCCCCTCATATCTCCTCTTTCCGTTCATCCAACGACAATATCTCTGATTGCTAAGATCACCCAGTACTTCCGCGGAATTACTATCACTGATATTAGCTTGGCAGCGACTCCGAGTCGATAGTCGAAGCCATTGAATAATGAAGAGTATATCGCGAACCAGTCTCTCTCGAGCCTCGTCTCTTCCGTTTCACATTGCGCCACTTTAAAAGGGGATTCGAGCACTTGAGCCACCGTTATTTGTGCGAGGAGATCGCACGATAAAGCTTGCCATAGGATCGAGATGGTATGCCACGCTAAATCGTAGAGCGGTTTCAGAGTCGTTGCGAAAGGTGTTCGCAATGGGATCAAGGAAGAGAAAGCTTCTTCTCTCTCTCTTTTTCGTTCGCTGTGAGGTAGCCGCGGGATAAAAGGCTACTTTTCCTATGAAATAAATTGTGCGTCGCGCGGAAACGTCTTCATTTTGTCGCCGGGAATAACGCGCGCCGCTGCCGCCGCCGGCTCGCTCCTATTGCCCTGGCGTCGAGACGCTAGACTCCAGCGATTTTTATTCCGTTTTATTTCATACCTACCGTTTCTGATACTTCGCCTGCCCGCCTGCCTAGCTGCTTGCCTAGCTGCCTGCCTTCGGCGAAACTACCCGCAATTCTGTGTTCCAATTCCGGCGCCCATAAAAGAAGTGCTAACTTCTTGTAGGGTGCGAGAGAGGCAGCCCGAGGCCCCGGCTGATCTGGATGTGACCCGCATAGAAATTGGAATGTACCCCCGTGCGCCTTTAACCGGAGACGAAAGTGCTGGATGCTGGCTCCTCGGGAATTAATTATTCCAATAGCGAGCCACCCGTAGATCGCTTTACGACCACTCCGCCCCCTTCGACCAACCCCGCCACCACTTTGACAGTTACTCCAACGACGAAGTAGGAATTAATCAGAGTTATCTTGAGAAATAAGACGTCGTTAGTTCCCGGTTATTCTATATAAGACGTTATTAGCTCTTTTTAGTCGCCATCCCCATCCATCATGGTCAGTCAGCCACAGGAAATCCATAGTTAAATTAACAATCAATACCATCTCTTTCAATTTATACATGGGACTCGGTGCCTTTCTTTTCGGAAAGTGGAACACCAGTGCCATCCTTCCTCGTAATCTAAGTTCAGTGATGTTGCAAGGAATGACGAAATCAATTAGCACTCTTTGAAATGTCTCTGCCATCTGATTAGGTCACGATACAGTCAAGATTACAGATGCCAGGGTTTAATTAGACCTAGCTTCGGCTGATAAATATTTACGACTGCGGTAAGGGCAAGAGCGTTATCACTTAATTAGAAAATCGTAAAGCCTTTAGGAAACAGAGGAGCGAGAGAGAGCGAGCCGAGGTCGAGCAGAAAAAAGTCCGTACGTACGTTTGGCATGCGCCCAGAAGTTTGTAGTCAACTCTGCTGAAACGACAGCTACTCAAATGGCATTTCTACCGGTGGCGGCGGGGACTTTCGACGCTCGAGGAAAAGCTTCCATGTCGTATGTCAGTGCTTCCTATAAATTCGAACTTCTTGCCCCCCCCCCCACCCCCCCCCCATCCCCCACACACACACATCTGCAAAAGTGAAGCTTCCCCACGACGTACCACGTCTCCTTCTTGATCTCCTTCGTAAAGGCTTCGTAAACAGATTGTCTAAGTTTTCATACTTTATTATGAGGTCTTCTCATACATCATGCTGAAAGAGATTTGCCCGCATGTATTCTTTCCCCTTTGAAAATATACGCAACGACACAACTACGATTAACTCCATAATATATTGCAATTTGAAATTCATCAGAGATTCAATTGCGCAATTACACACAAATTGCTTAATTACATTCCGACTGTACAGTCTGACAGAATACGCTGCGCGCAGAGTACTGGAGCATTATTATACCCAGAGTGGTTATGGTCGCATTACTATGGTATAGTCTCCTCAACCATGGAAGGAGGGATTTAGGAGGATAGGATTATTGAAGAGGCCGGAATTTCCGTTTAAGAGTATCCGTCTTAAGATCGTAGCACGACTGCTTACAGAATGACGATATTAGTAGCGCATAACACAGTTGTTTATTAATCGAGCCCAACAATAGATGGCATACCGCAATGCCAAGTAATTATAGATAAACTAACACTATCAGCAGCAAAGCGGTTTGCGTTGTGCAACCGAATCGCGAAATGAGCTAAATGCTCCGTAGAATCGGGTTAACACTTTAACAGTCCAAGTTTTACTGAAATGTTGCTATGCAATGCTAGAAGTAAAACCAGCTACTTTTCTAGTAAGTACCCGTGGACATTCTTGCATCGCCTCAGCAGCTTCGTTCTTTACGAGTTTCGGCCGAGTCTTATTTTACAAGTAAATTGCTTTTAACCGACGTTGGCATCGCAACCGAGTATCAGAGATGTTGTACATAAAATTGCAAGGAAGCGATGCGGGCGAGCCAACCGATTACGATCGAAAAGGAAATGCTAGTCAAGTAGTGTGAAGTTGCCTGGCGACGTATCGTAGAAGAGTAGCCAGAACTATTAGGAACTACTACTTAATATATAACAGTCTTTATTACATTTTCATATTTTTCACTCATAACGTAATCAAATAAGTCTACATCAATTGTATCATTCCCAATGATAGTTAAATTCCCAATAACCTAAGTGCAATCTACGCTTCCGTACGAGCTTCTTTGTTGATCAATGACAAAATGCACATAACCTTTTCACTGCGAGTGGCTATGATACGTCGAAGTGGAAAGCTTTAGGGCAAACGTTTGATCGCATACACACACACAGAGACACACACACGTACACCTAGGTGGTAGTCTACACCTAGATGGGAGACGTACTCGCGTAATTTCGAGGAACGTATATATGACCTGTCAATAGACTAATCCGCAGGCATCTAATGTTCGCACGTAACAAACGGCCATCGCGCTGATAGATTACAGGTGCGCGGGGCGGAAGCGAGTGCTCTCGAGTTTCGCCTGCGCTGGTACGGCCAAAGATAGCGAAGGGGGATGATCGTTTCAGGGACGATAGGAATCGCCGTTGTTGCACGGCGCGCCGTCGTGAGGCAGGCCAGTAAAGTTTAAGGGAGAAGTTAAAAAGGGTCGCGGCCCCTGGAAGTATGTGATCAAGCCGAGTTATATGATCTATATCGGGAGGGATAGATGAAACGATAGCGAGGTGGCCCTCGCTCCCTCACTCTGATCTATAGCGGACTGTCCAATAACTGTGATTTCTTCACACAGATAGATTTCACCTAACAAGCAGATACGTAATGGCTGAGGTTACCCTGCGAAAAAACGAACCACTGTGCCATACACCCCGGAACTACCCAAAGTATCCTCCGAGCGATCCAGCTTCGATGCAAATATTCTGTAACACTAACTCAAGCCTGAACATACTGTTTCGGTAAAAACCACCAAGAACACCGTACTCTATCAGGAGTAAGAAGAAGAAAAAGGAAAGTGAGAGAAGTACCATCGGGGTTGTCTGAATGTGGCAGGGCTAAACTGGAGCAGAGGAAGGGCCGCATCGTCGCGACGTCGGTGACGCGTATTCGGAGGCATCCATTACGCGACGGGTACGAGGTAGACGTAGTGGCTCGGGACGTGCGGCAGTCCGTCAGGGAAAAGTTGGCCATAATGCATGTGCACACTGGAGAGGGACGGGTGAAGTGAGACAGAGGAAGCGAACTCGAGAGAGAGAGAGAGAGAGAAGGTTGCATGAAGGAGGCGTGTTTGTCCACGTATGTGCAATCCGTGGAATACGTAGAGCTGCCAATAGGGCAATCTCGAGCCGCGCACACTTAGCACGTACTAACGCTGTAGCTAACGTTACATCGCGCTTGCAGCCTGCACCGAGGTGGACTGGCGGGTGCAGAAGGTGGCTTGGGGGGGTGCGGAGGGGGTGCCGAGGGGGTGGGAGGGTGCTTCGGGTGGGCCTACAAGAGGCGGCAAGGGGGGTGTACGTGTCGTGGGAGCGTAACAAGGGCGCAAGTCCCGGCACCGTGCCACACTTCGCCACGTATACGTACTACCTGCGTGGCGTGCCGCGCTAGCTACGTGGCGTACGAGTGTGGATGCATGGAATTTATCGAGGAGCCTACAATCCCCCTCCCCCCAACAACTGCCGCACACGGACACAGGCCAGCCGTTGCCGGCACGGCACGCAGCGTTTGGCTGTCCAGCCGCGGCCTCCGCCAAGGATCAATCCCACTAATTGCTTAAGGATAAAATACTGCTCGCACCGGCCACCTAATGCTCAACCCTGTTTTACTTTCCTTTTCCCACTTCTTCATCAACTGACACTAATATCTTGTAAATCTTTCTTGATTCACCAACCAAGTGGTTTTCTTTTAAGGATGCCTAATAACCCTGTACAAAAATAAGTGCTGAAGATTCACGGTGTTGATATTCGTATTTTTAGCTGTGTCTTGAGACTTTGTAATGGCAATGTCCCAAGCATCCCACAGGAAATCGCTTCTTATGTGACATCCAAGCCTGTATCAGGTATTAATGTCCATGTCCCTAGAGTGTACGACCCCCTAGAACGCAGTAGCGCCGTCTAACCTTTGGAAAGTAGCAAAAACATCATGTAACCACCATTACGTCATCTCCGAGGCACTCGCTTCCGATGCTCGAACCTAGCGGGTGGTGCAGCTTGTTAGTAACTGTTCTCCGATCCTAGTTCTCCCCTTGGATGCCACTGGGGTTCGAAGTCCGACGGAGGGGTTGGCCAGTTGCGTTCGACGAGAGGGAGATGACCCGTTCATTATTTACGAACGGAGAGATCGTCGAATAGTAGGCAAAGAAGGAATACACATGGGTCAAGTAGTTTAGGGAGGATTTTGTGGTATAATAAGGAAATTAATTCCCTTTAGCGTCGTCGAGAAAGGACTTATCTCGTTGTCCTGTGAGCCGAACTGAAATTTTTATGTTCCTCGCTTCGCCATCCGCTCTCTTCCCAATCTCTCCGTTTCTTTCGTCCCACCATTCCACCAGGACACTCCGTTTCGCACTGTAACATGCACAGAGCGAAGAGAAAAACAGGGGAAGCGTGTACTTTCACGACAACTTGACACCCCTCCTCATTGATCGCTTGTTTCACGCGGAGCAATTATCGCGCAGGAAATAAAGAGGGTGCAGGAGATAAATAATTTCCTCGAGGGGAATATTGAGAGATACGCAGAGCAGGACAGGTTGGACGGGGGTGGCAAGAGAGGCGAACGCAAGCCTTTCAAAGTTTAATCGGAATCGATATTCGCTTAATGGTAAAACTGCTCGTGTTTGAGTGCGCCTGCTACAGTCAGTTTTATTGTTGCCAAGTAATTTCGGGATATCGGTAGAACCATACATGTATTGCTCTGTGTGTGAGACGGCGCTCCTATTTAGCGGCATTCGCTTCGCTGGACTGACACGTCCTTTCGCGTTACATCTAATTGGTTTTTACCGATTCGAGCGAGAATCCTGAGAGGAACACTTCAGGTGGTACGGTCCAACCATTGTCGTGTGGATGGCAAGCGCAGGTCGCGAGGACGACAAGCAGTAAGTGTTCGTAAAGCTGTTTGCGCCCCGCCAATACACCGTTTGCGCGTCGCAGGAGAGACAGCCATTAGCGAGCGAAATTCATTTAAATGCAATTCCAGAACATCGCCGCCCCGCAAATTGAAGCAAGAATCGGTTCCTTTTTCATTTGCAAACGTATGTCACTGCATTGCTACACTTAAGACGTGGGTATTACTACTACCGTGATATCAAAAAGAGTAATTACAGAAGTAAAAATCAATATTGGTGGGCTAAAAGTGAAGAGCACTTCGATATTAAACAATTTTCTTTTACGAGTCTACATCAGCCGCTGCATTTTTCAATTTCTCTACATTTTCACAGTGACAACAGACTCTCTGCCAATGCAAACACGTCAATCTCACAGGCACGTGCCTAAAACCTCGGAGGTTCAAAGGTAACCGCAAGCAGCGTCCGATCAGTGGCGGCGTCGTCGGCGGAACGTGTGCAGGAAGCGCAAAATCGATAAACAACCGGCCGCTTTTACTTACCGCATTGTCGCGGCCAACCTACATGAAAGAAAGTGTGAAAAAAGGGTCTGTGCCGTCGTGTCGCGGCCGATCAGAAGAGCGCGCGACCCGAAACTCGGGCGCAAGTGGTCGCCGCAGCCTTGGCAAAAACAGCGCTGGGAATGAGTGAGCAAGTGAGTAAGTAAGAGAGGTTTGGTTCGTCGGTAGAGGGTGAAGAGGGAAAAAATCGCGGCTGCCAGCTCTGAAAGGGCCGACTTCGGGAAACAAGTGACGAACGAGGACGCTCAGTTTGCGTCGGAGGGAAACGACAGACAGGAAAGGAGGCAGGCGGGGAAAGAGAGAAGGAGTGAGAGAGGGGGCGAGGCAGGTGGAGAAAAATTGAGAGCGGCTGAAAAGCGGGGAAAGTAAAAACGGGGTGAGAAAGGAGAAAGAGAGAAATGGGTGGATGAAGGGAGGCCGCAGGGTGGAGGGTAGTGACAAGGGAGAGAAGATGAGAGGAGAGTGAGAGGGCGGCCGAGCAGTTTTCCAAGATAAAACTGAAGTCGACGATGGCTGCGTCAGTGAGTACGTCCAGAAGCAGGGAGAGTACGGCGAGCGATGGATGGCTTTAGCTTCGGTTTCCTGAGGAGGTTACCGAAGTTTCATCCGCAGATTCAATTTTAGTTGGCGCGCCAAGCCGCGCCACTCAATGCCACGTAGGTATCTTACAACAGGGCTGCTTACCCACCACACTTTCTTCTATATTCCCAGCCAGCGTCCTGCGAAATCTTGCCAACAGGTCCGGCCCTTCCAAACCATCTTATTCGACTCGACTCAAGTTTTCGCATTTTCCACGTCCTCTGCATATTTCCACCTCGTTCCTCGTCCCTTTATTCTCGAGGGGCTTGGGATTACCCCCTCCACTGTTGGTTCTCTATTGAGTCGCATATTCCATAGTCCCAGCGATTACTAACCAGTCCACATCGCTCGAGACTCCTCCAAGGCTTCGCTCGGTGTACATAAACTACTTTCGATTGTCACTAGCATATTCTAAGCGCTCTTTGCTAGGTGTATGTAAAACAGTTCCGCAACACCGTGCGTCCAAAAGGTCTCCACGCAGGCATAAACCAAATCCGCGGGCAAACAAGAATTACGCAAATCCTCTTTCACAAATCCACCGAAATGGCCACGTAAACCAGGCTCGGGAGGTCGTGCAAAAAATATCATGTATTTCGACTGGGACCGCAAACGAATTGTAATCGCATTGCAAAATTGATTATTCAGTCGGGGGACCAACGAGAGACAGATATACATATACATGTTGTAGGACAAGAAGAGTGAGAGCGATTCAGTGTGGTAGTATCTGCGAGCAGTCACTTCGGGATGAACATTTACCGTGCTGGGGTGAGGGTAACGGCTGATCCGTCTATTCCCAGTGGCAACGAAAACTCGTAAAACGGTACTTGGAAATTCGCTGCGCCAAGTTAAACTTGATGGAAACGGTGAAAGGGGTCGGCTATGGTATGTACAAGCGTGCTCTCGGCCGTTGCTCGCGTATGGGTTCGGCTATAGCCAGCAGGACCCAGAGGACTCGAATAGCCGTCGGACGCTAGTCCGCCTATGGTGAATGCAGTCTACACTCCGACCAAAGAAGCAACTCAAGAGAGAGAGAGGGGAAAAGAGAAGAGGGAAGAGGACGAGTATGCGCGAGTATGAGCCAGAGGGGGAATAATGGGGAAGAGAGACGCGTAGAATAGCCGGGATATGAAATGATATTGTTTCAGTTGAAAACGAGTCCTCCGCCGACGCTTACGGACCATTCCCAACCGGTAAAAAAGTGCACGTGCGCGCGCGCGTCCGGAAATATCCTGCTGGCACTCCCACGGTTCTACTCAAAGGAATACAGATATAGAGTATTGGACCCTTAAGTAACGGGAGTAATCTTCCTCTATGTGGGTCGTAATCGTTACCACGAGGCGAAGTGGAATTGAATCAAACATCTGTTCTGATTACCCGACAGTGCAAATCGGAATAAAGAGGCTGCAAGCGATGCAGCCAGTGCAACTATGTGAAAGCAACCGACATTGGTTAACAAGATTACTCGCGACGGAGCCAGAATTTGAGTAACTGACGATTGTACCTTAAGAAGACTGCGTGTGCCAAGAGAGGAGAAAAAAGAAGGGAAAGATATATACTGAGTGGGTTTGCAAAAGAGGTTGGTTGTTGTGTAACGTAGACAATGGCGGTAGCCGAAATATCGCAAGATAGTCTCCCGATTACAACTGGCGACGCCAAGATATATCGAGGCAGGGCAGGGTGCAGAGGGGATCGCGGAAGCGGACATAGAACGAATTCCGATCCCAGGATTCCCCTCCAAGTTTCGGGCAAGAGTCGTTCTTGCGAATGGTCGCCGTCCTCGTCGGAAAGGGAAGAGCTAGCAAAGGGTAAGGGAGGCGGGGGGAGTGAGTGCGGTGGGTACTGGACACGTGGTGGAAGAGCGCATGGATCTGCGTGCACGAGTTGGCCGGTTGCCCCGGCAGCTCCTGGCAAAATCTGACCCCCTTTTCGACCCCGCGGATAAATCGGATATTTGGCATGAGAAAGCTGGACTCCGAGTGCGAGCGGTGAAAGGCAGATCCGGCGGAAAAAGTCTCACGGCTAGATTCGATCGACGCAGCCCGACGCAGATTTCCTTTCAGCCGGGCGAACTGTGGCGCACAAGCGTACACTCTTGCACCCACTGGCACCACCAGCAGCGCCAGGAGAACGAACCCCTCGAACACGTCCCCCTCGTTCTCCCGCGCCCCCCGACTACTCCCGGAGATAATGGATCCTTTGTGCCGCGATCTCAGAGAATAGAAAGAGAGCACCCAGTCTCTCGCGTGCGAGAGCTCTTCGTCGCTCGGCGACAGTATTTTGACGAATGACTTGCAGCCCCGTTAGTAGTAACTTCAGTCATTTGGCTGGGAAAAAAAGTTTATTGAAAGCGGGCACCGAACTACTGCTTTGGGCTTGAGGAACTCGTTTCAGAGAATATTTCTTGGGGCCAGAATCGAACGAAGACAAAAATCACTGTATGAATGAAATTTCGGACTTGCTATTTGTTATAGTTCCTTTATCGATACTGGCAGTTTCTCTAGTGCAGCCTTTGCTTTATATCGAGACTCTCTTTATCCCAAGATCTGCTAGAAGTCGTATCTCTCAGTCAGAAGTGGAATCAGTTTTTCGATCCAGGTTTACGAGCGTGTAATCCGAACGTCTGTCAAATTCAGGATATGGGTGCTTTTGCTTAAGGAGGTCCAATCTCCAATACGCCTGGGGAAAACTATTCTCCAGTTTCGTATTTCATGTATCCTCTCCGACCAGTTTTAAAACTTTTCCAGGCTATATGTAGTCATAGCCAACGCTTTCGCCCTCACCCTTCCCAACCTTCGGCGATAGGGTTGGCTTCTCATGACTCACCGTTGTTCTCTCGATATTCTAATACCGAAAATATTTTCTTGCCCTGACCAATGTCAACTCTAGAATAAAGACGAAGCAACGACAAACCCAGAATACATTGTTCTCTTAAAGGAAGTCGAAAAACTTTTGGTTCAATGGAGTATTAGTAGAGGAAGAGTATAGTAGCGTCCCGGGACAGTTCTTTCATCAAACAAGAGGAACTAAGTTCCTTCCTATGTTTTTCTGGCTTAATGGCAGCCGGCGGAGTAAGCAGCGGGTGTGAAAGTGGTACATTTTATCTGGTAACTGGCTGCGGCTTCACTGGCTGCTCAGAATGAGTAGAGCCAGGGTGGCAGCAGCTCGCGTAGGGGGGACCATAACGTATAAAGCAGCAGCTGTAAGCCGGATGCGGAAGCCGTGTTCGCCGAGTCCTCGCGCCTCGGGATGCGCGAACCACCGTAAATCGTTCGCTTCGACGTACCATCGCGAATCGACTGCCGAGCCGAAAGAGCGAGAGAGAGAGAGAAAGTGACCGACTGATGTACGATAATAATAACGCTGCGGTTACCTTCTGATTTATATCCCGAATGCCCCAATATTCTCGAGACCCTCCCTTCCTCCCTTTTCCTTTAGCAATCACGATATATAATTTCACCTGCGATTGTTAAACGAATTTTTTAACAGCAAAGAAAACTATCTAGCTCTTAATAGGGTAAGCAGAGTGGAATCGTTGGCAGAATTTTTTGAGAGACTTTTTGTTCGCCCATCTTATCGCGACGGACGTAAGAGTGCCTTGAAGACTCTTCATTGCTGCTGTAATCTCTTCTCTCATATTTTGAATAGATACTCTAGCAGTACTTAAGCGCGGTATCTAAGGCCTATCGGGGTTGCCTTCAAGTAGTACACTTGGGGAAGTATGTGATAGGTCCTTGAAATTGCAGTGGTTAATTCCAGACAATTTTCCTCTGCAAGGTACATTGTTTCCATACTGTTGTGAATTTCGTTGAAGTATTTTAAAAATACAATAACAAATCCAATAACAAGGGGCAAAAAAGGGAATGCAACGAATGTGGGAGGAGTGTTTCTAGCATGAAACTACTTTAATCAGGTGGTCGCGTGGCATTGAGGGCTGCCTTTAAAAAGCGAGTTGTGCGAACAGCATTTTTCTTCAAACGGTCTCCCCGCGCGCAAAATTTGCGGTCGTTAGGCACGTCCACGTGTCGATATTCCAGGATTCATTATTGGCACACCAGGCTTTGTGGTATTGGAGCGCGAGGACCTTAATTGAACGACTTCACCGACGCCACGTCACTGCCGTTTACCCATGTATGATTGCCGAGTACTTTTCCCAGCTATAACTAATTCTCTTCAATTCTTTTTCTCATTCGGAATTCAACTAGTCAGGAGATTCTATATCGAGGCTTGAGTAATATTTGAGAGCTGCAAAAAGTGTTGAAAAGTTGTAGCGTAACTTGAATATCATACAGAATAACAAGCTATTGAATATCGCATAGGTTCCAAGCAAAGTGGTCGCCGAGATTGAATGCGTTTCGGGCTGGTGGATTTAAGAGTGCAGTCGGCCACTAAGGCCTGATCAATATGCTAATATTTTGATGCCTCCACTACGCTCGGAGAATTGAATTACAGCGAGCGAACGAAGATGGACGAGGAGAACGCGGAGAAACGTCCGATGAAATAGAGCGATAGGCTCAAAGGCAAAGCGAGAGAGCTCGTTTGCATTTGGGGATAGGTTGTGTCGTAAGATATCGATTTATATCGGTAGCTTCGACTCTGTCGAATCTTAGATTTTCAAGGCTTGAAACGTGGCTTGCTACAATTGGGGATGCAATGAATTCTGGCAAATTTCACTAAAGAATGCAACTGTTGCAAATTAAAAGACTCGAATTAAAGCAATCTGATAATTCGTAAATTAGTAGATGCAAAGTTCACCAGCAATAAGTCAATAAAGCGATGTTCGCAAGTGAATACATTGGGTGTATCATTGGTGTTGATAATAGTGCGATTAATTTTAGGTGCCATTAAGGCGGGAGAGGGACGTGTAATAAGGCAATTACCGCGGTATTGTTGCAATTCGATGAGATCTATAAATTAAGCAACGGAGCTGCCAGCATGCCGCGGCGTCGGCGGCGACGACGCCGGGAGTAGGAGGACGCGACAGGATAAGGACGATAATTAGGTCCAGGCTGAGAAATGGCCCGCTATAGTTTCAGTTGAACAGTGTGCCTGCCAGGCCTCGCTACGAAGCAGAGAGAAAATAAGTTGAAAATCAATATGTGTATCGGCTCCACATGCTAAGCCGTATGTAGGTTATGCACTTTGTGCAATGTGCATTCGAATAGCCGGACAGACACTCGCCCAGCATGTACCCCGTGCCCTTTCTGCAATACTGGCCTAGCAAAGTGCCGTAAATTCGCTGGTAAAGTGTATTTCAGGCAAACCAACGTGCGTGTATCGATTTTCGTTAACAAATACCTTTCACCGGACCTATAAACTTTTTCCCTTTTCGCTGAAATATAAGTTTTCATTACATTGGTCTTCGTACTATTGCTACTAGCCGCCGAGTCGATTTGTTTGCCAAGAACTTTAAAATACACTAACACCTACAATTTTGAACTAAATACCATTTTTCACAGCACACCGCCGGGGAAACACTCGAGTAAGTTTGCTTCCGCTGCAAAGTTGAGGAGAAAGCGCTCACTCGGAAATTTCAATCAGAAATTCAAGTGACGCGGCTCCCGAGATTAGATATCCCCAAAATTGATTTTTTGCCGATGAGGCAGTGTGTAGTCCAGAGATTAGGGTGCAGTCCGCGATGAAGGGAGCAAAGTAGACTTGGGTCCAAGGATGGTAGAAAGTGAAGGAGAAGAGGTTGGCGCCGATGGAAGGAGTGAATTTGAGAGAACAACTCGCTTATTAGATTGGCTTCCATATCCCAAACGTAGTAATAATGTAACCGGGTGCTCTAGATAATCTCGATAGAGATCTACTTATCGGAAGGATAGCCCACCGCCTGAGGAGTGAGAGCTCAAACTCCAGGAGAGGCATCGCGAGAAGAACTAAGAGAATGAGTGAGATCGGGTCGGGTACACAGAGTGAGATGGGATAGAGAGAGAGAGAGAGAGAGAGAGAGAGAGAGAGAGAGAGAGAGAGAGAGAGAGAGAGAGAGAGAGAGAGAGAAAGAAAGAGAGAAAGAGATGAAGGGAAGTGGCGAGAGAAGGCGGTGGTAGTTGGATAAGGGATGCCGCTGGCGCATCACATTACCTATCTACCTATCTTCTGGTTTCCGTAGAACTGTTGGGTGCCTCCTCCAAGAACCCTGAACGATGCCTCCGACTGTGAGATGCACTCACTCACTCACCGCAGACTCCCACTTATTTCCCCTCATCAGAAGCCGTTTTTATTATCGCCTCCACATTTATTCTTCCCTTGCCAGTTCCTCCTCGGCCGAAGAATCCACGGCATTCTATATGTAACGAATGCTCCATCCGTTTAACACAAGTTTGAGGAATTGGAAGAGCGCATCCTACCGGAGACAGAAGTGTACGATTCGAGGTTCCTAAGAAATTTTCATTGGTAAATAGTAGGGAGTTAGAAAGTTGAATTGCATTGAAATGCGGGAAACGTATTTCTGGAAGACAAACATTTACCTAAGAGTGGGTGTGGAAAAGCCTTCGTCGAAGAGATTAGCGGGAAAAAGTGGAATAGAAATCCCGGCTATTCTGCCAACTCTCTGGATGACGGCAATCGAATGCTTCGTAACTAATCTGAATTTGATATAGAAGGCCTGTAACTCGGTACTAATTTTATTGAAACCAATCAATTGTTCTCAGTCGAGATTCACATTGATTTGTTTATATCTGTGAAAGATCATTACATTGAATTGTGAACCGGAAAGGGCTCTAGAATCAGGCGCATCTGTCTCCAGTGGCAAAATGCAAACGGCTCGTCCTTTTTCTGGCGTCGATTCGCCTATTTCGCGGCTTCTCTCCAGTCGAGAAGGCATCAGCGATAGGATCTCTCTCTCTCCTCCCGGTTGCCCCGGGTGCTCCACCGCCACCAGAAGGGCTTGCCGAGCAACGCCGACGCCTCGGTCCACGAGAGCGAACATTATATCTCCGAATCGCAGAAAAAGAGCGCTCTCGATTCTGTGGAATCTGAAATGCCGCGTTCCGAATTCAAGCTCTACGTGCACATGTGCACGCGGCCATTACTGTGTTCTCCCTCGCTCTCGGTTAGTGTGTTGGTGTGCGAGTGAGATGTCTGCCATGTAGAGAGAGCGGTGGAGGCGTGATCGTAGCGTCGAGATTGCGAGCGAGGTCAGTAAGCGAAGCCAATCAGATTTACGAGCCAGGACATATCATGATCGCCTTTACGACAATTAGTCACCGTCAGCCTCCTTCGAGAGCACCGGACACGAGAGCACACACTAAAATGCACAGAGACGCGCAAGATAGAGGGAGGCCGAGAGACAGGGAGTGGGAGGAAAAGAGTCCGCGAGAGGGTGGAAGGGAAAGAGCCGGGGCAACTGTGGAGTGGCAAAGGGGCGGAGAGGGTGGGGGCTGAAGTTGCTGATGGAAAAGAGGTAAAACTGTCGTAAAAAGCGGGGCGGCGGTATCAGCGGCACGTCGGCTTTGAAGTTGCAAGTATCGCCACGCCCTTAATTTATACTGATTAGTCCAGCGGATCGGAGAGAAGCCAGTTACAGAGAGGCGATCACCTGAGCTAAAGCCGGTGAACCCGGCGAACCGTATTCCGTACGTGTGCGCCCACCTCGATCAATCCGGGGATACCGATTGGACATTAGGAATCGGTGATTCCGCCAGTGCCACCCGCACGCCCGATCGAACGCTCACGGATATTCCATTCGAATTTCCAGCAACCAGCCAAGAGAAAGACCTGGAAAACGAAGAATTCCGCTTCCACCGGCGAGCTCGCAACTTTGTTCAGCCACGGAATTCCTTATGGGGAGCTACCCGTCCTCCCGATACGTCCGCCCCGCCTGATTGGCTTGGCTTTCGATGGCATCGTTCGATTCACCAACTTGCCAACTCCAGTCTCAGTGAAATGTCGCGTTTAACAAAACTTCCGACGTTAATCTCTATATTTTCAGAATCAAATCGATCTCTTCGCCGAAGGGTATACTGTCTTTTTCGTAGAACTAACATTTTCGTATCGGGGCAACCGAGACACCACCATTCCCCACTCTGTCCCAGCCCACCCCCTTGCCTTCGTACACGTAACATCGAGGAAATAATATCTAGCCGCACGTGACAAGGCGGTTGCATGGCTCCCGAGATATGCGCCGCTTTCTTCGGTGAAGTGAGAGCTCCGATAAGAGCGTGCTGCTGCGGCATATTAGCTCTGTAATAGTTCCAACCAAGCAAATCTAACAACCACGTGCCCCTAACTATTCACGATTTTACAAAGAATTAGCTAAAATCTCATATACTTTGCAGTCGAGAACCCTCAGATCGTAGAATACGCTTGTGTTGATTTAGGATTGTATTTTCTTTAATCGAAGCTTCTAGAAGCAGACAAGTGAAGTTGCGAAAGTGACTCTGGTGGATACAGTACTATTGTCTGGTTAGTCTGGTATAGTCTTGAGGGAAGGCAGCGCATTTTGCACTGGTTTCAGCCTCAGAAGGATAAATTCGCGTGCGAGTTTTTGCCATGGCACTAAGTTCCAGGCGTAGCAGCAGCACCGATCGGAAGGGGCATTGGGTTAGTGTCGGGTGATGGTCGAGGTGGGAGAACGAGTGGTAGGGCAGTCAGTCGGGATCGATGGAGATAATGCCCATTACCCTTAATACGAACTCGCTCTTCTTCCATCTCGGGCTACCCTACACCTTCAACCCCTCTTCTCGCATTCACCCGATACTCCCCCTCGACCACCATCGCCGTCGCCCCCCCCCCCTCCCCCCTCCCGACAGACTGTAACCCATGCTTTTTATCGCGCACGCTGACTGGCCGGCGAGAAGTGCCGGTCATCATCGTTGATCAAAATTTTGATAGCGCCACTGGCCGAGCTACCCCCGCGTCTTTCAGCTCGGCTTAAGTGTCCGACTTATCTCCGGCCTTAGAACCTCCGGCATTACGGTGCTTTCAAGTGAAATCAATTCGAGGAAACTTTCGATTAATGTTCTGCCATTGGTCATTATTATCGGGAGGCTAACAAATTGTAGACTGAAGAGGCGAGCACTCGCAATAATACTCTAATGACTGGTACCGCACTCTCCACATCGGATTCTTTGTCCAGCTCGGTCGGCTTTATTAATCTTCGAATCAATGGGAAAGCGGTGAAACAATTTCTAGCGATACGTTGGCGGTGAGGGTGAAAAGAAATCCATCATGTGGCGGGCGCGGTCGTGTCCGGCAGCAAAATAATCCTGAGTTACAATGAATTTCACCGTCCTCGCGCCACCACCCACCCTTGCCTATCCACCACAGTTCCACCCGCCCCGGTCTTCTCTCTCGTACTGGCTGAAGTGGCACTCTCGAGTGATTCTTCGTTACCGGCTTAATTGGTTCGCTTGCCACTAGAAAACGAGGCAGAGGGTGCGACGTGGGAAACGAAACAAATCACGAGCGATGGATAGGAAAGACGGAGAAAGAGTGAGTGGTTAGGTATGCAGGCGTGTGTGTGTCTGTGTGTGTGAGAGAGAGACTCAGAATGCTAGAAGCTCCCTGTAAGTTGCAGTATGTTGTGATGGTGGTGGATGCGGGCGCGAGAGCGAGCTATAACCTGTTGAGTGTATTCGCGTAGGTGGTGAGAACAGACGGGAGAGAGATACTACATACATACATACGTATTGCAACCCCCCTCCAACCCCGCCACCCTTCACCGCGAAAGTCTGAGGATGAAGTTTCTCCGAGGAAATACACACGCGAGACGTCATCCCTCCCACTCTGCCCCCAGAACCCTCGACGCCGCTTCTCGCCCGGTGAGAAGTGTAACACACACGGACAATAGCTACGTATGCGAGAAAGTGTATGTCGGCCCGTCGTACATCTGCAAGCTCTCCGCGGGCTTGAGGAAAAACTTGGAAAGACGCTTACGCCAGCCGATAACTCGAGTACACCGTGCTCCTTCGTGTTCAGCCGTGAATTATCTCGGCTTTCCCCTCAAATCTACTGGCCCCAACCTCGCCAGACGAATGATTCCGGTTCTGCGGCTGCTATTGTTCCTCTGACGCAAGAGTTTCTCTCAGTTTTTTATTATAGCTAACTCGAAGCTTGTTGGGTAGTTGTTTAAGACAAATAATTTATTTGTTCAGTGGCGAGCGTGAAGATAAAGTGTCTGTGATTGGTTTTTAAGATAGTGTAGTTTCGAAATATCGGTCGTGCTAAGTGCATAATTGCAGTTTGAGTTATGATATGATTAGGAATAGCAATTAGGTAGTTGCTATGTTCCGCGAAGTCGTTGTAGGAAGCTGAGACATTAATTCGCGACGCTATGGCCATCCTAAGATCATTTGGCAATTAAATGCTCCGTAACGGAAGAGATTCCGAAAGTTCCGCGATATACTGAACTCCTATTGACTTTGGATTCCGGAGAACGAAGATTATTGCACAACCCCTCAAACTACCACCGTTACGGTCAGCCTGCGACTATTGGCAGCGAGTACTTTTACACACCTTAGCTTTAATGTCTTCGAATCTTCCTTGCGCCATAACTTCCCTAATATTGCTTCAATCTTTCCCACAAATAAATCACCTGGATTCCCTGTGATTATTATAATTATTATTCATGATTACCACTAATGACAGCCCCAGTAATCAGGAAACTTGATTAAGAAGTCCAATAAAAATAGTTAGTTTCCTCGACGATTGCAGTGGCAATTTCTAATCGCATCCCATTCGCTCGAAGCCAAAAAATCGTCAAATCACCGCGGCGGTCGCAATCACTCTCGTAGTCGGCTGCGCCGGAGACACGTTAATCCCCGCATTCCCGCGTCACGTTCAGCACAGGATGAAACGCATGAAAATCGCATCAAAGCCAGGACGCACACGCTAATACCAGAGCGATACAGAGGGGTGGGTGGACCGGCGGTGTGCACGTGTTTTGATGGGCGCACTCGTAGATTACATCGTCGGTATGCTTTGAAATTAGCAGTGTTACGTGGCTGTCCGCCGGCAGCGCCTACGTGTAACAGTTGTGCCACCGACCTAACAATGTCTCTCGCGTGCTCCCAGCTTTACATACATCGCTCTCGCCCAGCTTTGTGAGAGCTTGAGTGAGAGGGCGCTCCGGTAATTTCGAAGCGGCCGTCCAGTGGCGTTAATGTCGTGTCTCTCCAGTTTCAATTAATCCTCTGATGACCGCGTGAAATATTCACGCGGATTAACCCTTACAATTGTAATCTCTCGCCTATTCCCATCCCACGTTTCGCTCTCCTTCCTTTCTCCTTTCTTCGTCCAACTCTCTCGCGCCAGTCTCTCCTTGCTACGAGTTGAATCGCGTGGTGGAGGCTTGCACCACGAGAAACACTTGTTCCAATTATTCAAGCGGTTCTTGCGCCATTCTCAGCCGAGACTTATGTCGACTACCCACTTGCGCATGAGTGCTCGGTTAATTGTACAGATAAACGGGACTCGATTGCCAAGTAGTCAAAGGTAGACCGGCTGCGATATTAAGTCCTTTGCCGAGTGCCGCTTCGGACTGCAGCGGCATCAGCGTTTCGTATGTTTTAGTCATCGCACAGGTTAGATCAGAATTAAAAGGATATCTGGTAAAAACGAGAGAGCGGAAAGATGAAATCGCGTAAAAGCACAAATAACTAACGAATACAATAAAAACGAATAGCCGTAACGGCAGAAAACATTAACGGGCTGGCAGAGCTCATATAAATTGGTAGTGAAAAATCGCGAATTTCGCGCTATACCACTGGCCTTTCAATCAAAATAGCGTGGCGCACACAGGCTAGTACAGTTTTCCGTCGGCCCTGAAACGTGACGCGAAGTACTGGCTGCTAATAAAATTCATCAACGGCTCGAAGTGGCCGGCCATATGACGAATAAACCAACAAACGAACTCGAGCGCGCCCACCCGCCACCCGCCGCCGCCTGCCGCGCTTTTTGTGCTTTAGAGCGCCATGGCAATTTCGCCCTCGTTTATTCGCGCGTATGCATTTACAACTGTTCCACCTTTCGTGAGAGCCGACAATTTTTCGAGGGCACACGCCAGCCTCCATTTGTTGCTAACCGGTCCGGACGAGGCGTCAGCCACTTTGACAACCTGAATTTCATGTTACCAACTTCGCGTACACCACGTCAATTTTACGGATGCGAGAAATATCCAACCCTTCACTCTATCTCAAGAAAAGTTGGTTTTCTCGATGAACAAACTAGCGCAATTTATCGATTCGAAGTGGCGGCTGCTGCAGTCTATGTTAATACGAACAAGGCGGAGACGGCGGAAGGCGAATATCGTCGGCGAGCTCGAGTGTTTTACAAGGAAAGAGTAATATCTTCCGCGTAGTAAGCCATGCGTGCGCATACCAACCACTAACTACACCAGCCTCCACCCGCCCTCCAATCGGCAATTACTCTGTGCTGGATGTCGGTCGGCGTGTGTTGCAAGCATTCAGCAAATTTTCGTTGCGCCATCACCGCCGTTACCCGCTCCTTAATGCGCCAGTAATAATGCCGGGGAGCGCGTCGTTATTGCAAATTAATGGATCGACCCCCTTTTACAATAGCAGACCAACCGTTCATGAATTTTTAACCATTCCAAGGACCGATTCTTAATAATCGTGGAGAGTGTACCGGAAATCAAGGATGATCAGGGTTCGCTCGCAATTGATTGCAGATGCTAATAAACATTAAGAGGGATGTTATTTAATACATATACTATATTTAGGGGGACATTTGATTCGAAAGCCAATAAAAAGTGAAGTAGGTATAATAAACAAGCACGGAAGAACGACAAGCACACGAAAATGCGATGCAGTGGTATCTGGAAAATGTAAAGATGCTTTTGGGGGAAGAAGCAGAATTTCGGCGGTAATCCCGATGTCCCGAGAGCCTCACCTCTTGAATAATGCCGCGAATTATTCACGGCCGATCTTTTACGATGGCGATGCGCAGTTTACGGCTGAACTAGAGCGCGCCGGTACGGAATAAAACTCCATTTGTAATTCCATCCTTTCCGTTTGCATATTGCCGCCGGTGCCGCTGAGGAATGGCGATGCACTAAAACAATGAATAAATTATTTAGCGGCGCTGCTCTCTATATCCAGAAAGGGTGTACAGCCACCGGCTATACCAGTCTGCCTGGCGAAACAAGGACGGCTGTCTCGCTGGATGGCTCGCCTACTTTTTGCTATGGAATACCAATGTCTCCGGTGTGCTTTACACGTGTTCCATTGACACTTCGCCTTCATTTTGTATTTACACCCCTTTTCCATGCGTTGTACAATCACTACTATCCTCTGGAATATCTAAGATTCTACTTCCTTTCTCGTATTTACCAACTTGACATTTACATAAATGGTGCGCGTTCCACAAAATTACTTGCACTCACACTTTGACTAAACGTGCAACTACTACCTGACCAGTGCCCTATTCTACTTGCGGCACTTGCCTTTACAGTTGACAGTACATAGTAGTACACCGGGCGTTTGGCCAGTGTCCTATTCTACTTAACGCAGTACCATTTCCCTTTGTCCGGCCACGCGTACTTCACCGCGCGGCGCATCATTAAGGCGCAGTATATACACACATTTACTATGCAAAACTACTGTGCCGAGCCCACCCTCAAAATTCACGCGACGTATCGCCTGTCGGGGGAGGCACAGCGGTCACAAACACACATAAAACTGAGCGAGAAAGGCAGAGAGTTAGGGCAGAAAATCACGAGGAAAAAGATCCTACCAAGATTAATTGCGGCTTGTGCGAGGGCCGGCTGACAATAGTCGACGAATTAAATATTCAATCTCCGCTCGCAGGGTGTATAAAGTGTGCGAGGGAAAAAGAAAGGTGTGCGAGGGTGACTCGCATGTATGTGCAGAGGGGAAAGACGGAACGAACGAGTGACTCTCGCGAGATTAGCCTGACGGCTCTCGCGAGGCCAGTCGGTCGGACGAATGTTTCGCCGACGGAAATAACAATGTGTATATCTCCCGCGTATCTGGTGCCTCCGCCCCCTGCGCCCTTCCTCCCCTTCCTTCTGTGCTGAGTACACGCGCGTTCCCGTGTGTGTCTCGGCATTGTACTGCAGCGTGCGCCACTCTATGCGCTACACAGTCCTGGGCAAGGTGTGCGTAGTTGTGTGTTGAGCACTTGATACGGGGCTACCTTCCGCGACCCATTGTCCTGTGTAACCGAGCCGCTTACTCGCGATGCGATATCACACACACACACACACACACACACACTCTTCCTCGCACTCCCTGGCGCATGCTACCATTCCCCCTCTCTCGCTCTTCTCTCTCTCTCTCTCTCTCTCTCTCTCTCTCTCTCTCTCTTTCTCCACATGCCTGTGTTGCACTCGAACTCTGGTGAACTCATCTGGCCGGGCCTACCACCTGATCACACGCTCGGCTACTGCTGAATTGGGTACATGTGGCGACAGAAAGAGTCGCGCCTTGTTAGAAACGAGTGCGGGTGATTAGTGGATTGGAGGATTGCAGTGGCAACTGAATGATTACGATCGAATGCCAGACCATCCGTTTTTACGTATAGGCATGATGTAGCCTCGTTCCCGTACTTTCCATCCAGTGGGAACAAAGTTAAATTATTTAGGAATACTTTTAAATAAACAAGATTCGATTATTCCACTCATTTTTATTCATACAGGGACGCACGTACTGCACAGTATTATTATTAATACAAGTTTCATCGGGCGCTCGCTATATTTTCCTCTCACGAAGCGGAGTAATTCAGTGGAAACAAGGTTACATTATTTATGGCGTGGCCCGAGCGAGTTCGGGTGCCACGATTCGCTAGAAGTCAAATTCAGCGTTTCCGGCGTGCTCGCAATTTGTTTTGTTTGTAATTCATACTCTTAAGACCTGGCAACACTCGGCCGATTCGGTGGGGTGCCTGAGGACTGTTTCCTGGCAGCGCTTCAGTGTCTCGCATCGAGTGGGAATGTTGCCACTTCCTGGAGACAAAGTGGCGATAAAATACGATTAAGTTTGCGCGAAGGGTTTTAGTCCTCCCTTCTCTCCCTTGCCCTCTGCCTCCCTCACAATGAAACTCGGCGCTGGAAGTCTCTCTATTGTGCTTTCTTCGCGCAAGGCCGATTCAATTCTGATTCATCCTTTTCCCCTTGCGAAGACCGACCGCTCATTCACGCCGCCCAATATTTATTCATCGAACATTTGTGGAGAATCTATATGGTCGATTTCCGTATAGTTCCTCGGCATTTAAATATATCGAAGTCCAAATCGACATGTGCTTTCAATATTGATGGACTGAACGATATAAAGGAGTGCAAAAAGATGTGTTAACATTAACAGTTAATTACTTTAAATTTAGTTCAAATACTCTAACCAGATCATTATAGAACTTTCAAGAACGAATGAGACGACCACTTTACGAGAACGTGCTTGTCACGCAATAAACAGTGATAAGTGCTCAAACTATCAGGAGACGCTTTTAGCCTCTCTTCCGGGGGGAAGGACACGACTAACAATAAATGGGAGCCATCGCATTTCTGTCCTCTAATGTACACAATAGTCGCGTGCACGGTGTGCACGTGTGTGTGCACACCTGTGTTTTCGAGCCACGTAGACAGAGCGGCAAACCAGTACGCCGACGGAAGTGTAATGTGTCAGTCGCAAATTTTCCTCCTACGACGCGATCTCTTCTCGTCGCCCGATATCGGCCATCTGGTGAACACTCGTTAACCCTTTGACTACCATCGGCGGCTCTTCAGCACTTTCTTTTTAACGACTCAGGCATCACTAAGGATCAGCAGAGACTTTTTTGTCGATCGGCGCTTTGCTTGATGGCCTAAGTTACACAAGCTCGTAGAGGAGTGGGTGTCACTTGTCAACACGACGGCGACGGATAACACATCTTGGTTCACAAGTCCAATAAGCGACTGAGTCATCCAATGACTTTCAGTCAAAGGGTTAATGTCTAATGTTCGACAGATAATTCTTCAAAGAATCCGTGGTGTTTCTTTCTTGTTAAATGGTGCATCAGCAGTGCATCGCAGTGAGTGTTACGGCACGTTAACGGCCAATCCTGTATTTCCAGCAGCACGCGCGCGCGCGTGTGTGTGTGTGTTCTATGCTCCTTTCACGGCTGCTTGCTCGTGCGATCCGCAGAAGCCGCCGCAACGAGAGGATTCGAACGGAGCCGAGCCGGATAATCGATTCCCCGCGCCGATAATCACACGTGCCAATAGCTTCGGGAGCGTGACGCCCATTGTTTCTCCGGTGATCGGTGATTTCTGTTCTCCCGTATAATGATCGGGCAACATGAGTTCCACCGATAAAGCGGGACGCGCCGCGCTTTGTTAGCGAAAAGTTCGCAATCACCCGGCAAATCCGACCGCCCACTGTTACTCCGGGCTCCTTTTTTCTCGCATTTCCCTTCACCGCCAACCCTGCGCCGACGCCATGCTAATTTCACGGAAATTCAATTGCAACTACTTTCCTGCGTTGTTAGACGCTGCCCTCATCTGTGCTAATTAGAAAATTAGGCGTGCATTGCGAAAATTTCTGCCTTATAATAGGAAGTATTGCAAAAGGTAGACGTGTCGCGACAGCTTTCAACAGAAAATATTATTCCATCTTTCAATAATCATTTCGGATACCGTAAACACAGAAGGTCTTAAAAAATCAATATCCATTTCTGTCAAAGTGGACAGAACCCTCTTAAAACGCTTAAGTTTTGAGCAGTGAACGTAGGAGCTTAAGATAGAGCGGCCACAACGCGCAAAATGAGTCCTAAGTAATCCAGTCATGATCTGCCGTAGCGTAAGCCCGGAATGAACGCGAGTCCAGCCGGGAAACGATAACGTCAACGATCCAATCAGAAGCATTATCCTAACGTCGAAGTTCGAAACCGCTGATTGAGTTTGAAAAGGACTGCGGCGTAGACAGGACGGCAGCATAATCAGAGCGAGAGTGGGGAACACACGCACACACAGACGCGCGCGTCGATGCTTAGCGACGTGTGTGAGTGCCGCCATTGGCCGAGGATTGCTTTTTATCTGCGGACGCATTTGTGTCGCACAATCAGAGAGGCGCCCGTTGACTCGTGACACTTCCGGTCGAGTCTTCCGCCCGATGGAACCGCACCGTTTCCGCCGGGCACGGACCAGTCCACCGAGCAGTAGTCTCGAGTCTTCAGCAAACATCATCCACTAGTACATTATAGTCTCGTTCGGGAAAGAGCAGAGTGAGCGGCCAATCGAAATCAGTGCCAGAAGACTGTCATCTCGATAATTGGGTTCGGAGTGGCTGCAGCCCAGATTTCCCCGTGGCGTTTATCTCTCACGCACGAGATATCTGGCGTAGTGCGCGCGCGAGCGCGCGTATTATTCGTCGAGGCCAAGGCTCTGAAAAACTCGGCGGTGGAGTATAACTTTTAGGGTAAGAGTGCACTCCTGCCTCTCGGCCATTTCCATGAAGCCAGCAGCCACCACCAACTCCCTATCCACCTGGGAGGCCCGGAATATTCCTGGCTGCTAACTGAAGATACAGGCGCACACGCCGAGGGCGCCACCACGTCCATGTTCCTCCTCGTGGTAATGATGCGTGGGCGAGGAGAGAGTCTCCGCGTTGAAAAGCGAGATTGCTGAAAAGCGGGACAAGTGTTGTTAAAGAAATTGTGCCTGGTCAGGAGCTTTCAAGCGTCCCGACTAATGTGATACCGTTTAACAAGCCGCCTTTTTTCCGTAGCCACCAGTCCTCCTCTCCCTTCGCCTCGACCATCTCCTCCTCCTCCTCATCCTCGTTCGCCCGCCCGCTCTCATGAGCAAGCGAGCGCACATCCATTCACTTGCGACTCGAGAGCATTCGTTTCGTTTCGCCTCGCGTTATCCTCAATTTCGTGCTTCTTTCACGCGAGCCTGCTTCAAGCAGTGCTCTCTCCCACTCCTGATGCTCCCATTCACACCGGCGCTATCAAATCCCCCGGTTCACTCGTGAAATCGCTCTTTATAAATGAGTTAATGCGCGATATCATTAACAGCTGGTGGCCGATGGTGCTTATCCCATCGATGATCTCGTGAGCGCACACTTGCCAGTGCGTACGCGTACGTGTACGTGACTCCGGCTGTCGAAGGGCGCCACTAATGCCACTAATGAGCAGTGATTAGTATCAATTTCTCGGGTAATGATTTTGCCGAATCGTGATCAAGTGGCAAATTACTTGTTGCGTTAATACTTAAAATCAAGCGTTTAATGTTGCCAATCTGGTGCTACTGATCGTTTTTCAGTAAATGTTCGGATAATGATTATTGGCTCACTCGACTTTCAATATTCGTTTATGGGATTATCCGAAAATTGAAATTTTTATGATTAATACTTGTGATTTTTCAATGTTGTGGGCACCCGGCATATAGTTTTCTACATTTCAATTTCGTGTCTTCCCCGGAATTACATTTCGACCAGCAAAAAGTAACCTGCTCTAAAATCACAGTACCACACACATAGGTAAACACGTATGAACAAGTACAAAGTTCGGGAAAGCCTGTGCGAGCCGATAAAACTATCAAGCGAAGTCCTGCATATGACGTCCTACATTATCCAGCTCGGCAACGAACGTGTTGGCAAAAGGTGAAACAGGTCCTGTACGACACGCGAAACCTACTACGATAACTAGTGTGCTTGGTGTAACAGCTACACGTGGACAGGTCGAAAAAAATCAAGACAAAGAAACGGGGAACAAGGAATCATTATGAGACCCTAATATTTATTGAAGACAGTTAGAAACTTTGGTACGAAAACCAGTGTACAAGCAGTCAACAGACAGTAGTAAAACAAAGTAAAAAGTATTGCTTGGTGTTCGACGTGAAATTGAGACTGGTAGTGGTCTCAGTGTTGGTCGGGAGTGAAGATGGCGTTGGTACCTAGCAAGAATAAATTGAAAATGGGCAGCGCGGGCCGATACTATGGTGCCTATCTCATCTACGATGTGGCGAACTCCTGGCTCACAGCCTTGCACGCCAAGATGCCTCCACCAGCAGGCACCACCACTACCGGCTCGACCATCCCCGTCACGCGAACCAACCCTCCGTCTCCTGTCCACATACAGAACCCACGTAAGTTTTCTTCTTTCCCGCCGGATCCCCCGGGATCCTGAACACCTTGCGCTTCGCACATCACAGCTATAATTTGCTGCTGATTGAGATAGGAGGCCACAAGAAAGTTCGTAGCCATTCTCCAAGGGAATAAGCATTAAGAACATCAGAGAGCATCTTGGAAAATTATTGTTTCTACGATATTAAATCTACAAAATTGCAGCATCCACAAAAGTGTGACGTTTGGCTTATTACTTTCGAATATACTATAATTACACTTCCCATAGCACTTATTACACGCAACCACTATTATTATTGTAAAGGTCTCGCACATAACTAGGTCAAAGAGTGTGCACATATCAGCCTTCATTATCCCCCCAATGGCGGTTTCTTGCGGAAACGTGATAAACCGCGTCCCGCGCGGTGACGATAACAGCAGTTTTTGCTGTGCTCTAACATACAATACTATCTCAAAATACTGGAGCTCCTATAATATTTCAAGAGTTACCAAAATATGACTATCGTATTGTGCAGTATTGCAAAAGGATCTGCGAGACTTTTTCAAAAATTGTCATCATATTTCGTGTGGAACCCAGTTCAGGGCGGAAGGAGTGTCCCGAAATATCGGAAATGCTGGTATCTTATCTTACGATTGGTACGAAATCGTAATAGGTATTCAGGACGCGAGCTAATAACGCTGCACGCAGAAAACAGTATGAAAGGGTAGGATATATCCCGAGATTTAGTAGCACTTTCAGTAGCTACTAGCGCCCCGTGTTTCTAACTCACGACCCGGGCTTTAAGGGCAATATCTATAGCATTAAAAATTCAACGTTCGAATACGTCCTCCTCTTGCAACTGGCCCTCTACTCTCTTCCTTCCTCCCTCTTGCACTTTCTTACTTCAAAGTGGTAAGAGGGGTGTATACCCGGGCTATAGCGATGTGTCCCGCGATAATGCCGCTTTTATATGTCGCTTCCTTATAGGGTTATAACCGTAAGCGATATCTGTCGAGGTAATACGTTCACTCCCACAGTGAATATTACTGTTTCGAAAAATAGTTGGAGCACCGATCGCTCGCTAGTTGCATTACACTGCCCTTCGCATGAAGACTCAAAAGACTCGTGATAATTCGTCATTGGTAGGCGAGAAACGTCCTCATCCCTAGAACCCTAAGATCGTAATTAATACCAGTAAGACAGTAATCCGAGTTAACACTTAAGAATTTGATCGGCCATGCCTGGAATTCCACGGCAGGAAGAGCGGTGTGCCAATTGGAATTCTAGACGGCTGAGCCAGCCCCGATTGCTTCCTTCTTTTTCCCGGCAAGAGGCGAGGAAGCGAGAGAGTCGGGGAAGAGGTAAGAAGGCATAGGTGCCCGAGCAGGAAAGGGTGGAAACAGGCATAGCGGGACGAGCGTAGGTGCTAGCGTGTCTGTTTTGATTTATAAGAATTCGCCACGAACCCCTAACCCACCTTCCCGAGTCTGGCCTCACCCCCGGCCTCCCCTAGATCGAGCTAGATCAACCCTCTCCCTCGACCTCTATCCACCGCCAACCTACTCCCCCCGAGCTATCTCGCGCGTGAATAATAGGCAGGTGCCCAACTATCCGTCCTTCAACCTCACCCAACCTTCTTCCTCTACCTTTCGTTCTTCTTCCTCCCTGTTTTTTAGTCTAGCTCCCTTTTATCCTTCGCTCTGCGAGCCTGTACCTCTTTGATGCTGCACCGATCGTTCTTTTCGCCCAGGACGAACGAGCTTCGCCTCCTTCCTTGGTCAACCGGACGATCTATCAATGCTCCGCTTCAGATAGTATCGATACTAAGCATTTCTTCCTCGCCAAGGACTCTAATCTCAGTTTGAATATCGATAGATTGTGCTTAAGCAGCTTGTAATTAATCATCTGTGTTTTCTGTCTGTTTATAATGTCAGGACCACTAGTTAGTGATCTAACATATAAACGAAAGGAAAAACTAGGCCAATTTGCAAACACCTTTTTTTCGCCCAGTGTTTGCAAGACCAATTCAAGTGATTGCTGGAACTTTGAAAGCCAAGAGAATGCGTCCGAATTCACTTTAGTCTTCAAAAAGGAACTTTGTCGGACTGAATTCGAAAGTTGGTGCGTCGTACTTTTTCTCTTTTGTCTCCTTCCATTTCCCTTTCTTTGAGCCTTTTCCTCCAGGGGGTTTTCTTTGATTCATGGGTTCCACGGTGTGCAGTTTGTGCGGCGACTCCCCTCGCTGGTCAACGCGACGATCTATCAACGTAGCTGTCAGTCAGCGAGAAGAAACCCGGCAAAACATTAGCGCGACTCGCGGGAAGACTTTGCATCGGCATATTCGCGCGCCACGCTATACATAATACTCTCTTTCACGTATGTACACTTATGTACGCGTATCGGGGACAAGCCATCAATCTTTTGCGATTTTGCAAGCGCCCAGCACGGCCAGTACCGTTTAACCGATCGACTGCTACTGATCCGAGGATCAGTCCGGTCTAATTTGCTGGTAATCGGCTTCCCTATCAATCGCAGGCATAATCGAACACACTGTACAGCGAGTTTAAGATTGACAATTTATGCCAGTAAAGCACTTAATCCGACGTTCGATAAATTCAGACGTGTTCCTATTTTAAGTTTTACTTCTATTCACTGTTGAACACTTAGGAAAATCGAGTGCTTTGAAAGCGTCAACTTCATTATGCGCTTTTTTAATTCTGTTACGTTATATTGTAGAATATTTAATCGTCGACAGTACACCTTTATCGCACGTAGAACCGGCCAGTCTTCTAATCGCGTCTCTTTTCCCTAGCAACCCTTGCGCGCCCCCCCGAGCTTGATTCCTTTGGTCGCACGGCTCGGTTACTTATTTTCCAACGGGCCCCTCTGTATTTATAATTGGCGATCGATAGCTCACACTCGCCACGTTGCCAATAGACTATCGATTTTCCCGAGTGCAATAAAAGCAGCGCTAACTCAGTCGCACGTAATGAAAATACAGTCGGTTTAAAGCCGAGCGCCTAACAAGCGCGGTCTAATTAAAGGATTTCGGAAGAAATCTTTAAAATCTTCGGAAGCTTATCATTCTTAGTCTCTTCGGACTGCAATGAAAATAAGTATAGGATACACTTACACAGTACCCAATTAAATCCACTGGCGATTGGTGGTTCTGAAGGAGTCAGGAACCAAGCTTACAAACAGGCAAGGAGTCGTTCGCTCGATTGCTATGATTGGCAAATTATTAGCCTCGTCTTAATTAAAACGGAAGGAGGCCTGTGGCTCGCTTGTACAGCTTTCCGCTTTGATTGCTGAAACAATAGCCCGTTAACCCGGCGGTCTGCCAATCACTCGCAAGCCAATCTCTGCTCTTCCTCGACGTAAATATGCTCGAGTAAACGCACTCTTTCATGTCTTCGACTGCCTCCTTTCATCTGACGACCCCTTTTTACGGCAGGAGAAATGGCCAGGTGTAACCTGGCGCAAGGTGCCTTCGTCAACGGCTATTATTGCTACTGGCTTTCTTCGTAAAACGCAAGGAGTCTCGCTCAAGTAATTCCTTGAGGTACTATTCTCCGACTGGAAGAGGCAGTCGTAGACAAAGGAAGTTGCTCCTTTCTACGGATCACCTCCTTGCTCCAAACTTCCCCATAAATAACTAACAAACTGCGAAAGTAGTAGCAGTTGACGCACAGTGTAAAAGTATAGATGGAAACACGTAAAAAAAATGTGAAGAATTCGCAGGAGAAGTCGCAAGTTAAACCTGCGCACTTGGATTGCAGGAACATTGTCTTTTCATAAGTTAATCCTGTTTGACAAATTTAGAAGGCCATAAAGGTATTTTAGCAAATCCAGAAGTAATCCGAGATCAAGATTGCAAGTAGCGCACTCCTTTGGGTATAAGCACGGTCGGGTTGAACATTTCCACGACGTACAATACGAGCCACTGTATTTTTGAAGAAAATAATGCTTCCAGGCGTACATTTGAAAGTAACAATCCAATTCCCGGGCACGAGAAAGTTTATAGGCGCGCGCGCACGCTAGTATCAGAGAGGGCTGGCCCTCTCTCTCCTATTGCTCCCTCGGGCTCATCCCCACGTACAATTATGTATTTCGCGCAAGATAAATCGGCGAAACATACAAGAATCACTTTTGCAGGCCTGCTCGTGCCTGAAGATAAGATAAACGGAGATCAGAGCACGATTATTCGGCGGTTAGTGGGTGGATTCCCGTCGGGATGTATGTACAACCGGCTGGATTTATTCGGGGATTTGGATTATTGCTTGGCTTATCGCTGGGAAACATTACCGCTATGAGAATAAAACATGCACTCTTTTGTTCCTGATAAACTCCAAAATTTTACACTAACTTCTGCTACCTAAAAAACATTTCCCCATAAATATGGGAATACGAGCCCCTAGTTTTATGTAATCTTTTTTTACAACACGTGTTTTCGAGACAGGTAACAATTAGTTGTGGAATGTGGGTTGTTTTTAGCTGCTTTTTATTCTGGTAATTTTATATTATTTGCTGGAAGACTAGCATTTTCCGGGTGATACTTTCTCGGGAGTCGCTCGCATGTGTGCGGGTATATATCAACCATATCGGCGAAAAAACTCCGGTTCGAGTATACGCCAGGCTTCCCAGTCAAACGTAGACCGCTTATAAGCTTTTTCATTGCTGACTTCATACACGCGCACACATACATACGCAGTTACACACACGCATTGGTAGCAGTGGGGAGTGAGTCGACGGCTCGCATATGTGGACACGAAATACGCAACGATAACGAGAAGGCTGACCCTCGTTTTTCAGCTGCAGAGTTCCGCCTCGATATAATGGCAGGGTATCGTACCATACGTGTATGCTATATGGGAGAACGAGCGTGTTGCTTCTAGCTTTAGTTCCATGAGATGTGAAATTAAGCCTCCGGCAACTGGCTGTCGGAGTTTCGGATCAATTCTTAGCGCTGGCAAATTGAAGCAAGGACCCGCGAAATCGGACGCCCTTTCCGATCGCACTCGTTGAAACGTGAAATCCTTCGGGAATAAAGGTTTATCGCTGCCGTGCGATCTCGTGGAAGACATTGAAAATTAACCTCGTCAAGCACCATTTTCTTCTGGATTGCAAAAAAAGGTACGTTATCCGTCACATTTTCATTCTTATCTATGAATACTAAGTTGAACTTCGAAATAAAGGTTCACGTTCATTGCATTATTAACTGGTAATCCAGTTGAATTTCAGTAACAGGCAGAGTAAGATCATTTAATCGCAGCTAATTCGGGAAAATTTGCTAACTACGCGCAAAATTAACCTGTTACTGAATTAAGGCGGATTCTCCTTGGCAGAGAATTCGGCTTAGGCCTTGTCTTCAATTTGCTAGAACTATTACAGCTAGTACTGATTCAGCGAGCCCGCTACTGTTTGCTTAAACGACGTTTGTTGTTGGCAATGTGCACGCCCACTACGCGCGCTGAGTGATATTAGGAGTGTGGCGACTAGACCTGAAACAAACACTGCGTTAAGATGCAAGCCGGAATTCTCATTCATCATAGACGATTCTATCACAAGTACTGTTGTAAGAGGAAATGTCTGTCGTTATGAGGATCTATTTACCCCTCAATTTAATTAAAATATTAATCCCTTAACATTCGAATTTTTTAATGTGCTTATATAGCCAGTCAATTTCGGCTCTTCTAGTAATAAAGATTTCATACAACTATTTCATATTTTATATAACATCTTTTGATTCATTGCTATCTATGTCACTCGTATAATCGGCGGAAAAAACTCACTGTCATTGAAATATTCGCGGTGCTCCATTTTTGGAACCATCAACTACAAAAGAACTCCACTTAAAAGCACAGTACAAGAAGTGGGAGACATTCCTTTCTGTCTACGGAAAGTAGAAACTTTTTCGACAGAACAGTAAAGAACCATTGAAATATGTAAAAAGAAAAGGCTATAAACTTTATAGTGAGTAATTTGGGCAAAGATTTTCAATAAAATTAACTTAGCTAAATATTCTGACTTGACCCCGTTTTATAGCAGCCACATCATCGTATTCAGCTTCCGCTTTCACGGTTTGCGGCGATCTACTATATTCTTAAAGTGGCGTATCTTATGGTGCCGGTGTAGGTGGCAGTGCATCGTTGCGAATTCGTTTGCCTGGCGAGTGTGCACCGGTCGTTTGCCGCATCGCTTAATTACCAGGCGTTTAGCCGCCGCTTAATTGTTAATTTAGCAACGCCGCGCGCATTACGTTATTCTTCGCTGTGCTCGTTAAAGGTGAAAATGCGGCTTGGTTGGCTCGCGTGCATCCCCGGGGAAATGGGATTCCTCTCGGGGACGGAAACGAGCCCCCTAAGCTGTTGGAGCGATGGGCGAAGAGGGGTGGCAGAGCGGGAGTAGAAGCGCGGAGTGCAAACGAACAGAGAAATAAAAAAGGAAACGGCGGGAAGAAGCAGGGCGTTTCGGGAGGACTATGTCCCGCTAATGGAGCCTTGTAAAATGTATATCTATACATAGCGGAGAGCTGTGACTATGGCCGGATGATAAGAACCCTCGAGAGAGATAACACGTTTACAGCACGCCGCTTTCTAGCGAGTGCTCTGCCGGCATCGAGAGCTTCGGGGACATCGGCTGCCCTCCATCGCCATTTAACCTTCCAGCCGACCGATGTAAGGTGGCGATCTAGGAAGTTACGGCACGTTACACTCCAAGAATTAAGTTAACTCTGCCGTGCAATTAACTCGATTCGTTGTTCCGTTGTCTCCGGCGATGTTGGCTTTCACGGTTTTAACTCTAACTTTCTTAAGGCTTACTGCTGTTAGTTTTATTGTTATTAACCTTTTGCAGCCCATGTGCCAATCTCATCGTCCCCTGTATGTAATAGAAGTATATGTGCGAGGACGAATGATAATTGAACAACGCTTCGTTTAAAAACAGCAGGAATGAGACTTGTTGACATGAGCAGAGGGATATTAGTCCGGAACAGCAGGCGCCCGAGTTGCCGAGGATTTCGGATAACAGGGAGTTAATGGAGAGCGATCGAAAACAGGGCTATAGGAGAATCAACAAACAGCAGGGGCCAAATCCTCTTACAGGCCATAATCCATTAGATCAAACAGTGATTTCATTTCTCGGCTAAGGGTAACCGCGAATATCCGGCCATTTTTTCCCCGATATTACTTACCCGACGGCGGCAGGGGCTCAACGAACCGTGAAAACGCCTTTCCCATTGATCCACGTGCGACGCATATAGCTCCCTCCAGCCGCTATATGCCGCGCGCCACGTGGTCCCTGCCGAAATTTGAAAGAGATTTCGCAGAGTAATTCGCACTTTGAAGCGAGCTAGGTCTACGCGGTCAAGGTCCAGCCGAGCTTCCAATTTCCCTTCCCTTGCGATCCAGATACCACCGGCTTCGATTCTCGCCACTCGTATTCTGGCTGGCCCGAGGGCTCCTCGTGAAAACCGAGCGACGAATATTTCGGTCACGTACCGCCCATCGTTCTCTGCCTTTCCCTCCTCCACGCCGCCAACCTCTCTCTTTCCTTCCTTGTGTCTTTCTCGGAATGCCAGACCTCTTGCAAGGCTCCAGGAAGCTCGGGCGCCACACTGAGTGATATTTCGCCATTTAATCCTCGATCTTCCCGTCGTACATCTACTTCGCCGCAGCAGGTATATCTATAACCCTTGGACTTCCTGGGGAGGACACCCAACCGGTCACTACGACCACTGTCATTCATGATCATTAAACTACACATAGTTTTACTTGGGTAATCTTTAGAACGACGAGTAGAAGGTTTCCAGAGATAGAGAAACATTGTCGCCCAGCAGTAACGAGTATTAAAGACCCTTTGGACTTTTTTCCCTGTCGAGTCGTCTAAGATGGCGCGGAGCCGGAAGCCCGAGAGAATTATCAGCTTCGGCGCTGCGAGATGATATCCGGGTGCCTCTGATTCAGGGCCAGGCCGATTCAGAGAAGCATGAAAGGAGAGAAGAAACGCACGAAAAGGACGTTTGACGTTAATTGCGGAGCCCCGGTGGGCTGGGGCGAGGCCGAGGCCCACGTTTCTTGGTATCATCGACAAAGAAGACGGGTTAATCCGTTCCGCGCTATCGGCCGAGCCGCTCGCGGTCGCGCGACGAATGACAATGGCCGCGGACAACAATGGAAGAAGAAGGAGGACATGGCTGAGGGATAGCAGAGCCGAGCCGGCGAGAGGAAGCCTCGAAAAAGAGTGGACTGAAGAAACGCCACCAAGAGAGAGAGGGACGCGGATTCTGCACTGACGGAAGAGTTGGCGCTGGGTCAGTAGTGTAACCCTTAATGGAAGAACGCGATACTCCGGAATGGTGTTTGATTGCCCAGATAGTTGCTCTGCTACGTATCTAAGCGATTCTAAATCCCTGCATAAGAAAAGTTCCCTTTTCTCAGTGGTAGAATCAAAATTTGTTTAACTTTCACAAAAACTTGTGCCAAATCTAGAAGCCATGAGTCTCAACGACTCAGCTCGAAAAAAGTAGTGGAAAGTCAGTAAACTTGGCGGGAGTCGTTGTTCTTTTAACCTTTAAAGGTTAAACGAGACAGCGGAGGGCAAAGAAAGCAGAATAATTAGGGGCGACCGGGTGGTCGTCTCGGTAAAAGCGAGAAGCTGCCTTAAATCGCTTCGATTCAGCGAGAAAAAGAGAGATGCGACAAGCCGCTGCCAGTAGTTGGTGGGCCAGCTTTAATAGCCGGGTCATGCTCTTCTATTTATAAACTAATAGTGATTTATAAACGACCGGAGAAACAATGCCGGCACTCTCGTTAGACTATGAATCAGCAGGCAGGACGCAGCGAGCTACTGCTGCTGCCGCCTGACGGAAAGTGCTGGCAGCAGGGAACCTTAACCTCAGAGAGGATCGGGACGGGGAAATTAAAGAGGCTTCGGGAAAATTACGAGGCGCGACATGGAGTAACCGCGGCAAAGCGTGGAGGCGACGTCAAGATTGCATACCATTTGCAACAAGTTACCGGGAAAATATTTGACTTCGGACAGTTCTAATTTAGTCGGGCACGCCGGTGGCCTCCTTGAGCCTCGGATATACCGAAGCCTTGCTTCCTCACCTCCTCCCTAAACCCAGACCTGCTTTACTCTCCCTGAGAGAGTTTCCAGCCATCCCCAACCAGTCCGAACACCTTTAAGTGTGATCTTTTAATAGTTCGCACGGACACCCGGTTTAATTACGTGCGCTCCACGCAGCTCTCGACCGCGAAATGAACTCGGATTTAAATACCTCTCTCGAGAAGTTCCAAGAGTCAAATGTGTTCATACGATGGACTCCCATGGTCCTGGTAATGCACGCGTCCCTGAAATGTTATATTCAATTGTAACCATAGTCATCTTGCTCTCATGCTACGGGAATAGTTTGCTGCGCGGCAGAGTGGCTAATAATGAGAGTCGTTATCCCAGTGAAGCAGTCAATTTTTCCCGAAAAATTCTTTATTACGTGGCAGCATAAGATCTGGGTTAAGACAAGAGGAAAATGAAGATGACCGTTGCAGATAAAGACAGTCAGGCAGTTCTCACTGACAATGGATGCGGCTTAAGTAGGTCGTGGAATAATAGTAAGACGGGGTAATAATCTTGTTGAGCTAAAGCGTACCGTGGAAGCATGTATTTCCGGTCGAAAAATTATTGCATTTTGACTTGAGAGTCATAAGTTTAATTCGCTGCTTAAACATGGAATCCTTTTCTCTTGGCGTTTTGAGAATAAAGGTAGGAACTTTGAATATTTGTTTTAGATTCATCAGATTTTTCAACCTTGCGTAAGTCACTAGTAAGTAGAATCTGCCGAAGGATATTCGAAAAGTGTGTCAGTCAAATTCAAATGACTGTGAGCTCAGCTGGCAGGATAATGCAAAACACACCCTCAGGACCTGGAAGATTCGCCTAATTCCATATCCATAATCGGCGATAAGTGAGTTCAAGGGGCGCACTTTCGAACGTTGCCGGCGGCGGCCAGCTCGCTCCAATAAAATCCAAAGTAAGCCGGCTTTAATGAAAATGGACAGTGTAACCCGAAAACTGTCCAAACAAAAACTCTCCCGGAAGTCTTCATTACTTAAGAAGCTCCGGGGTTCCTCCGCTCTTCACGGCTGAATCCCGAGACTGAGTTTGCGGTTGCATCAATTATAACCGATATCCGCCATATTAATCGGCTTGCAGCCCAGGTCAAACGCTATTATTTATACGCTAAAGGTGGAGGTGAATATGTAAAGTTACCAAGCAATTTCTCACAAACTTAATAATCAGGAACAACAATAGTCTGATGTTCTAATGAAGTTGGGCATTGAACTCGCAATTAAATTGAAATTCACATCACTTAACTTACAAAGAGCGCACAAAAGTTTCCAGTGTCGAAAAGTTGAGCATTCAGATCGCCATCATTTTAATCAATGACGAGAGCCAGTTGAAGGCCGACTCGTCAGTCAGTCTAACTTCGCAAATCGGACATTTTGCTCCTTTTTAGCCGGCAGACCAGATAAACGGGGTTTCGTGTCTCCCGGAATAAACCGGCTACGATACTGCGCCATGAAATTGCTCGACGCTGTCACAAGAATCGCATTAGTCGTAGCGTGCCGGTACTCGGGAGCGCGCGCGCGCACGCGCGTGCACACAGGCTAATTACAGGACGACACGAATGCCTCTAATTACTTTTATTCCAATTCCAACGAAATTTGTTGGAGCGCGACTCCCCAGAGCGGCACATACACTGGCGAGGCTTCCACATCTGTCTGCACACGAATCGCCTTTACCTGCCCGGGATTCATATGTGGCTGCGAGTGTGCGCGTAGCTGAATGTCGGTGGGTGTTTGTACCTAGCTGTTCGTGCCCACTGAGCGTGGCGGTATCGCTATTAAAATCCGCAATCGAGGATAATCCGCAAATTGACCGAAATCTCGATGACAAAGCGCCGCCAAGAGCGAGTGCGCACCGCCTCGCGTTGAGCGGGGCTCGATCGACGAAATCAAACCTGATTCCTATCGATTTCGACTGGCCTATCTGATAGCAAACAGTCCTTCTCACTCCCTTTACAAAAAAAATCCTCCACCGCGTTGCTGCGTGGTTAAACAATACATCTGCTTTTTAACAATGACTGATGGAACGGTAATAATTGATGACGCGTCAGTGTACACTCTTTGTACTTCGAATACTAACTTGGTTGGTTAATTATAACGTGAAAATATTATACTTACCCTACAACCATAAATTCCTGGTTTACCGATTTACTCACTGCAATGAGATTTGCAAAGAAATGGAGCGTATCCATATACAAGCGTTTTGTTTATATGTCGCAGTCGAAGAGTACACATAACAGACTGAAGAAAACCATTAACACTGGGTTAATTATACTCTGATAGTAATCACACTGGCTGCCAATTAATTAGGTAGAAGGATTGCCAAATGCCCTTTAAAATTGGGGGATAGTCTGGGTCCAGGTCGAGCGGCAAAAGCCCCTCCACGTAATCAAGTATTTTTTTAGTAATGAGCTTTCGAGGCTGCCCCCGCGAAAATCGATGCGGCGAGAGCTGGCCCGAGATACGTTTCGATAAGAATAATAGGAAAACTTTACGGCTTACTTAGTCGCCCGGGGATAATCGGGCGGAACGGCTCGTTTCGGTAATTCGGTGAGTTATGTCCTACTGTCGGGGCTAGTTTATCTTAGGGATATCATATTCGACAGCGGGAATTCCGCTTATCGCCGGATCTACTCCCGCCATTGTACTCCAGCTTTGGGGATTCGAACGATTTAATTGGCCACTGAATTAAATAATACCACTTGCCACAGTATTTCCTAGTCCCCGCAATCGTTTATTATAAAATATGTAGTGGCAAACGCACAACCTATAATCTGATTTAGGTCTTAAATTGCATTTGCTCTGCAGGTGAAATTCATGAAAGTTTGCAGACACTAAAAGGAATGCTCAGTAAAAGGAGCGCTTGGTAACTGGAATTAGAGCTCCAACTTTTCCTCCAATAATTTCAATACGTGCCTCCGGAAAAATACAAGTCATTTTAGATATGAAGGACGGCACGCGACGATAATTGAAGCACTAAGAACTTTTATTTCACTCCGAGCCGTACCTTTAGAGTCTGTACATTTCGTAGATTCGCGTATTCCGGCCTGAGTGTGCGCACTCCTCTCGCGCCGTTTTCACGGTGCTTGTAAGTTTCCGCGAAATTCGTGCTTTCATTCCGCTCCTCCATTCTAAATCCGCTTGCGCGCTCTATAATAATGAGAGTATTGTTCACGTATTCTTCCGCCGGTAATCGCGAGTTAAAAAGCGAGCCACTTTTGTTTACGGTTTTGTGCATTGGGGTTAGACGCACGGAAATTCCGCCGGATGGGCGAGATTCCATACCTTCACTAGGTTTGTCATTACTTTCCCTTTGGTAATATCAAGAAAACATCTTTATATTTATCGTTTCCTTCTAGGTTTATTTCTTTAAATACAAGTCGTTGTGTTTCAAAGGAAGCAAAAGATTCAGGTAGAATCTTTCATCTTGGAGAGACTCTTTGCCACAGTAACTTGACAGTTCATTCATGTCACTCTTTACATAAATTACTCTCACAATGACATATTTGCACACCAACGATACCGCGCTTCCCAACTGAGGAGTCAGCGCCAAGACCTAAAATGTTGGACAGCGCAACAAACTGGTGGACGCGCAAAGTGCTTGAATTTTGTATTCAACACTGTCGAATTATTCATGACCCTGGCAAAAAACATAAGGCGAATCAAAGAAGGAAGAAGAAGGAGGAAGAGCAGCAGTGACGCGGGGGTAGTGGTAGTACCGGTAACGAAAGATCAGCTTCCGTTGGCTTCGGGTTTTTGCAAGAGCGTATCCGCAGGTAGTCTACTTTCCGGCGGTCAAAGGAGAGACTCGCCTGGCTTTTTAGACCCCTCCAGTTTTTCATCACGAGTTCAAAGGGGACATTATAGTGCCGAGTGAAAGAGAGTACGAGAATGGAGGTAGTCTGCCAGCCTCCTCCTCGTGGCACGCCTTTCCTTCGGATGCTGCCGCTTGAAAATACCATCTTGGCTTTTCCGAACTTCGAACAGCACCGGCGGGCAAAGTTTTCAACTGTGTTCTTACCAAGCACCTCAGCCAGGTTTCGGATCAACTTTAACCTTACAATTATGACAATTTCCAAGCGGATACACTTGCATTCAGAATATGATCGTATGTGTTAAATAGGTGATGCAAATTGCCGCCTATAATTTGGAGAACACATTACCGCGATTACGAAATAGGCAAAGTTGGCGAGGGATGGCGCTAGACAAATCATAGGTCGAAAGAGTTAAGCTCGCTAATTCGAGCAGTGAGTGGACGCGTTAGCGAAGCCCTCCTTTCTGGATCCATAAATCGAGATCCGTAAAACGAGAGCAAAACGCGTATAGATGGAAGAAAGTTCGGGGAAGGGTGTAATAGATAGGGGTGGCGTAGGCATCCTGCGGAATACCAAATGAGTGCAGATAGAAACGGCCATCTCGCTCTCGCTCTGTCTCTCTCTCCCTCTCTCTCACACATACACACACACTCCTCTCTCTGTCTCTCTTCGAGTCACATATTCTCCAGCCAGTGTTTCAACTCTCGACCTTTAATATCCTCCAACTCCTTCTCCTCGTTGTCGTCTTCCTCCACGCCCTCATCCTAGTTATTCCTCTTGGTCCCCGTGTCCTCTCGCCCCATGTACCTCGAGTGTCCTGGATTTCGGTGCGCTGCCACTGCCGCCGCCGCCGCCGCCGCCGCCGCCGCCGCTTCTTCTTCCTCGATGCCGAGCGTAGTCAGAGCTCTAGCCAATATCACGGACTACCCAATTCTGACCGAAACCTGCGAGGAATAACTGAAATCGATTCGCCCAAGTGCTCGAAAGTGCAGCCTGGCAAGAAGTCCGTGAACATTACCTGCCCATCGGCAGATATACTTTGCCGATGGATGCGTGTGGCGTTTTTGACAGAGTTCTAGAACATGATTCTACCTCCACCCGTTGATAGACTCAAGTAGTGGTATTAAATAACTGAAGTACAAGTTTATAAGGACCTTGATTGATGTTCGAGTCATTTTTGAAAATCCTATTGAATATTTAACATTCGGGAGCTATCATTGATATGTGCAAACTTTCAACTAATCCCTAAAAGCAGTAACATAGCCGAGTAGTTTAACTTAGAAATGTCAGCCAATAAAGCCTGGAGGTACTTTTGAAACTGGACGTCCCTACTGGCGCCAGGAAGTTGTCCAGCCGTTTTATAAACCATTAAACGCTTTATGAACGCTGGATGGTCAAGTCTCGTGAAAGAGCATTGATTGGCATCGTATTTTCCGAAACGCTGGAACCTTCCGGCTTTATATTTTCGTGTTATTCCGCTGCTGAACGATATAGGGGAGCGATGGACGCATCGGGCGTCCGGAGCGTTCTGCTCCGGAAGGTTTCATAAATTTCCGTTGCCGTAATTTGACTCAGTGTATTTCGTCCCCTTCGCAACTGCGTGCCGGTACTCGCTTGAGAAGTATGCACCTAGCGCGGATTCCTCCCGAATTTTTCCGAATATGCAATGACTTCCGCGCTATCCCATCCCCCAGTGCGCCAACACATCGCTAGACTCCTCTGAGGACTTGCATGGGAATACCTCGCTCCTCATGAGCAGCCGGAAAATTATGCGCTAACAATGCCAAGTGTGTTGCATCAGCTACTTTGGTAAACTACTTGAGCGCACTGACTTATACGATAACTCACGAGGATCCTGGACTATGGTGATGCTAAGATGGTGGAATTTGAATCAAATGAGTTCACATCTGTTTTTTAAACCAACTCTCCTTTATAGTTTAAAATATCTCCGTAGTACATTTACTGACGTAACACTTTCTAATTTTACACTGACACGTTGGCAATAAGGGTTTTTCAATTTCTAGTAGTAAAAGAGATTTTGGATAAAAATTGGTCGCATGGCGACGTATCTAAGGCGAAGTACGTTTAAGGGGACTAGCATTTCTGTGATTCGGGCGGAGTGCTCCATCAGAAAAGGGTATAAGCGATATTACTGGTGGCGTTTGGTCGCATAAGGGGTAGACCAGGAGTGCCGTACGGGCCATCAGGCGTCGTCGCATTGGGCGCGCGCCGCTCGTATCCGCCGGTATCCGGCCGTTTCATAAATTCTCGTTTGTGTAATTTGACTCACTACATTTCAACCCCCCTTTATTACGTCGACCACCCGCCCGCCCGGAACTAGCGGGCCGCACGGATTCGCGCTGGAGTTTTCCGCGATGGCAGCGAGTGCAGCTCGGCCCCCGGCAAATAATACCGTATTTTCCGGTTAAAGCGAGAAACAAACTAGCCCCCGTCAGCCCCGAAACTTTTCGTGGGAAGAAAGGGGCGATTTAACGAGCGTTTTTCCATAGCTGCACACCCACCAACCACGTCAACCGCCGCCGCCGCCGTCGCCGCCGTCGCCGCCGCCACCGCCTTTTCATTCTCCCTCTCTCTGTTCTACCATTGTTCGACATAATGGACATGCCGCCCGGCTTACTCCGAATTGAATAAAGTTTAGAGTAACAAATCTAAGTCAAATCTACTCGAGTGAACAGCTGTCGTTAAGCCAGCCCTGAATAGAGCTCCCCATAGCTGAGCCAAAAGCTATGTCCAGAATTATTAACAGATACTTCATATTCCACATTTCTACGCATGCTGCCTCAAGAATGATTCATTGCCAAGTCGACGTTCCATAATCCGGGAAAGACCATGCCTTAATGAAACTCAAATATTTTTGAGCCGGCGAACATACATCGGCACGAAAATCCATAGACCCGGAAGTCAGAGCAGCTCGATGGAAAGCCAAATGCGTGCGCGCTCATTCTCGCGCACATTACAGTGCCACGAGAGGGAGAGAGAGGGAGAGAGGCTAGGGTGGGTTGAGAAGGGAGTTGGGCCGAAGGGGGTACGGGGCACAACGTGCATAGTAAATGGATCGACCAATATTTGCGGGCTTTTGGCAAACAATCAAACAAACAGAATCTCTGCACGCCATGTTCGAACTAAATGTTAGTTAGCGCAAGTCAGGTGTGTGTCATTTCCATTAGCAGCGGCCGTGATTGTGTGGCTGTAACGTGCGCCATCCCTTGTTAGACTCTCGGCACACATTACCCTTCTGCTCAGCCTCGCCCTCGCCACCCCCGCCACCCCCGCCTGCCGATCCACACGCCTTCTCATGTATACTTAAGGTTCTAGGCATTTATATGTGTGGACAGTACAATGTTTCACTTGAAAACCCGAAACACGACGCTCTTTTGCCTCGCCCTGATTCTACACGTCGCCAAATATTGTTGGCCCCGTTCGACCGCCTCGACCTCCTGGCTCTGCGGGTTCTGTTGTTGAAGAAAGGGAACCTTGTTGACTTATGCATATGACTTGCCATCTGGCGGAAATGTAAGGCTATCACGTTTAATTGGAATGACACCATTTTGCGCTTTCCCCGCAGAGGGAATACGAGAGTCTGTCCGAATTTCAAAATTAATATAATGAAAGTTCAGTAGCACTGCGAGAAGATAACTGTAATACAGATGGATGTTGCGTCATTTTTGGCCTTTGAAAGCGCAATGTTCATCTCAGGCAACCAAGTGCAAGTAGGTACGTTGCCGAGATTGCCACTACCATTCACGTATCATTTTTCTCCGCGCATTGTTGTTACAATATCCTTGATCCTAATGTGAAAAAGGTTCTCATTCCCGTGAAAATAAGAAACGTTGAAAAGACGAGAGCGTCTGAGGAGGGGTGCGAAAGAGGTTATAATAGACTATATGTAAAGGTAGCATTCGCCCATCGGTGTTGTTATTGAAAGAACGAAAGGTAGACGTGCTCATAGACGACATAGAGAATGAGAGAAGGCAACCAGTGTAAATATGGAAAAATGATAGCCCTACTAGCCGACCCGGAATCCTTTGCATCGCACTCTATTTACCAAAGAAATATCGGATCTCCGGCGCTCCTGGTAAACGCAGGCTACACACAGTATCCGAGCGTTGCTCGGCTGCTATCACATTTTTAACGGACCGGTAAACCTATCCTGCTGGAAGCACCGCTTCCCGTATTTACCTTTTCCCTATTTGTCCCTCGCTCGAGAAGCACCGAAATCCCGATCACGATCCGCGATGCTATTAAGGTCTGGTCACATTATACACTACAACTGGCCGAAATTGTCTCCCATCCCATCCAAACGCCGACCTTGCAAAGGTCCCACAAATACTAGTACGAAAAATGTTGATCAACAAACTTCCCGTAACTCTAAATTGCGTAATTAATGATTTTACAGTCTCTAATTACTGTTACGTTACTCTTTAGGCTACAATCACGAGATTGTTAAACTAAGCTGCGCGAAAGCGGCAAGAGCTTAGGATCGACTGGCCAAAAGCAGGCGCTCATCTCGCACAATGAGCGGCGTAACTATCATTGCGGTTTGCAATCAGTAATACTCGAGCGGGGTATCGACTGACCAATCGAAGCCGAGCATTATCTTAATAACAGCGGTATCGATTTCGATCGGATTATTCGAACGCACGCATTGTCAGAAGCACTCGCTTGTGTGATATTCGAACGATAGTGGCGTAACCTGTGCGAAATGTCGTGATGTCGCGCTTAACGGATACTAGCTGATGCGGGATCATGGCGTACTTAACCTCGCCTAAGTTGACTCAATCAAACCCCGAATGATTTTTCGTTTACCGGCAATGAATCGTAATAATTCAACTTTTACAAATATTTGAACTTACTCCATTATCCGGATTAATTCTGCAAAAATCTGGGAATTAAACTCTATAAAAAAATTTTTCAGGTAAAAGGAACTCATAAAGAAGTACGTAAACCAGGGATGGTTGGATGGAGCAACTACTTTTTCAATTCAATTAACTAGGACAGACATCACGTCCAATTACGCAATATTAGCTAATCGCAGGCGGGGGGTTAACGATGCCAAGAGTTGTTTAGGAACGTATCATCCGTATCGACCATCATTTTTGGCTGGCATTTCGGGCTCCAGCGGCGGCAGACGGGAATCCAGTGGACAGTTGGAGCGTAACTCAGCGCTCGGGTCAGCGCAGTATTTTTCTTCCGCGCGACGAAATCCATCGGACAGATTGAAGCGCGCGCCTGCGAGGTAACGGCGCGCGAGCCCAGGCACCTGGAAGCGACTTTGATGAAGTTCGCCCGCTGCGAATTTCTCTTGTGCATACGCTGCGAGAGAGTAACTCCGATACCATTCCGTCCGTGCGGATGTCGTCGTTGCACTGCCGCGTTTTTTCCCCCGCTTTAGATACGTACTTTACATGCTTTCGGTGTACGGGCGAGAAATAGTTGGTTATGTTGCCAAGGCAACACGCCCGGAAATCGTCGTAACAGTTAAGCTCGTTAAAATCGTTCAAACTAAAGATTATCCAACGACCTCGTTCAATCTTTTTCATCCCCTAGATTTTAAATAATTCCACCGTTAATAAGGAATTTAGTAGATACTTTCGGAAATGAAAAATTATACCCGATCATTTCTACAACTGGGCGGAAGTAGATTCAATAAATAATCCGAATAATTAGCGGATACCAAGAGTGAGGATGATCGCGATGAGAGTTCAGGTCAGTGGATATGGAAGCGGCAGACAGTAAAGAGAGAAAAAGGGTAAGAGAGAAAAATGTGTGTGTATGTGTGAGCGGGAGAGGGTGAATACTGGAAGAATGGTCGTACTTCGAACGTAGTAGGAAAAAGCTCTCCGCGAGCTTTCGCGTTTTACGTATTTACGGCTGGCACACAGTCACTTGCACACCCTTACGCAGAGATACACGTACAACAGATCCAGACAGAGGGTGAGGCCGGGAGGGGCGGCGGGGAGGGGGTGGCACACACTGGACGGTAAGGGGATTGGGGGTGGCTGGGTTACAGGCCACATAACTCACCGTCTGGTGACCCATATCCAACTAATTTTCAGATAATTAATATTTCAGTCGCGGCTTTGTTACGCGCGAGTTAATTTCGATTTGGCCACGTTTCAGTTTCCTGCAGTCGTCGCTCTGGCCGCGCCACGCCACCCTTTTCGCCACACTCGCCTCTTTCACCCGGCTATATATCCTGCCACCACCGGAGAGACCCAGCCCGATTCACCCTCGCTCTCTTTATCCAACGCAAACCATCCCCCGCCGCCTCCTCCACATCTCCGCGTCTCTGCTCCCCGCCCCGGCACCGGCTCTCATTTTCGCTGGATGCACCCTCGGCCATCTCACTCCTCAAACTACCCCCTATCGCTATCGGCCTCTCTTTCCGTATCCGTGTGTCCCGCTTGCTCTTCACTCTTTACCCTCGGTTAAGCCACCACTACCACTACCACTTACACCACCGCCACCCCCCGTCCGTCCGTCCGTCCGTCCACCCCCGCGCGGCAAAAGCGAGCGGCCAACCGACCGTGCCCATTCGTACGCGAAGTGCGTGCATAATTTATTCTCGAACGCCACCACCTCACCTCACTCCCGCCCTTCGCTCTGTCCACGCTCTACTCAGGCTAGCAGATATTCACGGACACAAACTCGTTCTCGGCGCTCACTCGAATTGGCTGTCACCCTGTTCTGTTTTTCTATGCACTCTAATCGCCATGTTTGATCGAGCGGGAAGAAAAAGTATGCCGGTAAATAAAAAGATAGTAAAAAGTTTTTTGAGAAAGACATCATTTTATGAACAGTTGATATATGACAGATGATGTGTTCGCTGTTTGCTGGTAGACTGATTTTTCCTAGAGTATCCTTTTGCTAACAGTAAGCTGGCTTTCGCAAGGCGCCCGGAGTCGCATGGTTATCGCCCAGCACAGCTTATCGGGCACGTATATGTTTAATATGTGTCACGTCACGTTTAATACCGAGCGACGGGGTTTTGTGGTGCATAAAGTGCACGGCCCATGGCATGGGCTTCGCGCTCGAGATACTACATTATGCTCTTTTGCAGCGCTCTTTGAGTGTGTGTCCTCGCACGCCTTTCATAAAATATCGGTGCCCGAGATATGATGCATTATCCAAATGAGCGTTTAATATTTACACGCTCGCATTTCTAGGTACTAGTCAGCGCTCGTTGCGCTCGCCAATTCCTCCGCGAAATGTTCAGTGTGTAACGACAGGAATTCCTTGGAGAGTAAAATCAAAGTTACTAAAAAAGTTACTCAAATATTCGCCACAAGTTCTGCAACCCGAAATGAATCGCTCTGAGAAGCCTCGTTAATCTCACGTAGCTTGAATGACCACATAAAATGTTTAATATTCCGATACTTAATTTGGCTAGCGCCACCGAAGCACATCTCACCAATTATTCGAGCGAGCTAGCACGAGATATTCCAAAACCGAGGAGACTCGAGTAGCCGAAAATTTCCCAGCCCCCGAAAAACTATGGCGAGCTGTTTCACATAACGCGAGCTACGAAATGCTAATTGAATCCGCGCAGGGAATTTTTCAAGAGTGCCCTCGACACTTTTTTTGACAAAAAGCTCGGCGGTCCTCCAGTGAACTAGATTAACTATTTCGTAACTAAGAGACGACTGGCGTAATGCGGTCACTCCGTCCTCGAAATGCCGACGTTGCTTCCATTTTCGAAAAAAGAAGAACTACAAAATTAGCGTAACGCGACTGGTCCTCTCTAATGCACACTCTCAAAAACCCGAAGCTTTTGAAGAGTTTGTTTTTAGAATATTTAGCTCGATATTAGCACGAGCACTCGTAGAGTTATAGGTTGCCGACCGTTTAGCTTGTTTAACGGGAATGCAATCATCGAACCGTTACCAATCACTCTCATTAGTGTTTCATATCCATTGTCCATGCGGGAACAAAGCTCCCCGATGTCCTCCCCCCTCCCAATTCACTCGATCCTACCATCGGCGCATACAAAACACATTCCCCTCGATAAGTCGGCTTATATCCCAACTCAAAGCTAATGTCGGTATACTAATACTCTCCCCCGTTTCGACTACCCACTGAAAATTCAACACCACCGGAAAAGCCCGGTCGGAGTAATCAATACGTGAACACTTCAACTCCATTCTCTTAGAACTTCAAATTCTATGACTAAACAGTTGAAAAATTAAATCCTTCTTAATTCGCGAATGCAGATTCATTTTAATGTGTAGCTTGAGCTTACGATCTAATTTCCCGGAGCTTTCGGAACCAATTGACGGCTATCAAGCACACCCGCGACAATCGCGCACTTTTCTCCAGCACTAAACGTCCTTTTCTTGCCGGGTAGTCGTGGAAGTTTCGGAAAAACTCGGTCCTTCCTGGGCGGAGCAGCGTTCGTCTTGGCAAAATATTCAGAGAATAGATCGCTACAAGTGAGGGAGCGAGAGAAAACTGTAGCTTGATGGCTCTGGATTGGGTTGGGAGTCTTCGCGTCACCAGGAAATGGCGACCGTTTCCTCTTGGTGGTCCTCCGCTCCCTCATCCCCCGCAGCTGCCGCGCGTCCCTCTTTTCCCGCTGAGCCTTTAACTATCCGCAGTGTCTCTCAACTCACTGCGCGATATTTTCACCCTCTCGAATAAGAATCTGAATTGGAGGTGTCTGCCTGCCTGCTTGTAGCCTGGCTCCCGTCAGTTGTAAATCGCTTTCCGAAAATTGCGCCCAGAACTTTCGAGTGTTCTGGCAGTCCGCGGCGCAAATTGAAATCCACTTGTGTTTCCGCCTGAGCTGAAACTTACTTCGCCGCGCTGCGATCGAACCCGTGGCTTGTATTTCAAGTTCACAGCTACGCCGAACCAACTCGGCGAAAGCCCAACGTATATATATATATATGCGATATATATATATAAATTGAACACGGATTCGGTGAAATTTTTTTATTTGCAGTCGTGCATTCGAAAATTTCAAACTGGACTAGATGCCTAAAGACATCCTGGTCTCCATTAGTTTTTATACTCCACTTCGAAAGCTTTTTTTTAAAAGCTTACACTATTTTGATTACATCTCACCAAAGGGCTTCTACAATATTTAGCCCGAGTCTATTTCCTCTCCAGTCAGTCACATTGACAGGATCGAAATCGAAATACCTCATCTACACTCCCAACAAGTCAATAAATCTCGATGCAAGGACATCGAAATACCAAAAGCTCCACAAATATCCAAAGTACCTATACCTCGTAATCACTAAATTCAAATGCAAATAGAAGGTGAACTTTTCATCCCAACTTTTCCATTGCAATAATTATTTAATAATACATACTCGCTGCTAGTGGGGAACATGTGGGCTGGGCTTACCAGGTTCGTCACACATCCCCACCCCCACAGCCCCATTTGCTATTAATTTCCTCGCATTTCCGAGGTCCGGATTCCCGGCGGGCGCAATTATAAAGGCATTAGCAGTTTATTTCGCGTACTAATTCCCATATGAAAAACGTAAGGGGACGATCGATATCGCAGGAACGGTGGGAGGGCAGGGTAGGGGGGAAGTTTGGGGGCGGACAACGAAATAATCCGAAGCGAGTGGCGGCAATAAAAAGAGACTCACTGGTAGATCTTATCCGGTGGCCACTTGATAACCGGCCATTCCGTGGCACAAAACTCCGCTCGCCACTCGTACGGCTCTCTGTATGTCTCTCTATATGTATGTGTACGTGTGTACGCTAGCGGTCTGGGTGCACGGCAGTAGTGGCTATGAATAAATTCAAGCGCGTATCAGCGATGGCTTCGCAGGATTCGGGCTGAGGCCCCTCGTATGCCTGACGTGTATGTGTGTGTCTCTGTATCGGCGAGGATCGGCGGGGCAGAGCATCCGCCTCTTTACTCGCCGCACACTGATATCGCATATATATCGGGGGCGCACAATTTCTCAGATCATTACACCGGTGGCGAGCGCTGCCACGCAGACAGGAGCGCAAACCACCGCGTGGATTTCAGGTTAAATCATGCAAAAGCCCACTGCTAGCCAAGAATCTGCAACCTGATTTTCCCGTGTCGACGATGCCCTCCGATATATACCACCCGTCCAACTAGAAAAAGACTGTATTAACCCGTGGAGCGGGGCGGGCCGACGTGTCACTGAATTTAAACGTCGTGTTTAACACACTCCGTGACGGGACGCTGCGCCGGCGTGTCTCCTGCGCCGAACGAAAGTTTCTCTCGACAAGATTCCTCGGCTTTCGTATTTTCTACTTTTGTTCATATTGTTTCTGATAAGAGTTAACAAAGTGAAGCTTCGATCCCAAGGATTTAAAAATCATAGTGGCAATAGTTAATTGTCAGATGCGTGTCATTTTCACGAGAGAAATCGTGGAAAAATCGGAAAGGCTAAGTGACATTTAGTCCGAGCTTTGAGTACACAATGTCTGTGGGGAGTAGCGCCAAGTATAATGACTCCACATTTTATTGGGTGGATAGGAAGCCATTGTGGCTAAAGGGTTCGGTGCACAGTGGTTACTGTGAAAGGGAAGAAGCGAACTGACTGCCAGCAGGGTGGGAGAGAGCCGGACGAAAAAGGGTGAGATTGGATTCCGCGTTTCCTTCGAATACCCAGCAGTAGTCCGAGAAAAATTGTGAGCCACTGTTCCGTCTTACTCAGCAGACATTCGAGGCATTCGGCTTTCCCGAAAGGATACGGTGCTCTCCGGGTATCAGAGTGTAGGGGTATATACCTCGAGGAAGAGGGATATTATCGAGGAAAGGGAGACCGATCGAACTGCGCTCGAATCGAATTTCGCAGGAACGACCAAACTGTCTGCCTCAATGGGCCGAGGATCGTCTGCCATGACAAACGCTGGATCCAGAGGGAAATGACATTCTCGGGAGAAGAAGCTGATAGAAAAATCGTGCGGATTAAAAGGCACCGTCCCTCAAATTGACAGTTGAAACGTAACTAAATTTCTTGCTAGATTGTTGGGAGGATCGGATAATAGCTAGGAGGGATTGCCAGACTCCTTGAATGGGATGATGTCTTAGCCGAAAAATCAGGGCAATCCAGACCCTTCTACATCCAATGTTTGAAGATTTCCAAATCCTATGTTACCGATAGTAAAATAAGAATCCTCTCAAGAAAGTTGCGCTTAATACCTAAAGCCCCGTGAAACTGAAGCATCGTAACTTGAGCTCACAATCGGAATTACTAGGAAGTTCCAGAGGTATCTGTGAGGCAGCGATCAGCATCTCAGGGACGATATCGCAATTAACCTGGCTCGATGAATAGGAAATCCTGGGTAGGCGAACTCGGTGGCGGTGCAAAGATCCTCGGCTGGCAAAAGTGGGGCTTCTCTCGCCACCGACCGTTCACTCTCTTCGTTCGGCGAACGTTCAGGTGTGCATGTAGCAAGGAATCGTGGAAAGGGGAGAGAAGGGGCTGGAGTTTGCACAAATCAGACTAACTTAGCTTACCGGCAGCTCGACTGTAGAAGCTGCGGAACATCCAATACCCGTGGGTGCTCCGGTGGAGATCCGGAGTTCGCTCGGGTGGTGGCTGCGGGCCACCCTGGCAGCTCCCAATAAGCCAAAAGATGAGAGCAAATATTGGCAAGTCCGTGAGTGTGAGAGAGAGAGAGAGAGAGAGAGAGAGAGAGAGAGAGAGAGAGAGAGAGAGAGAGAGAGAGGGAGATAGAGAGCGAGAGGGAGAGAAGAGGGGGGTGGGGCAACTCACACCAGTAGAGGGAGGTTAGGACTGTGCTCTCATAGTCGAATGCAAAAAGGGGCGCTCCTGAGAGATAAGGAAAAAGCTCATGGGGCTTGGGAATCGCTTGGCTCCTATTATGGCGAACGAAGAACAGATAGGAAGAAAGTCGGTGGCTGTGCAGGAGAGAAAAACGGCAACGCGGCATGCCGGTGACGAGAAAGAAGCTGAAACACACCCTGGCGAAGCTAGCTGCTCCCAGCTTCATCGTCTTCTACTTTCTTCCCCCCATTTTCCTCCCCGTAGCCGGTCTCTCCGGGGATGCGGGAGGGAAAAAGGGGCGAGATGGGACTGACTGTGGCAAAGTGGGACGCTTGCAGAGTGTGAAGGGGGGAAGCCCTGTGGATGAAAGAAACGAGGAAGCCGGACAAACTGATAGGCGGAGAGCTGAATGCGTCGAGTGTGCTTATTTGTCCTGACACGAATTTATTTTCCCGCCCGACGTCGCCGCGGGATGACGCCCGCATCCCGCGGGATACTTATTCCACTTTGTTATGTCGCTAGGTGTCCCGGGATCGCCCCGGTTGAATGTCCGACAGTTCTGCCGGTAACGGCTGACACTGACCAATTCTAACCCCAGGTTTCCAGCCTCGAGTTTTCAGACATTTCATCAATTTTAATAATATATTGCTTTCCTTAATGCATCATCCTTTACTTCATTTTTCCTATTCGGATATTGAGTTATTTCAGTGGAAATTAATGGTGTAAATCCCTTTCACTGTGGTAACAGCGAGTATCCATGAGTATTGCAAACAGGGTGCGGCAGTATCATCGAAGCGTGTATTCATCAGCAGCGCTCAGGCAGCAGTGTTGACGGAATAGAGCCGTGCCGCGCGCGGTATATAATTCTAATTCGAGTGATTTGGTTGAATTACAAATATCTCTATAGGACATTCGAGCGGGCCAGTGTAATCGGTTGGAGAAAGCCATCGGTACACAAGCGATCGCAATTGGCCACGCTAGGAAGAAGCGCGCCGTCCGCTGCGGAAAGCCGAACGTATTGATTATCGTTCGAGTAAACCGAACTATTCCCCAAACTGACGGGCATCGCTAGACCATATTTATCAAATTACACTTTAATTGAGGGAAATAATCTGGGCCCGGTGCAGCCGCCCAGAAAGTCAATCCTTTGTGCGGTAGGTTAACGATGTTATCCCCTCAAGCACCCGAATTCGAAGCGGCACCAGCCACGCCACGGTTATTTAGGAAAAGGGATGTAATCCTCACAGAAATTAATTCACATCTATTGGAATGTGCCGAGTGATCGATTTAACTTCAATAGAATTTAATAATTGCTTCCGTGCAGAATTATCTCCGATAACAGGTAATTAAATAAGCGTCTAAATCTTGCCAGAGTAAATTATATAATGTTTGTTTGGTATTCTCCTTATCATTATGTAAGGCATCACAGAAATCTGTTTGCCTAGGGGAAGGATTATACCTCAGGATCGCATTACACTAGCCCTTAGTTCCCGAAGAAATACTATCGGCTGAGTCAATAAGCATTGAGTCTGATTGATGAGGCCTATTCCACTGGCCAAAGGAGTCGCATTACACGAACCCTTCCAACCCCCAGCAATACACAAGCCATCAAAACGTAATTAATGATGCGATCACATAATCCATCTAAGCCTATCAAAAATCACTCACACGACAAACACCGAGTATACCAGGTACTATCAGGGCCGAGAAATCCCAGGCAAAATACCGGAGTAAAATGCTCCCGGTGGATTTATAGTAGATTATAATCGTGCTCGGGACAAATGGTAGTTTGAAGGCAATCACGTCCTTCGCATTATTGCCGTGCGCACGGGCGCCGGAATGGGCCCGGTTTGACAAAAGTGGCGGTACTATTTTAAGGGTGGCCGCCCCATGAAGATAACCTTTTCCTTGCTCGCGGCATCCACGTACCAGCAGTATTTCCCTGACGACGAAAGGACCGCCGTATTTCAGTTTTTGCAAAGAATACGGAGGAAGAGGGAATGAGTGGGTAGACTGAGCCCTTTAAAGTACTGCCGACTAGGCCAACTCGGTTCCTTCCGACTTCTCCATACATACCCGAGAGAGGCAATTACCCATTAAAGTTAAACTCCGAATGTCTGCTCTGCAAAAGCAATCGTATTTTGAGACATATCATGTGGCAATACACATTCTCAAGTGTTTTTTGTGGTAAAATGTAGGATAGAGTTAGAGTTTGATAGAATAGAACATGGATAGTGGCTGCTCATGGGGAATTGCTTTAATTAAAGCGAACACGTGATGGCAACACCTTCGTGTCACGGCTGGACACGTGAATTCGACTGGGACGACTAAGAGAATGGGGAAACGAGCCGGACTCCATTCGAAGGTGGATTGAGTCCGCTAGCCAGATAGCACGGAAGCAACTGCCTCTCTCCGGAAAGCTTTAGTAACCCTGACAGCTTGCGAGGTATCAATGCGAACACTCGAATCCCAATTTTCTCAACTTGCAATGCAAGCTAGAAATGTCCAGCAGATGTTTTAATCATTAAGTTTGTGTTTACCATCTGAGAATATGTTTAAATGAAAATTTCTTTGTCAACGCGAAAACTTTGGCGATTTGACAGCTACGAAGACTGATGATTTCAAGAGGAGAAATGATAGTTAACCTGCTAGATAGCACTCAGACTAAGCGCAGATAAGGATGCGTCTCACAGAGTCCCTCCCGCTAGCTGGAACGTACTGGATCATCCAGGATGCTGCTCACGTGCACCTAACTGCCACGGTGTGTCTGTTCTCCGCCCTGGCGAGCATTGTGAGCTATACTTTAGGGTCCACGAGCTCCTCAGCCTTAGGCTAGTCACATATCTATGTATATATACTTCTGGCGTGGCCGCTGTATTTCTCTCAAGCCGAATCCGCACCCGTAAATTGTTAAGCATACGGGAAATTAACGGGTCTGATTTGGTTCCTGGCCTGTGATTTATTTAATACTTCCCTGAAATATCTTAAATATTTTTAAAAAAGAATTTTTACATTTTTATGATTAGATTGGACACTTGACAGTAGACCACTATAGGATTATCGGTTTTTACGATTTTAATAGAATCTACAATTTGACCAAAAAAATCTACGGTATTTCGGGCCGGATTAATTAATGTGCCAGACGATACAGATGTATACATTGTGCAGTCAGCAATTAGCAGAACCACTTTTCAACGAAATTCGAACCGTACTTGTTTCGAAACTCGTATTTTCGGCTCATTTGACCTGGCGGTCAGAGCTAAACCATCAGTAAAATGCCGAAACTCAGCAGTAAAAGATTTAAGAAGGGGACAGAACTCGAAATGGGGAGGCGCGAGCGAGATCGATTGTGCCAGATATAAGGGTTGCATTTGCACGAGATCTGGACCGCCGGGGATCGAGTGTAATCTCTCAATTAAAGCTTTGTTGTACTTTCAGATGCGTTGCGGCGGCTTCCTCCTACATTAAAATCCATCTTTTCCACGAAAGCGTAACTACCAGTTGGCTCGAGAATTTATGACTGCTTCAAGTTGCGACATGAAATGGGTAGAATTTCCATTGTTAAAGCAGAACTAGTAGAACTTCTATAACTATAGCACACAAGAACTTCCGGGAGCTGTACTAATACATGGTAAATTTTACTTACATTTGACATAGATGAAAATGTGAAGGAAAACACAAAATGTTGTGAGAATTCGCATTTGATAGAGCTTTTAGAAATATGTAAAAGATTCCGAGTATTTTATATTCACATGAAACCTAGCAGTAATTGGGAGGAACTGGCATTTTACAAGACGATGGAGCTTTGGGGTAGATTTCTGGAGGAGGCTGTAGGCAACGGTCCTTTCGAGCGGGCCAGGCATTATAAAAGTGGGAACTGATTCCGCCGGATTACCCGGCTGCCGGAACTTTTTCGCGACTTGGGAGCTCTTAAGCGCGCCTCTCCGCTAATCTGGCCGTCGGATAAGCGGAGACTGTTTGAGACTTTCTAGGGCCGACTTAATTAAATACCCGATAACGAAGGGATGGATGTCGATCCAGCCGGCGCCACTGTCGAGGAAGTACGCGATTTTTATCCCCCCCGGGCTTCTTAGGAGAATGGGTTAAATTGCTGAGTGAAGAGCTACTACCTTCACGGATCGCTGCTTACGCCCGACTCATGTACTAAGTAATTTCTTCTTTGATCGCTCGGCTTATGGGGAATAGCTCGTTCGTCCGCTCGCTCTTCCTCAAATCGAACGCCCCACACTGTGGATTATCATATCATTAATAGTCACTGGGCAGGATCACTTTCCATTTTCCGGCTTATCGATTCTTCTTCTCGCCTGATGCAACTGAAAGCCTTTTCGCGCTTGCGACATCGTTACATTTTAATTTAGCAAATTGTTGCACTCTATTAAACCAAGTGTCACGAAATTAACCGTGACGTTTATCCACCGTTATCTTTTGCTTAACATCCCTGGAATTCCCTGGCATCACGAAAGGAATGGTTTCTCTTATTATCTTGTTAAAGTAGTTACAACAAGAGGGATCTGTTTCTCCCGCGAGATACCGGAAAGTAATTTTCAAGACTTTGTTATGCGAAATTAAATTTGCGCTCTACTTCCGGTTGAGTTCCTTTTAAAAAAGCCGCTTCGCTTCTCTATTGTACCTGCCATCCTTTACGCTTTTGCGACGATCTGCCTTATGAAATTCAATCTCCCCACTCGAAATCCTTTGGAAAAATCAGTATGATGATAGTACAGTGTGCCACCCTATGTGCTAATTATCACCAAAGTATATTACTATTCATTTACCACTGACTGGACACATCAATTAGGATTATATTTTCTGTAAGTAATCAAAATTCCATAAAATGCGTGGCTGGTGTGTTTCAATAACAAAAAGAGCGCACGTGAGTAACGCCGCATGTTTATCCGGAGAGCTTAACTCATCCGAAGATAATCAGTGAGCAAATCCGTGAACAGGGGGTGGCAAGAGTAAAGGGTGAGATGCCATAGAAAAGCCGCGAAGTGCGGCCGAGTCTTATAACGCTTGCATTGATCGGAGCAGGCCGCTTACAGGCCGGGTTTACAGGAAAATCGCATTAAGTTTAGCCAGGACGACGCGATTCATAATTCCATTATTATGCTCCACCCCGCCAACAACAACAGAGTCCTGCGACGCCTCGCTTTGTTCGGTACTGAACCCCCCCCCACAACCAAACTGTGTTACATCCGACCGACAGTGCCACCTCAGTTAGCATTAGAGCCCAGCTAAGCCTATCCAAAGCTAAAATACCATGAAATTTAAAAATGCTGTATATTCATATAATTTATCATTCGCAAAAAGTTTAATTCTCGCTGGCTGAAGCTCGCTTAGAATATGAAGTGCTCTAATGCTGTAATAAAAAGCACACTCTAGTATGAGGGGATCCATACTCTTAGACCTAAATGTCCGTTCACGAATACAGACGTTCTCCCCGCCTTTTCCCCATTCACTCGAGCATGCAGCATCGCTAGAGCGAAGGCCGCCGAGCGCCCTTTTTCCCTGGGGTGAAGGGGCCGGCGGAGTGAGTTAAATCCATCAATTTGAAATGCAGACAGGAAACGGGCTTGACCGGCGCAATGGTGAAATGTGGGGGATCCACACGAACGGCGATTGCAGACGCATCGGAAGGGTTAGCCGGGCCTCGAGGAGGGCCGCATCTGAACCAGTGAGCAAGTCAGTCTTCGGGCTATAGAACCCATTGAGTCGTACCGAAATAAAAACAGGCCTTTCAATGTTTTATACGCGGCAGCGAAAGCTGGGCGCGCACGGGTGCGCACGGACGCGCCTTTCGCTATCAGAAAGCACGTACACGAAGCATCGGTGGCTTTCGTCTGACGATCTGCAAAAGCGAGCCCTCGTCGCACAGTTTCGTTCACTATCCAGCGAGGTTTTCTCCTCGCCATTTACACTCTCTGTTCTACCTGGCCAGCGGCAGTGGCCTGCATTCCTTTCGCAGCTTCACTCTCTCTGGCTCGCGCTGCTTCAGCGTTTTTTCCATAGCTGGGGAGCGCACCCACCCCGAGAAACAAGGTGGCCGAGAGAGCGAGAGAGGGAAAGGGGAGTGCGAATGCTTTGCAACAGAGTGCATTGCTCGCGCCAAATTGAGCACACTTGTGCTGAACCGGCTTTCACCACTGTGCTGTGCGCGCCTTGACTCGAGCTGAAAGCTCGAGGAATGTGGATCAGTCGAACCGTTTATGAAGTCCGCGCGGCCCCCGAATCGATCGGGGAGAACGAGGAAAAGGGAGCCCGCAGAGGACTCACTGGATGAATTAATTCATAATGCTCCGCCAGTCCGGTCTAGTTCTCTCTTTCGCGCGCGCCCGGCGTCTCGAAATCTCGGCGGAAGCACGAAACGAAAGCTACGTGCGCATACTTGAAAGCTCTTCCCTGATAAATGGGTCACACCGCACGCGCCCGCGCGCTCAAGGAACTTACAAGTTCGGGCTCGATTAGGCAAATACGCCGGGTTAGCTTGACAATGTGGAGAGAGAGTGGTGCTTATAACGAGGTGTACTCGTTTGGCATGGAAAATCTGCAGATTCCTTCAAAGGATTTAATCCCACTGACTTTACGAATAGATTCCCCTTTCCAACATTGTTCACTACGACAAATATCCGTTGTGGTTTTGGTATACTTTTAATAAGTCACAAATTGTTTTAAAACACCCGGTGCTTTTCCGAGGTGTAATCAATTCTACTGCGCTCTTCTTCGCACCTTAAGGATCTATCACCAGCAGGGCGCAGGGTCCATACTGGAAGTGTGCGCCCTAACTCTCTGAGAGAAACGAGTATTCTAAAAAATGTGCGGGAAGCAGAAGGTGGAATCGAGTGTTTTAATTGCTGGCGTTCTACAGGATGCCGAGAGGCAGCCGGCGGTCCTTGTAAATGGCCGTGGGGCAGCGGGTGAGAACGAGTCGGAAGATAGGTTACGTACACCTTCGGGGCTAACGGCGTGAACGTTTAAACTTGCATTATTTACTCGAAATTTCATTTAGAGAGTGGAAAGAGACTTGGTCACGGATGCTGGCTCTATCAGCGTCCTTCTTCCAGCTTTCGTGAGAGCACACGGACGTTCTCGCTCGTTTTAGCTGGCCGGATTTTCGGGACGCAGTGGTGGGTGACACCTGCTATGTGAGGAAAGTTCGTCGCTTGCAGTTTGTCACCTGGCAGGTTTACTTGGCAGGCTCACTTTGGCTTTCGGAGCATCGTGTTCCCTCATTCTCTGTGTAGGCTTCTCTGCATGTGTCCGTGCGGGTGTGAATATCGTGCGGTTCCTTGGCGATTAATGGAAAACGGTGGGATCCCGCCACTAATGACCCTAAACGCCTTCACCCTCTTTCCTTTCCCCAAATGATGGGGGAATCTTCCTTACTTAAGCCTAGCCGTACGAATCTTCTTTCACTCCCGTTTCTTCATCCCTCAACGCTCATTAACGCTTCCTGTCGAAATAACTGGAGTTTATTTCGGCGCCCTCACCCTTGCCCTCCCGAAATCGGCGCGCCTTCAGAACCCTTCGTTACTGCGGGATGCGTACTTTTAATGCTTCACACTTTGACAGAGGAAAGCAGCATCGCCGCGGTGGTCGGAAGCGACGGAAAAAGGAGAGAGAAGATAGGCGGTGGCGCTGTATAATTAAAACGTCGCCAGCTGATGTTCTTTGATCTCGTATTCCGGGGAGGCGCTACCATCCGACCGCCCTCCACCGTATCATAGTGTCATTTTTGCCTCAAAGTGTTACCGGATATGTATTTCAGACGGCCAGTCTGTGCATTTCAGTTCACAAAGCCTCTGAATTCCTATCCCCCACCCAGTGTCACGCCCTTTCCCCTAACTCCTGCTCTTAAGTGGAACTTCGGGTTAAAAGGGTGGGCCGGGATTTCCACGGCACTGTGACACCGCGCGCGCTGGAATTATTCATTAACGTGAAGTTGATCGCATCGGCTCGCCTCTGCCTTCCCTTCTCTGTGAATTAGAAAAGCATCACGCCCGGGGATGTTGTACTAAGTGATCCCTTTGATCCAGCGAAATTGGTTTATTGGCCAACAATTATAGTTTTACGCTTTTCCACTCGTTTCTACTCTTTCAGATCCAACTAATCAACCATTAATGGCTAACATTTCTCGGCTGTTTGATAAATAGGACTTCACACTGCTTTGTAATGTTCGCTTCTTTCAATCAGTTGATGACTCGCATCGTTATACCCCGAGAACACATTACAACGAAGCTAATAATTAAAAGTAGTTCAGGGTCCTCTTTCATTTCGGTTTCACTCAGGCACGCGTAACAGGCGCAAAGTGCCATAATGACGAATAGTGGGCCCCGAAGCAGCCGGCGCGGAATAGTTCTAACCGCGTTGCCAGCAAACACTCGAGATGCAGCCGTCCCAATTAAAGCATTCTCCCTGCCCCTCGGATCCCGTTGAATCGCCCGGTAACAATGCCCGCCAGAAGTAGTAGTCGTCGAGATGCGCCGGCAACTTTGCACCGCTCATTAGCGATTGTTACCGTCGTTATAACATACGCCGGAATGTTGATGCGCTGGAAGGGAAGACTATTAATAATTCGGGCGGCGAGTTCCTAGGGAGAAAGTTCTCAGGCTAAAGCCCTTCGAGTTCAAGCTCAAGTTTTCGGCACATGTGAAGGTTTGGGGTGAAGAAGGGTTAGCTAGGACATCGACGATCTCTTAGATAGGATGAACGAGCTTGACAAGTGACTATGTAGTCAGAGAGTCTAAGAATTCGCAGAGTGAAAGAGTGAGGTGTGAAAGAAGGAAGAAAAAGAGTGGGGTGGGGGTGGGAAAGGGTGCAGGAGGGAGGGAATGGGATAGTGAAAAGGTGGTGAGGGAGAGAGTAAGGGAACTCGAGGAACCCAACTTATCGGGAAATTCGCAAGCACGGAAAATGATGCGACGCTCTGCTAGCTGTACATAGCTAGGACGCGTACTCCTCTCGATCTCAGTCGAAACGTGTCAACCAATGTGTCGGTGGATGCAGTTAGCTTGGTGTCTGTAGACACCCTCGCTCCGGCGGACTTCATAACAGTGCGTATCGGTGGGACAGGAACGCGAGACTCCGAGACACAGAAACAGGGAGGGAGACAGAATGAGGCGGGGGGAGAAAGTGGGAGGAGGAGAGACCTGTTCAATGGTTTACAACGCCGCGACATGCTACCCAATTATAGATATCCCACGGCCGAACTTCGACCCGTCGGTGCTTGTATAACTAGTTCGCGATGGACGGACGCCCCAGCTCTCCTAATATCGTCGCGCACAACACGAATTCTAGCGACCCGTCAGGCTAATAATCCTCTCAGTTTCCTCATATTATGTATCCCACACTTTAGACTCCAGCCCGTCCAACTAAAGAGAAAAGCTTTCCAATATTTTGACTGGCAAATGTTTTCCCAGGATTTGTACCTCCAAACTCCCCGACCATCACACTCACCACCTTTCCACACAGACTTTTTAATAAATTTTACCATGTTTGATAAGCAATGTCTGACTCCCGGTTGTCAAGCGAATTTTAAATGGCTGCGGATGCCGGTGATGGCGGCGCGCACACCAATACGCCAGGGCTTAGAAGATTGGATCAGTGTGACTAATGAAATACCACCGCGGTGCTCGTCGTAAATCAAACCCCTGTAACGGATACTTTATAAACACGGCCAAATTTCAACATGGATGTCAATCATCCCCGGAAAGTATCGTACCACCGTCGTTTGAGGAAGAGAGAGAGAGAGAGCTCTCTACGAATACCAGCGTAGAACTCTGGCAGTAAGTATCGATCGTGCGGCAGCTCTACCGTATTTCTCAAATTAATCAGCAACATTTAGCGCAACAGAACTGTAATATATTCAACCCTGCCAGTTCCACGGCATCCCTCTACAATTTAATTATTATTTCGATATGTGTCACGTAGCGCATCGGGCTAGCTAACGCGTCGCGCACTCCCTCTATTCTTCTGTTCCACCACTGTTGTAATGAAGGCTAATGAGATTAGTATGATTTGGGGAACATTCCGCTTATTAGATATACACCGCGGCCACTCGCCGATGTTAATAACCGACTGGGCGCAATTAATACTGAATGGAATTTTAATGTCCAAAACACTGGGATTACCTGTATTAAAGCCCCGGTGGTTATAGGTTAGAATAGCAATGTAGCGGTGTGCGCACACGCGGCTGAAATTTTATGTGAATTAATTTCGAACTCGACGCATTGCGAGCTGCGTATTCTTTAATACGTTAATCGTCCATTTCAGAAACACTGATCGACAACTTTCTTTCGGAAATTTTAAATGCCAGGGACTCGGTGCTTCTCACATGAATTTACTGAAAGTATCGTACGCTGGGCGCATTGGGTTTGAATTTAATTCAACATGACACCCCATCTCTATGAAAACTTTCCACACGCATGCCAGGATAATGCGGAGCCGCACGCAAAAAGACTAAAAATGAAAATAAGCGGTATGGTAGAGTGGCGAGAATGCAGGAGAGATGGACGGATTTCTAACACTCCGTCAAATACTTGTTTCCGGTTTGCCGGCATAACGTGGCAGGCCGGCAAAACGCCGGTTGCTTTTCTGAAATTTAATTTAGCTGGGACTGCCGAAAAGGAGATAGCAAGGGGTGAGGAGGCCGCAGCAGGGCAGAGGTTGCGAGGATGGGAATGTTTGAACATAATTTAAAGTTCACTCCGGCAAACTAGCTGACATTTCTGCCTAAAAACAGACAGCCGGCCAACATTGCAAAGAGTTCCGTGAAAAATGTAAACCGCCATTGTTCCCCGAGTGAGGTTAAGTGCCGGTTCGTCCGTGGTGACCCAGTAATTGGTACTCTATTGCTTTTCCTATTTTACAATTTAATGCTTAAGTAATGACAGTGCACAGAGCTGCCGATTTTCATTACGTATTTCGTTTCTCCTTGTTAGTATCCCGAACGTCTGGGGTGAAATTTACTCCAGAAAGTATCGATCAATTCATCTTGACACCATTGAGATTTATACTATTCTCTAGAATTGCTTTCTCCCTTGACTATTCCTACTAAGTGTACGATTAATCGAGTCGTCCAGGTTGAGTGAATGATATCGGATGAGTCGAACATTACAACTTCGCGAGGGAGACAAATCACGTCGGCTATAGGTGAATACTAAAACCATATCCTGAGCCCCTTGCCCCGTCGCCTTCGGATCAATACGGTTCGCTGAGTGTGCGGGCAACAATAAAAGCATTATGCAGTGTGATACTGCTTGATTGCCAAACTTGAGTGCTCGCAGCGAGCCAAAGCCAAAACTTCGAGCGCCCAGTCCAAGCGCGTTACACGCTGTTCCGTCATCGTGCGCTCACTCTGCCTGCCCCCTTCCCGCTCCGAGGAGAGAAGGAGCCTCCTGACGCGGTTAGTTTTCGCTTGCTCTACGTATAGGTATAGCGCGGCAAGCGTGCGCCGGTATAATAGTAATTCGTTTCTCAGTTCCACGTTCGGCGGTCCCTGGCTCCTCGCTTCCTAAATCATCAGATAATTACTTTGGTAATTAATTACAACTCTGTTCGGCCGTGGAGCCGGCCACGCCAATAGGAAAGTAACGGTGGAGGGGAATGGGTCCTAAAGGGGGGATGTGGGGGTGCAGGAAGGCCGTGAGGGCGGTGAATGGGGAGTGTAGGGTGAAGGGATGGGTGCTCCACTAATAAACGAGCCGTCGACGCACCCCTTGCCCCCACCCGGACGCTTACCGTTCAACCTACTTTCCATTATTCTTCCTATTATAAATCACTCATCAACTTTTTTCAACTTCCCCGCCCACCCCGACGCCACCGACGCCGCCGCAAACCCTTGCTAGTCGGCGTACTTCGTCGTGCTTCCACCGACGAAAAGACCAGGGCAAGAAGCGTTCTAGTAAGTACGTATTACGCTGACGCCAGACTCAAGGATCCCCGGGAATCCCTCCCCCGAAAGGAGAGTGATCGCTTCCTCGTCGGTATTGTCACAGTTGTGCCATTTGAGCGTTTAAATGAAATTCCATTGTTCTCCCGCTTTTTCTGACCTCGGCTATTCTTGATGATGTGTGTTATAAATGCCTTTTCGTCCAGCAACCTCTGGTATCTCGTAGATGATTGATCGAGTGGTTACAATTTAATCGTTGATGTCATAATATCATCGATAGAAATTTCAGTGAACTTGGCAATCAAATTAAACGTTAATTTAAGTGAAATCGATCTTAGTCTTGAAGCTTGGACCACGTGCCCTCCCGAGGATGTCGAACTCGCTCGGCAAACTAGCCGATTATCAGGCTGACCCCCAAGTTCACGAGAACTCACCAACTTCTTTACTAGCTCTGTAGACGACAGTCAGGCGTCGAGGCGGGTCTCCCCGCTCGCAAGATGCGGAACCTTGATTCAGGAACTTAGGATGAGAAGCCGACGAAGGGGGTTCACGTAAGTTCGCGGCTACGCTCGTCCATTAGGTAATTGTGGTTTCCGGATCGGTATTCTGGCAGGCATCGTGTCTTCGAGAGAATTGCCAAGCGAGTTCGGCTTAAGAGAAGCCTCCCTGTTCGAAGTAACTGTGTGGCACTGTCGTTCCTTCCTCATAGTCCGTTCTGGGACTGCGTGTGTGCGCGCCTAGGGTATAATCAGGTCTAAGGGTAAGTTTGACAAACCCTGCGTACCAGCCACTGATCAATGCAAGCAATCAGTCTTGTCCCCACTACCACGACATGACAACGTGCTCATCATCAACCCTTCCACCCACGCACGCCCTTTGGGTCCCAGTATCCTTCCCTCCAACATCCAACTTTCCCCATGCACTCTATGTGAGTGCCAATAAGGCTTGTGACTAGAAACCGAACTTCTAATTACATACCGTGTTACTTGCCTGCTCAAACTACTCCTTCTTAAATGGAGAAATACATTTATGTAATATATAGTAGTATAGGCTTTTACCGCACATGCCATTCCTGTAAGAGAAATCTGTCACTGCGTATCTAACACGAAAGGAGATCAGTCTGGAGGACCAACCATCCCCCTTTTTCTGTTTATCATTATCAGCCTTGTCGGTAAGGCGCGGGGTGAGGTGCGGAAAAATTGCGTGTTGGATACGTATGCCAAAGGAAAAGTAATCGTGATTTATTATGCCTGGGATTGACGTGTTACGGAGACCAACAGGTTGGCGAGGGGTGGCGCCGGGAACGCGGTATCGTGAAAGTGAAAAATGCTCTGTTTGATGCTGTTTAACCTGATAAGCCGACGTCAAGCCTCACCCAGTCCTTCTCGACAAGGCAAAGGAATTATTATTTCTGTCTTAATCTACGCACGATGTCGCACACTTATCTGCCCCAAATTTACATCTGCCGATAAAATGTATGATAAAAAAGAAACACTGCTCAGTTAGTGGAGATTAACGTTAGGGAATTGCTTCTGATGGCTTATTTTAACGAAATGAATAAAATAGGGAAAATTTGAGAGTCCAAATAAGGGGAACTTTCGTAAGGACCCATCAGTAGCAAGGGGTGCCGTGTATCCCTTGGGATCCAGAGTGAATAAAATAGCAATGATTTTCGCGTAGTGATGAATAAATCGGTAATCGAGTTATCGGTGTTCGAGTGGTCGCTCGTAGGAAATTCGAAATCCATTCGATGGAAGTGGGCTGGTGAGTCGAGTAGTTTTGGATGAAGCGCTGGTGTCGGGCAGCCCATACCCCATCCTCATTGGCTCTCCCTTGCTTCGCACTCGGACCCTCCATCGCTCTCTCGCTCGCTCCAGGGCGATAATGTTGCAAATTTATATTCCGATGGCGATCGAGCAAACCTGCTGAATGTGCACTCTTGGCCACGGGACTGCTCTGCTCTCCTCTGTGCTTGGAGTCTCTCTCCTCTCGGAGAATGCCACTCCTACTGGCCCCTAAACCACTTCTTTCCTGCGTTTCTTCCTGCAACCACCAGTCCTCCTCCTCCACCTCTATTATAGCATGCTGCTTCTTTACTTTCTCCGCCACTTTTTCCAGCCCCTTCTCGACTGGCCGGCGTGCCTTTTGTGTCGGACGCGCATTGCCCGACGATCGTCGAAACTGGTACGTCAATCCCGAGTTGACAATCAATTTTTCATACGGACTTTTTGTTCACTCGCTTCTACTCGTGGTTATCGGCATTGTTGACTTCGTTTGACGGGAAAGCTACGGCGTAAGGCGGCTATTTCATCGAACGGCGATCCCACCGATAATTCAACGTATTCTGACGTCACAGCGTTGAATATCAGTCGAGCACATTCTGGCAACAATAATTAATTTTGGACTGCTCGGATAATTCGAAAACGTTATTACTGGAGGCAAGCCTGAATGGGAAATAGAGATGGTGACCGCGTTGACGTAACTGGCGCGGATTTTTCGATCGTTTCCGTAAACGATGAGCGAACAAGCATGGTATTCGCAGGTTTCCAAAAGGGAACGTAGGAGAGAGAAGGAGAGATTGAAGTTTTCATCGGGTGACGCATATAATGAAGCACCCGGCAACCGGTAATACGGTGCTCGAATTTCGATTAAAATATTCAGTCGCTGGAGAATATCTGTTTGTGAAATTCATAACCGCGGCGTAATGTACTCGCGGCCGCCAGCAGTCTGTTTAAAACGCGCTTCGAGTTACAAAAGCACGGACATTGCTCGGGGATTTTATGGTAACTGTTTAATTTTTATGCGTGCCGATTCGTCAAATGAGCAATCGCACTTCCTTCTCTTCTGGGATATTCGGAAATGCTCTACCTTCAATGTACCTCCAATAAAAAATAAAAGAAGCAACATCAATATTTCTACATTTCTTTCATTATATCCCCGTTATTTTTCACTAAATGCACCGAAAATATATTACAAATTTTGCACTGGCGATTCCGATTCATTTCAATTGAATTTCACAGGGTTTTTCGGCGGTACGTTTTTCCGGGAGAATTCATCAATTTCCGAAGGCTTGCTTGGCAAGTAGATCAGGTGATCGATGTCACGGGCGATCGGCAGCGGTGGGGTCGAGCTATCTATTAGCCTAATCATTAGTCTACGACAGAGTAAAATATACCGGTATAATAATCGCTGGCATAGCGGGCGTTTGATTTATCGTCCAGTTCATTTCTCTTCCATTCTATTTGCACGCGGCGGGCGAGCGCGCGGCTGTGCTTAAGCCGGTGGAGCTCTCGGGCTCCAGAGCTGCCGCTCCCGAGTAAAAAGCTCGTCTTCCCAATGGCCCGTAGACGCCGACGTATCCCGCTCTAAGCGTATCCCGCAAAAGCTGTCGTCGGTGGTTTCCTACCGCTGAGTTTTTCGTGCGGGCGCCCCCCACGTACCTACATAGGACAACCCGGAGATCGATAGGAACGACGCCCGAACACCGACGGTCTTCGCGTCCGAGGAGGTGGCATACTCGTTTCGACTCAGCTCAGCTCGGCGAACCCAGTTGAATAGCTTGAGAAGTGGTGGACGCCACTTTGTGCTGCATCGACATGAATTTGTATCCCGCCGGAGTTACGCCGTCCACCCAACTGCATCCGTTCTCGCTCACCTCAGTCCGCTCTCCTTCCGCTTTCTCTTAATTTCCACGCCGCCCGCCCCGCACTTCCTTCCCTCCGCTTCCACCAGGATTTAACCCCATCGAACTTCTACCTTAGCCCCGGAGATTCTTACATTTTTCTTTTCTTTTCGCAGACGTTGAACATTCGTTCGTTCTTGCTTTCCTAATCACAGCCCTTTGGACTTTAAAGAGCTTTGGGATACATCGATTTACGCATTTGTTGTGTGCCAATTGCAAAGATCCTAATTCTTGGAAGATTGTTGAAGGAAAGCTCAGAATGAATTGAGAATTACTAGTTACAAAAATGTTTATCCAGAAAAATCGGCGAACCCATCACCAAGAGAGCGGAATTCCCGCGAAGCTACCAATTTACGGTTTGCCACAAAGTTTCGCATTAGTTCCTCATAATCATCCTGATGTTTGGTGTAAATTTCATCACCAACGGTCGCCCCGGCAATTTGCCCGACTGGAGGAGAAGCGTTTAGTAGAAAGTATGCTTTCCACGCAGGGTTTAACGCTATTTCTCTCGCGCCCGTCGCCTTCTCCTCCTCCAGTTCCCGTCGATTCTCAGCTAAACCCCTTTGGCCTCGTTCATTTTTGCCCTCAAAAAGCGGCGGCTCGCGTGAGAGCCCGGAGCTATGTAGGTGTACGTCACGTCCGAACGATCCCGGGAGCGAGTCGCCAGGCCGCATATCAAGAGCACTCCTTTCAGATCGGACTGTCATTGATTCGACGATTTTCTTTTTATCGCTCGGAAAGCCAAGCTCAAAAAACTAAAGAGTATTTTTATTTAAATGTGAAAAGTATAACTGTGCCCGCTTCGGGCGCTCTTAATTTCTCGGAAACCGATTGAATCCCAGTTAAAAGATAGATCGATTCCTTTGACTGCCTCGTTTGCCATCGTGCTGCTCGTATTTAATACAGCGCTTGCCCTGTCAAGCAATCCGGAAATCTGTCTTGCTGTAATATGCTTTGCTCTCTCGCGTTTTTCATATCGCGAGAAAGTGCTTACGCCCGCGTAGCAGTCTGCGACGTGACACTCGGCGAACCCTGTAATCTCGATCGTGTCCTCCTCCACCTCCTTTCGATCATCGTAAAAAGAGAAGAGTAGTGTGAGGGCAGGTATTTCCCTTTCGAGTTCCCGGAGAAACGCGAGCTAACACTGCGGCTGACAATTTTCGATAGCATCAGCTGAATTTGATCTAAATGCCACGATGACGTGTACGTGAAACTTGGTTCGAGTAGCAGTCCATGTTGCTTCGGAGATATGGACACCGAAGAGACCCTCGATCTCTCTCATTATTTCAATAACCCTTGTTATATTTTTATATGAGATCTTCCGATAGCTTGTGACGATTTAAAAAGATCTCGAGACATCTGTGAATTTTCCACCCTGCAAGAAACGGCATTCGGCCTATCCCTTTACTATATCGTGGTATCACTTACGCGTTAGGAAGGCGATAATATTCGCAGAAGCCACAACAGCCCAATAAAAAGCAGCCGGACACACTTGGCAAGCGGTGTGGCGCAAAGAGTGCGAAGGGCCGCGCTCGAGCTTAGTGGAATTAATATCTTGTCAGGCTTATATCTTAGCCGTCGCGGCGGGTATAATGGTAGCTGCTAAGGCTAAGGCAGCCGTTTGCCCGAACTTTCTCTATTACGCGGCTCCCGCGCCGCGTAAATATGTACCGCGCTTAATCACGTTGGCCGAAAGTTCTACCTGCTACTAGTCTGAGTCGAGCGGGGGTGCGCGCTTGTCGGCATTCTATCGGTTTGTCAGCGTGCGAGGGGGCGAACGCGTCGGGAGACGACGCTGGCATTGTGTCATTGCGAAGGTACCAATGGCCTAACCCTTTCCCAACTAACTAGCGTTCCCCGAACGATACTGAGAGGAAACGAGAGGATTGTTAGCGCAGTGTCGAGAGTTGCAGAGAGAGAGAGAGGTGACAGAGTCATGGGGGGGGGGGGGGTTGGGGCTACTGTGGCCTGGGGTGGATGGGTTTCATCGATGGATAGAACGTATCCATAATGCGGCGGGCTTAGCGCGCGCGTGTTAGGATCGTAGCCCGGTACAACCGGGCAGATTGAGGCTTAGAGCGACGGCAAACACCATCAATTTGGCATCGCGCCACCACGCACCTTGATGGATACACGATTGCTTCGATGCGTGTGCGCGCACCACCGGCCGCCAACATTATTCCAATGACTCTAAGGATGTGAGTTAAAACCCTGTTAAATACACAATTCGTACAGACTAGCCAAAGATTAGGAATCGAGGATGTTTTGAATTTCTAATATTATCGTTAATAAATAAAGCATTTACCTTGTTACATTATGTACACGTGTGTACCGCATTGAGAGTACGGGTACAGGGAGCCAGGTACAGCAAATTGGATGTATTCCGTAATATTTAATTAAAGGGAATCGGTGTACGCGTCGTTCAAGGGGAAAATTGAATGAGGACATAATCTTATAGCGGATCGATCGCGTCTTTAGCTTCCAGGACAGCCTCCTCCATCGGGGGGAGCCTTTCGTTGCATTGAACTTCAATGTGATATCCTGTAGCGTCACTAATAATTACAGGCTGTCGCACGAAAGGAACCCGTCTTGCCAAAGAAAGATCTTAAGCCTTTTCCTTTGAGGGATTAAAGACAAGACATGTAGAAAAGCATGGAATATAGTATAATATTTCAACAAAGAAGTAAACCTTAAAAGTGTTAAAGCGTTATGAAGATGAACATTAGATTTTCGATTAAACGGACAGTTGGGTCACATTAAGAATAAAAATCGGGTCCCCACGGGGGAAGTATTATCTTGGAAAAGCTTCCTGAAACTCGGTCGAGCAGTCAAGGTGTTAAAATAAATGCGGCATGCGATCGCTGGCGAAAAACTTGGCCAACTCTCATTAACAAAGGAGTACGGTTGAGAAGCGAATAAATTAGGATCACTGACACACATAAATCCGTCGCGTACGAGTCGCCGGGACGCGGGGATTACGATAGTTTTAAATCAGTGTCCCGGGTCGAACTCTTGGAGGACTCGGTACCCGGTTAATCTCGAAGCGGCGAATAATAGAAAGCGTCCTATCCGCGGGATTAAGTTACACGCTGATTAACATATCACTTTGGACTGCCACCAAAACCGTTTAATTAAATGCACGGGTTCATGCCGACAAGAGTGAAGTGACAGGACAATGCACTGTAATAACCGCCGGATATGTATTAATTTCCTCGTCTACCTGTTTACTTCAACATCCTTTCTTTCTCCCATGTACCACTGGTTAAACACAAGTGAAACTAATGATTCAATAATCGAAACATGCTTTCATCTTCAGAGATTAGTGAAATCTATCACTTGATACAGATTTAGTAGTTTCAGTAAATCTTTATAGTATCTGTCAATAGATTACTGTGCTAACAAATACCAATATGTAATTGTGATTAACTCTTTGCACTTCAAAGATTATTGGAATACATTGACTTGTGCAGAATTGGGACTGGTGTTATAGTCAATCTTTACAGTACCTGCAATAAGTTACTATTCTACCAATTATCAGTAACTAATTGACTGATAGTGACATCGTTTGTCACTTTGTGCTTCAAAGATTGGAATATATTGGTTTAGATGGTGGATCTAAACTTGGATTTCTGTTGCGGTAGATCTATATGGTATGACAGTAAATTACCATATACTACAGGTATTCATATTACTTAAATACTTGTAATCAATCTTGAAAATTTGGAACTTATTAAACACTTTCATTCTAAAGTCATACATGAAAACATTGATTATATAATGGGGCAAAGAAGTTGATATTTTGCGTGCAAAGGTTTAACATGATTACAAGATCATTACATGAATCACACAATACATTAAAATTATGCGCCACATAAATATCACATATCATAAAAAATATAGAAAGAGGGGATCAAAGATATGCAAGCAATATCATATAAATTCACACGTGGATACGTGAAACGCGTGATTAATAGTTCCACGTAAAATCACACCAATATAACAAAGCACTATAACCCATTGCATGCGTGCAAGTAAAATGCAGGTATTTGCACAATCTTTCACTATTCTGCATGCAAAATATGGTAGACTTTAAAGACTACAAGATATCCATTATACCTTTTGGGCATATGGAATGTATATGGAACATGCGTACAACATAAATGGTCTCAATGATATGCTGCTCATTTAACATGCTTATAAAGATCATACAATTGCATGAATATGTGTTGAAATCAAGATAAATCTTACCTTACTCACGCACAGTTCACTTTCCAACTGCAAATACAATGTGCAGGGATATGTAACAGTACTAATTATATAAATTGGCAATCATATTCCACTCTTTCAAGACTTTTCTGGAAGTTCTGCGCGCTCCTTGAACGCATTGGCACTTTATCGAACTGACACTCGTACAAACGGCCATCGCCAGTCAAAATATTCAACCCCAACTATTCACAATGCGATTACCTATGCTTTCACGCACTTCAGAAAGAAACTCCGCACTTTTTCTTGTCATAATTCACAAACAACGCGGGAACGAAACAGTGGAACAACGTAGTTAGAATGCTAGGCTTTTTCTGCGAGTGCGCAATTGGCCGTGCGACGCGGCGGCCCGCCAGGTGCTTTCCTTGTATACCGACATATTTGCCGGCCGATGCGTCATGCACTTACGACAATATCGATATTTATCAGTCAGTGTATCTACAAAATTAATGAAAACACTTACTAAGTATCATTCAATGCAGTCTAATGTGTATTTACGTAAATTTCCTTTTTATATTAAACAGCCCCGATCAAGAAAAAGTTACGCACTAAAGTCGAATACTTTGCAATTGATATATCACATATTATCAACGTCACCTCTTTCCCGAGCTAAATGTATGTCATCAAATATGGCCGCGGCCCGGAGCAAGTATATCACGCCGTTCTATCTAATTGTAGTGCATTCTTTACCGGGTTTCATGTGTTTAATTCGTGTGTCGGGGCCTAATTAAGTATTGCAACGTATGCCTGAGTGTCCTGAGTTTGTGATAGATAAGAGCTGCTTTCGAGCAAGGACTGGTTGGTGCTGGGTGGATGTTGCATAGCATGCAGTGAGTGGTTGTTCCTGGATGTGGCATCTTATTCGCGTGTTGCTCTCATTGCTGCAGTATTCGTATTACGTCCGACAAAATTATGATTATACTATTTGCTGCAATATATGCTACTTAGTTTTCACTCGTATCGACCAGCAAACTACAATAGTATAAATTGATTATCACTGCTCCATAATACAGCATAAACGTTACACATTTGTAGCAATGTGTAAATCCTAGTCACGATCATTAGTGAAAGACTGCGATATTATGAATGTCAAGCGTGAGGCGAGAGTGTGTGAAAGAGTATCGAAAACGAGTGGGATCAGCGTAAGAAGAGTGGGTGCGGGTGGGGCGATTCGCTGGCTATCTAGCGCAGTCTCGGCGGCAATGCATCATGCATCATGCGTTGTACGTCGGGCGAAACGTCGAAGTCACGGTGCGGCTCCCGGCGCGAGAGATGTATCGGGCAATATGTCGTTCATCCTCTAAATCACGACGATTTACAGTCGAGGAGCGATGCCTCTCTCGGTGCGGTGCAATCGGTTGCTCGAATCGGGAGATATCGATGTCAGGTCGCTTGGGCTATGGGGGAGCAATGAGGGGCGGGAGGGGGGAGCAATGGGGAGAGGAGAGGCCTCCCTTTCGTCCGTCATGGATTGGCGAAATAAAAAGCGCCCTAGCGAGAAGGCCACCGACACACAACGGAGCCAGCGACTCGCAAAGCACGCGCTTTGTTTTCCCTGTGCGATCGACGTTCGTCGTTCGCCGACGAATCTATGTACGCCAGCGCACGGCCCACCGCCCCTCTCGTATTTCGCTCGGACAATAACGTGTCAAAGATAGCGCGTACCGGCCCTCACTGCCACCGACAAAGGAAGAAATAGAGCCGCTCGCTACCTCTCGCTCGACCACTTCGATCGGTACACTCCGACAATTAGAACTATTATCGCGGGCGCTACGTTTGCCCCGCTTTTTAGCCGGCCGACCGTGACACTGTGGCCGTACTCCTCACCGCCCTCTCCCTCACTCTCTCCTAGCCAGCCTGGCTTTTCACGTAATCGCACCAGGATTGTCTGCTGCTATTGTCCATCCCAATTGGCAGAAAGTTCGGCCCTTCACTGTCGCAGCACGCACACTTCTTACGGGAATGGGGATGGATTTAATCGCTCGTTGGAATTAAGCAGCCCCTGTTAATGTTATTGAATCGAGCACTTTGGACCCATTTTTTACGTATGTTCATCGTGAATTGAATGTAGCACGCTCTTGAGTGGTTGCATGCTTTGGAAAAACTGATCATGTTACTGAACATTTGGGGATTCGGTAAGCCAAAGAATATTTGAAAGAGTCGCTGATTAACTCTATAGCCTTTCTAAAGATATCTAAAGCGCGCGAACTCCACAGAAAGTCGCCATTCGCATTTCCAATTTTATTAATTAAAATAGAATACCCCCGAGCGGACTTTCATTCAGCCGATTCCAGTGGCGGCTTTGCACTCGATCATTTAATTAATTTACCATTAAACCGCCGTTTCTTTTGAGCCGGTGCCGCGTGCAAATTGAACTAATTTAGAGGCCACCGGCATAAAGAGAGTTTTCGATTGCGAAAATCCCCCTTACACTCTGGCCGTCGACCGGAGTCGTTGATTGCGCGCTGCTATAACGCACCGATCTGTTTGTCGACAACAATTTTCTGACAAACACCCATTGCCGGCGGCGTACTTACATGTGCAGGAGAGAGTGGGCTTCGGGAGAGTCGTGGAAAGACGGTAGAGCAAGTGAGGTGGCCGACCAATTTATCGTAAAGTGCTTCTATTATGGCAGCAACAATACACTTTCGATTCTGCTGCATTGTACCTGCCACCGGCAACGAATCTCGACGGGATGACGGCTCCTGTTGCCGCTGGGTGGAATCGGCACCATTGTCGCAAGGCGTGCACCACTTCAAACAAGCACGTTAATTAGTCGAGCATACTGACCATCAATTCAGCGCGAAACTTCATTCATTAATGTAGCGATTATTCCTGGTAACTGAGGACGACGTCCAATGCTACACTCTGCTGCCCCATTGCTTCCATCATTGGAACGATAATATACTCGTTGCGGGAAGAAGAGATTGCTCTGCCAGTACGTGGAAGTACACATCAATAAATCATCAGTTTTTGCTGGCTCACCATCAAGTTTTTGCGAGGAGTTTATTTAAACTGCTTGAGAACTGTGTCTTACTAAACGTCTGAAATATTTTAGAGTATTTTCTAACTTCGTTTGAAGCCAGTGGGGTTTTTCCCTGTGGAAAGAAGGCAGCAATTGCAACAATTCGAATCAATCTAGTTAGTATTCAAAGGGAAAATGGGGGGCTGTTTATTACTAGGCTAGAAGAGCCAATGGGAGTCAGAGTTGGCAAGGTGAGCGAGGGCACAGCATGCTGCTGATCACCAGTGAATACAAATGCTCGAATTAAGCGCTGATTGCCCGCAACTCGATCAACTTAGTACGATTGGTTAGTTAGACTTTAAATCAGGATACGTATCGGCCTTGATTCGATGATTCCCCGCCCGCAAACTTGCGCCGACCCAGCAAACCGTCTCATTTCAAATTTTGGTAAAGCGCCGAATCTTCCTCCCCAAACATTGCACGAAATAAGTTTTCTCCTAGTGCCCTAAAGTGTTTATCTTCATTTCAATAACTCGACTATCATCTTAACAATTGTCTCATGATCTCTAAGGAGGAATAACTCATCTATTAAAATTGGTATAATAATTGCAATAAGATTTTTACACTTCTATTTTGAGAATATAGAATTATGAAAAAGAATAGTATTGAAATGTAAACTTTAATGGCAGAAGTGAGAAAAAATGGGGGCACTGCACACTCTACATATATTTGAACTAACATTTTAGCTTGCGCACACTGTGAGTTGGAGTTTCATTTCTTCTCTCAATTAACATTTCCCCGAGTAAATTTGCAGTGGAAAACTTTTCCAAACATTTTTATAATACTACAGAACGGGTATCGAGTGACGGGAGGAGACAGACAGTGATATATTAAACTGGGTTAACGGCGAGTAGACTTGGAGTTAGCTCGCGTGTGTTTCATTAACTCCATTAGGGGACACCGGAAATCCATTTAGAAAATTGTGCGTGCCCCGTTACTTCAGGAGGAGAGCCGCCGTCAAACATTTCTAGCACGAAAGGCCTGCTTACGCACCGCTAATTAAAAGCCTTCACGAATGACGAAATCGTATTTTCGGTACCATTACTCGAAATTACAGTATTATTGTCGGGGACTCGTAAAGACTTTCATGGGCGCCATTACTGATTTTCGCGAAATAAGCCACCGTTAATTCAGCTACAAAGTTTTATGGATTGCCACAACTGAGTATTATAGGTCATTGAGGCAACATTTCCTAGTATGATCATTCAATCCCACATGATAATATTACAATACAATCAAATCCAACTATCATTTCCCTACGTTTTATGCGTTACTGTTAATAATGACATTTCAGTTGAATTGAAAGAAGCATAGAAGCTTGTGAAATGGATGAAAGCGGTCGATCGGTGTTTAAAATGTCAAACAGCACGATTTTAAATGTAAAGTAGCAGTGCCAAAGGGGGCGAAGACTCGCCAAGCGTTCCGATTCCTTCCCTCACCCGAAATCCCGGGGCCACTCTAGTAGTCAAATCGTCGCCGAGTCAAATTGCAAAGTCACGCGTGACCAAAAAACAGGTCAGACTGGGTGGTATAGGGTCGTGTCAGCTGTCTGATGACCCACATTCCAACTAGAGGTAAGGTAAGAGCCACTGAAAAGCGACGGACCAGCCGGAGATTCGATTGTGTCCAGCCGGCTAGACTTACGGCGGTTAGTGTGGCCGTGCACCCCCCGAGAAAATTAATAGAACTATTGGCCAAGTACAGGGTGACCCAGAAATTCACCCTCGCCTTACCAAACTCTCATGAAAACCAAACTCTGACATTTAATAAAATTTTAGCACGCGATTCCTATAACTTCCCATTTATAGGAAGCGAATCATTCTTTATTCGTATTCTATTAGTATTCCAATCCTTTTATTGACATACTACAAATACTCTTATAGAATTGGCAATCTAAAAGTTTGACAATTAGCACTGCACAGTAGTGAAAGTAATACTCTAACAAACGCATGCGTATTTAATCGATGGGAGTAGATTAAAATTCAACAATTAAATAGTAAAGTTTCGAAAATACGAAATGAGCTTTGTTTCAAACTTTTCTGTAATAAAGAGCAAAGGTCGGAAATATATCTTTGTGTCACCCTGTAGTAAGTAGTAGAAACGGTCAGTCTGCTCCAGCGAGAGAACGTGTCCAGGAGACGCATCTCGCAGCCGGCCACTAAATCAACATTTCAGCGTGCACGAAATTAAGGAAACCCTTGATCTACGGGCCATCCTGCGCTCTCGATTCCTGATCTATGGATACCCGAGCTACTGGCGGACTTTTGTGTGTCCACCCTCGCATTGTCCCGCCTGAATGGATCTTATTCTCCTCCGGCTACGATTCCCCTCTTCTTCCTTCCTCTCTCTGACCTCTGCACTCATCCTCTCGGCCCTCTGCCACTGCATCCTACAAACCATCTCCACCGGACTCCTCTGCGCCGGAAACCGACCGTCAGAAAGCTTGGGACGGAAGTCGCCGTAAGATATCGTTCGTGATGCTACTAGCATTCCTCCAGCAACTAGGAGTATTGATCACGCCTGCCAATCTCCCTTCACTTGGCACTGTTCACTCCTTTCGTACTGCTAAGTTTATTCAGACTGTATTCGAAGGAATGGCAACTTACGCGCCAGTTATTCAAAACATTTGCATTTCTTTTGATGAGCTTATAAGTTCATTGCTTCGAAATTTCCTTTGATTAATATCGCTGCAAAACTTTACAGTCTCCGATTCTTAATATACCAGGGACCGAGGAAAGCTGTAGGCGAAACATATTAGAAAAGCAGAAAATACTTTTAGAAATTGGATATCTCTGGTCCCGAGATGGTTTCGTATCGCAGGTCATACCAGCTTAGGAGCATCAGTCAGGGTAGGCGAGAAAAAGGTGCTGGAGGATAGCGCGCAAACTGGGGCGAGTAAGAATAAGTGGCATACGCGTGAGCCGGCCTGTCCCCCCGGCACTCATTATACCGGGAAAAACGGGGGGGTTTCTAGCAGAGCGATATCAATGCAGGACGCGCGTATACGAGAGCGCATTGAAAACAGAACGACCCAGTTTAATTATCGAGTTGAAAGCTCCCGCTGATGTGCGTATCATCGGCACTCGCAGGGGGTTAGAGCCAGTCGCGCGCTTTTACTAGCCTCGCTTCGCACGTACGCTGCTGGAAAACCAGCATTCCCAATCCCACTGATGCCCTGGGATCCCGATGATTGGGCCTATAATAATGACGTTTATGCTTACACGTGTCAGGTGTCCCCTTATCAACGACCCTGCCAATGGAATACCGACGGGATATGTGGGCAGTGTGGACGTGCGGGCAGGTGCGGATGACGGTAGGGGCTGTCGACAATAATACGATGTTTCCAGCAGCGATTCCGGGCCTCCGGCGAGATGGAATCATCATTGAGCGTAGCTAGCCTAGCAATAATAGATGATGCGCCATTACTTATGCTTTAATGAAAACGCCCTGGCCCACTTTAAACAGGGTTGTCGGCTATTATGCCACGCTATGCGCCTCGCGCCGCTATTCAAGTGGAACACGTACTGGGACTCGATGATTATGTGTGCCTTGCGTCATAATGTTTACTTACCTACCACCCCTGCTCTCTCGTAGCTCTCTATGCGCGCACTGCTGATGTTTTTGCATGATCTAGGTCTCCTCCCGTTGAGATGCCGCAAAAGAGTTAAATTGCTCGAGTAAATATTATAATTCGTCCACGGGTTATCGCCAGCTAAAACAACCCGGCATTGTCACGAAAGCAGTGGGTAATTGATTTACTTTTCGGGCTTCTTGGGAAGACAAAAGCTTTTTGTAGTCAAGTGGCATAATATGTGACATAAGATAATAGTTTATAAATGAAAATAGTTCACTGCGAACTAAATATATTTGTGCTGTATACCTTTCCAAATCAAGTCTAAATTTGGCAAACTTGCCAATTTTGCACCAGAGAGTTTAGCTAGATTTTCGTGACATTTTTATTCATCCGGAAAAATATCCGACCCGCACGTTCGAGCGATTATCCACATCTTTCGAAGGGTTCTGTTAACATTTTCGTAGATGGGGCGTGAGGGATCACGGGCCCCAAATAAACTTTCGTCAATTTCCTGCTGGTTTCCTAATAGTCCGAAGATACTGATGATGTGACGCGATGATGGCCGAGTAAACGGAGAGATCCCCGGACTAATTCACGAGAATAGGCTCGCCCGGCTGTGAGTGTGCTCGTATTTCGTGCATGTGTGTATGTCTGGTCGGGTGCCCAGCGGAAACCCCGGTCCGAGTCGAGGATAGACCATCAAACCGATTGTAATCAGACCACCCCTGGCTTCCAGCACCCTCCTTGGCTTTCAGCACCTCACCTTTCTACATTTCCCTCCGGTGGCATGGCACATTCGCCGACTGCCCACTGGCTACGGCCACTGTAGACCTAACTCGATTTTCGGCTACTCATGCTGACCCAATCTTTGGCTGGGCAAACCCACCGCAGAGATACACGTAGTCCAAGAATACAGCTGATATAAGTCTGTGCCTCCAAAGAGCAGAAATATCTTCTTTTTTATTTAATTGTCTCTTAAATAGCAACATGTCACTGAAACAATTTCAGAGATATAAAAACAGACAGATTCGACTTTAACAATATGAGTGACTGCTGACAGTCTGGCTGACATTACTCGAGTCGTGTCAAGCCGACATTAAGCGTGACGATAATAATCCGGGAAATTCGGCAGTGCCAATAATACTAGAGTAACAGTTACGTTCATTTCCAATATTTCGACAGTAATAAAATGGAATCCGACGGGGCGGCGCTCACTCGCGTGGGGAAGAAAGCTTAGCAGAAGCTGTCCGCTGACTCAGTCGAGATTGAAAAGCGCACCGTTCGAAGAGTTATGGGTCTGGCCGGGTCGATGGTGGGGGAGGGCAGCGGCGGCGGCGGCAGCGGCGGCGGCGGTCCCTCTTTAATGTGAAGTTATGGAAATCTTGTAAGGCAATAAATAATATTTGCACCAGCGGCAGCAGCAGGAGCAGCAGCAGCCGGGCAGGGAAGGGCAGAGCGCGCAGTAAAACCGTCGATTTAGTACAGTGCCAGGGTTGTTCGAGCGTTCGCTGAATATGCATTCCGGGCCGGTGCGAAATCCGGTTCGTTTACTCTAGCCCTAATTGCTCCACTTTGCTCCGTGGAGTTTAAGGCGGCTCGCCGTCTATTACCATCGACGTGTCAGTCTGTTGACCCCATTTGCATTTTTTTCCCAAAATCCGCCGAGCGACCCTTCCGATTGTAACCCCGCAAGGCCTTCCGATCCTAGGCCAGTGAGCCCGAATCACTGGGATCCTAACCTCCCAAGTCATCCTAACCCACCCCGCAGCCTGGGACGGCACCTGCTCGTTGTAATCGCGGGAGATAAGCCAGCTTTAAATCCCAGCGAAAGCCAGACACGGGGGGGCTAAGACTCTAACGAAGCACACGGTCCTCGCCGATTCGTTCGAGATTGCGATCGACATTGCTGAAAGTAAATTAGGTATCGATCGGCATGCATGATTCCGCGGGACACTCCGGGAAGTTAGACTCTGCCGAATCGCTTATTCCGATTTTCTTTGGGAAATCCCTGGAAGCCATCACCTATTTCTTCGGCTCAGAGCCGAGTGTGTAGGGAGGAGAATTTTCGGCTGAGACTAAGTTCAATCCGGTCATTTAATTTTAGCCAACTTTTGAAATTGGTTCAGTTTATCTCGTACACTGTAGAAAAGCAGAGAGTAGCCGACTGTATAATTACTACTATTGATTTCTGTTATTTTTATCATTTTGACGTTTAGTATGTTTAAAGGGGTTTATTGTTGGAGGGAACCCGAAAAGTTTGACTTCCTCGTTTATTCAACTGTGCTCGCAATTAAGAGCTGCCTGAGCGGACAGCACTGAATCTTTAAGACTGTCTCTTTAGGCGACAATCAACTTTTGCCGGGCTCTTCCATCGGCGAGGCATTATTTCGGGTGCGTCGGACTCGCTTCAGGAGCCCCGGCATTATAGGGACCAAATGCCGATTAATTATACACGAGCCGATACTCACCGGCCCGATACTATTCAGCCTTCATCTCCCGGTATCGATTTCTCCTCGAGTTTCCTCCTCGACATGTATTTTATTCATTATTCAGGATACCCCATTCGCGCAAATAATAATAAAACTTGCTGACAATATCGTGACAATCCTCTAACAATAATAACAAAAAATGATACTCTCATAAGAATCACACTCGAATGAACACTGTCCTATCTTTTTGTTTTAAAGTGATGAAGAGTTCTCGGTGTTCAATCTTCGATCCTGAGCTTCTCTTTAATGCAAATGAGCGTATGAGACATTTGTATCCACTATTTCCTAAGGGTAGAAATACGAGAAAGATAATAAAAATTAATAAAAACAAAGGTGTCCTTAGGAAACAGGAAATAGAAAGCGAGACACGTTTTGGCAGGTTCCATGTAATCTACAGAATTTGCCGGCGGCTATCGGGGAGGAAGGTTAAATTAGCCCTGAAATTTTAATCGGGTGTCTGAGGGAGTCTAGAACGCCTCGCATCTAATTTCACCTCGCTATCACGGAGGCCGCCTAATAATTGCGTTGAATAGCTAATTGGCGGACTAAATAATACCACCAATTTTATGCTCATCTCCTTGTCCTTACGGCAAAGGGCCTTAAAGAGCGATTAATACGTTGACATAAATTGGTGCCTGGCTCGTTTAGCGCTGCAACTTATCGGATGAATATGTTGTAGATTTCGATGAGCGCCGAGCAACTTGGAAGATTAGTTCGGATCAACCTTTATTCAACAATCAGCTACTCATGACTATGGAGCTGTTAATAATTTCTAAAGCGATTGAACACAATTACTATCTACAAATGAGTACAATTTCGTCAGGAACTAACAATTTTCTCCTATTTTTTCTTCCTATTTTTAAAGTAAACAGTTTGAATGTTATATTAGAGAGACGACTCTCGTTATATGTATTTGACACACAAAGTAAACGTGAACAGAAATATTTATTTTATTTTCTGCGCCTCTACTGATATTTATCATACAAACATTTCCGAAGAACTGTATAAAGTTCAGTGATACGTTCAATAACGAATGTTCTCGAAGCGCAACTGTCCGAGTGATTTTTATTGACTGCACTTTTACTGTCCATTATTAGAGAACGGTAATACAAAAGAGGACAGGTTTCTTTAAAAGGGACTATTCTATTACCGTTGTAACCGGGCAAACATAACGAGAAATGAAAAATGCTTGAAATAACAACGACAAGTACGTGCAGGCGTGCTTTCGCACGCATAAACGAAGTTCCACTACAAGCGAAAACAGTACACTTCAAAGCCCAGAAAGCTCCCATTAAACCTGCAGTACGAAACAAATGAAGTGAAAATGCAATTTATCCCGGCGCGCGCGCGTGTCAAAGTCGGGAAACATCCTCGAGGCTCTTCGCCCCGAAGGATGTAACAATCCCAATGTAAAAAGCGCGTGATTGCAATGTCAGAAAGAGTTAAACTAATTTCAGCATTGGTCCGCAAAAGCGCCGAACCTGTGTATTCGTGTCCGCTCGATTATTTAATTCCACGCTCAACATTCAATGGCAAACAGCTCCTTTTGAAGGGTGAAATATATTTTTCCTTCGACAGCTTTACTCTACACACGAAATAAATATTTATATTTATAAAAAGTATAAACCGCTGTTACAATATCTGTAATTGTGCGAGACAGATTTTAAAACCAATCATTTTCATCTGTTGCAGAACACTACCACATATTTGTCGGAGACCTGAGCCCGGAAATCGAGACGCAGACCTTAAGGGAAGCCTTCGCCCCCTTCGGCGAGATCTCGTAAGTCTTCTTAATCCGACTCATTAAAGCCGACTTACCCGTTTTCTTCTCGTGGTGTGCCCGACGATAACACCAGCGACATAATTGGCCACGGAGTAAGAGCACCTTCAAAAGTGTACTGTTATTCAGGCCGATCCAGCGCAGCCTCATTCATGCTCCCGCCCCGACTGCATGTACATCTGCCTTGCGTTTGTCGGACCTGAATAAGTGGCAACGACTCCACGCTCATTTGCCTGAAAAACTCAATTTTTCTGTCTAGCTAAATTATGCAAGATGCAATGAGGGTTGCACCGAGTCCAATCTACTTTTTTCCGCAATTAAAACTTTTTTGCCACGCCACTAATAGCAATTAACGTTAGCAAAAATATAGTATTTAAGGGTCCAATTTTCTATTTTAGAGCAGACCTTCCGCAAACTGATGTGAAATAAGTGACGCAATAATTTCCGTGAGCAGGAAAATATCTTGACCGAAGTTGCTGAAAGTTGAGGGGCTGGGGTAGAGCCGGCGGTCAAAGTAAAAATGTTGGCGAGAGTGTTTGAAGAAGTTCGTACTAATCGAATTCGTAAATACCTCCCGTAATTCAATCGGCAAGTGGTTGTGGGAGATGGCAAGGCGGGGGAAGGGTTGGAGGAATGACGGCGGGGGTTGGGGGTTGGGGGTTGGGGGGGGGGGGACTCGGGCCCCCATAAAGTATCAAGTATCGAGTTAAGGGAAGTTAATCCGAGTTTAAAGTTTATATTCATCGGTACTGCCTTAAGGCGACCGGCTGGAACCGGCGGGTAACTGGCCTGGCCGATAGATAGACAGAGAGCGAACTTTCTTGTAATATCCGGGCTTTTTGAGAAAGTCGGATGGGGAAGGAAGGGGGTGGATGGGTGAGTGAGAGGGGAGAGTGGGGGTCTCTCGCTGCAAAGCTAACCGAGCTAAGCGGTTTCTATAAACTCAAAGGCGGCCAGAGCAAGAGAGAATTCGTGCGGCCAACTTTCGCGACGAATATAAATGTCTTCGAGCGTGGCAATCGTTTCAAGCTTATTTCTCCGGCGAAACTCCACACTACTTCTTCCTCTTCTCGGTGATGATCCGCCGAGCATCGCCACTGATGGCAGCCTCCCCAAGCTTAACGAGGCGAAGATGAATCGGCAAGATTTTCAGGAACTCCCCGAGAAACCAATTACGCCTTCCCAATATTTCCCAAATGAAACGAAATAACACATTCTCGCCGCTCCTATCGATCATCAGAATTATGAACCTTCCTCCCGCTCCACTCGACACCCCATCCCTTCTATCATCCTATCTCTCTTTCTCTCTCTCTCTCTCCATTTGATCTTCCTCATTACCACATGCCTTGAATTAGGGGAAACGGCGCACCAGTGCCAATTAACCAGCGATGGTAACCCCCTCGGATGGAAATCCGCTCTGTCGAACAAGTGATTTTTACGGGCGACGAGCTTTCGGTAAGCGACATTGGTTTCGTGCAGTTCCAGTTTAATCTTATCAGGAAAACTTTTCGGGCGATTCCCTTGGAGGTATGTTGGTCGAACGAAGGCGGGATCGGTCCGTAGCGGTGAGCAAACGAACACAATCAGATCGAAAGGCGTTACAATGGCAGGTGCGCTCGAATATTCGCTTTTATCAGGCGCGCACCCGCAGCTTTATTACGCTTTTAACGGCGGACCACGTTTGTCCCCGGTTGCTGCTCTTTTACGAGTGCCCATCATTCTGCGAGCGTAGCGTTTCACGATGCACCGGGGCGTACGGTAATAACCGCTGTATCCACTCGCGATCTACCCCTCGAGCCGCCGAACCCCCAAGCCTGTCTTATATTTCGACCTTGCGTCCACCACAATACTCTCTCACTACCCTTCACTACCTCTACGAGTAAACGTCAACGGGATGCTAACTCCTCCTATTCCAAACCGGCGCATCCAACCTCTTCGTCGATAAAACCTCAATCCTGATAGTTCGCTTCGCTGCTTCCCTTTAACTACCAGAGAAGCTACATTGAGACATTTTGTCTTCGTTGATTCGTTTTTGTGTGTAAGCAAATCTTTTATTTTCCGGTCTTTTTAAAGTGGAACGAGAATATGTGCTGTTTGTATGGTCGATTGATTTCTACAAACGATTACAAAAGTACCTTTCCCCTGGCTAATAAATAACTCGCTGCGACTAACTCGAAAAACTATTTTCTCGGGGATTTTTCACCGCGCTATAAATCACTGCCATTTATCTCGCGGGATTAGCCGATTAAAATGCTGATTATAACTATTAATTATTCTTCCATCGCTAATCCGGGATGAGTTATGTTGCGCGCGGGTTACATTATCTAGCAGCGCGTCTGAATCAGTCGGTGAAACGTTCTTTTCACTGGACGTTTGTAAATGCTTCACGCACTCCTCTTCCAATAAATCATTAAGAAGATCGTCATTATTTGAAAAGTGGTATAAATTCAACTTCTATAAAACTGGTGTGGGTGGAATTTCTGGTTAAAATATGCTTCTGGATTTCTTATTAAATTTAATACCACTGCGACGATATTATTTCTATTCCTATAATTAATGATGATAATTCTAGCAAACATATCGGTAGAGTATCCGAAACTTTCGGAAAACGATTAATACCCTCGCCGACTCTTTAACCCAGAGCTTCAGTGGGATGGTGCGAGATTAAAGCATTTCGCCCTCCACAGCCGGCATCGATAGCTCTCTCGAAGCCGCGGTACCTGTGGAGATTTCCAAAATCCTCTAGATTTTCGAGATTCGCTTGGCTTTTTTGCGGCGGCCGCTCGTTTTGCGCGAGCGACAGAGGGCGAACGGAAAATTGAATCAACTTGCGGAGCCACCAATTCCGTCGATGATGGCGACCGGTTAAATACACACGGGTCTCCGCGCGATTTTCCCTTGCGCTTTTGGGATGTTACAGCCAGCAGGTGCCGTGAATCGTTGAACCCCCAATCCCGAGTGTGACGGACTTTTTTCCAGAGTGAGTTTCGTTAGCATTAACCGCGTTCGGGCTAGACTTACACGGAATGATGAGGAACTAATTCATTTAGCTAGTTGATAACGGTGAAGTGCTTAATTTTTTCAGGAACTTGTAAAGTATTTCTTTTATTTACTCTCATCTTGAATTAACATGTTTTCAGCATAAAGCAGGATAGTCTCCCGGATACTGGCTAATATTAACGCTGTCCGCTCTTCACTATTAATGTTTGTGTTACATAAAACAGTTTTGCTCCTCCAGCCCCGGAGCCAGTAAACGTGTACATATAAGAACAGCTAAAGCAGCTCTCTAACCATTTCACAAATAACCCAGTTATTAAAACAGCTGAAATCCAAAAACCGCCATACAATTATTCGCGGTTAAACACTCCGCCTGTTTAAAGTATGTATTAGCAACATTTTGGGGGAAGCAAACGGAAAAATCCAACTGGACAACTGTTTGGCCCAGTTTAATAGATAACGCGCGTTCGCGCATGTTTCGTTTCATGAGCAATTCGCCGTTGTTCGAGCGTACCTAATAGAAAAGGCAATACGCGAAGTCAGATAAATGCGTTTAAATATAAATCCCGCAGTACAGCCGTGTACCATCCCATCCGATCCCATCTACGTCTGCCCCCCTTCACCCTCGCCGCGTGTATGTCACGTGTGTTTTTTTAATTTATCACCGTAACGTGAGATATTTCTCGTCGCGCGGCCGGCGCCCGTCGTTGTTTAAATGTTTAGCGAATGTACTTTCAGTCGTGAAATCATATATCGTCGATATATCGCTATCACGGTCACCATGAAATATTATATTTCGCCGCGAGATCGCGCGACGAATCGGCAATCGCGTCAACGATATCGGCAGCAGCCGGCCTGAAAATGATAATGCTAAGGACGCACAAACAAAAACTCGGCCCAGACAGATTTATATCCACATTTCCCAGTGTCATCGCTCCACGCGTAAAATTAAATAATGACCGCTAAATAAAATAAAATTATAAATTCTCTCTGTTTCATATTCGAACTTAAAAGGAAATCAGTAACAACATAATTTACCGACTCAGGAATCCACAATTGTAACATACTAGTTGCAGAGGAGATTTACATACAGCGGGACAAGGTGTAGTGTGGGGTGCGGGGTGTTGGGGTGTCGGGGGGGGGGGCCGAAACAGCTGGAAGTAGGTACAGTTCGCGTCGCTTGGCACAAGGAGACGACTAGGAGACTAGGAAGAGGGGAAAGGGGGTGGGTAGAGCGAGAGAAAAATGGGTGCCTCCGGAAAAATCGATTCAAACTCGCTCCACGAGTACCTAAGCCGCGCTTTAAAAAGCTAGTGAAAAATTGCCAGCGGTTTCCCCCTTTTATTTTGTTTTCCTGCGCCGTGCCCGGTCGCCCCCTCTTTCCTCCCCCCCCACCGTTCCACGTCACCCTACCTCCCAACGTCTCCTCCACCTCATCCTCGCCTAGCTGCCGGATCTCCACATCCGACCCTCGGCCTCGCTCTCCTTTTCTCCAGCTTTCTCTCGATTTTATCTCCCTTTCTTCCCCTCTCTATCTCTCTCTTTCCCTCTCTCTACCCTACCCCCCCCCCTCACACAACCACAGCCACCGCCACTCTTCCCCCCCGCCTCGGCCTCTTTCCGTCCGCGGCTTGCAGCCCGGAAAGCTCTTTCTTACCTCGCCTTCGTACTCCAACCACCTGGTAAACACTCGAGATTAATTATGTGCCTTACGTGAGAAGCCTGGCATCCTACGGCACAGGTGGGATTGAAGATCATTCCGGGTGCAATGAGATATTTGATCTCGAGGATGTTGACCTGGCTTTCTTATACATTATATCTTAAAAATGTTTGATATTCGAAATTCAAGAAAACATTTAATACAATTTCGAGGTTTATCGCTTGTTTAAAATGAAAAGTTCCAGACAGATAATGGGAATTAATTCGTCCCCTGCGGCAATGCTGAAGAGAGGAGGAACCAGAGTTATTCCAGGGTAAGAAAGCCTGGCTCATCATTCACATGCGTAAGGAATCGGCTTTTCCGAATGCACGTGCATAAGCAGAGATCGAGGTAGAAAATGGGAAAGAGAAGGTAGACTGTCTGCGGCTGTATGTGAGCTAGCCACGCCAACCAGGAGAGACAGACCGGCAGACATATATATCCGTGATAAGAGGCGAGAATTATACCACGGGGCAAATAGCCGCGTGCAGACGTGACTCGAAAGTAGATGATAATGAGGAATCCCGAACGGATAATAGGTAAGGCTATAAATTAGAGGCGGAGGAAGTTCGCGGAAAGAAAGGGTGCTTGGGAAACGAGGAGAGAGGGTCTCGAGTCTCGAGTGCTTCAGCGCTCGAGAGGGAAACTAAGGAGAGGATGTTACTTCAAGCGGTTGTTACGTATCACTCGCCGCGAATGCTATTTTACAGATACCAAGAGTATGATCATCTCCGACTTAACGACTTCGCCGGTTCATTCTTCACATTATTGTATTCGGATGCGAATGCAATATTATTTTTATTCATATCGATATATGATGTTAAGACTATGATTTCATGAAACTAATATTGTGTATAATGTCATCTATCTAAAGTGCAGATCAGCAATGCATATTTTTTGTGTTCGGGGAGCCAGGTGTGTCAATTAGTGTGATTTACAGTGGTCATTTGGAAATGATAATTTCACTATGCTAATTTCGAAAGCTGACCTAAGTCGAGGCCGTCACTCGGTAAGTTGGCTGTTAACCGAAGTGGAAGGGATTCCGCGATATTATTAAAAGCGACCAACTTCCGCAATATATCATCCGCTCGCCTTGAAAAATGCTTCGCCTTTCCCCGTAGAAAAAGTGTCTCAATGTCAGCGGGCTAAAACTGTACCGAAGTGCGGCCTCTCCCTTTCCTTTCCACGTCTCGATTTCCGAGAACCCCAGTTTCCACAAGGAAAAAAATCTACGTTGGGATGTTAAACTATAATTATAACTTTAATAATGGGAACGTCCACGAAGACTTCTTAATCCCGTACTTTTCCCGTCGAACAGTTGTCCAATTCACTATGAATATTAATAATAAAACAAGAATAAAGTATAAGGTTCAGTTGAATTTTACTTTGCCAATCTCAGTCTAGTAGGTGCAGTTGATAACACGTGCATTACATGTATGCTTCTCGGGAAGCCCGGAAGATTAGGTGGAGAAAGGCTTCGCTAGTGAAACTACGTTTCAATTAAAACTTTCGCAGTGCCAGCGGTGTCGAAGTTCATTAACGCATCCGTTATGGAGCGAAAGAGGCTTGGGAGAATCGAGGTTAGGAGCGGCAGCGGTAGCTGTGTGTACTGCTCACTGAGTGGCCGTCTGTTTTGGGGAATCCGATAGACCATTAGGCCGTGTTAATATCTGCGGAGCTCGATCTTCCTAGCTGCGATCTCGAGGAGCAAAGTGAGCTTTCAGGTTTAAATGGCGACTAAGTAAGCTCCATGCTTATCCCTCTCTTCACCTTTAACCACCCTTCAGCGGTACACCTAGTGACTCCTAATACACGACACACAGCATCCCTCTCACTCCCTCTCGCCCCAGCTTCCTCTTCGTGAACCCTTACGCTCACCAACACACCGCTTTATAGAGTGATGTGTCTGTGTACTCAACTTCTCGTAATGATGAGAACTTTTTCCTTCGATTAGAGTGGAAAATATTTATAGTCAACAAAATAGAAGAATGATCCTTGAAAGTAGGATAAACTACCGTTAATATTCTAGTAAGCTCCCTCAATTAATTGCGTTTGAGACTAACTTTGTATTAGATTTATCTCATGTCGTGTTCGACTTCAAGCATTCGTATTCAGAAAGTTTGCTCGATGACTCATCATCAGGTTCAAAACTTCTTAGGGTTAAGTGGAAAAATGTAACATCTAGTAGACATACCTAACTTTTTTAACTGCCAGACCACTTTTTTCTGTGCTCTACTTCTGCTTCGTTAAATATTTATATTTATATTTCGATATCAGTAATGACGGGGAGTGCTGTCGAAACTTTTAAGTTTTCCACCCGTTTTCCCCTTTTTACGTCACATTGGCACCCCTCGTACCCTCATTCGCAGGATCTTGTGGAAGGCCCCTTGTCATCGTGGAGTTACGTCACGCAGATCGTAAGGTACGATACACGAAGGCGTCGTTACCGGGCCTTCTGCTGGCTTACACACCGTAGAGCAGCAGCTTTTCCCGCTTGCTCCGATATTTCACTGAAACCCCTCGCTAGTTTGCGCCCACCGCGCTCTTGCACCCTCTCCGCCTCCAGTTGGAGTGATGACTTCACCGGGAAGCCTCGAAAGTAATTCGTGATAATAAACAGACCAAGGAACTGGATTAATTTCACTTCAGAACCAGTTGAATTCAAACTCTAATGTATTTGAAGGGAAGCAAGCAAAATTTACATCTAACTTGAAATGCAGAGCTTGATGACACTCTTGCTAGCAGAGTCTAGGAGCATCCAAGGCTGAGGTTTGCCGTTACGGCATTCCAGATTAGAGTGATATCTCTCTTTATTCCGACACCGGCCGTGAAAGCTATCCGGTTATGGTTACTGTAACTTGTTGGCCGGGTACTCCAAGTGTATACGCTTACCACGATATGCTTCTGTTTATGGCTAAGGAACGCAAATTATAACAGGAGTACTGCTTCCCCGAGGAACAACCGAGCTACGTTTCGGGATCGTGTAACGTAATCGCGTATGTCAGACACATTATATTTGTTGACTCGAGCTTTGCAGACACTGAATTCCATACGTGGAATTCGTAGGTGCGTGTAACTTACATTACTGAATCAAGAATAAATCAGTTCTAGTAATACTATTTATTAATAGTGTTCGTTTGCAATTAATTATATTCACAAATTGTCTTGAGTGAAACAAACTGCGGCATTAGAAATCCATTGCGAGTGGGTAAAGCACGAATCGCTGTGGCATTCGAAAATAGAGCAGCTCGGTGCACAACTATTCGGCGGAACCGCGTGACGAGGGAACAAACGATGTTAACAATTCAGTGAGTAGCGAGTTCACTCGGCATTTCTTTATAATAGGTCGCAGCTAATTCGGAAGACACTGATTCCCCAGCGCGAGCATAATACCGCCGGCGAATTCATACATTTTCTGGACGGGCAAAGAGGGTGGCAGGAAGTAGAGGAAGGTGCCTTTAAGCTTGCGAGGGGTTAATCTATGGAGAAAGTGCATTACCGTTGGACTAGAGCTCCGCTCGTCGATAGGGTCCCCCGGTTGGTATGGGGCATAACGAGCGTCAGCCTGAACTTGTCCCAGAGCGACTGCCATGTATCCCAGATTTCGTTATTAATATTTAACTGCGCCAGAAAGATTAAAAAGTTTCAGGAATTTTAATATAGCCGGCCTCGGGGGAGCCGTTTCTGCCGGTGAAACCGGTGCCAGACGCATACACGTTGCTACCATGAGAACGCGACTGCATAGGGTGTCCACGAAAATCCCACAAAATCGCACAATTCACTATTCGTGAAATGAGAAAAATCTCGAGGTGAAAAAGACAGTGTGTTAAATCGGATAATGAATCACTGGGATTCCGGCTGATTCTCGTTAGTGGAAAGTTGTTGGCCTTGCTCTTAATTATTTGCCGACAGCCAACTAGTTGGTTGAGTGTGGACACCCTATGGACCTCGACCAGAAGAGAACAGAGGGACACAGAGGTTTCATAGGGTTATGCATTTGTACACGGTATGCCCGCTCGAGGCCAGAGAGCGGGCCACGTATATGTGCGAATTAAAATTCGGCCGCGGCGTTATTCGCTGTGCGGCCAGCAGAATTTTAACGAGCCTCGTTATCAATCTCCAAGCCGGACAGCGGCTCACCCTACCGATGAGACGAGTTGACCTCAGGATCCTCGCAGATCTGTCGCTATAAGAGCTCAAATATGCTCCACCTTCTTTTGACTTTATGACATTAATGCAATTTCAACACCAATTAATCTACAAACCATGCTACGCAAATTTTAACAATTGGTGATCCATAAAACACAGAGAAAGAGATTTCCGAATATAAGTTTAATCTTGCGGGCACAATAGTAAACGATTGCCTTCCGCCCTTTAGTTTCCTCAAAGCTCACAAGCTTTGAGGGTGATTCGAATCGTACGCGCATCTCGAATCGAAGAACCCAATGAAACATTTTGTTGGTAAATGGCAGGGTGGAGCATCGATGCTGTTTGGATCTCGGTTGTTCGGCGCGCGAGGGACAGCTATCCGGCGGGGTGTTTTTTTCTGGCCGCGGGAAAATGTGGGATCAAGCAGGAAATGGAAAACCCGTTCGTTTTAATGGAAAGAGATAGAGAGATCCTGTATTTCCGTAAGCTGTGTGCATTAGCATCAGAGACCGCTCTGGCAACATTCACTTTAAATCTCTCTCTCTCCGTCTCTACCTCTGCATCTTTTTTTTTCTCTTCCTTTTCCTCCCTCGCTTTCAGTGCTGCCTGACGTCTTTGCGAAATATCATAAAAAGACTGCAATGGGATAACAACGGAAGGGAGAAAGGGAGTAGGATGCAGAGAGGGTAAAAGACCGACTGGTTGGCTCAATTGATTTCAGCGGCAGTCGGAAACAATACAAACACACGGAATTACCGCGTCCGATTAAAAGGCCCCGAAATACGACTTCGATGCTTTATAAAACGCATACACTCGACAGTCGTACTTCTCGATCTTTTTAAAACCGCGGATACATTTCCCTCCTTCTTGCTTTGTCATGCCTTTGAGCAACAGGGAAACTGGCAAAAGGAGCCACGCTACAAAGGCAGATGTTTCAGATAACATCGTATCGTTTATTATCTTTCCTGATATATCTGCTAGACTCGATCTAAAGCACAGTATCGTTTCCAGTTCGTACAACAGGTTCTATAAATTACTTACGAAATCCTAGAAAAGTATCCACATTCCTTAAATGCACATATGAAATCGAGTTTCACGATAAACCAGTGGCAGACGAAACCTGTCGACATACGGTTAGGAAGCAGCTTTCGGAGTGTTCCGATACAGGCGCCATTTCTCGGGAGCAGCGTTCAGAAACTAAGCCCGTAAAGACGACGACTACGAAGAGAGCGAAGAAGAGGAAGAAAAAGGTGGGCGACGATGGCAGCAGGGGCCGCGCGCGTGAGAGAGTGGAATCGGAAAAGATAAAAAGCGCAATTGCTTTACTTCGCAGATCGTTGTCGTTTGCGTGGATGCTCGGTGGGAGGGGATAGCGAGTCGAGAAAAGGGCGTTGGGTGCAAAGGAGATCAGGGCGGCGGTGGTAACTCGGGCGAAGTTGACAGGCTCCGAAAGTTTCGACACCCTGCTAGGGAAAGCGACGACTCGATTAGTTTGCGAACGAGCGTAACTTTTGCTCCGGGCGTAGGAGGGGGAGAGGGAGACAGATCTTTATCCGGGCGGCAAAAGTACGAACAAGTTTCCGCGTGCTATCGCGCAGATAGAGCTAAGAGATACGGCTGCCGCTTCAATTGTAATATCCGGACATAATAATTCAGCTTTCACTGTACCTCGCCGCGTTAGTTTTCTCTTGGCAAGAGCTTCTCTCCTTCCGCTCCTTCCTCCCAGCCGCCCCCTCTTCTTGTACTCCCGATGTCTTCTTCTGCCTCGACTTCCTCCTCCGGGAGACTTACTCGTCTCGCGCCGATCTCGGAACTTCTTTAATTGTACGGCACGAGACTTTCCTCTAATTGTGCCGATATCGCTCGGATACCTCGACAGTTTTTATCGCCTGTCCATAAATCTACCAATAAAAATACGAAGCTTTGTAGGGTTCCGAGTTTTAAGTGAAAGCCTCCAGTGAGCGCCAGTTAACTTTCGTAAACTGTTTAGTCGTATAATTTAATATTGCCGTACTACCTCAGGAAGCAATTGTATTGTCTTCGAACTGCCTGCTAGTGGAATTAAACTAATTCAAAACTTTGTTATTTGCAGCTGTTTCTATAGAATCTTTGTATTAACTTTAGCCATTCTTATAGATTCATATGTTTTATTTTTGATTGGTAATAATTTTGAGTGATGAAGTAAAGTATAAAGGTTGAACCGCGTGGGGTTGATGATCAGTGCAGGTTCGAGTTTCAAGAAGTTCTTAAAGGCCGGACTCCTTTGAATATAATGAAATGGCCTAATAATGCTTAAGAGCGCGATCCACTGAAACTTTTATAGGACTGCTTTCCCGAGATGCGCGTTATTACATTCGCGAGAGGGTGGGACGTGTACCTAACATGCATGTACCTCGGGGTCGGGCGGCACCGCTGGCCTGTACAAAAACTAGGAAGCGAAAGCACTTCCTTTAGAGCCCGGTCTAGTAGACCTACTTTTTCACTGTGGAGAAGTAAGAGCCGCCTGTGCTTCAGCCGCTCTCAAGGAGAACGCGAAAGCAGACGCTACACGCTAAAACAAAACCTTCATTAAATACTTAGGTACCTTATTCAAGATGCAACTTCCGCCAAACTGGGTTTCGTCTTGTAAATCTATGTGCGAAAATATGTAAATCATAAGTTCTACTTATTATAAACTAATTTATCAAACTAAAGTCTCTCGCCTTTCAAGATTTTCCTTAGAAATAGCACTCGAAATATCTCAAATAAAGTTGAGAGACCAAGACAAACAATTCTTGGACAACAAAGGGTTAAGGGAAGAAAAGAACAGTCGGAATACTGGCACGAAATCGACAGTAAGTGACCTCTAACAATAGGATTAACGGTGAGCCGTACTAGGACGTTGGTGAAAACTCACACAAGACACCCCCGTCTACAGATCCGCACTTACAACGGCGTTGCGAATGTGCGGTCACTTGATTCATTGCCCCTCAAGATTATCACTCCTTCCTGAGCCAGGTTCTCGACTACTCCTTTGCTCCTTCTCCCACACAGCCCTATACCAGTCTTCGTCTTCCTCTTAGAGGCTGCCGCTACTTCTCCGAGTGGTTTGTGACTTCCTGCTACGGTTTACGGAGCGAATCTACCCTCTCGAGTTCTGGCTGGAGCCTGGCATTCATAGATCAGCTTCTCTCCCGCGGAGCTGCCGGTGATGGTGGCTCTCACTCTTTCACTCTCTCGCTCTCTCTTATGCTGCGAGATCATTGAATAAATGTTTACATCACAAACAACGACGGAGATATTCCTGTTTTATCGTTTAACCCCTTAATATTCTTTGCACTATCCAAATTGGACTCACAGACTTTAGTTCAGACACTCTAATAACATTGCATAACTACATAAAATGCAGAGTGTAAATTGTACAACTTTAGTTGCTTAACTAACAATTTCTTAATTCATTTTTGAGTTAAATAGGCAAGCTAGAAGCACTCAGATTTCCCCGCGCAGTTGTGCTGGGGAGCGACTAAAACGATGCGGTGAGACCCATGCGATTTCCTTGCTACAATTAATTAAGTTGGATTGGTGTATGCGCCGAGTTGACTGCGAGTAGCAGGAAGCCGTAGCAGTAGCGAATGCAGTCATGAATTTTATTTTCATGGTAGCACCACTCGCCAGACGCGCCGGTGGTAGGAGTAGTAGGAGCATCTAGCTGGAGGGAGTAGGTAATAGAAGGCAGTCGTAGAGGGTGATATCCCGTGAAATGATTCAAGAAAGTCGGCAGGAATAATGCGGCTCGCTGGTTCGGCGGTAGGCACTTAAAATCCGTAGCGGGAAGAGAGAAAGAGAGAGGAAGAGAGAAAGAGGAGAGGAAGGACGTCCTTTGCCTGGGCGTCCGGGGAGAGAAATTCCAGCGTGGATGCTGCTTGCGGGGCCGAGGAGGAGGGTTATGCTAGTAATAGTAGCCGGTCGCCAGTGTAGCCGAATCTACCGAACGAGCGAGCGAGCGAGCGGTGCACTCGGACTTGAGACGTTGTCAGGGTTTAAATCTTGCCTCTCCGCATCCCTCGGTACCCTAGAATACCGTAGTTACCCTTCCCTGCCTCTTTGCTCTCCGACTTCGTCCGGTGTACGAACGACCGTCCGCCTCGTTGCTCTCTCCCTCCGCCTCTTCCCGTGTCTGCCGCTCTCCCCCTTTCTCTTTCACTGCTTGCCTCCTCTCGACAAACTGACCCCGTAAACTTAGCCTCGCCCCGAACACCACCCCAGTATCTAGCACACCCTAACCTCCACCCACGCCACTTGCTCTCGCCGCTCCCTCGACCCCTCGCTACTTCCTGCACGTCCTCTCCCCCTCTCACTCTTTCTCTTCCACTTCCTCTTCCTCTTCCTCTTCCTCTTCCTCTTCCTCTCTCCATTTCACTCCCACTGCCCACACGCCCCCTGCTCAACTCCCAGTCGCCGGAGGACGCAGGCATCCCCCAAGTCCACCTCCATATCCACCTAGACCACCGAGTGTCTAGCTCCTTCGCTCTTCACCGAACAGTCAAAGAGAATTCGCCCCGGCGATGCTCTGACATACTTATGTCCGTCGCACACGTGTCTGTACACCATGTATACGTGAGGCGTTCGTAATTGTCCCGCGCACCCACCCCCGCATGCCTCGCGCCGAGCTTTTACAACCGGCGACACTACTCGCTGCACAGCGATAAGGGACGCCTGGTATGCTTCGTGTTCCTTGGTTCTCTTGTTTTTCGGCTTTACCGTCCATGGGAATTGTACCTTACTTCACTCACATTCCCCTCTGTTGGCTTTAGTGGTTAACGTAATACTATTATTGATTCTTTGCGACTAACCAAGTATCAGCAAAGTTATGCCAATCTACAATCTGAAATGAAAAGGAAAAATTCACGCAGTAGAATAGTCACTGCCGGCAGTCACGGTCAGCCGGCGCGCCTGAGCAAGCATTCCGAAATCCGAGCATGCTGGTAGAAATGTCCATAGCAACCGCCAGTCACCGGCTCTCCCCATAACTATTCCGAGCATCGCCCTATTTTTTGCACATTAACCACTGGCAATGCGCAGACCTCTCCTACCCTATTTCCACGTGCACGGAAATTCGCTGGACTTCTCCTGTGTATATAAACATTCCCTGACACAGGCAGCTCCCCCCTCTCTTTCTCTCTCGCTCACTTTCTCTCTCCTGCAGGAGGAGTAAAAGTGCGGGGTAAAAAAGGCATTAGCGGAGTAGCGTTTCACAGGGGATGAGAAGGGTTGGTCGAGGGGTAAGATGTGTAATGGCTGGGCGCATCCGGTAGGAAGTTTTCAGGATGTTTGACGGCGTGGTGAGCTGGCTGGTCGAGCATGTCTGAGGCAGGAGGTGGCTCGCTCGGGAGCTAGCCAGCTACCAGAGAGCTAGGTAGGTGGGTAGGTAGGTCAACGGGTATGAAATTTCAATGAGCTAGCTACTCTCGCCGTCGCCGCGGAAGAATCCCTCGGCGCGCGTACAGTCTCTCCAGCCGAGCAGCAGCTAGCTGTGGCAGACGAGACGAGAGGGTGGGACTTGCCGGGCAGGGGTTTTGGGGGGTGGGCGTGGGGATGGCAGAGGGTGGCTGGAATTATGCTTAGAGTCTGAAATATCGAGCGACGGAGGCTAGTGTGGCAGAAGCTAGCCGGATAGCCGTGGAGAGAAACAAGCGGGGCTATATGCGAGCGGCTTAAAAGGAAAAAGGGGGACACCAGCCGAGAGTGCGAGGAAGGGAGAGGGAGATATTTGGTAAGAGAGGCCGCATCGTGCATTCTCTTTGTATACCTTGCTAAGGCTCTCCGGACCGCCCCCTCGTCGGATCGCGTCAGCCGGCACTAGCACCGCCGGATAGCAGCCGAGCAGAGGGAAGAAGATAGAGTCGAGAGAGTGAGGAACATCCGAAAACAGCCCACGTACGAGTTCCGCTTTGAAGCTCGATATCTCGTTTGCCGGGAGTCGATCCTAGCGAAATCAATGTTACGCGCCCCGGCTCTCCGCTGGCTTCTGCCTGCTCGCCTTCTAGCTTCGTTTCTTCCCCTCTCCCTACTCTTCTTCTTCTTCTTCTTCTTCTTCTTCTTTTCCTGTCGCTCTGCCTTTTGAACCTCTTAGCCTTGCTCTTTCCTATCTGTCTTTTTTGTCTTTGACGGCTAATTCGAGTGCTACTCACGTGGCGCACGGACGAACAAGTTAATTCCTATCTGCTCGAGTGATTACCCTAATTCTCCTTACCCTCGTGAACAATACTGATTCAGCGATACCCCCTCCCTTACCATTTCTTTTTCCCTGGATTTCCCCGCTGGCACGGGACTAGATCATAAGATAATCAAGGAAAAATTGCAGACTGATTTTCTAATCTTCCTAACAGTGATTCTGGGCGACCAATGACTGAGCAAGTTCAAGAGAGAATGTGTCTCATTCCCAGGAATCTTTAAGACGATCTTAATTAAAAATGTAGAGTGCAGGAGTGCACATCCAAGTCCGAAAATTAGAAATAGCGGTATAGGCTAGTGCTTTGCTCATTAGGTCATGAAAGCATGTGCTTGTAACGCTGACTCCGTCGAGTGGGCTTCTCCATTCTGGAGCACTTCGCCCGCTCTTTATCCCCGGCAGTGTCGGTTGCGCAGAACCGCTTCTGTTCTCAGACGGGGTTCCAGGGTTCCTGCCCTTTCTCCCTTCCCGCCGTTGTTGCTGGAAACCTCTTGTACCTCTCTGTGTTATCCGTACTGAGTGAGCTAGGGAAAGCAGGGGCCGCCGCCGGGGGTGGGTAGGAATGAAGGAGGCGAGGCGGGACAAGAATACGAAGTCAAGTTGGTCAGTGTGCGCAGCGAGTAGAATAAGACGCTGAGACAGGGAAAGAGCCGCGCGGCAAGTGGAAGCCTACCCTGTAAACCTAGGCATGGGCACTTGTCTGACTAAAATATTCAAGCCACTCCACGGCACAATGATATGTGTCTGCCCTGCCTGCGCGTCTTTCTTCCTAGCTTCCTTTTCCCTTTCGCCTTCTCGCTCCATCCAACCCCCAATGCTCTACTCCACCCTGACTCTCTGGCTCATGGAACGACCGAATTCGGAGGCGACGCGGATGCCACGTCGCCCGGGAACTCATTCTACTTAAGGCGTCCCTCTTACATACGGCTGGCGCTCATTGTGCCCCAGCTTTACTGTGATACTAGTGCCAATTGTGATCGGCGTGACGCCTAGAATTGTACGCAGACGTCGAATGTGTATTGTATTAAACACTACGAGTATTGCATCCATATAGAGTACCTAAGAGAGGTTTGATTGTTTACTGGAATCTATAAAATCTGAAATGTTAAGTTTCTAGAGCCAAGAACACGGCACATTAAAATGTAACACATCGTCAATGGGAGTACCATCTGCAAGTAGAGCGAGGTGAATAATGGCACCTTAGATCTCGCGGGCAAACATACATTCATGAACTGTTTACTAATTCGGAGTGGATGTATCGCGACCGATTTGCCAGGGTATTCGAGGCCAGTGATCAATGTCGACTGGATGAATAACATGGACGGCATTGTGCGTCCCTCCAAGTGGGCTCCTTTGTTCGCCCGGATGCGGATTGATTTCCTTCGCTCACGCCCGATTGCTTATGGGCTCCCGGCCGAGCCGTCTACCCCCTCGCTCTACCACGAAAAATTGATATACTTAATAACGCACCGGCGAGAGCGCCGCGCACGCCCGAATAAAGCGTGCCCGAACACCCTTCGTAGGGCCTGACGAGCTTTTGCTTCGAGTATTCGTTATTTATTGGGCAATAGGCTAAGATGAAGTGACCGTAACGCGTCCGTGGTAATATGTTACGCCACCCGCAGTAATGTTGGCGCCGCCAATGAGGGAATAGTTTCATGGGAAACTTGATTAAGCTTGAGCGTCCAACTCTGATGTTCGACATTCGTTTTGCCTGATAGGCCGCGCACATTTGCCAAGAGTATTTCTCAATTGAGCGATGTAAGCTCCCTATAACACTCTTTTTAGCATTTCTACGACTCCGGCTAGGGGAACTATTTCAATTTGCGCCGAGAGAGTGCCGGGCCTTTGAAAATAAAAGTCCACCACGGCGTCCTACATTTGAATACACAGCATCCAACCCGTATATGCCCCACAAGAATACACGCCCACCCCGAAAACTAGTACCAATTCCGCAATAATACGATTCATTTTCTTCAGGAATTCTCCCGTTCCATCCTCTTTTCCGCTTTCACTCGTCATTTTGATATCCGGGCTGCCAACGAAGGCCAACTTCCTCTCAAACCAAACATCCAGCTATAATAAATAACGGGGCGTACCGCAGATACGTGAGCAGCCCAGTAGGTCATCGTGTTCGATAAGCAACTTTTTTCATTAGCGCGCATTGGGTCCGAGCCGGCTGGCTGGCTGACTGACTGTTTGGTATCCGGGGATTGCTTTCTCCGGAGGTTTCGGTTTGAGCAGCGGCAGCGGCAGAAGCAGCCGCACCAGCAGCAATAGTCGGTGGATGGCTGGCGGTGTGCGGATGGGAACAAAGCGCGAGATGAAAGCTCGAAAGGGATGTCTATGAGGTTGGGCTGGGATAAAGGGGGTCTTGCACGCCGGTTCCACGGCTATTCACGATCGGACGCAACACGCTAAAGCGATGCGAGCGAGAAGGGCAGCCAAGGCAAGCGCGAGCGGTAACCAAGGCAAGCAGGGAGGCCCAGAAACGGCGCAGCCTTTCTATGAAAGTGCCTTTCGCATTTGTGCCCTTTCCCTCTCTCGCCCTATCTTGCTCTGACTCCCTTTCTCTCGCCAATAGCGCTCGCACACCTCGCCAGATCGAGCGCTCGCCAAAGAGGAAACCTCCGGCGAGAGGTGACCAGCACCCCTCACAACGAGCTCCCACAACCCAACGATACACACCGAAAGAATCCCCAACTATGTGTGTATATACGAGTGTGAGGGAGATGCGACTCCCTAAGAAAGGGGAAAGCTCGTCTTTGAATACAACCGCGATTCGCGTCGGCTCGTTGCTCGAACGAACGGCCGAGCGAATTGCTCGGAGAATATTTAAATGCCCTGCCAGTTGAAAGGGTAACCTGTACAGTCCCGCTGGTTGCTCCACCGTCCGCTGAGGGAGAAAGACAGGGTGGTTTTATGTACCTTATGCTGCTCGGGCAACCTGTAAAGCCAAGGAGGTCGAGGTGCATCCTCTAGTGGGAGCAGCGCCTCCAAAGTAAAGTGGAAAGAGCAACGAAAGAAAGATGTGAAGCGAGTTACCACGCTGATTTCGAGTGTATGCATCCTCTTTATACTTGGGATCTTCGCGGCGGTACTATACGCTATAAATGGGTGAATTCGGGCGCCGGAGAGCGAATCTGGGTGCCGGTAAGTGAGACTAGCTACTTAGGAATGGGATCTCCTACCGATTACGCCTATATGCATCCTCCTCTTTACACCTCCCTCGTCCTTTGGCCCACTATACTGGAAAATATGTCAATTTGTGTGAAATAGCTGGGATTCAGAGCGATAAAACACCGAGGAAACTAGGTGGTTCAGTTGCTCTCAAATAATTTGGGAACGATCGCATGGTTTGTAGACGAAGGGCGGGATAGTTCTGACGGGGTAATCTATAATTAAAATCTCGTAATCCGAAACCGGCGAATTAGCAGGCTTAGCCTGTGACCCGATTAAAGGCCGGCTTAAAAAATGAATGGCCGCGTCGAAAAATGCGCAGAGCGGCGCGTTAATTACACCTTAAAAAATTATTGCCATCATCCCGGCAATTTACGATACGTTAATTACGCGTTATTTTTCTGCTAAATTGGATAGGGCTTGATTTATTAGAGCTGACAGAACGTTAACTTTGTCTCATAAAAGCATGTATGTGTGCGCGTGGTGACCTGGTATGCATTGTGTTTCGAATAGATAATTCCAGTTGGCTCGATGTCTCTGTTTTCGGAGTAACGGAAATCGATTAAAAATCGACAGTCTCAGGAGCGCCATTCGTTCGCCGAGTTGTTTAACCATAACCTGGCCAGCCTATAATTCCCTAGAGCACCATAGAAATGTGCTTTATTATCATGGTCGGTGTTCGCACGCGCTCGCAGTTTGTATACAGCCGATAACATTGCCTAGAAAAAAATAGCAGTGCACGAGCGGCCTCGAGCAGCGGGGTGCAACTCGAATTTATTGTTATTTTTGCCCTCGTAAATCTCGGCTAATACCCTCATTTGCGAAATTCATTGTTATTAGCTAGGAAATAATGCTGGGTGACCAGCTGAAAGAATACGTCGACTTGTTTGGTCTCCGAAATTTGTTGGACGTACATTTAAATCCTTGTAACTTGTCACTTCGCCTTGGAAGAAATCTATCTTTACGATTAGAATGAAACACATTGTAGAATGTAGCAGCAGTTATTACTATAATACTTTTTTACCATGTGATTTCTTCTGTGTAAAAGAAAGTGAATACTTTGGAATCTCACAGGCATTTACACACAAATACAGTGCACAGAAATTGTAGAAGAGCGTAGGTAGAAGGGAGTGGTGAGAATCCCAGCGGAGCTGGCTCTATTATGCGGTATTAATATCGAGGGTTAAGGATGCCAGGTGAAATACGGGCGAGGATATAAGTGTGCCGGAGCCACGGAAAACTGTCTCGTCCGTCTTTTGGGCCAAGCTGCCATTGGAACGAGGGAGATCAGCCGCGCCCCATTAGAAGGGTGGAAGAAGTAACGGCTGAGAGGGTCCGTGGCTTGATATAAACTCATATTTTGGTCACTCCGCTGAGCTTTAATAAAGAAAGCTCTCGGCAGCCGCCCATGCCGCCCTCGCCACCCTCACCGCCGACCACAGAGGTCAGCAACGATGAGCAAAACTCGTTCTACCGTGAATCCTGCCAGCCCGACACCGACAGCCGTACCTGCCCGACAGTTTCGCCGGCCTGCGCACCTGAACTCATCAACTCTCCGACACATACACACACACACACCTTATAACATCGCGTCTCCAACACAGACACGGCGAAAGTTCGCGAAAGTTTCGCGCAAAAAACTTTCGCCAGAAAGTTCCGCTTAATTAATAGCTCGTATCTTCGCGCAGCCAATGTGCGTAGACTCCGGAACTTCCAGCATCAATTTCGTTCGCGGAATTAATGCCGGATAGTTTGGTGGTACCGGACTTCTTAAGTTTAGGTAACTAGTTCACTGCATTCACGACGGAATATTGTTTTTTTTCTGTCCCTTGGGGATGGTCTTAAATTCGTTTAAAGAAAAGGGTATCTTGGATTCGTAGTTAGCATACTAGATTAGTCTCTATTCTTGTTTCACTGATACGATCGTTTAAAGATTTAAACTAAAATCAGTCGTGGCATTCTTGGTCTTCAGAATATAGCGTTTTCTCTACTAAAATCACAGCCTGGTACACCGTTTCCGGAATAAGAGCGTGAAAATAACAAGGAAGCAGCTGGGCATCCAGGAGGTGGTCAGAGGCGAGGTAGTACAAAAGGGAAGACAAAACCGGTGGCAAACGAGGGTGTGAAGAAAAAGTCTAGCGATACGATGGGGGCCGAGCAGCGAGAGGTAGAAATTTCTCACGTGCGAAGGAGCGCTAGCGCGATATTAGTTTGCGCATTTTCGAAAAATCCCCGGAATTTCTGCATGGCAAGCTTCGAAACCCTGTGGAAGGTTCTCCACCGTGGCAACCAACTCCCTCTGGCTTTCTTTCCATTCTTGATGTTCGCCAGTAGCGTTGTTCCCTCTCCTCGATATGTCCGCATCTCTCTGGCCGTGTCTCCGGCTTTGTTCCGGGAGTTGTGCGCTTCTAGTTGCGGCCCATGGCGGGGTGGTAGGGCGCTTCAACCTATATTGTTATTTGCATACGGCCACGCCAGCCCGAACCACCATCCACCCCTTCTCTACCTTCCCTCGGCCCCTCGCTCCGCTTCTACACTCCACTCTCGCCGCCTCTCGCCGCCTCTCACTACCTCCTGCTGCTCTGCCCCGGCATGAATATGGATGCGGATGTGGATGCTCGTGGTGCAGCCTTGCACACCGAAATTTCGAGCCCGAACCCATGGAATTTCAGCTCCACCAGCTAAACGTTCCTCATATTATACGTGTGGCGCGGAGGCGCGCGCTCGCTCCACCTAGAGAGATGCCTCGTTCACCGGCGAATGGCACGCGTTCAACGTCTTAGCTCCCACTTTCCTCCTGTTAACGAGCACTGCTCACCTAGAATTGCTGGGGATTCGGCGCGATTATTCTATCGAGGAGTAAAGGCACCTATTCCAGCTGCATAGGTAAACGCGGAGATATCACAATTGTCAGTGAATGCCTCTCCCGGAGCGACAGCGAAATGCACTGCTCGAACTCTCGCGAGATTTCGTAGGCCTTGCAGTTCAATGTCTTCTAATTAATTTCAGATTGATTTAGCCTGGGTTATATTTGTGCAGTTTTTTTTGTCAAAATAGTGTAATTATCGTGATATTGCGCTCTCGAATGTTTGATAATCCTTATTTGCAGATAACAATCATTGTCCGGAAGGAATCAAATAATAACGAAGTGAGCGCGAAACAATAGGAAAACAGTTTAACTTTATAGTAATCCATAATTAACCACGACCCCCTTGTTATCATGCATCCGTATATTTACATATGCTTGGTGCAAGCTTATTAATATTTCATTACTGTCGTGCAGAGTATTATTATACCATAATGTCCGACAGGATTAACGTTTAAATATCGCATAATTTAACGGCCGCATAATGTCGCATAATGTTCCAGTAATACTCCGCTCGAATGCCACCGATACGTGAAACTGCATGTAATAACAAAACTATTACTCGTACCAAGCTTTGATATGAACAGAACAAAAGTTGAGAGACCAATTTATGGCTGATTAGGGATCTAAAATTAACGTCAATTCCCTGTTAGTAAAGCTTGGCATTAATTTCTATTATCTCTATTCATTTTATTGTTGTTCTCGAGTGAAGCAGAATAGCAGACATCGCTTCACAATCTTTTGTGCGTCAGCATCACTTGCGCTGCACGCAACTCATAAGCGTGGCTGCGTACATACGTGCCTGTAATTACACTCTGCATACTTATACGCATTACGCGCGTTACCGCATGCGGCCGCGTTACCGCAAATGCTCTGAGAGAATTCTGGTGAAATCGCGCGCACCGACGCTGGCGGCTGCAAGAGAATGCAGTGCCTGCTCCGGCGGGGGCAGCCGCGCAAATAAAAGATGAGCCACCAGATGGTGAAATCAAATATGAGTTTCCTTATTTTGCCCGCCCGCCTCGCCTCCAACTATTTACCGCACGCTTCCTCGCCTGTTTAATCATCAAGCAACCGTCCGCCATTAGATTCCTGTGCTCGAAAATTCGGTTAAAGTACAGTAGAAATTTTCCGAATACACACACTTAATGTTTAACACGTCGCATAGTGTAACAAACGTTTTGCATTCGATAGGCAATTGCGTTTGACAAGTTGTAAACGTGACCAGAGATTTCGATCCTTTCATGTCGAACATATGAAGCATCTCGTCGACGCGCCAGCTAACAGCGCATTCCAGAAATAGTCGAGTGAGTGCCGTACGATGTAACGAAGTTACACAGTTTGTTTAACTTGGCCGGAATGGCTATAGGGTCCTTTACAAAGCTTTGACTGGCATCAATAGTCCTAGCTCAGTTGGCCCCTCGAATTCCCGACATATGGTTTTCCTCCCGCTCGCCCTTTAGCTTGGCCCACTCGTCTTATTTACACGCGAGGCTCGTTAATGTTGAAATAAGCGCTGGCTAATTGGTCAGAGGAGAGAGGAGCAATTACTGGAATAAAAGTAATTAAGGGTGGCCACCTCTTTCACGGGCCGAAGGAGGGAGAGAGCGAGAAAGGGGCAGCGGAGATAGCCGAGGGAGAAAGAGAAGGGTAACAAAAAGGTCGGGATGAAGAGGGAGAATAAGGAGAGCGTGCGAGCACGCTCTCATACACAGTTATTTATGAATATGGCCTCTTAGAGGGTGTAAAGAGCGCGATATTATAAAGGCAGAGCGGCCAGCTAAACTATTTATACGGTTTATGACTGAACAACAATGAGCTCGTTCAAGTCCATCGCGAATACTACCGGCAGCCTGTCTCCCCCCCCCTCTCTCTCTCTCTCTCTCTCTCTTTCACTTCCTCTCGTTGCGTTTCCTCATTAGAATTAATTTCACGTGATTGTAATAAACTGCTACCGCATTACCGACTTTTCGAGGGCTCGTTCTCACGTGAGAGGGGTATTCGGATAAATTATTTCGCGGATGAAGAGGGCTACGAAATTACGGGCAGCTTAATTTCCAGCGTTCAGTAGAAATGAAGAGTGCTAGTCAGACTAGTAGTACAGACGATGCTTAGCCCGACAGAATCATAGTAGCCACAATTGTTTCGATAATTCACACTTTAACTGCCAATTTGTTTCACTCTCGAGTTACATTGAAATGCAGATAGGTCTGTCGATCGTTGTCAAATAATGGAGCTATTTGATAGTTGTCGAATAATGAAGTATCAGTTGAATAAATTACAATGCACATTCGAACTGTGTACAATAGAAACCGGATATGAGAATTCTCGAAGTGCAATGGGTTAACTGAAAATCTCAATTTTTTAACAAAACATATTGCTCGCATTATTTGCCATTTAATTAGATAACCGTAAACTGAAATAAATCAGTTTACTTTGCCTAATTAGTGTAAATAATTGGCAATGCGGATTATAATGGGCGGTCGCATACCAGTGAATTATTCAATGAAATGCAAATGGATACGCGCAAACAATGGGGGAGAAACGCATTTATTGATCCAACGATGATTAACTAGCCCTGAGTCTTTTACAAATAATGAATTTTCAACCACACTCACTTTGGACGTATCCAAATCAATTAGTATTTCTGCAAAGTATTTTTTCCAGAATGTGCTAAGGAAAGTCACAAAGTTATGTTTATAGACCGATGTAAGCGTTGCATTGACGTCGAATGGTTTGTATCGGTTTGCAGGCTACAGCAGAAGCCTTTTAATTACGTTTGATGAGACACGGCCACCTATAATTACCGCGCTAACAGGATGAAGACAAGGACGCCGGTATGCAGTTATTGGCACCGGTTTGGACAAATGGCAATTAGTGCCACTATACCTTAACAGGTGAGAATTTGCCTGGTGGAAGCTACATTACCGCGATCGATCACCGTGGCGCACCTATCTTTCCCGCAATCAAGGGTATACACATTCGGCTGTCCTATTGTTTTGCCAGGCAATATTCGCAATTAATGGTGGCCCACCTCTAGCTTCGATGAAATTACGTCCTCAAGGACAGTTCCAATTTCATTCTCGTACACCAGCTTACAGTGATGTAACACAGTTAGAATACAAGCTTTCGAGAAAGTTCCAGTAGTAGTTCAGAATCTAGTCAGTCTCAACTGTTCCATCTCAGTGGTTAGTATACACCAAATTCAGATGAAAAATCTCAATTTTTTAAAAGTTTACAAATTTATTCAAAACTCGGACTCAGTATTGATCGAAATGCAAGGTTCCTATTTTATTTCCGAATACTCCTATCGCCGAATCAGAAATATCGGACAACTCTTGACCATTATCGCTAACAAGGCTACATTTACACGACATAAATCCTCCATTCGTCGAGTCAGGACCACCTGGCGATCGTTCCTTGCCGAAAGTATATCCCGGGCGAGAAAATTGCAGGCTGTTGCTCGGTTTGATGGCAGCTGGATCCTTGCAGGCGAAGTCGGTGGTAACAAGGTGGTCAGGCCCGATTGGGATCGCGGTCCAATTCGGTTATCCACGAGGTGGCAGGCTTTTTCCACCGGTAGGACGTATCAAACACACACGTAGCTACCTGGAGCAGGGTGGCACCTGGGTGTCGGGATGTCGGCGGCAGCCTCATGTAACAATTAGAATTGCGGCCGGGTGTCGGGTTCACCGCAACAAAGCGGCCATCGGCAAAGTATCGAGCCGTGTATTCCACGCTCCTCGCCGACACACGTTGCCATCGCACCCTCTCTCCTTTCTCCCCTGACTGCACCTTCTGTCAACCAGTCCCCGGGAATGTCCAACCTACACACCAGCCCGCACAATTACGGGGCGCCTCCATAGAGACACAGTGACGGAGAGAACAGAGTCCGTAGTGAACGCTCTTTCCACGTCCGATGCCGGAGAGAGTTTGCACACGTGTGGTTCTGCCTCTCTGGCTGCGCTTGATCTGCTGCCTACACAGATGACGTTCCCGTAAGCTCAGACCACAGCCTACCGGATACCGAGCAAAGCTGTGAGGAATTTGTGATGACGCTCGAGTGTCAAAACAAGAACGTTTTGCTTACCCAGGATAGTTTGTTCCCCGAAAACCTCTCACCAAGCGAGCCTTTGAATTATTAAAAAACAGTGAGTGGGCTAGCATTTCTGCGGTTGACTGTACCTTCCTATTCCTACCAATACCTGAACGTGCAGAAACACCCGCTACTTCCCCCCGGCCGTTCTCACTCGCCGGAAACAGATTGGTTTCGAGGTAGACGAAAACACTGAAACGCGTTGGGAACGGAAGGATCTATGGCAGGCGGTGCTCAACGTCACTGTTGATTCATCTGCTTTCAACAGCGACCAGCCGCCCCTCGAGGCTTCCTCCGAAACACACACCGAAGACACGTGATCTCTCGCTTCGCGTTTAATCGCTTTTCACCTGGAGCCCGTTTCATCCTTCGATCTTCGATTAAACACTAGTTAAACCGAACTATATAGTATACGCAATATAATAGTATAAGAAATATATACAAAATATTGCAGAAGATAATGAGAGAGGTGGCCGGATTATGCAGAGCCGATGAACCATTCCACCATTCCTTAGAGCACAGTTCTTTCGAGTCTGGAAACTCTCCGGGACATTGTTCTAAATAAGAAAAATATGGGACGCGCAATCATTCGTACTCTGCATGATGTCGCGCGGATTGAAAAGGATTTTTAGTATTCCCTTCTCGATTATTTTCCTAGAAAATACACGGGATTATTTTTAATGCTCGCCACCCCAGTTGTCCCTGCGCATCCCCTGACCCCTCCGAGGAAGGGGACGAGGGTCGAATGCGGTAGGCTCTCAGACACTTTGATTTTCTAAGCTATCAGTGTGTGCGAGAGCACAGTTGCAGGCGCGATAGCAGTATACATCTCGGCATAGAAGCCAGACAGGGCGTAGTAACCGGATGAAAGAGAGTCTGAAGGGGCAGAAGATTCTTCTGGTAAACCAAGCATCTGTTTACCCGACGCGCACCGGCTATTCGTTTTGAAAGGCATAAATGTCGCCGGGGAAGATTGGAAATGCTGCCAAGGGAGAAGACATCTTCGCGCCGCGGGATAGAAAGGCGCAGGGTAACTCTTAACACAAGAAACGCTACGGTTTATTGAAACAAACCGGAATCGAGAGGCCCTGAGAGCTTCTCTCCCCCATCCCCTCTTCTTCCTTCCTTCCTCTCCCTCTCCCCGGGGAGATTCGCATTCGTTCGATTCCGCCTTTAAATCTCGACTCTCCCGAGTACACCTAGTATTGTGTTCCCAGACAGAGTGGATCCTGAAATATGTTTCGTGATTCGCTTGCTGAACGACGAATGCCGTCTGGAATAATTACTTGTGAGGGGCAATGTTTCAATCAGTAACAGACTTCGAGATAAAAGAGACCAATCGGAAACTCAGACATTGATATCTCTTTTTTAAACTAGTATTATAATAGATGTCGAATTATTTAATTCAAAAGTTATTATCTATAGTAAAGAGTATAGGAAAGATAGAATTAGTTATAGATATTGTATTCCCGCTTGAGCAGAGGTATAAATGTCAGAGAATAAAGCTTAATCTTCCTCTTTTGTACGTTTGAAGTCGAAAAATACCTGAGGCGCCTCACATAAGGCCTCTCTTTCTCGCAGTTCTTTTACTATTAGATCTCGTAAGGCAGCAGTGGTGCGAGTAGGACTGTAATATAAAGAAGAATGAATCGCAAGTCTTCGCCAAGAGAGGTTTATTTTTCCTTACAACCTCGGATTAAAAATCTATTATTTATGCACCCACAATTCCTGCCAGCGTTTCCACCTTCAGGCGACTGCCTTCTCTGCCTTAAATTGTCAGTCGAACGAGCAGATACCTACACATACGTACATTCCATGCTCGATCCTCGCCTAGTGTGTCTTTCGTCCCCATAAAAAATGGAGCGCTGGAATATAACTCACGTTATACACTCGGGCAAGAAAATTTCTCCCTTTTATTACAGGAAATAAAAGGGAAAAGGAAGTGTCCTGCGGGATTGTGGGCTTTAACTAAGAGACACTGTGAACAGTCTCGTATCACAAGGATAATGCAAATGTAGCTCTACTTCTTTGCCCCGTAAACCTAATTAGCGTACGCACGCAATGATCTCGGTCTTCCCGGAGTGAAACCGTTCCACCTACGCTCGACGGATTTCCTGCGATATTTGCTTAAGTTTGCAATAACGGATCATCGTTTCTTACGCTCTCAACATATTTATCTTTCAACATTTCATACGCAGAAATCCAAATATATACTCTAACTCTCTGCAGTAACATACGTACTGCTCCCCATTAAACATAACCAGTTTTCTTTCAAATACTTCTAAAAAGTGATATCTTATTATGTGTATAGAATGTTTCCTATATTTGGTGACTCAGTAGCTGTGGAATTATGCAAATGCATTCGATACGCTACTTTTTGTCGCTCAGCCGTATAAACGTAGGTGCTGCAACGCAAGGTACGTACGTTCTCGCAAGGTAGGTAGGTGAGCGTAACGTGAAATTACACGCTCGATGTCTCCGAAGTAGCTTGTAGCTTTCCGGGGCCAGCTAGTTATCAGGACACATTATCGCACGGACATGAAGCCAGAGCAGCAGCAGCAGCAGCAGGAGCAGGAGCACGAGCAATAGCAGTAGCAGAGCAACAGCAGCAGCAGCAGCAGCAGCAGCAGCAGCAGCAGCAGCAGTAGCAATAGCAGTAGTAGCAGAAGTAGCGAGGCGCAACCCGGTCACCGTGTAAACGGAGACCAAGTGACAGCCCCTTTGGCAAAGACCGGCGGAGCCAGCGAAGGCCAAGAGTTCCGTATGGCCGGGAGTTATCGACTTCCGGAGAGGAAACTTGACGAGGCTTCCTTCCACACGTACACAGTCTGGCGCAGCAGTACGTAGCAGTACGTACGTGTAAGGTTCAAGTGTAAATCAAGCCCGTATACCCGGCATTCCTCTAACCGACTCGCTCTATGTCTCTTCAATCACTTGGATTCACTCGGTTTACCTTCCGACTATATCCTCCTTTCAACTGCATCTTTCTCTCGATTGCATCTTTCTCCTGAGGCTGCATTCTCACACATCTCTCTTTCTAACTCTATCCTTCCCTCGATACCACCGCCCTCTCCTGCCACTGCCAACAACAAGTTCGACGATGTCGAAACAAACTGACGGATTTCCGTGCCGAGCGCAGAACCCGATCCTCTCTTCTCACCACTAGTCCTCTTATAGAGGCTGGTCTAGATGGGTGTGCAATGGTAGGACGGAGAGCCGCTTCCAAGCTTACCCTCACCTCGTGGAACAAAGGCCGGCGTCGGGTTGCCGAGAAAGAAGGTTACGTCCTGGAAGAAAGGAGAGGCTCCAGGCGTTCAGGCTCCGTCGTCCCGAACGATGGAGGACGAATGCACTCGCCGAGAAGGAAGAAGCGGGGTGGCCGAGGAGAGGGCTGAACTAGCCCCGAACACCAACAGTGGCCCTCCGCGGTTCGAATGAGTTCCGCTCTTCTTCCTTCCGGTCGACAAATTGAAATCGTCAGACCGGGAAAACTCCACCGAAATCTACGCTGCCCGAGCAAGGGAACGCGGCTGGAAGAAGAATCGCCGGACAAAGTGGGGCGTGGGGTGCAGTGAGAAAGGGTTTCGAAGGGCAGGAGGGCGGGAGGAAGAGTGCCGACTGGAACGGAGATGCGGAAAGAGAGGAAAATGAGGGTGGAAGAAAGAACGAGGGGACGAGTGAGTGACTCCTGATAGGGAAAGGGAAAGAGGGAGGAAGGAGACGGATAGAAATGGAGAAAGAGAGGGGGCGAGAGGGAGAAGGAGGTGGGTGGTTGAATGTGGGTGGTCCCAGCGTGGCCGTAACTGGCGATGTTGCCTTACCGGACGATATTTCACCCCGTAATTATCTTAGCGTGCAATGCGATAGTGCGAGGCGGCTGCCGGTATTAATGCCCGCTGATAATGTACCAATAGTGTCCTAATGTCCCGTGCAGGGGAGAGACCTCAGCAATAGACACCTCCAATGTATTAGTTACGCTACCCGTTCCTTAGATATTCCACCGACTGGATTATGGTCCTTAGAATGCCTTCGACCTCTTACTCAAGTGCTTCATTATCCACTACTACCACACAATAAAAGGATCTACTTGAATGCGAAGGAAACTTGCCAAGTCCTAAGAATATTAAAAAAGAAAACAAGCTGACAATATTAACACCTGAAATTTTACAAAATGGGTAATTGATAATATGAGGGTCGACGATGGAAAGGAGAGTGCAACTACGAAGTCAGTAATAAAACATGCCTTGAAATAAAAATGATTTGCAACGAAGCAAATGAAGTAAACGCGTGCTCCCGGGACTTTTGTTTAAGCGACCATTAATTACAATCAGCAATCACCGAGAGCAGAGGCGCTCGACATTATAGGCTGCGTCATTGCCCATCGTCCACCACGTACAAGGGAGTAAATTATTGACTTTCGTTTTCGGGAATAAAAAATGGTACATCCCGCGGGATCTGCGTGCACGTGCAAACGCACTCGGTGGGCTTTCTGCTCCGCTGAAAATTTTATCGCTCGTGAAAAGAGGCGGCGGTGGTGGCGGCGTCGGTGTCGGCGTCGGTGGTGGCGGTTTGTAATCGGCGAATTGCCATGTCCGCCAGTGGGTTTTCGGCTCGCTGGCGGATTTGCCAAGCGAGCAAACGTATTTAATGGAGATGTATAAAGCAGATTTAATAACGCGTCCTGCTCCATTTATCCCGACGGGCCAGCGACAGTGGTGAAAGAAGTGCACGGCCGATTTTGTTGCCTATTTACCGAGAACGATCGACATTACACGAAAAAAGCGATTCAGCATTCATTGAATCATCATTATTATTTCAATGTAGTATTATCAATTTATCTCCGTTATCGTTTCGATTATCATCGCAATGAGAACACAGTAAAATACGACGCCACGTGATTGCTGAAAATGTAGACTCGCATTAATAAAGGCATATGATTAATGTGGTAACAAGAGAAGCTTTTTAATTGGATGCGTGCGCGGGATACTTGTCTGAATCATCCGCAAAAAGCGCAATATTCTAAGACACTCAAATTCCAAGGAGCCATAATGCCGCGCGTCAAGTTACCGTACAAAGGTATTCGATGCTCTTAAAATCGCATGCAAGAAGTTTCATTAAACTTGATAGAGCGCGGAATGCCATCGATCTTCGTGACGAACAAAGCTAACGAGTATCTACGCAATCCGCATGGTTATTCGCGTGCTGAGCCTGCATACAGGGTGAAGCAAAAATATCCTTTTCAAATCTAGTGACACTCAAATTTCATTCTCGAGAATTCGCACAATCAAACTTAACGACAATTTTAAGAATGTAAAACATCCAATGTAAAAGTTTGCAAGCCCAGTGAGTAAAAGTTTCAATTCTTTTTGGTACCACTTAGGAAGTTTCTGCTTTTGAGTCGCCGTGTACACACATGGGAAAAGCGAAGTAGAGTAAATGGCAGGAGGAACGAGTGCGCAGCAGAAACAAAAATAGGAATCCAGGATTGGTGGAGGTAAATGGTTCACTAGACTCATTCTTATCCCTGCATGTGTAATCACGTGCGTGTGTCCGTTTGCCCCGGGAAGAAGGGCATTATTTCTCACACACACGCGTTCACTCCGCTGCGAATGTCTCGTGTACGAAGGTTTATTGAATGCCGGCTTAACGAGCGTGTAATTTATGCAGGCGCATCTACATACACAGGAGCGCAAAGGAGCGCAAGAATACAAGTGATTAGGGTACGCAGCCTGCACGAGCACGCGCTCTGACACACTCCCTTTTGCCACGCTGCAGACTCCTTTTCGAATTGTTTTACGCTCCCCTTGTAACAAGGCACTTTCGACAATACTTTCTCGTGTTCAGCTTCGTCTACCACGTTTCAATGCAATGCCAGTATACATATTCGCACGAGACTGAAAAAGTTTGCCGCTATGTATCGCGCTACTTCCACAAAGAGTCCCACTCTCATTTTGTATAATCAGAACGCCAATTTGACATTAAAACTCAAAGGTGTTTTGGAATATAATTTCAATAATGAAAGTCCCTTTTGTATCTTTGAAGAATTTCCAGTTCATTCGATAATCCTTATATTATATCACAGCGGAACTTCGTTGGAATTAAACATTCGCTCCTCATAAATCGTACCTTTCAAAAGATCCGAAATACCTTGGTGAGTTCTCGCCGCTCGATTGGTGCACTCGAAATCGATTTGACTGTAGAGAATCACTGCCAGTGCCTCGATAACTATCGGGTATCCCGTATAGCCAAAAACGAATAGAACCGGATGTTGGTGAATGGGGAAGTACAAGTGCCCACGGGGCAAACTTCAGCACAGGCGTATGTCAGAGGGAGAGGTAGTACATAGAAGCTAGAATCACGTAAATCGGGACGAGGGGTGCCAGTATAGCGCGCGCATGTACGCGGCTAGTCGCGCTGGCCAAACAATGTCTGTCCGAAACAGCCGCGATTTCTCTTATCGCGCATTCAAACGCTAAATAATGGTGCAACTTCTCCTTGGTCAACAGAGCGACAATTCTCTCCACGGCACTCTCTCTATTTCTATTTGGCCTTCTCTCTCTCCGCTGCTCCCTCTTGACCAGCACGACGTACAACTGGAATTTCGAGGCGTGCTTTTGCAAGCTATAGCACGCTCAGCAACTTATGCCGGCGGCCATTGGGACCGGTCAGTTTCCCTGTGAACAAGCCTGCACACAAGCCGCTGGACCACCAAACTCTCCTTGTTCTGGCGTAATAAAATTCAATAATAACTGGTAAACAGCCGCTACCACTGGCTACTGTAATATGCCGCCGCAATACTCCTGTGCTCGTAACCGGAAATATCGAGAAGGCCGAGGGAGTGCGATCGTTAAATCGGATTATGCTCCGAGCGGGAATCGAGGATCGCTTGAGCACCGATTGTAATAGAAGCCTCTAATGCGCAGGATTTTATTTTTCCTAGGACCGAGCCTTCAAACTCTGATCTCCAAATGCCCAAACCGAAATCCCCACTTCACAGATTTCGAGTGAATTTAAATTATAATGCCCTGCACGATCCTGGCCTACCAATGATTCCCTTGTGACGGATGTTGCTTCAATAATAGAAGGAAATGTATTGATTGTAGATAGAATCTACACGTAAGATATAAAATAGTTCGCATTGATTTGTGTCTTCTCGAAATGGGGTTAGGATTCTACACTTAGGGCCGTATGCATTTCACATAGTAGCAATCTCCATACGACCATCAAAGTAATACATAATGCAAACGGAATCCTCGGGCTTAATGATGATCGCAAGTGAAGTAGGGTACACTGTAGGCGAAGTGGGGTCATCATCCGCTTAAGAAGCTTGCTTACAAGACCATCGAACCAATATTCCTCTCTCGTCAGGCATTACAAGGCTACGCAAACGCCCCAAAGACAATATTGTAGCGTGTACTGTTCCATTCACGTTGCTTATTGAACATGGGTTACCTTGCTGGTACAGGGCCATTCCGTGATAATTGCTTGGCTTCGAGAATTTCGTATTAGAGAATAGTTTCTTCATTTAAGCATGCAATACAATTCGAAACGTTCTTGGGGCATCTGATATAATTAAATGAATAGGAGTGAAATTAGAGAAATTGATGGAACACGTACCGATAGTAGCGAATATGGCAATCGAAGGTGAGAAGTCATTTCGGGGCTGAAATGACCTAAGACCGCAAAGTGATAATGAGAGCAGCGGCGGATTCGAAGATGAGAGGGTGCGGGTGGCGCGGTGGTGGTGGTTAGCGGACATCCGTTGAGCACATATTTGGTCTGGGATCACAGCGAGAGAATAATCCGCGGGATTAGCCTTGGTTTTCCACCTCGAAAGCGTAACCCTCCCTCAGAGCCTACGTTCCCTGCCATCCGCTCTCTCATCCGATCGGAATATCGGCCGTGGGTTCAGCGCCTCTCTGACTCTCACATATTATTCCATCTCTCACCACATCGACTCCTGCTTCGCCTGGTTAGGTAATCACCATCAATATTGCATTTTTCTGATTTATAGTTATTTTCATCAAACTTTCCACCTCTCACCACTGTGGTAGTAGAACTTTAATTAAACATGGAATTACTATCGCAATCAACAAAGTACACAACTCTTTCTATATCCAATTGTCTTCCTAAAATCTAAAGTTTAGAATTCCTATTAGATATGAAAGAGAATTTGTATATCATTCAAAGACCTTTTTACGAAATTAATCTCTTATTCCCGAATATCCGAGAGCGAGCGAGTTCAAGCGTGGAAAACATCGAATTCGACGTAGGAACCGAAGTCACAGCGAGGCAAAACAAAGTACGAATTCATTCGGCTCTGGTGTTTACTTTCCTCGGTATGTTTCGCCGTCTAGCTGCTTCTCTAGCCACGGTGGAAAAGGATCTTGGACGTTGGAGGGCTGAGGGGAGGAAACATCCTGGAGGAATAAGAGTAACCAATTTTCCAGCTCCCCTGGGGGAGCGAGGAGGTCGCGGAACGAAAGACGAACTGTTCTCGGGTTCTGAGAAAACGAAGAGGCGGTGGCGGCTCGAAGGAAAGGTCGAAGGTCCCTGAGCGTGCACGCCCGCGCGCTCCTAGAACGTGTACAAGAGTACCGCGGAACCCATTCCTTCGTGGGGATCACTCGAATAGTCCTGTTAATTTATAAAGAGTCTGCCTTTGCAGTTGTCTTAGAGACCCTATCTCCAGCTAGTTCCACTGGCAGTTTCTCTAGGCTTTCACCCTGGAAAATAGATGACTCCGGATCGAAGTGCTTCCACGAAGCAAATAACAATTGTACTTTCATTTTCGTAAGAATCCACGATGACCAATATCATCTCTATCTTTTTAATATCTTTTTCCTCTACAAATACTTGAAACCATTATGATATTTCAATTCTAGAACTGACAAGAGTTGACAAATACTAGTTGGATCATTGACTTTATCTAACTATATGAGATTCCCAGCAGTTTTCCAGTTTGACGGATTAAACAAAGGAATTGAGTGAAGTGGGCGTTGATCAGACGTCAGTTTACTGTAAAGTTACTTGCAGGTGAAGTTGTTGGGTTCGATTTTCTATTAGGAGGGCCGAAACTGAAATCGATCGAGAGAATAGTTGCTGTAACAATGTCTTTAGAATAGCGGGGCCCCCAGGAAAGTGTGGTGGACATTGTAGGTTGTAGGGCGAACGATGAGAAGCTTCGGCTTCTAGGGTGTACAGTCTATGTGTATATAAAGGAAGGAGAGAATGGGAGAGAGAGGGAGAGGGAAAAGGAGACGAAGAGAGTAGGTCGATACCTGTTGATACTTGGTTCAAATAAAAGTCAACTTGTACGGCGAGTGGTTTAAAAGTCGCGCACACACATACTCCGGCGCACTAACGTCCTCTCTCTGTTCGGCTCTCTCCTTTTCCAGAGTTTCTTGGATCTTCGGTAGCTGGAACTCGGCGGAAAGAGGGAGGAGAATGAGCGAAGATGGTAGGGTGCCTGGAGGGTAGGGCTCTCGAGTACACGGAAAAGTTCGAGCAACTTTCCGCGGATACTCAGCCCCGGGAACGTCTGTTCCTCCCTGGCATTTTATTATTTTAACGCGCCTGATGCCGCCGCGGCAGCTTCCACTCGCATCCGGCATCAAGATCCGCTCCTTAGCAGTTCAACTGGCGCGCAATTATTGATGGCACCGCCGGAAACTTTCCCGATTTCTCGCTGCCCTTTTGGTAGAGCACCGGCTGCGAGGACAGTTAGTCTTAATGCCGCAGAAACGAGTCAACCGAAATTCCGTTTATGTCTCTTTTACTAACAGACTCTTTATCATTGCGTCACTCACTCCTATAAAGCTTATAAAACAAGTCCTTTTAATTTAATATTATTGTGCCAACACGATGAGAATCTGCGAGTTATGCTTGCGAAGCTGGACAATTGCGACGTTAAGGAGTCTTGCAATTCCATCTGTGATTATGGCCGAGTCTTTCGTCATTAGAGAAAATTAGGATTATTCTGAACGACTAGTTACCAGCGATATTGGAGCAGGCGAGTTTGCCTCGCCAAGCTAAGGGTATTCGAGATAGTGGAATTCGGCTTTACGAGGCCGGCTGTTTTCTAATTAAGCGAACGGGGGTAATTGAAGCGGCGCTTTTCCTATTACCGGGCATATTTAAAGACCTTATTAGATACATACATATAGGTTGGGAGCGGTAGACCATGGCGAGAAAGGAGACTCGGTAGATGACCGGCGTTATTATAATCCCGTGGCTCGTGTTCCTCAGGTCTTACGCGGCTTTCTTAGCCGCAGGTGTTATCCAACTTTGAGAGGCAAAGGGTGCTTTAATTACTGGCGCCCGTCGGGACAAGAAAGAGTCTTGGCTTCATCTCGTGAGATCTCGTCCCTCGGCGTCCGTGTAGTACAACTATTTCTTTAGCGAACATTAAACCCCAGTGCACGCTAATCTCTCCTTACTCTCCCCTTCTCTTTCTCTACCTTTCCCTTACGTACTATAATGGGTGCTCAAAAAATATACCCACCTTTAGCAAGATATTTCGGAATTATTTTTTACCTAACCAAAGTATCTGATGAAATTTTTAGTGTATTAATTGACATTACCGCAATGTAATGGAATTGATTCAGAGTTAAGTTTAGCGATAGCGAAAAGAATTCTGTGGCGCATTTGCGTGCTCGGCAATCCAATTTCGTTACCCGGTACATAAAGCAGAGAGTAACGCCGGTATTTAAGGGGATGTAGCTTTACGTAGGAGGGAACAGTTTGGGTGCACGCAAGAATGCTATCGACATGAAGGAGCAACTTTTAATTCGATTTTTTTAGTCTGCTTTTGCGGAGCTCGAGCAACACCGGTTAAATACTTTGCATTCTTCTTGATGCAGCGGCTGCTCGATTATCCCGGATAAATGGATCTGACAGATTGTCGGCTAAAGGAACAGTCGAGCGGAAAGGAATCATTAATCCCCGTAAGAAAACGATGTACACTTACATCCCACTAGTGGTTATTTCCACTTTTTTCCCTTAATGCTCACTTTAATTTATGCTCCTCTTGTACTCTACCAATTCTACTGAATGTCAGGCAATGTATTACAGGCACGATCATTTACTTTGAGGATTTCGGATAGAATAGAAAAGAACCAGAGAGCAAAAGGTTAAGGGAATGCGGCCCCTCTGATTTTAACTGTTCTCTGCTTCACAATTGACCGATTTTCCCTTCCCGAGGAGATTCGTTCGGCAGGCCTGATACGACCTATAGGTTTCGTTGATATGCGACGGATTAAAATGCGACCTGGCCTCAACGAGACCCCCCGGCCCACCCCCTTCGGTCTGCCGTCGCTCCTCTCGCTAGTATTTCCGCGGCATTCACCATCTTGGATATTAAAACTGCAAAACAATCGCGATGTCGTGCTGAATAGACTGCGCGAAGCGAACGGACCAACTCTCGCCGCCTCGGCTCCCTTTTTTCCTTCCTTTCTCGCGCGTCCTCCTCCTCCCTCGCCTCCCTCCTCTCCCTCATCTCCCTCTTCATCTCCTTCTCACGGCCATCCACGACTGAATGATGCATGAATTCTTGGAACTGAAGAATCACTCGGCACTCGCTCTTCCCGACTCACTCTAGCATCATTATTTCGAGAGACGCGCCGAATCTCGGCTGCCACGACTTAAAGATGTTTGCCGGGATTACGTGAGAGTCCCGCGGACCAAGTGGTCCGAGACTATCAGCCTCCGAATTCAGTGGGACGAGGATTCAGCTCTAGTCCTCGGCGACCAGAGTACTCGGGAACAAGAGTAAATCAGGGCCAGAATTGTCCGATCTGCGATACTCGGAAACCTTGCCGACCAAATTAACGTGGTGTCCTTTAAATTAGCGAAGCTTTCCGTAAGAAGGCTTTTCCCAGTGCAATTGGATGTATTGGTTTGAAACTAACGCGTCCGTATCTCACTTCCAAATGCTGTGAAGTTAACGTTGAGTGAGCGGAAATTCAAATAATGTCGCCGGCTAACTATCGTTGGACGAAGCGTCCTATTGCGTTGGATATCTTTTAAATTCTACTTTTGTTTTTAATCTTTGAGAGTGCAGGCTCGAGCCGTGGTAATGGCATTTATTTTTCATTAAAACAGCTCTCGTGATACTTTTAATGGACTACAATTCTAATTACCCTTTTGTAGAAATGGGTTCAACCAGTATCGCAGCATGAACTCCGTGTCCGCGGAGACTCTTTAATATCCCAGGGGTGAAATTCAAGTAGTTCACGTTCGCCATGTTAAGGCCCTTGAACATTTGACGCTCCAGACTGGCGATATTTGACTTACCATCAAGTGTAACGCGTCAGTTTTCCCCGGTGCAGGAAAAAATGCGGGATGATAGCGATCTCCCTTCGGAGAGCGAGTTACCATGGACGAACTGACGCGCCCCTGTTATATTTTTTGTATCAGATACGTGTGCAAATGGGGCCGGCAGAACTTGAGGTAAATTTTGCATGGAAACGTCCGAGGTAGTTCAAACGGCATCACAAAACCGAAGTGCACACGTACACACACGTGCCCATCATGGAGTTGGAGAGTGGGTGGACGTAGCCAGACTTTCGATGCTGAAATGTGAAGCCATTCGAACTTCGGAATTTCGCCCCCGTGCTGACCAAAGTGCGATCATAGATAACTTATCGATTCCCCATGATGCATGGAAGTTGTGGAACGACGCCGAAATTTTTGGCCCGCTCGCCGCGAAACGATTATGATTCCCACTTGGGTTAAAAAGCAACTCCTCGTCGTTCTAGTTCAGTATCCAAAAAAATTCGATTCAAGCATTCTAAAACGTGGATATCTTGTCGACTCGCATAATATAATGAAAACAGTATTAAATTCTACTTGCAATCTTCTGAATTAAAATGTAATATTATGTGAGATATTAAAGTGTGATAGATTACGATTAAATACCAGAGTAATACTAGGTAATAATAATAAATTAAGCAGTACACAAAATAAAAGAGGTCGATTCAGCGCGCAATGTCTCGTTAAGTCTGAATTTCCATCGAATTTCATTGCTCTAAGAGCGAACTCGACGCACTCTGGCCGCCGGCAATCGCTAATAAAGTCGTCGGACGGAAAAAGTGCATTATTCAAAGCGTTTCCATTAAAACGTACAAATGGACGCCTTTGACGGACTGTATGCATGGAAATGAAAACAAAATAACAACGAATCCCCGAACCGTTAAATAATCAGCGCGCATCCGGACACGCCATTCCCACAGAATGCGCGTGACGCGCTTCATATGGCTGACTTCGCAGCCAAATTAGTTTCACTTTGAGTATTCCAACATTCACACCAATACATGAATATATTTCTTTTTCACGATCCTTCTGTACAAATAATTTCTCAATTATTTACAAACATATCTTATAAAACTAACAATTACTATCCTCAGTCGCAGAATCCTAATTTTTTCAGTTTCAACGTACGATGACAGATTGAATCGGTTTGTGTGCCGATTTCCCATGGTTCCCAGCTGGCAAGGAGGAAGTAAGGAGGAGCGGACAGGAATATTGCCGACGGCGGTGGCAGCCGAAATTGTTTCGCGTCTCGAGTGCAATAAATTCTATTGCCAATTATGTCGATAGCCATATATGCGCGATGGTGGAATTCATGATCCAAGGTGGTGGGGGTTAGGAAGGGCACGCCGAATCCAATTTCCTAGGGGCGGCTGGCACTCCCCGAGGGGAGGAGGCGCGCCGCCGTGGCAATCTTTGAACCTAAAATATACTTTATGCTCGCCGTAAAAAGCGGAAGCGGAAAATTTCTCTCCTTTCGACGAACTTTCGAGCGAGAAAGTGAGGGAGAAAAACAGATAGACAGCAAAGGACAGAAAGACAGTTTGATGGGAGCGAGAAGGCTTGAGTTGTGCTTCTCGCTCGTTCTCTCCTTGCCTCTCTTTCACTGGCAGCCTTTTCCGAGTCTCGACCTCTTCCCAATTCACTCGTCGCGGAAACCGAACTCTACCGCTTCTTCCGTCGTCGGAAGTTCCAAGTTAAACAAAGAATAATTATCGCCAGTTGATTTCTATTTGGCTGCGGCTCCCGACCGCAGCCCAAGGGATTTCCTGTCGTCTGGAAATCGAGCCAAGGAGCACTTGTTCATCAATTTTTCACTGATTACTTAGTAATCAGTTAATTGGTTTACACAACTCCACCTCTCCCCTCTTCTCACGGATTAGTAACCAGCTGGATATCTTATTATTCGAATTAGCATTCGAATCTCAGCTCTCTTATAACCTATAATGCATTCGACCCCATTCCATCGATTTTTCAAGTCTGCTTTTTCAACTCTTGCTCGTATGTCATAAAATCTATCGCAGTGATTCAGTGAAAAGTAGTAATTTATAATGGAGAATAAAGAATGAAGTGTTAATAAAAAGGGAAGGGAATATCCAGGGACGCAGTTGGATATTGAAGTACGCGGAAGACACATTCCCTGGAATAGCTGGAATGTCAAATAACGAGGGGTAAGCCTCGCGCGATTCCAATTCTCGGAGCTACTAATTCAGACATTTCCGCGAATCCATAAAGCCGAGGGTTACCAAGGCTCATTTATCGTCATTATTCTTCGGGGCGAAGAAACGCCTCGACAGTGCTGTCGGGCACCGCCTATTTCGAGTGGGAATATTCTCCGTGCAAGTAAAACAGAGAAACGGGGAATGGCAGAAATGAAAAAGGACAGGGCTCGGACGCATAAATTAATTCGAAATGAGAATGAGGAGACCCTTTTTCCCCTTCGTGGTGTATCGGAGCGATAGAAAGAGAGGGGGAAGGGAGGGGGGACTTCGTTTCTCCTCCTCCATTTCGATCGAATTAAAGCTCGGACTTGAATTATCGATTTGGCGGTATTGGGGGCATTGATTTGAATACATTTCCACTGAGGTCAGTGCTTCGCTTGATGATCGACATCCATTTCTGTAAATAATGCATCCACCACGTTGTATTTTCCTTATCTACAAATTACACTCGACCGACCTTTCGACAATAGATTCTTTTTATCTGTATATTGAAAGTGTCACATCAAAATTTCTATAAAAACTCTTAAATTTAACAACAAAAGGACACAGTATTGAATTCTTGACACTATACGCTAGTAGTGTTAGTCAAGCGAAGTCAGACATTGAGAGTGGTTGAAATCGCATCCTCTTCGGAACTGGGAAGAAGCGTCGGCTGCAGCTGCCCGAGCTCAGAGAGAGAACATGCTGACCATAAAGCTTTTGCCGTGTAATCTCAACGACTTTATAGATTTGTAATAAAATAACGCATTAAATCAGCCGCATCCCGATTGATTGGGAGAAGAGGAGGCCGCGGTGGCTAGGCGGAAGCTGCGTGCCCGTTCGAACGGAGCTTGATAGTAGCCTCCAGCCGAGGCGACCTTTATTATCCCGTGTAACGGCCACTAAATATTGGATAGCCCTTCGCGCAAACACAGTGAAAATCCTGTGGCAAACTTGGCTACTCTATGCTATTCTCTCTCTCTCTCTCTCACTCTCCTCCATGGTGGTTTCGGGAACTTCCGTCTATTTCCAAAACAAACCCCTGCGCTCAGGAAGCAGGCGGTCCCGGCTACATTCGTAAAATATTAATCCGAAGTGTTTTGCATCGTAAATATTTCCAGTCTCTCAGGTTCGCCTTTATGGATCCGTGATACAAGCCGCGATACGTGCGCACGTGAAACTTTGCTCGTAAAGCTTATGTTTATTAACGGGGCAACATAGGCCGAGATTTCGGTGCCCGACGAGTAGCTTCTCGGCCGATGTTACCCTGATAAGTATACATGCTTCTTCCCCGATCCACAAGCGGATTAGGAATCTCGCAAAGTTTCAGAATACATTAGTGGCTGATTTTTATGCTTTGTTTGGATTACTAAGAATTAATATTCTTGTGAAAATCCAGTTTGAAGATTTATAATGAATTCATTTGATCGTCTGGATTAGATGTTAGTTTGAGAATAATGAAACTAGAGAAAGGAGAACAATAAGACGGGGCCCCAATTTACGTTGATGTTTATCCCTGAGTCATAGAGAAGCCCATAGATTAACCTTAACCATAGAGAGACGGAGACACGCCGAAGTGATTGGCGTCAAAATAGTGCAGGGGGGAATGGGAAGCACGTGGCGAATCTCGCGTTCGACTGCGTCTGGGATCCTCCGGCGATCATCCTGTAATCCCAGGCAGGGTTGGGGAGAGCAGCTAGGTTAGGAGGGAGCATCGTCTTGCTGTTTACAGATTCCAGGGGGAGAGGCGTGTCGCCAAATAGAAAGCGAATGGAAGGGCCGAGCCCGATGCTCGGGCTTCTCGAGTCGAGCGAGCGGAATAAATTCTTGTATCAAGATTCAAATAAATGCATTCGAAGCCGCGAGCAAACCTTCCTTGCGTGCTGCTCTCTCGCAGTGGGAGAACTCGTGTGGCTTGCAATACCTCGCAAACCCGAGACCAGCATCCGCAGCATCCGAGCGAGAGCCTCCGCACACACCATACAACCATACCACACGCCTTTTCCCGTTTGTATCTTACTACTCTGCGCCCCGGTAAGATCTCTTTCCTCTCCCACCAACCACTCACCCAACCGTCTGATCCCCCCCACGGGAATAAAATATCCCACAGGAATTTCTGGAATACCGAGTCGGTGACACGCACATACATAGACTCGGCTCTGCGATCGTACGTGCGCCAGAGTTGAAACACGCGAGATCCTCGTGCAGTGAAATGTCAGCCGATATCTCGAATCAATGTCTGCGGATTTTAATATGCGCATACGTGCAAGCTGTGTTTCCGGCATTCTTTTAATTTCAGCTTCGATCCAGTGAAAGCTCGCTCGCACTGGAAAAATGGCGCGCTCCTGCCGATTTGCATGCCATAATCGTATCGTAGCACGTCGCGCGATACGTTCACGTTCCGAGTGAGCTAATACCGTATGTTTCGCATTGCAATCTCCCGGGGATCTTTATTGTCCGTTATAACAGTTCGAGTTACCATTTATTGAAAAGTTGTCTGGCATCCGTGCTTGCAATTAGCTCGAGAGGAATCGGGGAAGTGATAAATGTACATTTGCATCAACTGTTCTGATTCTGTTTTTATCTCAGAATAAACTGGTGCGCTAATAATAATAGTTGATGCTGGCGGAAGAAAAGAAATCCGATGAAAGTAAGAAATAGCTCCCTCGTAAAAGTAATAGAGGAAAAGCTTTATGTCAGCACGTCGAATGATTGGTCTCGCCCGTCGGCCGCTTGCGAATTTGAAAAATTCGCAAAAAACGAAGGGAGCGACTAAGTTTCGAGCGCTTTCATTCTCCAAATATTTGTAAAGCTTTGAAACTTTTCTGCTTCATAGAGTCGACCTGCCTTCTTGCGTTCCTCCTTCAATTGATTTCCTTTTCCTGGTGCGCCTTCTTTAGGGAACTCGCCAAACTCTGCCTCCTCCCCCGCTTCACTTCCCCTTCAAAGGAGACCTCGGCTTCTCTTCCTCCCAAGGAATTCATTGAATAAACGCTGGTATAACTAAACGGTCAATAGTAGAAAAATAAGGTTGCGTGAAATGCCACTGAAGCAATGCCGAACGACTTTGCTCGGCTGCTTTATAACCATGACTGACAAACAAAAAATAATCGGCATCTCTAAACTACTTGACATTCAAAATGAAGTTCTTACCACAAGAAAATAAATACTCAAAGAAGTTCACGGAGTAGTAGAAGAAATGAAGAGTAAATACATGTTGTTAAGATACCGAAGACGATGCCAGGTGGAAACAAGATTCTCTCTAGTCTGTAAAAAGCCGTCCGGATTCCATGGCCGTTCTGCCGCTCGATCTAGCAGAATTTCAGTTGACGTAACTTCAAAGCCACTTAATCCTCTTAACGAAGCCATATCGAGGGACAAGCTGCTAGGGGGTCTCGCGTCTTAGCCCTTCGTTATTTCGGCTCCTCTTGAAGTTAACCTCAAGGGGCGAAAGGGAGACAGCCGGGGTATGAGAGAGAGAGAAAGCAAGAAAGCGAGCGACCGTTGGAGGAGATGGTTCGAGGAACCTGGCCAAGTTTACGTGGGTGCACGGGCCATCAAGACGCTGCTCAATAGATGCAAACTTTAACGGAACTGCTCCAGTCTCAATTCGTTGTTAACTCTTAGTCGCGGCGAACTTATTTTAGTTACACCATAAGATAGCCCGGCATCATCGTCGAAGAAATAACGAGCTCGATGTGTAGCCACTCGATAACTCGCAAAGTTCCTGCCTGCACATGCCCCGCGAGCTACTTGCCTGCCTGCCCCCGCCTCGATTCCTTAAGAAATCGCCTATTTGTACTTGTGCAAGTTCAATGTTGATCTGTTCCATTGCCAATTTGTCCAGGGAAAGTCCACAGCCAAGTTCACCATTGTTCTTTTGTATGGGCGCACTGGCAGTATGCTCAACCTTATTATAGTAGAGTGCTAAATGCGGTTTCATCTGGGTAAATGGAGTTATAGTAAAATGGTGAGAATATGATGTGGCTTTGATTCAGAGGTGCAGCAAGCCGACAATAAAGAACCGGGTATAATTGAGGAGGGTAATTAGCGTTTTGCACGCTGAGCGCAAGATAATGGTTGATGAGCTAATCGTACGAGTTCCGGGTAATCTGAGAAACACCATTGAAAAGTCGTAAAGGACGAATCCAATTACCGATGGAAAATGGCGGAGTGGATGGGATCACGAAGAGAATGAAATGGGGTTTGGCGAGGAGGAGAATAAAGATTCTCGCGATTGCTCAAGATAGGGGTGGATCCGAGTCCTGATTGAGTGCCGGTCATTCAGTGATATAAAGAATATAGCCGACGTTACGACCCTCTGTGTGCTCCAATTTACAAGCAGACATTTTATTAGATCAGGATTCCGCGTGCTAATTTACGATCCTCAGAAACTCGGCGAACGCTCGCAAGCAATATATTTCATATGCATTCATTGAATCTGGAGACAAAACCCCGAATAACGCACGTCCAAGCCCCACAGAAAATTTCAGAACATCACTGTCCAAGTGGTTGACTTCGAGAATTTCATAATTCCAGGCGAAGAGGTGTGTGTATCAGAATTGCTCTCTGTTTATTTGTTGGTAAGGTATCACATTACGCGTGCGAGAACCCGCTTAGATTAATTTGTCCATGCGCAGGTCGGCGTCTCTGCCAATTTTCGCCAACCACTTTTGGCCAGGATACGCGCGAGAGCGAGGACGGCAAGTTTGCAGTTTGGACTGTCATGACGGCGGAAAAAACAGTGAAGCCATGCGACATATCGCAGAGCGAGAGCGTCGAGTGGGAGAGGCAGAGAGGAAGAGAAAGAGAGAAAGTAGGAGCCGGTAGGAGGGAGGGTACTGCCAGGAATAATGGCACTACGCTCTAATTTCACCTGAATTATATTCTTCAGGCTGACTCTGGCTGGCTGGATGGCAAGCAGGCCTGTTTTACCTTTGAAATGCGAGCTCGCCAGACGCGACTTAAGCGTACCTCCACCAGCCACGCATGTTTTTATTGTCTCTCGCGAGCGCACTCTCTTTTTTTCTCGGCTTTTTGTTCCGCAGCGCTCGCGAGCCTAACTACCGTCAGCCACCCTCTGGTTGTTAGTGGACCGCTAGTGGATCCTCGTGCAAATTGGAAATTCTCGCTGATCCCCAGTTGCCATTTCAGTAGGACAATGAGCAATGTAATGAGTATTGAAATTGATATATCTTCCACTTTTTCTTTACTAAAGTTCTCACAATTCAACCTGTTCAGTTTATACGTTGCGTTTGAGAATTAGCAGTGTCGAGAGTCTATCATAAAATAGAGAAGAGATTCGAAACTGTTCTGCAGCGTCTTATATCGAAATAGCAGGTGGGCCATCGCTGCGATGTCTAATCGAATCTCAAGCCACACCGCTGCCATAAACCTCTTATCGAAGCTTGGCTGAAATAGAGATTTCAAGTTTCTACAAAATTGTTGAAACCACTCGAAAGCCAGCACACTGCGCGATCTCGTCAATGTAAACACTCCTGACTGGACATCAAACATTTTCCATATCCAAACAAGAGGTCATGTTCAGGTTTGCAGCAAACAGTGTTAAAAGCAGTGCAGGTAGATCACATTTTCCAGAGAAAACGAAGCTTTAAACAGCACTTTGAGTTATAAAATCAAATCCGCAGGATACACTTAAACCATTCGCCAATCACACATATACTTTATATACATAATTCCAAAATATTGCAAGTTGATGATAAAAATCAGGAAGGCAGTCTACTCGGAAATGCAATAGTCGTGCGAGGAGATAAATCGACGCTGTATTTGGCGGTGTGGCAAAGCGAATTTCCCGGTGAAATCGCGCGAAATCGCGATAATCAGCGGGCCGTTATCGTGAATCGGCCGAGAATCCCTTTGTAATCGCATGGGCTCTTCCGCCCCCTTCTCCACTGCCACTCCCGGCCGGCCGAGTAGGACAGTGGGCAAAGCAATAAATACCTTATTAAAATTACCATAACCATTGGGCGTCGGCGCAAAGCCGAGCGGGTAAAACGGCGTATTTTGCAGTTAATTTTCCACTTATCTAGGGAATAATCTCGCCTACGCACCCCAGACCAGCTAGGAAGCAGCAACCCTTGCACTACTCGGGTCGAGGTGATGGGGTCGAAAGGGGTGAATCGGTGAACGCACCGGGGCAAAAAGGGTGCGCTGGTAATCGCGCCTGGCTATGAGAGCGTGTTTCTGCAACGACGCCAGCGCCATCGTGTCACATTATATTTCCAAGTGCATTAATGAGCGCCCGACAACCACCCTGGCACTGACCAAAGCCTTCCTACAGTCATTCGCCGTGAGAAAGCATCGACCATTAGGGGAATACCCTGATGCCATGGGAACTTAGTTAATTCATTGTTGCTTTCATTCAGCAACTCGTTGGGTTTTCATTACCGTTGGTACTTCTTTGAAAAGAGGACTGTAAGAAAGAAGCAAACCTTTCTTTTCTTTAAAAGAAATAGCACTATCACTAATTACATAAAGTCACATTTCTAACATACAATTATAATAATATTAAATGCATAATTGACAATCGGAACCATCTTACAGATTTCCTAATCAATAGTCAGGCACTTACACAAAGTTCTCGACATCTAGCAAAAGTCTGGAAGATTAAAATTGCGAACGCGGAGAAAAAATGAGGTGATAATTATGTTGCTTTCGCTAAAGATAGAAGTAAGGTGACGTTAAGACGGGGAAGACGGAAGAGGGGTTGTGGGGAGACGAGGGTTGGAAAGTCGGGATTACGCGGCAACGGGTAATGCAATATCGTATTACCGCAGGATCCAAGGAACGTTCAATATTCCGCGCGTGCGGAAAAGGATATTTACTGTTTCGTGGCCGCGTATTACTGCGCCCTACGATCGTAATAAAGCCGTTTACTGCTTTATTGCTCTTCCTCATTCTCTCCCTCTTTCTTTTCCCTTCGACCGACCTTCTTAGTCCCAAATGTGCGGAGAGTGAATTCGAGAGTAAGACTGCATTTGCATAGTATACTCTCTTTCACGCAGCATCTCCTGAGCGATGATAAAAATGCGACTCCTCAAAAAGAAGGTGAAGCTTAGCACGGATTTTTCTTTGTCTCGCGTTAGACTTCCGGCGTGATGTGCCTTATTATTCTCCCTTTACGTCTGCGGGATTACTATTCTCCCTGAATATAGTATTGGGTTAAGGCCGAGCCTCCCGTAAATCTCAAATGCCCCCCAGTGCTTTACGACTTTTGTTGCCCCGTAATTATGACTACTTATGAGGCGAGAAAAGTTCCTGGTTACGGCCACCCTCTATTCGACCGGGGAATGTACTTTTTTAACACTTTGCATTATGATGAACTAGTTGGTAATGCTCGGCTGCAATGCGTAATCGAAGGGAAAACTTTGGTGGTGTGAAGTACTGTGCGAGCGCAATGGCTGAATTTGAAATTATGAGCACAGTGCGTATTGTTCGCTTGCTGTTTAAAAAGTAAAACTAGAAGAATTATTAAATGAATAAATATAGGTCTCTTGATTGGAGCTAGAGTTTAATTTAACATTCGAGTGAGCGTGTGTCGAAGGATTTGGGGAACATAATTCACATCGCACAATTCCCTCCTTACGCTGTGCCGCTTAACGTGAATTGGATAATTATGCTGCCTGCACTAAAGTTAAGTAAGAGAGGGTTCGAAATGCGCGCACGGAAATGCACACCGACATGCATGGAGACTCTCCCTTTCGTCGTAGTTACACTTTAGCACGTAGCTACGTTCACGACAGCATGTAGCGGAGCCCGCTTGTAACTGCGAAGTCCAATTTATCCCCCGAGCTCGGGAATCAGAGCACTTGCAGTTCGCACCTGGTGAAATCATTCTCGCGTCGATGTCGGAAATTTACATTCACTTCGACCTGCTGCCTATTGCGCTTCGGATGGAAACTGGAGTAAATTCAATAAGTTTTCGATACTAACAATAAATATGAAGGATCAAGGCGTGATGTAATGAACGTGTAAATCGTATTCTCGAGTATTTAAGAATCGGCGGAAGATTCGAGTCCACTCGATAACGTGTCAGTGAAACATCAAATATTAAATATTAGTGGAGGCGAGAATTGTCGAGTGGCGCGTTTACGAAGGGGGTTAATAAGCGGTTTACCGTGAGAAGTGGAGAGTCCCGGGGACAAGGCGGTCTCATTAATCAGGATCTCGAAATCGAAGCCCACTCTCCCACCGTCTTCTCTCCCTCACGATTCCTTCGAGAAAGAGATTCAGGGGTAGGTAGGTCTTGGATTCCATACCTGCCCTAGCCCAATGGAGTCCCAGGCAACCCTATCCCATCCTTCGACAATTAGTTCGCGCACTCGGATTGAGTGCACTTAGTGAAAAGTAAGCAAACTTCCACACCCTCTCGCTGCGTTCTCCTTTTCCTACGGGGCAGCGAGCTGCACCACTACCAAGTTCGATTCGAACGATAACTTTCCAACCCTTCCTACGCCCTCGATCCACCCGATACTCCAGCTTATTTACTCCAATTTCAATTGTCAAATCGATGGAAATTGATTCTAGAATGTCTTCGTTAATGGTTCTCCTGCTTAGTTTTTCTCAGTTTTATCCACCTTTTACTGTGGATTTTTTCCACCATTACTAACCTTTTGTACTCTGATTTTGTAGAATTCGGAGGGATTAATGGAACGGTGCAGTTTTTCTGGCAGTACTTCTGTTTCAATAACGGAGCAATTGTGGTTACTTGTCCTATCGATCTCTTTAAATACCAAGCTCGTCGACGGGCTATTCCGCGAATGGGTAGCGTATTGCCAATTGATTTATGCTCCATAATTTCCTCGATAATTAAGCAGTCTGGTGAAAGTAGAACGGCGGAGTCGAAAGTAACGCGGCCTGTCACTTGGTGCTTTACGAGGCACCATTTCGCGGGCGGGAAATATATTTTCAATAGTGCCACACTGGGTTACTACGACATAAATTCACCACTCTCTCGCTCACTCGCTCGCACGCCCGGCGAAATTCCGAACGCGGAATTTAAGGGCGGTTTTTCCCCACGCATTTGAATCGGTCGGCGTGGCCCTTAAGAAAGATGGATTCAAAAATCAAGCTTTAATCTCCACTGGCTCCCACAAATCCCCAACCCTTTTGCCTCTTGGCACACCCCAGCCCGCTCGCCCATCGCTCTCTGACTTTCCGGCGATGCTTTCGCTCGAACTCTCCTTACACAGGATCGGCTGAAGGACGTAACTTTTCGAAGTTATTGGGGATTATTGGAGTATTTGGTACGAAAATATACGGAAGTGCAGTCGATCCGATTCCGCTAGTGGAACCCCCCCCCCCCCTAACCACCTTCTCTCCCGCTCTCGTCTTCTATAGCCTGCAGACACACACATAGATCGCCCAGCGCAGCCCACTATAGCCAACACAGAAAACAATGAGCACTCGCCCGGGCGACTTTACTTTCCGCTTTCCTCCGAGTTAACCGAGGACGAAGTCCCTGATAAATACCGGTGAAATGTTACATCGGCAATCGCGCGTCAAAACATTTGCCCTCTTTCCTGAGCGAACGAGAAGACCTATTGATCCCAAGACAAATAGTTGGCTTCTGGTACATTTAAACCGGGCGACAGACGTCTCTCTGAGATTTGCATGAGACAATCATTGGAACATCGGGAGAAAGAGTTGATTTCCAGAGCGAATAGTAACGCTGACGTAGAACCGATGAGGACGAGGAAAGAGTGGCACTGTGCCGAATTATTAGAATTTAGATTGATGAAGCTCTGCCTTCAACGAATATTCATACTTCAGATTTCCCTTCATCCTTCACCTGTCTTTCCACTGAGCTGTCCATTTTCCTTGCTCTTTGAATACGGCATTCTTCCTGGTTCGTTTCTTACCTGCTTGGATCTGCCAAGATAAGACTCCCCGGCGCACTCCGCTTTCCCGTTTACAAAGATTTCCATGCCGACGCTCTTTCCAGCTTTTTCGCCGGTAATTAATCGCTCCGACGTTCACGCGGACGTCTGTGCGAGCGGTAAAAACTGCCGCTCCAGCATCTAGATCACCCGGAGATATCTTCGAACGACGGCGTATAAGGGGGTGGTAGTGGAAGGGCTGGCCGAGGAGAGAGCGACACTTAACGCGCAAACTTTTGCGGCTTGAGAGGGGAAGATGGATCTGATAAATGTTCGATAAAATGCCAGTTGGTCCGAGGACCAGCGTTTTGACGTAGACAGGAACGAGAAACTTGGCCAACTCCTTCTTTAACCTCTCGATAAAGTACAACAGGCTAAACTGTTTTACTGGGGTGTTGCAAGCCTGCAATTTCTGTTGATCTACAACTTTTCGACTTGTACTTCATTTCTGGAATTTACTGCAATTCGACCATTGTACACCTTAATTGGAGTTGGAGGCCTTGGGAATATCTATGTCTTGATATCATTTTCCTTTTTATTCGAATTCTCTTGAATAGAAGATCCTTTTTGCGTGGCGTAAGCAAAATGGGAAGAAAGCCTGCGGCCATGTATAAGGTCATACCGACAGACCTAAATTTATTTCATCGGCGGCCTTTCATTATGAGGGAGCTTCATTAAAGGGAGGGTTTACTGTGCCCCGGGCTACAGATGACAGGCGTTGAACGAAGGACATCGGAATTACACGTAAATTATATGGCTTAGCCTGTATGTCATTATCGGTATTACACTGGCTGTAAATATAAATTCAATTAATAGCAATCGATTGCATTAAACGCGAATCACACTGCCGTTGACTGCCAGGCAATCTTGTTTACGGAGTTGCGCGTTAATTCAGTTGGTAATTAGAATCCATCAGCGCACGCTAAATTAATTTTATCCCCGTGCCTACCCACATACGCGTGTCTCCGCTACACATACTTGAAATGCAATTCTACAAAGATGCGATGCGACTTCTCTTCACTCGAAGAATTTTAAAACACCCTCCATGAATAAGACTTTAAAGAATGAAGGGTTTACACAACGTTACACAATAATGTGTTGCAGCATAGTCGATTAATGGCGCATAAAATCGATAACCAGAGTTCGAACAATGAGTGCACGAGCGTAGGATCGCGTGATGTTTGCCGCGCGTTTCCATTTCTGCGTCAAGTAATCGGGCGTTTATCTGGCGGCGCCGTAGGTGCCGGGTGAAGCGGTGAGAAGGGGAAAAGCACGAGAAGCACGAAAAGGCACGAGTGGCTTTTTTTAATCGGTTGACGGCGATCGCGGAAACCGCGTACACCAAGGTGAAAAATGCAGAGGCGCGAGCGGAGATGATTCCGATAAAAGTAATCGCCGCGGGCATCTGGCCGGTTCGCCGTGCGGCCACACCGGCCGAATAAAGAGTACGAAATTGATAGAACCAGCCGCTCTCGCCTTCCTAAAGGCTCCAGTTCAGTCGACTGGACACTATTCCACTCATTCGTATCTAGCCCGTCTCGCTTACCTGCTTCGCCAGATCGATTCCGGTTACCCCGCAGCCGTATTTGTAAAGGGAAACGCCTGCCTGTACCCGATATTAATATCGCCGGTCCCATTGCCACCCGTAAAGCCCTCCTTTTGAGAAAGCTCCCGACTAATATAACTGCACAGCCCTTTCGCCAGTTTTACACTTATTGCGCGTGCACCTCGCTTTCTTAAATATTGCCAGCTCTCACAAAAACCCTGTCGAGCGCATCGTTCTGTTTAAATTTACACTGCGATGCCTTGCAGACGTATTTGCATATTGAAAGATGGAATTAATATTGCTGGTATCTGTGATACGTGAACGCTCCCTTTCAATACATAGAAAGCTACGATGAGTGATGGACTTACGTACGTTTGGAAATGCGGCTTGTTCTGGTTTTTACAATCGTGTATAGAATGCCCGAATTTTTGTCGAGCATTCTCATAAAGATTTCAAGCTTAGCCTGTCAGTAAGCAACGCCGTCGGCCATATATTCGAACGTCCATGCTGTCTGGAGGGGTGTAGCTGTCCATCGGTCGAGTAGGAGGCCCTCCCGCAATAAATCCAAACTTACTCTTTATCCTATCTATGTTTTGTCCCGGGGTCCTCGGAACCCGGCCATTGTCGTGACAATAAAAAGAGAGCGAGTCCGAAATAGAGAGAGAAGTGGAGGTCCAGGGCGAAAGAATGACAGAAAGAGAGGAGAATGGGCAGATATCAAGAGAAAGAGGGAAGGTTTGGCAGACGAGAACCGGCAGGAAACCAAGGCGAAAGGGCGAACAAACCACAACCACCCCCGTTTCTCCACACCGCCAATCTCACTCTGTCTCTCTTTCTCGTTTCCTCGCTCTTCCCGCTTCCCGCTCCGCCGATGGAAGTTGAATTAAATTCTGAGATTTATCGCGTCAATAACCGTGCATTAATTTACGATTTTTCGAGGCGCCGCCGCCACCGCCACGAGCACGTAAATCCACGCGATTGTTTCGTGCCTGAACTGAAGCGCGCACCACTGCTCCACCGCCATAACCTATGCCATGGCACACCATACCATAAAATATCAAAACACATAGCAACTTGCAATGCCGCCGAAATGATTCGAAGGTATTTCGGTGGTCTAATATTTTATACTTATTCTCTGGTAATGTTGTAATCTTCAAGAAATATTCATCTAATTGGAAACAAAGTCGATGTACCAAAGGAAACAAGTATATATCGGAAAACGAAAGGATCAATAGAGGAATGTGTGAGCAGTGGCATATGCTATCGGCATGCTCGACATCTAACTTGTATCGACTATTACTCATACTCGGATGTTGGAACACGCTTGGAAGTTCGATCTTCTCTCATCCCCGCGGTTTCGCTGAAAAGTCGTGCGAAACAATGCCGCAATCTGGAAGTATCGCCGAACGCTTTGAGGAACTTTCGCGATTTCGATTAGTTTGGAAAGCGTGAACCGCGTGACTGGGGCTAAAGGATGTACTTTGTTATTCGGTGGAAAGGGATCAGCCTGCTGGATACAATTGTACGCCCGCAAGCTTGCCATCCCTGCTACTTTACTTTGAAGAACTTGAACCCTTTCTCACGCGCAAAAATATGTAGTTGAATTCTGCTATTAATAATGTTTAACACATGCTCCGCTGCCTCGCATTTCCCTTGCCGTGGAAAAGAAATACCCACTCGCCATCATTACTTTTGATCCCGACGGGGCTTTCTTACCACCGCTGCCGGATGCACTCTTTGATCGATTAATTGCACTAATTAACGAAGAAAGTGCGCCGGCCAAGTGAAACTGAAAACGCTGCATGGGGTTGGCGGTAGCGGGGGGCAGCGGGGGCAGTGGAAGGGAACGGTAAGATAAAACTCAAACGAGAGGAGTTGGCGGACCAGAACTTCCTGAAACACGTAATCTTAGCGAGCTTCCCTTTCATCCTCTTTCACGCTCTCTCCTTTTGGCACTCTTTCAGACTTCTTCCCATCCTCCTCCGCCTCCTCCCACCAACCATTTCGTCTTGTTGCTCCTGTAGGAAGGTTCTCTTTCTATTTCACGGACTCATCGCAGTTTCTTTTTACGATTTCATTCGGCCGCGATACCGGAAACGATGTTTACCGGGCTGAGGGGCCTTTTTCAGGCGTTGGCATAACGCGTTAAATCGCGACGCGCCTCTCCATTACACGCGCTTAATGACTCCTCTCCCTATCTCCTCTCTCCTCTCTCCTCTCTCCTCTCTCCTCTCTCTCTCTCTCTGCTCCTGCCCCTCCAGCCCGAAAAGGCCTTTTCATTGAGCCATCGCCAAGAACCAAACACTCAAATACACACAGACGCGCATAGACAAGCACAGGCGCACACAGGCGCATCCTCTGTTGAGAAAAAGTACGGAGAAGCAGCTCGACTTTAATCATTTTAATTCCTTTACAACGCACCCTTCCTTTACCTACTTACTTACGCCGAGACGCTGTGTTTTCCCGGCTTCCTTTTCTTCTTCGCCGCCTCTCTCTTTCTCAACCACCAACCTATGCGCTCCCCTTCTTTCTCTCTCTCTCTCTCTCCCTCTCTTCCTCTCGCTTGATCCTTTGATTCCTCAGTTTTCGGGAATTGTGTGTTGCCGCTGCCATTTTCTTCGGAAGCGCGCTTTCATGACTACAGGCAAGAAGAAAGGGCGAGCGAGCAAGACTAAGTTTCAGCGGTTGAATGAGTGTTGCCTCTTCGTTCAAACGAAGCGCGCCTCTTCTCTCGGCTTTCTGTCTTCTCTTCACAGTTTTTAGCTACCGGATGCAAATGAGTGGAATTGGGCCACTCCTATTCGTATTGCCGCCGCGTGTCTGTCTTCGTGAATGGCGATGTGTTACTGACCGCCCTTCTGTAATGCTCTGGTGTTACAGGGTTTGTGAAATGGAAAGAAATTATTTTCGACGAAGATTAATAACTTTGTTTTGTAATACTTCATTTCATTCATTTGGCGTCTCTAAAATTAAAGTTAGTGGAGGCATTCACTGGCAAGGAAGTATCTTTTTATTGAATAGAAAAGCGATCACAAGTATCCGAAGCACCCTCTGCGTTTGTGGCAGTGTCGAATAGAGTTAAAGTATGAAGTTCGCCATAATATAAGTATCGGAGAAATTTTTCAAGTGATACACTTGGTATGTCAATGTTAACAGTGCGGGGTATCGGCCGTGGGGTTGAGTGTACCCAGAGTGTCGAGGACTTTTAAGAATTTCCGACGATACCTGGTCGAAGGAAATTCGCAGGCGAACTTCGCAATTTCCCTGGTGCCGCGTGCCAAGCCATATCGGGTCGAAAGAATATTTTATTCGTCCTCTCAGTGGAACAGTGAACTGCAGCCTGACGGGATATTCCTAATTTTCTACGCCCGGTATTACTGGAATCTTAATTATGTCCAAGAATTCCAAGGCACATCCTCGAAATCTCCTGTCATTTTTTCTCCCTAGTGCAAAAACAGAGTGGAGTTCACCATCGATATTCCTTTATGTGGCAAAAAAGTAACTCAAGTCCACTAATAGTGGAACCTATAATTACACACTTTAAAATATGTAAAGAATATAGATGTGACGTTACATTTTTCTAACGTTTCGTTATATTTCTGTTACAGAGATTGCAGAGTGGTTAGAGATCCACAGACACAGAAGTCCAAAGGATATGGGTTCGTTTCCTTCGTCAAGAAGGCGGTGAGTTGATTCACTAGCAGTCTAACGAACATTCTGAATAAACATTAGATTTGCTTACTCCTGATTCCGTGGCTAAGATATTAACTAGAATCCACAAGAGAGCCTTAGCCACATTTGTAGAAAATCAACTCTTCTTTCATCTACAGAATATTTAATTCAGCCTTACACTATCTTGGTAATAAATAGTTACGAACTTCTTAGATACCATTAGCATTAACACATTTGCAAACCATATATTTCGTCTTCTCATCAATAACTTCAACATATACTAAAAACTGGAGATTCTTGTCTCATCCCAAAAGCTGTCATGCTCACAATACTCTATCAAACTACTCAAAGTTCCCATCGATGGTGGAAGAGCGGTGTTCCCCGGATAGGAAACCGTTGATTAAATTGGTACGAGGAGACGTGACAGTTTACAACATCATTTCTCGCGATTAGCTCTATTCGCTCTATCGAACACATGCGAGGAAGATAGGGCTAGAGAGGATGGTCGAAACGGAAGGAATGAGAGAGTTAGAGCGAGACCCGCCAAAATCCGCGGCGTAAATCACAGTGAAGTTAGATGTACGGTTGTGAGAAAGAGGGGTGCGGGGTGGCAGGATGAGCGAGAGAAAGAGATGGAGAAGGCGTACGATGGTGAAGGGGTGGTTGGGGTGTTGGTTTGGGGGATGGTAGAGAGTAAAAGAAGGCTTTTCCACGTTTATGGCGGGGGTTATTCGCACGGGCTAGCTGGCCCGAAAGCTCTCTACTTCCACACTGCTCTCGGGAAGGAACATCCTCTCTTACTCACTCTCTCGTTTCCCCTCTGTTTTAATGTCCTATCGATCTGGACCACCAGCCGAACCGAGACACCTGCACACAAACACCTGCACAGCCCGACACACACACGGGCACGGGACCGGTGCTATTACTATTTCCGAAGTATAAATTTTCCGGGTGTCTCCGTTAACCTCGAGGAACACGCGAAATTTTCCGACTACCCCTTCTGGACCAGCAGAGCAGCCTTCTCCCAGTTGGTCTATCTCCGTCGATGCCAGCATCCCTTGCTTGCCCCCTCGCTCTCTCTTTCTCCCCCTCTTTCTCTCTCAGTTGGGCTTGAATCCTTACGAGTTGCGGGCCAGCTTTTCCACCGAGTTGTACTCTGGCTATCGTGTACTCTTCCCCCCTCACTCCTCCTGGCAACCCAGTCGCCTGATACTATATCCTTCGGCCGTCGGATACACCTACGTCTCTGGCAACTGATCACCCCGCTGCCCGACATTCCGCCACTCGTTCGGGAAAGGGAGCAGCCAGCTGGCGAACACTTCTACTCGCTCGAGCTTCGTTTAAGCCGTCATTCCTTGACATAATCGGTTCTCACACACCACCTCTTGTCGGATGTGGAAGATCATCGTGTTTCGCTTGCCTGTCACTTGGTAGACAAAGTTTGCATGCTACTTTTTTATTTGTTGGCTTTTCTTTTTATCGAGAGTGTTGTTATTGAGAATTAGAACTGCTTCTTGTAGAGGGGTTGGAACGATAAATGATACTTTTTCGTGCGACCAGCGGAAGTCGTCTGTAATGTCAAGGCAATTATGCGTCTGTCGGAACGCGAATCTTGAAACAGCGTGTTACCGTAGAAATTTCATGGAGCGAAGTATATAAGCCACCTTGTCACCGGCTTTCAAGCGTGAGATCTATAACGATTCGATATTCATTAAATGCAACCTTCGAGAGTGCAGGCGCGGCCGCCACAGCCGTCGGAGAAATGGGATTCCCGCGAATACATACATCATAAGTGAGTTCAAGTGTTATACCTGCACTTTTTCACGCTACAATTACCCTACTCTGTCTCTCCCCTCCCCCATTCGCCCTCTCTCGGCGCCCATATTCTGCCGTGCACCTTCGCTCCGCTTTATGAAAATCGTACCGCATAATTCGAGCTCTGGGAATCCAAGCAAATGCCAGCCGTCCCAAGAAGACGTTCGCATTATCGCGAACCAATATTTCCAGTTGCTTCTTGTTCCTTCGATTCGTTCTGTCACGTGTTTCTCTTCCGCTGAGTGTTTTTCTAGAGCAGCGAGATTGCTTTTTTATATAAAGTTTTTATTTCTCGGGGTCGAAGAAATGACACTGCAGGAATGATACTGCAACCCGGGTGGATTACGATCCTTTGACGAAACTTCGTTCCCGGCGAGGACATTCCACTCAGACTCGTCGTTTGCTAGGCGAATGGTTTCTCGGATGCAGGATTAGCAAGCTGATTGATTGGACCGGGAAAGCGAGACTGTTTTGTTCGTGGGAGATTTCGAGATTGCGCGGCTTGTACCCGAGAGACGAATCCCCGCATCGCACGAAGAACCCCATGGGATCCGGATTTAAAATGAATCTCGATTACCAATCCTTTAATTGAGGATCGTGATGCGATTGTAAAAGTGTGCGCGCCTCCGGCAAAAATCTACTTAATTATTCAATAATTTCAGTCACACTCGCCATGAATATCACAGATTCGGATATAGAATTGTCTCCATCTCTTCTTCTTGGGCGATGGGCTTGAAACCCCAAGTCCAAATCAATAACAAGATTACGATGGAAGATAAATTAATGCAAATCTCCCGTCGATCCTGCTCTCCTTCTGGAAAATATCATTTGTGTGACAATATATCAGGTGCTCCGATGAGGGAGATACTCCGCTATTGGACGCGACCGATCACGTTCCTACCAACCTACCAGGCCTGATTGGGGACACTTATCGGTCTCCCATTACAGAAAATAACAACGTTCGATTTATCGATCTGTCAGGATAACTATAATGAGTATGGAGCTTCCATTATTGGAGCGAGGGCTGGAGTGAAGTGTTTAAAACACCGAGTACCCCGTTGCATCACTGACAAAGATAGAAGTACTAAGAATGGGGACGCGGCCTTCGAAGTAGGCCGCAAATCCAACGTGGAAGAAACATACAAAATACTGCAGAAAAATAAGCAGGAGATCTACAAGAAATTGACGCGTTAACAGACAATAAAAGAGCTCACATCTGTATTCGAATCAGGAGCGAGGTCAAATGGAACAACGCATAGACATAACTTGCCAGGGCGTCCCATGCTCGGAGACACGTTCACAGGTGCATGCAAAAGGCGTGCATAGATATCGATATGTAGGAAAAGCAATTCTCTGTTATTCCGGCTCCATTTCTAGAGGAGGACGAGCCGAAACGCGACCTCATACTCCTCGTGATCTTCCGAGCGATCCCCATCTCATTCTCTTCCAGTTCCACTATTTCTCCAGAGTTTTCCGCTTACTCTCCCCCATTCTTTTTAACCCTAGCTTCGTCTGTGTCGCCATGAATGGTGTGGTGGGACGTGTAGGGGGGTTTTCTGGGCCGGTACTGGCTGCCCTTATTTTTCATAGGGATCGCATAATGGACGCACGGATCGCCGGCTACGTTGGGCTTGTTTTGTGTAGGCCTCTCAAATGGGAGAGCAAGAGGGACAAGGGGGATGCTGGCCGAAAGAGAGAGAAAACGTCCGTGCTATTCCGCTCTCTCGGCTAGCGGCAGTTTCGTGACTATTCTTTACCGTGGAAACGGATTCCAAAGGCTGCAAGAGGCACGCCGAATGTCCTCTCCAGCTTCCATCCTCGGCAACCCTCTCCTAACCCCCTCGTTCCTTGTCTTCTCTTCCGCGCAGAATTATATGGCGAGGGTCCGAGGGTCCACGGGAGTTTGCGGGAAACTACGAAATACGTGTCCCTTCGATCCCCCTGGAAGGATGCTGCTATGCCATGAGACCAGTGGCTAGTATCGTGTAAATTGATCGGACTGACTGTCGGATAATACGCCTTGCGGTATTCCTATCTTTGCACCAATCCTCTGCTCTTGTATTGGAATGCTTAGAGCCCATTCTCAAGCAACTATCTAGCCTTGTTCCGCTTATATAGAATGCCAATTTTCTTAGGTACGCATTGGAACACATTTCTCTCTCGCCTCTTGGATTGGAGGTCTGTTGCTTTAGAGAATAATTCTATCCTGTAATAATACGTGTTACAACCGAACTAGTTTCCTTTTGTATAATAATTCAGAGATCACGTTTAGAATTATAATAGTTTCGACTCAATAACCTCGAAGTTGAACACTTCAATATTAGAATATATTGGGAATGATCGAGACAAAGATGTTAGTCGAAGAGTTAAAATTGAGACTGGACACAGTTAGTAATCCAATAAAAGGGAATCCTTGAAGGAATGCGGCAAGTATAAGTAGGAGCACAGATGCAGGTTGCTCGGTCATATTTACATAGGGAAAAATAGGGAAGATAGGTGTTCGTGGAGGGTGTCGCAGACTCACGTATGTACGTAAGTATTTATTACCGCTGTTCCTCGCGGGCCCGCTCTAATAGACCACTTTTCTCAATCCACTCGCGAGCGCGCTATGCTTCCGAAACCAGAGCGGAGCGGTAAATAAAAGTTACGACTGCAGAGCCCGAGTCTACTGCATCTTGCAGCCACTAGCCTCCTCCCTACCAACCACTACCACTAGCATCACTGAATCGCTGCTCCTACGCTCTATCAGCCTTTTTGCTCATTCTACTTGCTCGATCTCCTGTGAGACAAGTTTCCCTTCTTACCCGGATTTGAAGCGTTGTTACTACCGGATTACTATCACGTTTTTCGACTGGACAAACAACTAAACTCTCTCATTTCATCCAATTTCTGATGAAATTTTTCCATTTAGATTTTATATTCAAATCGAGGCTTGATGATTTATTCTAGAATATATTTAATATAATTTCGTATAAATATCTTTTGATATCTAAATGAAGAAGTGGGGACTATTTAAAGATTTTTAGTGAAGAATTTTGTTTTCCTAATGACACTAAAGGGAATAATACTCCAGAGGCGGTAAAACCTATGGTTGATTACTTCACATCGTGGTGTAATTTAAATTGGAGAATACAACTCACTGGGCAATCGATTGTCGGTAAAAGCAGTAAAAATCCCGGGGAAAATGGCGCCGGTGAAAAGTGAGCGGGGAGTGAAGCGGGAGAGCGCTGTATCCATTGGGGACAGAATTTCGGGCGGGCATTACGTGCAAATAGACTGTGCACATTGCAGTATGTAGATTATGTGTAGAACGTTACCGGTTGCCCGCAAAACTGTGCTCGAATTTCACGCACTCTCTGGAACCGGGCAGAACGACGCGTCAGAACGAAAAATCGGCCCCGACAAAATTCCCCGAGAATTTCAATTCCAAGCAACATTAAACCTAGGCGAGAATTTAGTTCAAAAGGTTCACGCATTTATCAATTAGATTTTGACAAAATATTCATAGAGAAGTTGATATTTATTCTGCCATTGTTTGACCTTTATAAAAGGAAGTAGCAAGCAGTGCTAGTACATAGTTCAGAGACACTGAACTTGCGGCGATGTAGAAGAGGATTACAAGGAAACTTTTGTTATTTTTACAGGAAGCAGAGAGCGCCATCGGTGCCATGAATGGGCAATGGCTCGGAACCAGAAGTATCCGGACGAACTGGGCGACCCGCAAGCCTCCGGCACCGAAATCCGAAGGTAAGTTGAGATTACCAGCCAGTCGAGTTCATAATTCTCAGTTGACTAAAGCTACCAGTATTATACTGCATGATCGACATCAAGAAATATTCTGATTTAACATACAGCAAAAGTAACAACGACACTAGTCACACAGATATACATACATATAAGACGACAGACTCGAATCGTTTGACCTAAAACGTATTGTTCCTTTTCCTAAAATGTGAGCTTTCAAAAAGCTCTCGATTCAGACTGCATAAGTGAAAAGCAATGCGGTCGGAGGGTTAACTATCCGGAAGAACTAACGAGATCCATCTGTATTGGTAATGTCTTCCTAAAAGTATTGTTAGTACTTTTTACTCCCTCGAAAGAAAATCGGTCGTGGAAGATGGGAGGTTTTTTTCGCGAGGCCAGAAATGTGCTTGGGATAGTATTACTTCCGTCTAGCAGGGGTAGATCCGTGGCGACCGGTCTCTTTGAAACGAAGTCCTATCGATGGGTGGCTCGTCTGCTGCGAAAAGCTTCGACAACGGTGCAGCATTCAGGCGAGAGCTTGAAACGGTTTCTGCCCCGGCAAAGCCAGCACTCGCTCTCCTCCTCGTGCTCGCGCTCGAGTGTTTGTTAATCGATACCTGAAGATGAACTCGAGAGCCTTTTTTCACCGGATAGACACGCCGTGTGTCAGACGGCGACACGGAAAGAGCGAGCGAGAGAAAGAGTGAGAAAGAAGACGAAGAGGGTAGATCGCCGCTACGGCGTTTTCCCTACGGTCGCTCCTATGTACTATCGTCTTTGTAGAAGAGCATTGTGATCTCTGCCTCGCTCTCTCACCAGAGCTCTCGAGGGGACCACCATCCGGAGAGTGTTCATCCTCGAGTTCTCGTTGCGACGGCACTGTGAAAATTGTTTGCTTAAAACGTCGCCCCACTTCAGAATCATGTCGAGAAGCTCGAATTCCAGTTTGTCGATGTTGTTCTCCCAGACCAAACGATCGCTTGATAATATTACGGGAAAGCTCGCAATAATTGTTAAATTCTAGATGTTTAATCACTGAGCTCTTCATCCTCGTATGTTTAAATCAGTCTCAAGCTAGATAGGAATAATATTAAATAAATTATGACTTGGCTAATTATTCAATATAAATTTCCAGTGAAAAAATGTGCAACAATCCCGACACATCCCACGTAAGCGATGTGAAAATATCGGAGGGAAAAGCAGTATAAAATAATCGTAGTAACAAAACAGCGCATACGTCGCTGGGAGCTGTTACAGCGTGTGTTCCTTTATAACCGTTTTATTTCGCCTTATTTCGCCGCTTCGCTCGAACACCTCGTTCCACAACGCGTGTTCACTCTAACGAGCCGGCAAGGATTAAGTTTAACGGGGTTTCCACTGGAAAACTATATTTACCGTCCAATGAGAAGGTGGACGAGCACTTGTAACTTGTTGCAGGATTACATCGCTTTGTCATAGATTAATTGGTCATCTCTTATATTCGTCAACATAGTATTCAGTTTCGATAAAGGGGCTTTTATTCGATTATGCTCTTTACGAATCGGACTTATTTTCTGTGTATCTGAAATATATGTTCATCGCATCTTTCCTGTAGGACACACTGCTGACTCGATGCGGCATGCACACGAGTCAGTAGGAAGGCCGGTGAAAATAGGCAGCGCGTTCCCCATTCCTCTAATCGTTATTATCCCTTATAATTAAGGACATCGACGAGAAAAGCTCGCTTAAAGCATAAAACCTTGCTGGCTCTCTCGGTGGCGGAGCGACCGGGCTAAGAATCCAATTGAAGTTATGAACTAAACGCATAATGAGCTTGCTGGGTAGCAGTCCGAGAGGCAAGTAAGTATTATTATATTATCATAAGCGGCTCTTCCGTCCCGGAGGCCACAGGACCTCTTAGTCCGGTTTCCCAGAGCGCGCTCTCTCCCAGCAGCTAATTTCATTCCGCAAGTCTTTAATTAGTATTCGTCGCGGAGCCGGCAAACTTTTTCCCGCGTGCTGGAGAAGGAGGGGCAGCACGCGCTGGATAAAGTCGGCCAGGCAAGAGAGCGAGAAAGAGGATGAAGGCAAACGGTGAGTTTGCGGTATGGTATAACCGGACCGTTCACCCGTATTTGCATAGGCCAAATTCGCGGAGTGTACTTCCTCCGGCTCGTCTTCCTGTTGCTCTCCTGCTCGACCTCCTGCCACCTGGACCACCTTCTGCCCATCTCCACCTCCACCACCCCTCCTTCGCCAGTGCAGCCACTTAGTATTCTCCGGCGCCACACCCTCCTCGCTCACTCTAAATTTCGCGCGGCTGGAAAAATGATTACCCGCTAATGAAATTTCGCCGCGCCCAGCTACGTGCAAATGAAGCTGGCGCGTGAAAGAAACGAGTGCTGGAACGTCTGTTCATGTATATGTGCACGCACTCGCCAACAATGCCCAAGCATTCCCCCAAGAAAAGAAACCGTTTAGCATAGTATGATAGAGTAATATTGTGATGATAAGACTGCGCTAGTATTTTCTGTAATCAATCTCAGCTTGATCTAACGCCTGTCCCGCTTGTGTTTGGTAAAACCACTTATATTTGCAATATGTAAAAAAGCTGCTGATAGCGCGGCAGCATACTTTTCATTAAACCCCTCCCTTCCTTTTTTCAGGCCAGATAAAAAATGCCTCGAATTAATTGCACACGTACACACCCGCATCGCGGACGCTGCATAATTAAGTGGCAAGCGAGGGAAAGTGGGTGGGCCTGGAAATAATTAAAACACAGTTGGCCAATTCTTCGGCAGGCATTTCGGAAGTTGTGTGCGCCCTAATGAATAATAAAGGGAGCGCGCTATTTTTCCGCTATTTTTTCTTCCTAAATAGAACAACTGCGTCAGTGCAGGGATGTCTGTGCACTCAGTAACGAGCCATTAAAAATGGAGGCTTTTTGCGCGCTGACTATTTTATATTTTCCACTGCATCCTCGCCTTCGTCTAAATTGCATTACATGCCTCTGATCAGTCATTCAATTCACACATGAAGCATTTCGCTCGATTGAAACTCGAATTCCACCTGAACCACTTGAATAATCAAGTGAGTTCTCTTGTTGGAGAGATAGATAGAAATTCATTAAGATTAATCTCACGCGAATTAAGATCGTTACTAGCATTCTTCATTTAATTGTTCTCTTAATTGTAACGCACACTGCACGGAATACGCTCCAAGTAACGGTTCAATCAATTTTACGTGCTCAGTTAGGGCTATAACACGCGGCACTTGACCCGGATATTAGAAATTACAGCAGACAGATTAAAAGTCAGCCAGGCATCAAGTATTAATCATTGGACGTTTTCAATAAGGTTCGCCGTAAAACTCTTTACGCTTAAAGTTTGGTAATGAGCCGCGCGATATTAGAGCAGTTTCCTTTACGGTCCATCTGCGACTCCGCCGATTCTTTTATTGCTTTTTGCCGAAATGAGTTTCTCCCGATCGAAATGCGCGTCCCATCACTGCGATACAACCTCCTCGTCCAATAACCGTCGCTCTACGTATTACACATGATACGTACGTGAAGCACTAGTTTTAATTACTTTCACCTTTGCAAACTTCGCCAAAATGTTAGAATTCCACATAAAATAATATTTCATGATTTGTCGATGTCTTTAGGGGCGAAACAGTATGAAATTCTCTTGGCGGGTCAGAATGTTGAGACATTTGCGTTTGGCTCTGCGCCTCTGGTATGTTTTGATGTCGGTCAAGGCCGGTTGCAAGTGGAGCATTAAGCGAGTAAGGCGAATCAGAGATCTTCTTGGCGATCTCACGAGCTTTCGGGCTTTAAGAGGACGCTTTAACTGCGGGCAAGACGTCTGGCACGAGCCGGGCACATTTTTACGTAATCTCAATTGCCATAATCTCAACCGCTCTCGAACAATGTAACACATATATGTCAACGAATCATCTGAAAACGATTGTTGGATATCGCTATTATTTACGACACTCTGCTCACGTATTAGCACGTCGATGACTGAATGTCATATTATATTCCAGGGTATTTTCATTATCATTTAACTTCCACATCTTTTTCACAATAAACTAGCGAATTGTACTTATTCAATGGTAACAGTATGGCCAGTTATATTCAACCAATGATGTTTAATAAACACGTAGTCAGAATGTAGTTTATAGCTTAAAGTTTATTGCCGCTCGTTACTGGTGTGTTTTTGGATATTCTATTCCACCAATCCGAACCGCTGTAACACAATCCCACTGCAGAAACTGTAGCGTCGATCGTGTTCGTATCACGAGAAATGAAATTGTAATGCATTACGATTATTCGATAGACTTTGCCATCGAACCGCAGTGCAGTGGGCGCGCTTGTCAGCCGAGTGGAATTGAACGTTTATAACTTTAATTAGATCGAGTACGAGTCCTCATCAAACGGCGATCATGTGCAGCCGATAGGCGCGATTAGAATTTCAGTTGCCTATTTAACACTGCTGCTCGGTCAATCGTTCGCAGGGATACGGCCGGTTGACAGTTTCGCCCGGACACGTTGCGGTTCGCTACACACCCGATTCATTTAGACATTTCTAACTGCGACGAGCATACAAAATGACAGAAAAGGGCTTTTTATACTTCATATATAAAAAAATTACTGAAGCCTTCGAAATAAAATTAAAACGGGATTCCTAAAAATCCTGAAACTTAGGTGAATTTGATCACAGAGTTAAAGGCAGAATTCATTGGAGAAAAATGTGGGCCGTTTACATTTACCCGGCGAGGAACAGCGTCCTAATTGACCGGAGTAGAACTTTGTGTCCAAGCTCGGGTCGAAGTCCTAAACAAGCGGCGTACTCGAGCGAGGAACTGGGATGCGTGTAAACGGTGTGCTCGATCCAACGTGTGAGCTCTGGTGCACTTTAGTGGCGGTGAAGCGTGGGTCCGAGGCCTGTGTTGGAGGAGGGAAAGCTCCGACACTTCGCCCTAGCAAACGGACTGCCAGGCTTATTCAATGCCCGCACGTCGGCTCCACATCACCGCTGATGGACTGAGCTTCCGGTGCGTTAATGTTGCGTTAAGCCGTGCCTGCCTGCTTCTCGACTCAACCCTTTCTGACCCCCCCGTCACCCTCACTTCCAACCCTCAAATCCTCGACACGCGCGCGCCCCCGTAATTAGATACACTGCGCCCGGCAAATTAGCTTTCCTTGTCGGCACTTGAGTGACTCTTCTCGTCGGGCCAATCTTTTCTCCCGAATTCGTAGAATAAGACTCGCGAAGAAATAACAAAATAAAGAATCATTAGGGTTTTTCGGGGATTAATTAAGACCGATCGTGAGGACGTGTACATAATCCGTTGAGTGTGTTTTGAAAATCACACTAGATCAGGCTTGAGCCGACAAGTACAGCGCATTGCCAATACATGTTTATCTACGCTAAAGTGGTGAAATGTCGGTGGCGACCCATTATAATGCAAATGCTGCAAATTGCACGCGGCTGACGCTCCACTGCTACTGTCCACAGTGTGGTCCACATTGCGGCTGATATTGTGGCATACACGTTCACTCCTCCTCATATCAAAGCACGCGATCGAGTGGTCTAGTCTTATAGACTAGCCAACTGACAACCGAGGTGAGTCCACCGCATAAATAATTCCTGTAATAAAATATTAATACGACATTTCAAACTCTCTCATTACCTACATTCTACCTTTTCATTTTCCTCAGGTAAATTAGTATAACCAGCATAAACTATACTAAAAGAATGGAAATTTCCATAACTAATATAAATTTAAATAAGGAGAGACTTAGAACGATTAATATAAAAGAGTAAACATATATGGCGTAGATGCTGATGCATTGAAAAACGAAGGAAGCCGACAGGGGATGGCACTTAAGGCTGGGAAATGGTAGTATCCACTTACAGGTAGTCCTGGCGGTCGTTAAAGCGAGCAAGTTAAGACGAGGAGTAGACTTACAGAACCCCTTTAAATTCCAAGTCCCAAGGTATAGGGCAGAGGATTGCAAGGTGTGTTTGCGAGGTCGGGAAAGCACTTCCCCGCTTCCTCTCTCGCTTTCAGTGCTGGCCACATATCGGGGGTGCAGTGGAAATCGATGAGGAAGCCTCGAAAAATTTAATCCCCTTTATCTAGCCGCGCGATCGCCGGCGTCCGCGACGCGTTGCGACTAGTTCACGTTTTTTAATGAATTGATGGCGCCAGCCAGATATCAGACCGCGAATGACGTGTCAATAAAACACTCGATCGACCGCCAACTTGTTTCGGCTTATTTTCGCGTAACCTTTTTATAGGGGGATGGGCTTGGCTCGCATCGAGAGAGATGGAAAAGTGGCGTACATCCAACACAGATGAAGCGTACAAAAATTCAGTGAAACACAGTTTTTATTTCATGTTCGTAATTCTGGAAATTCGATGTATTGTTTTTCAATTCGATTCGTTTGTCACTTGATTGTAAGTCTAGAAGTGTAATTTACAGAGAAGTGGAAATTGCATTAATTGAGAGATTCGCTTAGATATAATTGATGATGTAATAGTATTATTTTATATCGATTGACCAGTTGTATAAAAGATGAGTGGTTCGAATTCTTTTTTGATGTTTCCGATAAAATGTGTTGGTGGTGCTTGGAATATTAAAAGAGCATTTTAATCAATTCTGTAAACTATGTCTCATCAAGATCGACCAATAGATTATACTTATATGCTTTTCTGTACACGTATTCGTACTTTGTATACGAAATTAGTGAAAATCTATTCACGAGTCGGCACATTGCGACAGCATGCTTTCAGTTTGAGAGCAGCCTTTCTTGCTAGCGTTGTTGCAAGCTGCCTACGAAAATTCAAGAACTTCCGAAATAGTCGGTAGGTGCTCACCTGCGCTTAATATTCAATTATGCATTGCCGGAACCCGGAAACTTTCCTGATAAATAGAAACTTCGGGTATCCTCTCTCTATTTAGCATATTCGATAGCCGGGCTCCAATTTCTTTGGAAGTTTTGCTTTTAATACGTCACGCGAATTAGACACTCCAATCCCCCTCGCCTTGATTGTCGTCGAAATTCTCTTTCCTTGCGATGGAATAGAAATCGAGCCAGTTATAAGTATCTCAAGTTCGCCCCTTCTGTTCCCGGAGCAACTACTAACTATTGTACTTGTTCACTCGAATGTTTCAAAAAGATGGCAACTATTATAATTGCTTTCCTGTACTTAATGCGCAGTTAATTGCAATGCGCTTCGAAGTGCAATATTACAGAAGCTTTACCCGCAAAGAACGTTCCAGCAAAATAATTAAAACAAACACGCCTAACAAATATATTAGTGGTCCACCTGGCCGAGAGCTGATTAACAGGAACAATTCAAATACACCAGCACGCGTCCAGCAACTGGAGAATTTCATTACGAGTAGCGCGGTGTGGTGCAGCAGGAAAGAGATGAGAAAAAACCGGAGCACAATTGAGCGGCGAATCAAAACCTGCAACGAGTTACTGTAACATATGACCGGTCAAAGTGAGCAAGTAGGAAAAAGGGGCGGCAGTGTTACTGTTCGAAAAGGTAGGACTTTCGTAGTAGGCGTACACACGGGTATGTGCGTGCGCGCGTCTCTCTTTTACGTGAGCCAGGTGAAAGATCAAACGCGTTCCACTAGAATTGCTTTCGAGCTCGGGGATCGAAGGCAACGATTCAATTAAAAGCATTTCGGCAGGCAATACGTGGCGTGGCCGAGCGGACACACGAACATAGCCGACGCCAGGTAATGCCTAATCCATTCGTTATGAGAGAGGGCGCCCCCGAGCGGTGCGCATTCGATTCGCAAGAGTAAATCGTTAACGAGCTGCGATAATTACTTTTATCGCCGAAGGGACATAACAACACGGGCATCCCGTGTCCCCTTGCTTGCACTGCCTTCGTCCCTTTGTATGCCTCAGATACACGCGGATGAAACGTGAACGAGCGAAACTGGTTAGCGGCGACGTAACCACGCAAACAAACCCTCTCCACACCACTTTCCTCTATCGAGATCTAGTTGAGAGGGCGCACATTTGTCCATATCACTTCTGCTGGCTTGCTAATAATTAATTAATCCTCTCGTACTTTCTGGTGAACCGGTAATTATCGACACTCCACTCTCCGGGAAATTAAGAAACTCAAATAAAAGTGCGGAAACAACTTCGAAGTACTCTGTGAACTTTTATTCAACTATTCGAACAAGTCTTTCGAAGTAAAAAATATATATAAATAAACCACATCGTTATTTTCTGGCCTTAAAACTGTTTGTATGGAAGTTAAGAGTTTCGTTTAGAAGGGAGTCCTTTCAGTCCGTTTCCGATAGATAGGTGACCGAAGCAAGTCGAGGTTTCCGGGTGCAGTGGATCGTTGTCGGGATGGGCAGGCTATGCTTTTTGATCGGCCTCTGGCCGTATATCGCAACAGAGCGCGGCCTCGCGGGCATGAATAGTAAATTGGCTGGAATTGCCGCGGAACGGGAAGTTCATATCCCTTAGGAAACAAGCCGCAGGCTACTAGCCGCGTATGCGTGCGCTCTCGCCGCTGCCTGTGTGCCTCCGGGTGCGCGTACGTATACACGCGAGCTTTCGGACGATATGTTGTCCGGGAATGGATATGTATGAACGGGTAAATCGTGCCTGGATGCACCGTGGCCCGCCGTGTATACACGCTGCACGCCGAGTGCGTGCCGAGTTGGCTCACTCTCGGCGCAAATTGGTTCACATTTCTCTATCTCGCTGACGTCCACCCACTCCGGCAGACTACTCGTTACATTGATATTGAATATATCTGTCTTAAAGTGGGCTGCTGTTTTCAGTAGATTGACATTCCTCGTTGTCCCATACGGGTACAATGTTACATATTATCAAGAACGGTGGCACCAAGAATAGAATAGTCAATACATTTTGCAACAACCAGTAATAATTGTGATTGGGTAAAGATTTATTATGGCAGCGGAGAAAAAACTTCCAAGTTTAATCCTCATAAATAGGATGTCTATAATTACATTGGCCAAGTAAAATGAAAACCAGATAAAATAAGAGAAACTAAGTTCGTGCAAAATTTGGCAAGCTAAAGTCCTTTAACCGTTAGCTGGCTATTATGCGTGCGCGCCGGCTGACCATAGCGCGGGGCCACACTACTTAAAGTTTTCTCCTCACTCTGTTCGGCCAGTTCCGCAGAAGAACGATGAATAAACTTCTTCCTTTTCCTGGACCACTGGGCATCCTTGACCCGCGCGCGCTCCTTCATCTCGCGCGGTTTTATTGCGCGAATCGTTTCCGTAGCTTTTCAGCCCTGCAGAATTGGGCCGCGCCAGCCAATTCTCTTAATTACACCTCGTTTTCGGCGGCCCCTCAGTTTGTTAGTTTAATTATAATTACCCACGCTTTCTTCGACTACCTTCAATTCAAAGACTTCGGTGTGAGGAACAATAAATTGGGCCATGTTTCTCTACTCGAATAATATATTTCTTGGTATAAATAAGTAATGTGATTAAAAAGATTAGGAAAATACACATGCTCTAGTTAGACTCGTAAGTACTGTTTCAGAGAAGAGAGTTCAAGTAATCGACAATAACAGTAACCCCGCAATCCACAAAAAGCTCGGTGCTTTCGCAGAACCACAAACGATAATATGGGACGAAACTTTTTTGAAATTCCAAACTAGTACGCATTGCACGGATAGACAGTGAATCAGAAAAGTATCGAATCACTATTGACTTGATCATATACGCTGCCAATAAGCATCACCGTCGCTAACTGGCAATTTAAGTTATCCCACTAAGGCGCCGTGATGCCGTAATGGAAGTCACCGTCGGCGTACAGGTCCGTTACCGCAGGGGAAAAGAAATGAAGAGCCGGAAGAACAGGCAGAATGAAGAAAAGGGGGAAAGAGAGTCGGGGGAACGCGAGGAAGAGGTAACATTATCCGACGAGCTGCTTAAACTATCCGAACGGACGAGTTCCGATTCCTGGTCTCCGAGTCAACCCACGACGACGACTTCCTGACTCTGCCGCTTCTTTTGCCGGTTCGCTCCCACCCTGCAACCTCTCCCCAAGCGGGAAGGGAAGAGAGGAGAATGCAAAACTTTCGAACGGAATACGAAATCCGGCGCGTGATGCGAATTAGGGCTGAGGATGATGTCGGAGCATCGGTAGAGGACGAACGCGAATGCCACTTCTTTCCAGGGCAAGAAAAATAGTCCTTTTTGTGGAAGGAGAAAAAGGCAGAGGAGATGGAGGAAAGTTCGGGAGGACGAAAGAATTCGAAGATACCGAAGAATAGGCGCAAGTCGAAATCGAAGAAAATTGGAGGCTTTGTTACTTACAATTGATCCCGAAAGCTGCCCACTACCGGAGGACCCTTAGCTTTGCTTTAAACCCTTGACTCACCATTGAGAGCTTCCACTGTCCAAATCTCCCATGCTCCTCCTTCTATTTGTCGGTCCTTTAACGTTCCGTCGAGCAGAAAATCCTTGGTCGACAGAGAGCAAGCGAAGATGAGAGGGGACAGCTACTTCTATTATGGCACTTAATCCTAAACTACTAAATATTATTGCATATACATTATTTGAAATTGCTTTTTAAATATCAATTTTCCACTAATGTACCATTAAAAGTGCTTTGAAAGAACTTTGAACAAACAGCAATAGATATACATAGAGAACGAGGTAGAAGAATAGGCATTTCACTTAGTACGGTGGAAAAGGTGGCTACTTGTAAGCAGTAACCTTTAATCATAATTTTTCTTAATTCCCACGGAGTCAAGTTTGGGGTCAAGTCGGAGTGAGTTATGTTGCGGCCATTATATGTACATGAGTGCGCCCCAGTGCGTCGGACTCGAAACTTTCGTTCTTCGCTCTTTAGCGGGTCATACATTGCAAATGAGGTTTTTTTGCCGCCCGGCGCGCCCCATAAACTTGGTAATTATGCGTTTAATAAACTTACTGGCGACCCGGCTTCCTTTGTCTCGCCACCGCACATCGGTCGCCGGTTTGACCCTCCTGCTTCCGCCGTACTAGAACGACTGAATCTACTAGTGCCGAGTAGTCACTAAAGTGTAACTTAAACATAATGTTATAAGAGTTAACAGTAGAAAGGAACGCATTAACCTGAAGTATTTTCTAAGTACCCTTTCGTGTTCATTGTAACACGGAATTCACATTATACTACTCAGGAAAAAGCTGAAGCCCCACAGATCGTTAATCCACTTCCATCAACTGCCATATTCGTACTTTATTTTTCCATAAATAACTATGCATCATTCATATAATTCGTATATAATTGATTAATAAAAGACACTATCATCTCATGGAACCACATGGTTCCCATCGTTAGAGCAGGTCAAAACTGCAATTTAGCTTTGTAGCTGCATTAGGGGAGGCCGTGTCAGATGCAGGGGCACCGACGGTAAAGTTAACAGACACAAGGTAGCCGGCCGCCCTGGGCTTTGTCCGCCCTCGAATCGGCGATCGTGCGATGTATGTACTTGCTGCCAATTACAGGGGGAATTCTCGCGGAATGTTGCAACAGCGCATCCGGTCCTTGACAACGGTCCTTTCGCAACAGCTCCTGCTTTCGGGGCCTAAAAGGACATGGGAGCGCGCTGAGCTCCCTTTCGATCGAACAGCTGCGCACACTAGTCTCATTTCGCTTCCGGTCGGTGCGAGCCGATCGCGATAAACTGGCGCATACCTTCCTAAATTAGAGCAGGGCGTTGTTATTGGGTAGAACGGTCACGAAAATTAATGTACCTACCGTATAATTGCGGCCTGATATTGAGACCCGATTACTTGCCGCGATTTACTATGAATGAGACCGCTATCTACCTGCCTGGTATGCTGTGCGTCTATGCTGCACGGTACAAAAGAGGAGATAGCCTGCACGCTTCTTATTTAGCTAGCGTGTTCATTAACTTTACAATGACCTAACTTTATTAGATTATTAATTTCCGAAGATATTTACATTATATGGCCCAAGTCCAAAGATTAACGCATATTACTAGCAGGAATATTCACTGTGTCAACAAATTCTTAATCGTTATACGATAATAACAGTCAAAGGATTACATTGAAATATTTTTATAGAAGAAACGTATTAATTACAATACTCTTGAACAAAAAGAGGAAAAACCTTGGTTCGTTTTGCGCTGCGCTGCAACAGCGGGTGAGATATCTGCACAAAAAGATAGAGGAACGATTCGCAGGAGTGATGTATGTTCCTGATTGCTCGAATCGGCCTGGGTAGACGTCATCCGACGGGACAAACGGGGATCGATTTGCATCCGGGGGTTGCGGGCGCGCGGAATTGCGCGCGGGGACGAAGTAGGTTTATCGGCGCGATTTGTATAATCGTCAAAGTTTTTGGACGGCACCGCACTGCACCACGCGTCTCCTCCGAGCACAGCGACTGATCGATCATCACCAGCGATGATCTAATTTTAGCACGACGCTGCGTCGTCACCCGGATTATTTACTGTCTTGCGACAGAGCCTAAGAACGCCCTTTTGCACCAAGAAACTTTTAAATTTTCACGGAAAATGTTTACAAGAACGTTTAGACTCTTTCAATCATTTATATCACTCCTACCTTCTCAATTTAATTATGCCTCGGTAGATTTTATGTTAATGTGTTTGAATGGCTACAGAGTTAAGGTTCTGATGATTAAATTACAAATTAATATGAGTACTTTCACATTGATATTAAGTAATCTCGAGGTCACCCCCATGTTGATTTCATCAGTGCATTCTGTTGACACTCGTGCCGACTTGCTGGAAGTATCAACGCGGTGGGTAGTTGGTGGCTCTGGTCTTCCTAGGTATCCAGATATATGCAAATATACGTGTGTTCGAGTATCGATTTATTCAATCAAAGTTCCAACGGTGCACGCCGCTGTCGGGACGAGCAATGATTAATGGCGGAAGGCGTAATCACTCTCTTGTCAGAAGACACCGTCTGCTCCCTCTCCGATTTCCGGCTCGCTTCTACTGATTACAAGCCGCAAAAATTGCCGATTCCCACGTACGCGTTCCCGACAACGGCATTATTAACCGAGACAAGCACTATGGATACATTTACCACAACGTCTTCTCCATTATACGTTTATAACACCTTTGTATCAAATATAATGAATTTCTTAATTAAACTCTTTGCAAGAACCGTTTAGAAATATTCCATCGTTATTACCAAATCAGTAAACCACAAAAATATTTCGCTATCATCTACAATGTTAATAAGATTCAAAATCCTATCGAGTCTCACAGGATGCAAAAATCGGTATGGTAGAAATACCAGCTGACCCGCGTTAAAATCGGGAGGATTGAAGGTTCAGGGCACAGGATTGGGGTGTATGTAAAAGTCCGTTGGTATAATTAGCCCGGCGAACGAAATGAAATTCCTGAGGGTTGCGGCCGGCTAGGGTAGCTAGCTAGTCGGTCTGGTTCCACTCTTCCCGGAAACTGGAGCCAGGACAAGCAGGAAGGAAACTAGCAGGCAAGCAAGCTTCAGGAGGAGATGCCGAACACGTCGCGGTCGGTTCGTCGGTTCGAAGGAAAGGGTTTGGTGGGCACAGGGTGGAGAGTGCAACCGGGGGATGGTTGGCGGCTGACTGACTGGGTGGGATGGGCCCCCGGGGGTGGCTAGGCCACCCTCGTCGGCGCGGGGGTGGCGGCTTGGTGGGTGCAGTGATGCGGATCGAAGGTAATATAGGCACATATACGCGAAAGGCGGTAGAGAAGGTGCACCGAGATCGAGCGAGACGACGAGGAGGACAGGAGCGAGAGGAAAGCATTGGTTTTCACCGTTTTGGCGAAAGCGGCAGGAGGCCATTTCGTCCTCGAGTGCGGAACGATGTTGAACACCTCCCGTGGCTCTTTAAGCGTTCCCTTCCCGCCTTCTCGGTCTTCTCCCCGCCGCACTATTCCGCACTCACTTCCCTCTGATATGTTGGCTATATCCCTCGTTACATATGTACAATATCTGCCGCGAATATGTCGTAAAGTGAGTTTGTATGTAGCGATATCGGCTGTCGCGGCGCCCTGACAATCACCCGCTCCCCCAACCCGACTCCACGTCCGCGCCAGCTCCCCCAACATTTATCGAACATTCGATACTTAAGTGTGTATGCCATCTTTTAGTCACTTTTTGCTTCGCCAAATTTGTCATTACTGCTTAGGAAATTACATCCACTCGAATACATATATATTCCAGCCTCGATATTAGAGATCGACGGTTTAGCTTTGGCTGCTCTTTATTCCACCAGATAACTCTATACGATGCCGTGACCTATATACGAGGATTCGAGCAGGGATAGCAGTGTTATACGCGCGCTTCATTAACTCCCGGCGGAGATAACATTCCACTCGAAAGGGAAAAGATAGGCGAGCCAGACTGGGTTCGCGCGATAATCGCGGCAGAGCGCTGCGGCAAGTGCGAAACAACAGTCATAAATAATAGAGTAACCCTTGGAGTAACCCTTGCGCGTGGCTCTCTCGGATCAAGGTGTTTCGTTGGTGAGACGGAGGAGAGGGGCGAGAGTGAGATGCAGATTGGAAGGGAAATGGAGAAAGGGAGTTTGTTCGGGGTGTGCAGGGTGGTGTACACTCGGAGACGCGGCTTTCCCGTTGGAACGAAAGCGGCGTGCTCTATTCTCGAGATTATACGGAAACTTTAACGGCCACCGAGCTTACTGTCGGCCGCCTAAGCGGAGCTTGGTAGGCCGTGCTTTACTAAGCGAGTTTATTAGTCCCGACGATGTTCCCTTCGGTATACACGCGCGTTCCTGCTTATTCTTGCTGCATATTCGAAAGTTTACGCCACGATATGGAAATCCGGCGCGTCGAAGTACAGCCCCGGATACGGGCTTTCGAATTCGCAAGACTTTAACCTGTCCGGACATCGGCTGAAGAGGATTACCAATTCATTACTTCTGTGATTCACATGTATTCGGATAATAATAATAATTTGCAGGAACGTTCCGATCCTGATCATTTTACTTATATGCTTGGCATTAGTCCAAGTGGATTATAATGTGTACTAAAAATGTCAGGTACGACGAAATGAATGCATTAAACAGAAAGATATCAGGAATCCGGTGGAATATAGTGCTCAAAGGCGGCGAAATGCACTGGAGGAAGATCCGGTGTAATTATCTGTAAGACGGAATTGTAAATTATCGAAGGAAAGAGCTCGCGCAGGCAGTCATTGAGCGACGAGGAGCGAAGAAAAAGGCTTGTAGGCGTTACTATTTGTAGTATAATTCCGCGAGACAGGGTGAAGTGGCCCGGAAATGCTCAGTTTTTGTCATTATGAGGGGATCCATTAAATTGTCGTTAGTGCCTCGGAGGCATAAGGGCGCGAAGGAATTGCACTCGCGATTGTAAAGCGGCAAGGCAGCGTGGCAAGCATGCAGGCAAGAAAGAAGGGAAGAAATAAAGAAAGAAGAGCAAATCCATTGAAAGGAAGCCGCCACGCCGGGAGGAGCAGAGAGAAAGAGGATCGTTTAATGTTACACATTTGTACGAGCGCAGCTCATGATCAAATGCATCATCCAGCCTCGTTCACGAGACCGTGCACTTCATTGTGTGTATCGTGGATTCACGCTCCACCGGCTGTCTGGCCTGCAAAACTTTTCCTGCGCACAATTAAATCACGGGATTCTCTGTTTTTTCCTGTGTTTTGAGATGCGTCTTGCCCGATATCATGCCGGTTTCTCGGCATCACGGCACGCGATTCTTACACTAATGTTGCAACTCTAATGATCGGAGCACTCGTTAAGCCTTTCACTCAACGCAGCGTTCGTTAACCATTCTTCGAGACGACATTTCATTCCGCTGATCTTACAGGTTTTACGACGAGTTCGCGTGTCTGATGTGGCGATTATCAGCGATTGACTTTGCAAACTGTCTCTTTAAGATTTCTGTGATGTTATAATTTCATATATTTCATAATACAATTAGCACTGTTTTATTCTGATTACATCATCCAAGGCTCGAGCGAAGGATGTCAATGGGCTGGAGTGGCTTTAACTCAGCTATTTTGCAGGAAGGGTGAATACGAGCGGGCGGTTAAGGCCAATAGGAAATGAGAGATCGAAAAATGAGAAAGAGAAAGAGAGAGGGAGTGAAAGAGGGCTTACTTGGACGATGTGTGTAAGTGTAACCAAAAAAACTCCAAGCAAGCTCTAGCTACGAACGTTCTCTAATTTCTAATCCTTCTTACTCAAGATACGTTTATACATCTCTATATTTGCGCAATAACCACTTTTTTACTTACTTCTTAACTCTCTCTTCTTCTACTTCTTCTTCTTCTACGTATCTTACAACTTACTTACTGTACTCTTCTCCAACTTTCGACTACCTTCGTATTTATTATATTACTTATATCTCTTTCTCTCTCCGTTGTATTTATTATCGCCAGAACTATTATTATTATGATTATGATTACATTTCCCTTACTATCCTTCCACCGATCACTCCTCATTAACCTGCATCAAGAGAGGTGCGCAAACTATTTATCCTTAATATTGGAAAAGACACTTTCTCACATCTGTATATCACACATTATACAGATAGTTATACATTGGCTTTAATCTGCATGCTCGTATTATTCCCTGCGTTTATGAGATTCTTTAACCCGTGATTATTTCGGCAGCGAGAGATTCTTTGATCCCACCTCCAAGTACGAGTTGAAGAATGAGTGTGTGCGCGAGAAGGAGAAGTGAAAAAAGGGTGAAAGGTAGTACGATGGCTTGTGTGGGAGGTAAAGAATCCGCACTCCTCATTCTTCTTCGTTCAGCCCCTCTCAGTATCCTTTGTTACTTTGGGTTCTCGTTTTAATGATACTTTTCCTAGAGTATTACTCCGCTAACTTTCAACACTCTCCGCCGAACTGGGTATGGGTACACGCGTGTATGTATGCGTGTGTGTCTGTGTGCGCCTAGTTGCGAGAAGTGTTGAGTATGCACCAACTCATCCGACTGTAAAATAAGCTACTTGATTCCATCGTTTCCATTTTATTCATATAACATACCTTTCATACACATTCGTATATGTATATTCATCGCTTTCTTCATAAATCACTTTTTGATTTGTCAATAGACTAGTTCCCATTAAGCCCTCACCGCTGTATCCTCGTTTAAAGCTCATGCGATAATGTATCACGCATTTACTATCGTACACATAGTATATTAATAATTAGCGAGGTATTGCTGTAATTAATTGAACCACTAATTATCTTATATTGACATTGCACAGTCCAGCGGGATTACAATAGTGGGTAAAATAGTTGGAAATATATTATATCGTAGCAAATGACGAGAAGATGGACTTTTGAAATCGCAGGCAGCCGAGGATGAGAACGACTTGGTATCGCTTTCTTTCAAAATAGAAGCACTCGCGCCAAGGATGCCGTATTATTTCTAACTCCGAGGAAATATGACGAAGTCATTCTCCCTTTCAAGCCACTCTCTCCTAGCAAGGACAATGGCTGGAGGAGCCCTTCAGTCCGGGGGAGCGGACGACAATTAGGGTAGAAAGATGCTAGAGTACAGCAATGGACCGCGGAAAGGCCAGTCGGACTGTCAGTGGTTGCTTTGTGCCGCTAGATATCGCCGATTTCAGCTCGCAAATAAAAGCTTCCGGGCTCTGCGGCTGATTGTAATCATTATTCAAAGACGAGTGGGCGCGCTCGCTAGCTAAGGAAAGGGATGACAGATCGAGAGATTGCCAATGTCCACTTGCGAGTTGCTAGCACGAATTTATCCCGCAGGAGTATTGGCGAGCGCCGCGCCGGGCAGAGCAACGAAGGGCAGGGCAGGGTTGTCGGAGTGCGGCGGGGTTTTAGTCGGTGCCAACAAAACTTCAAGTATCCGCGTTATTTAAAGGGATACGGTATACCTACACATTCGGGAGTTCCATCCTCGACCACTGGAGATTCCATTCGCCATAAAACGGAGAAAAGTGGAAACTTCCTCCCGCAGGAAAAAGGGAGACGCCACTAATACTGGCCGGCAAGCGTGCACCGAGTCGGAGTCGGGAGAAGGAGAGCGGAGATATTGCGAAAGTCCAACACCATCCACCTTCCCACTTCGGTTTCTCACTTTGCCCTGTTATCATCCTTATCTGGCTCCCTCGTTGTCCACTCCCTCTCTCTTCCTGGGCCCTCACTCAGCTCTTCCCGCTCTTTGGCACAGGCTTTTTGCTCGCTTTATTTAAACGCAAGTGCCGGATGGGCGCAGCATCCCACGGTCAAGAGGGGAAATTCGACTTTACCGCCGAATTTCTTGTTGATCTTTCATCTCCCGCCGCGCTCCTCCTCGGCCCTCCTCCCTTAGCAAGGGGGCTCCTGGCAGGCGAAAGAGGGTGGGCCACGCCGGAACTTATCGGGAATTTGGAATGGCGAGTAAAAAGTTCTGCGAATTGCTGGCGATAAATCGAGTTAGGTCCGATCAGGAAGAGAGAGGGTGCTCGGTGGCCGGTGGCTGGTTGGCCAGATAGGGACAAAGTTTCATTGATTGAGTGGTCCGGCTTAGGCGCACGTCCGCGTAATCAGCTGCCTAATGAGCCGCGACGCCGAACTACAGCCTGTTTCCGTAATGGCGAACCTTATACCCGAGTGGTCGGGCTCCGAGGCACCGACCATAAATCACGGTCCACCGTCGAGCAGACGAAACGCGACAAAGTGAATCGAAAGGTCCACCCAACATAGACCAGTATGGATTTTCATAGGGACACTCCATCTCTCACTTGAGCATCGTAGACTTTCAAGTCTGACACGAGTAACAATCATACTATCAAATATTGATAGATAATTTTGCATAATTAAAATTCAATTCAAAGACCACCCGAAGTCAAGATGAAACCACCTAAAGTCTGATTAAAATTCTACACGTACAACTTGAAGTAAATTTGAAAATCATTGAGGAACTAGCACGAATCTATCCCAAAGTAACGAGGTTCAAGCACAGTAGACTCGAGAATCGGCTGAATCGTTCGTATGAAGGTAAAAGGGGGCACGATTATACGGGCAGGTTTGGAGTGATGGTCGATTGTGTATCAGTTCAAAGTGAATCGACTTTAATGCCCGGTGGCAAGGTACGGCGAAATTTCAAGCATAAGCCATTACATCCTTCCGTCCGATATCATCTCTCGCATGAATCGATCCCATCTCCCGAGATCTCCTTTTAGAGCTGACTTTCATTCACGTTGCCGCGCGGCTATATGAGAGCGCCGCCGTGCACGATAGGAGATGGATCCCCAGTAAACCCCTCAATTTTTCGTCCAAGTACGCTCGGCGTAACGCTTTTAAAGCGCTCGCGGAAATTTCGCAAACCGATCGTGCCCAAGAGGTCACTCTCGTCGCTTCCACGAGCCATCACTATCCACAAATGATAATTGGAGCGTCAAATTTTATCGCCTTTACTATGTACATACATTATTAATGATTCCATAACATATCCCTGTATTACGATGCACTTTTTAACTTCACATCACTTTTTACCAATTTTTTCCAAGTAGTCTTTAGGTTCGGAGTATATTTTATATGCTGAGGGTGGCAATGAAGTTAGCCTGTGTATCATAATGCAATTGAATCCAGTATATAATCGCCTTGTATATAAAAGTATTTTTAACGACTTAGAAAGCACCCCTGTATCAATATCTATCTATAATACTTTGTAAAACTGATTTTTAATACTTTGATGTAATGCAATTAACGTATTATATAGCTAATCTGTCAAGAATATTGCATGCTATGCACAGGAAGAGAAAAGAGTAATTGGAATACTTTTTCATTCGGCTTTTTCAACTAAATAGGATCTACCTGCATCTTGGCGGCTTCTTGAAACATCATTACTTAAAACGATAGTGGGGATCTTGAAGCCGTTTAAAGTTAAACATTTAACAGACCCTTAAACTTGGTAAGAGTATGATTTTGCGGGATTAATTATTGCTTGATTGCGTCGGCTGGCGCGACCCCGAAATGAGCGTTCCGAGAGGGTAGTTTCAGAAGTACGCAGGGGTAGTTAAGGGCTGGAAGAATTTCAACGGCGGTGGAAAATTTTTTCGAATCTACCGATAACGGGCACACGATGGCAGGAACATTCCGGGAATAGTGAGAATAACGTCCTCGGGGGGCACAATAAAGAGATAATGCCGAGCTTTGAGAAACGTAGAGAGAACGTCCCCCTTGGCAAGTTCTTAACGGGACATTCCGGCGTTCCGAGAAGCTTCTATCTCCGAACGAGGCAATTACAGGCTGTGGTTTACCGTGCTCGCGTTTACACCCGTGGCCCTCAGATCGCCCGCCCGCCTTCCTCGCTAAGACCTCTTTCACACAGTTTCAGCCACGTCAAGAATCTCCGGGGGTTGTAAAATACTGTGCTAGTGACTGCCGCATTTAATGACAAGTCATCACTGTTACGTTCCTCGTCTCGAGAGAACTTAGTCTGTTATTGTTTTAACCTGCTAGTAATGGTATTGGAGAGTGTCATGGATTTCGATGAATTTTATTAGTAAGTTCGCAAAGAATAGCGAGTTGTGTGAAAGAGACTTGAATTTCGTAAGGCTCGTGGTGTTGGATCGTAAAGTTAGCTTGGCGTGGTAGTTGAACCTCCTTCGCATCGGCGTTCGATACCTCCTGAAACGGACCAATTCCTCTTGCGCCCCCCTCAACCACTACGACGACCGCGTCGTCAAACTCGCTTGACCCCCTTCCCAGGCCGTGTCAAACTAAAGCCTTGACAGGATCAGGCCGGGAGGGGGAGCAAGGAACCCTGCCGATTAAAAGGAAGCACCCACGCTCCGTCAACTTTCTCGTCCCACCTCCCTCTTTATTAGATTCTGTCAACTGACTATTCTTTCATCGCCAACGATATCTTCGCCGGTCCGCCTAAGCTGATAATACTTGCCCATCAAACTAGTGCTTCCTAGATCGATCGGTATCGATAGCGACGCGTCCTTTCATCATACCCTCGTTCAAACTGTATCGCCAACAGAAGAATAATTGATAATTCCGAGAAATTTGAAAGTCAGAACACAGAGAAGTAATGCTCAAAGTTTTAATTGTGGTTCGAAGTATTCTTTCGGGGTCTGTTACAGATTAATATGACATTAAATTAATTCTGTTGCACTTTCCAGTAATGCGTGATTAATTTCCCACGGTTCCCGGGATAATTATATCACGGTAGCCAGGCTGGGAATATAAACGAGGGAAGAATAAGTCGAGGCTAAAGGCCGGAACCACTTACTTCCCGCTTTTTCGTTGGACTTGCCGAAAACTTTTCTCATAACTGTAAACGCTTTTTCTTCCAGCGCTGATGCGCCAAGATCTTTAGCCCACTTCGCCGCGAATTAATTTCCCAGGGATATACAGTGCGCCTTGCAGCATGACATCCTGATTATCTTGAATTTCCAATGAGCAAAGATTGAAACTCGCTGCAAAGGTCGAACCTTTAGTTTTATTGGTAGAATAAAACCTCTTGAGCAAAGTGTTACGCTCAAGTGTTAATGCAATTAATGACTAATACGTTTTGAGAGTTTTATTAAACAATGCACTTACTCATAGAAATCTCTGTGGTATTATGTCACTGTCAACTCGGACTATTTTCTGCTTGCAGCAAACTCAAAGCCATTAACTTTCGACGAGGTGTATAACCAGAGCAGCCCCACCAATTGCACAGTGTACTGCGGTGGATTGACCAATGGTTTGACAGAGGAACTCATGCAAAAGACTTTCTCGCCCTTTGGATCTATCCAGGAAATACGTGTTTTCAAGGACAAAGGCTACGCCTTTATAAGGTAATAACAACTTATAGTAATACACTTATCAATGAAAAGTATCGAACACTTCACAAAATATCTTTATTGGAATCGATCTGTAACTACTTGTCGATGCGTTATCGACAACCACTATATGGTTAACACAAAAAGTGTAAGTGCTAAAGTAATAAAAGAAAAGTGGATCAAGTGAGACTAGTTCATACAATCAATAAACCACAGCTCATAAATATCAATGACGATATGAGGTGGTCCGTGCGGTAATAGTCGATCACTTAATAAGATCAAGGCGCATTGAGCGAGCGCGAAGAGTTCCCATGCGAAGCCAAGGAACTCTCTTCTTCTCCTATAGTATAAATAATAGATTTCGGGATTTACTATTGATTGAAAAACTTGGACGGGCTGACAGGCGGGGGGATCGAGCGTAGCGGGAACGTAGTAACTTCGATGTAGTAACAGCTTCCGTAACAGGTTTCCCAAAGTCAATTCACTCGGTTTCTTGGCGTCGACGGCGTCGACGGGAGCCCTTTCAACTGGCGGAGCAGTTGCGCTTAATACATACATATGTGTGCATAGATCCAGCGCGCATATTCCTCGATGTATAGGAGCGTATTAGACGTAAGGTCGCGAGCTTACGGCTATCGATCCTGTAACATCGCGCGCGCCCCTCGCATCCGCAAACCCGTACCTACACGCGTGCATACGCCTTTTGCACTGCGTTTGATAGCTGCCAACTTTGCAGTAATTGCACCGACGGGCATTGCAATTTCGTGCGCCCGCCAAATTGGAATCGGCAAAGCCGATCGCCAGGACAAAAATACTTAATACACTCTTTTGCCACCGCTGCCGAGTGATCTGCGCCATCGCCTCGCAGCTGCAGCAATTATAATTATTCCGGATTAACGCCTCACTTTCCCGCTATACTCTGTCTATTCATAATTGTTTGCTGGTCAATAGATATATTTATATAAACGATTTATGGTAAAAAATTGGAAGAACGCTTTTAACTTTGCCTTTTTTACACGTAACACTTTCGAAAAGCTATTAGAGATAAATAGAGTTGGGTCAGCAAGCGTTTAACTTGAGAATCGAAATAGACCGTCAGCAAAGTGTGACAAATTCGGCAGTCGAGTCACTCCGGTTGTACGTGAGAGGACAAACTCCCATCGTCAGTGGACGCCCGATGATTCTGAGGAGCACGAGATGCCTGGGATAATATTGTTGTTGAAACGTGGCGTATAATAGCGCCGGGCGTAGACGTTGCCGGGAGCGGAGGTCCCCTGTGGGGGACGGCAAGGACGCACATACACTTGGTAATCAGCCGTCGTCCTCCTCGTTTTCGAGCGCGCGCGTGTCAATCTGATCGATAGAAAAAGTTAGCGTGGCTAAAAAGTTCCAAGTTCTCCGAGGCGAACCGCGAATCTTTCATTGGAGCACCGCTGACAGGCGGAAACTTCTCCTTTCCCCGATGGCGAATCCTTCGGTCTATTTGGCGTCGCGGCCAGCCCGAGCCCCTTACATTTTCTCTCTAACAGCGACTTACCACTAAAAACAAGCGGATTAAACAATTACAGAGTTATTTCAATTACCCACCAAGCTTTCAGTCAATTCGACAGTCTCCAATTTTAGTGTTTCCAGTTCTGTAAAGAATTGCATTTACAGTTCACTTACGAAATACAGTTTGCACAATTTAGATATCGGCTAACACGCGAAATTGTCTGCAGTTTTATAATAAAAAACCTTTAAATAATAAAATGAAGGAAGTACAGGTGATTTTTTCTAGAATTCTGGAAAATAAATGATTGAGAAATGTAACAATTCCAAGGCACTTTGTTCTCTATGTGTTCTATGGAAAGATGGTAAAAGTTGAAGACTATCTAGTAAAAGTCCGGAAAATGTAAATTGCAATGGAAACCCTTCACTCGGACGAAATCTCGGCGGGTGAATGCCTCGAGTTGCATGGGGGCTTCGTCGATGGAGACGTCTCGCGGAATTTATTGAACGAAGAGCAACATCATGATGTCCCTTTGGAACTTTGGCATCTGACAAGGGGTGGCAATGACGCTCTCAAAACTGACAGGCGACTTCGGAAGGAGGCCGAAATCACTTGCGTGTCGAATCGATACCCCGCCCTGTCAGCATCATGGCCCCAAGAGCATGGTAATCGTGACTCCACAATTCCTATCTCCTGTAGAACCAGGACCCGGAATAATTTATGAATATTATAATAAACAGGCATCATCTTACGCGTCATTAAGTCAGCCTGCGCGTCAAACTCCTCGATTATTATCTCAGGGTCCATTTGTCGACATTACGCAACGATATAACTGAATAAAGAATGATAAATTTATCGTCCTCGTTCGGTAAATTGGAATAAATCCATAAAGCTAGGAACTGAAATGAAACCAAAATTCAAGCCATGTGAAAGTTCAGCTATCTTTGCCAGAGTCAGAGGTAGAAAATAAACGGGAAGAAAGAATAGCAAAATGAAAAAAGGCGAATGAGACGAAGCAGAGGGAGTCCGAGGAGATAGCTAGTCGGAGATCTATCGTAACGCTTAAAGGCGAGCAGTCAGTGGTGTGGGCCATCGCTGGTCAGCCAAGTAGCGTCAGTAAGAACTGGCAAGCGTTCCTCTGTAGGCGTGGGTCAGTTGTCGAGCGAGGGACTTCGGTGAAAGAACGGCATAGAAAGAAGCGAATCCTTCCTCTCGGAGGACACCTGATCACAAGTGCGCGTGTTCCTGCGCACGTAGCAGCCACACGAACACACAGAGACGGGACGAAGGAGCATTGAAGAGCTGGTTGGCAGTGTCTCCTATCGGAGCGACTATAGCTCGTCGGTCTCACACGAGTTCTTCTGTCGTGCCAGGAGTTCCGGCGCGCGTGGACAATGTCCGTCCATCCGGTATCTCCCGCCTCTAATTGCTCTTCCTGGGCCGCTCTATAGCCGGACACCCCTCGTTCCGGAAACGAATATCTCGGCATGACGTATGGCACGACCTCTACAGCCCTAACCCTCTCTCCCTCTCCCCTCCCCGGATACGACGTGCGGACCTGAAGGCTAGTTCGGCGGGCGAGGGAAGCGAGAGGGTGGCAAAGCTTGGCTGGTGAAACGAGAGAGGTTCTTTCTTTTCCTTCGGAGGAAAGAGTCTTATCAGAGTTTGCTTATCGCCTCGGCCACCCGAAATAGCTCCCTGCTGACGATGACCACTCCACTTCGCCCGTCGAGAACACCGCCGGCCACCCAGCCCGCAGGAGCTAGCTTTTGCATGCAAGTTTTATTCCGTCGAAAGGCTAAGCTTCACAGATAAAATGCGCTCCCGGCGATAGAGCTATGAAAGGCTACGATTCGCCGGGCCCTCGAGATGCGCGATACAGCGCGCTTGATGGAAATTGATCGAATTTGAGGCATCGCGACGGCGAACTGAGTTAGGCTTCCGGCATCACATGCCAAATGGCAGCCTGAGACGTGCCCTGAATGGATCAGCCCTCTTGGATCGGTAATATCACCCTTCAAACTTCTGCTTTCCCGAAGTAACGAAAAATCTTTAACTCGGAAATCCTTCACTTCGCCCATTTGCTTCGTTCTACAGACATTTTTCCGATTCACTTACCTATATGCGGACTCTGACGCTAAAGTCACTCACAATTAAAGGATACGTGAAACCACCGCCTTTAACATTTAAACTGATGCATCTTTTAAATAGACACGTGGCTCCAGTGAACCCATTTTAGTAACTATCGCCCGATAATTGTATAAATCCCGAGTAGAGTCGACCCTGGCGGAGCGGTCGCAATTAGCAACTGTGGCACTCTTGAGACAAACGTCTGCTGGCCGAGTAATTATTTGGATTTTATATTTCTCCAATAGGAAACATACGGGCCAGTGTTCAACGAGAGTAGAATAAAACCATAGTGGTATTTTTAAAAGGGGACACCCATTTCATTGAGAGTTATAAACTCTCGAGCGCTGCTTCTTTCGCTACAACATTGATCCAGCAAAAACCAGCAGACACTGATAAAACATGAAGTAACCATCGAGAGCCCTCCGCGCATTCCGAGTAACCTAATATAATCCTGAATGGGAGTCGGGTGAAATGCGAGCTTTTTTCCGAAAAGTCAACGAAAAACCTGCTGCTACTGACATCGCGTAACGTAGCGCGCACGAGTGTGCGAGAAAGAGAAAGCGAAAGAGAAAATAGAGAAAGAGATAGCAGGAGAAAGAGAAGGGAAATGGAGAGTGAGGCAAACAGTGGAGTGCACTGGAAATGCGATATTTTCAAATTCGGGACTGAACCTGAAGGGGTGGGGGGAGGGGGGGGGGGGGCACGTATGATATCAAAAGCTCACACATGTCTAACTTGTTAGTGCAACAATTTTCCGGACTGCAATGCAGACAGCAATATGCGCGTGGGCGATTCAGAGAACCACGTATTCGCCCAATGACACTCTTCTGTATTTGTCTATGTTTCTACATGTGTAAGAGTGTGCGAATATGCCGCTACGCCTGCCAGATGGAATATTGGGGCGCCTAGTAGTTATGCATTCGTTTTCTGGCTGCGCGCACGCGCTCGCAGCTCTCAAAAACATTGTTAACGAGCCGTGGTTGGTGAGTGGGTGTACTTTTTCAGCTGGCTTTCATACCGATTACCCTCTTCGCTATGCACTATTACAATTAATCGCGATCTGCGTACACATTGCACGCAATCAGACTTCCAACTTCTGACAAAGCAAAGGCGCCCTTTATATCGTGTTACTCCGGACGCTATAGACTCCAGTTCCTGACGTAACGACCTTTGATTCATGGCAATGCACTATGCTATCATCGGAATTTGAAAGCTCAGCAAACATTTTTCCCGAGTTCTATGGCAATTTCTAACTGATTGTACATTTTTCCGTTAATCGACAGTCAACGAACGCGTTATTTCCAACCTACGAATCATGGGCTACTTCGTTCATAGAACTCGTAGTTTACAAAATTATTCGAAAACAAGAAAATCTGGAGCGCAGAGGGTTAATGAAATTTAAGAGACGTTGTATTGCTATTTAAAATTGTTAACTGGGGTAGAAAAAGTATTACAGATTGGAAATTGGAGAAGAACTTGTTCTGGGAGAGCGTCTTAAGTGTTATACTCAGCGCAGGACGAGCCCCATTTCAGCATACGCCACAGGAGCTATCGTTTGTCTCGGGATACGAGTTTCAGAGGTTGTGCCAGGGGTAACATCGCACCCATTAAGCAGCGAAAATTGTATTAATTCGGAGCCACGGCGGCCGTGTACGGATGCGCTGGTGCGCGCGAGATTATCTTTATAATGCTTCTAAAAACGACGTGTTTATGCCTGGGCGGCCGGTATAACCTACCCCCCCGGTCGCCCAGTCGACATTTACGGGGACGCAGGAACCCAACAAGCCAACGTGAATCCTGGCGCTGAGCCAAATGGCAAAACCTTAACCCCGCTCTGTAATTGAAGGGCCGCGATAAATAAAGCTCAGCATGCGTTTTCAAGAATGCGATATCCAGCTGTTTCTCAGCCGCGAGGCCGCAACCCCCCGCGACTGCGGGCTTCAGCCTCGCAAAATTCCACTCGAAATGCGTGTATGCCTAGCAACAACATGCTCAAAGTTAATCTACTTTGGCTACTTTTAGATAAAATGCGATCAAATACAAGTGCCTTCCTAGTTAATAATGAGACCTATTTAAATGGAAATACAACCAACATCTTTGCAGTTCAAAAATATGCAAACAATTAGTGCAGTTAAAGCAAATAATAACATTTTACAGCTGGCTTAATGAAAGGGGCATGGTTTCACTCGGGTTTACACGCTGTGTTTTCTCCAGCCACCATTTACATGTATGGGAAGTACATACAAGTGCCTCTGCATGCGCGGTCTTCATATGTATTTACCGCCTGGTAACGAGCACATCAAATAAGCACATCCTTTTTAATAAGTAACGACCTCGCGAGGCAGGTCGAATTAAGACCTCTTGGTGGCAATTTTTTTGCAAACTGCGTATCGCGGCGCTAGAAAAAATGCAGCGTCTGGTAATGATCACTCGAGTTGGCATTTACGAATACGAGAAGTCCAAGCGGCATTGGTTAACGCATGGAATGGTGTTTGATGATTGCAGGTTTTCTACCAAGGAATCGGCGACGCACGCTATTGTGGCCGTGCACAATACTGATATCAATGGTCAGACAGTGAAATGCAGCTGGGGCAAGGAAAGCGGAGATCCCAATAACGCTCAGCAAACTGGACAGGTACAGCTCACCCCCTTTCTTATCCTGTTTAAAGAGCCGTCCTGGTGAAAGCCTGCCTTGGCAGCCTTGCAAAAACCGCAGACATTGTGCTGTAGGAAAACACTCGAACCACTGTCCTCCTTTTCCTTTTACTTTGCCTTTAACATACCTCAGAGCTATGGGTTCAGTTTCAAGCCTGTTGGTAATTGCATTTAAAAACTGGAATGACTTAATATTTATTTCTCAAGAGTGTGCAAATAAATCTCAGACTACTTTTGTCAATAAACGCGTCTAGACTTTTATAGAATTTGTCAAAATATCTTATTAACTTGATAGCCTAAATCGATCGATAGGAACGTCCGATCGCAAACATCTATGTCATCACTGCAAGGCTCGATTACTCTTATAAGGTACGAGGCTTCCCCGCCCAATTCGCTGAACTATCGACCAACCAGCTCCGATACGCCTGATCCGGCAAACAATTCGCAGATTCCCCGATAAGTGCTTAAACTTGCGATGAATACATAATAGCGGCGGCGAGTCCGCGGCCGGGATAGGCAGTTATTGAAACTGAATCGCGAAAATTCGATGTCCCAAGAGGTATTGGAAAAAGGAAATAGTTACGCCATTCAATTCCTCGGGCAGGGCTCTGCTGGGGCATCTGGCTCCAGCTTCCGTTGGAGCGCTGGGCGCAGTCTAACTGGTCGGACTTATGATTACTCTCAAAAAGAATATCTGCCCAAAAAAATCTTGAAAAGCTATCAATCTGCAATTACATTTGAATGAACTCTCTAATCTTAGAGAAGTCCCCAACAAAGTCTCGAAGCCATCTGTTTCGCTATAGCCCCAATGGGGAATGTACTTAACGACGTAACAGCGATTCTTTAATTTCTCTCAGTTTTACTTTACCTTCTACATGCAATTGGTCGAGTTACGAGCGGGGATGTAGATCTACATCGTCGACGAACGCGGAAGCCTCGTAAAAATGGATGGATGGAAGGGAGGAGGGCAAGATTCCGGTCTATTCACGAGCCTCTCTTGCGAAGTGTGTCTGTCGGGTCTCTTAGCAATTAGCGCCGGTAGGACGAGTAAGTACGTCCGATCTGGGAATGGTACGCCAAAGCCGGTGAGAGAGAGAGATGGGTTATGGCAGGAGAGCAGGCCACCCGTCGTTGGTCGGCACCCTCTTGCTACTTCCGTACGTCCATCCATCCACTGTTACTCGGCCCGTGACATCGCTCTAATTGATCCCTATTCCCATAACGTGCTCCTCTCCCACGAGCACCGAGATATCGCATTACTAGATAGATACCTCCTCCACTTGTCCCATCCTCTTCACTCCGCTTCTACTACTGCTCCTCGTACTACTCGCCGCAATTTGACCAGGATGTTCTACTTAACTCTGCCGAACACCCGGCCGAAATTCGGCATAAGATCGCAACCACCCTTTGTTCCCGTGCTTCTTTCCCTAGCTCCTTTTTCACGACATCCTCCTTTCACCGCGACATCATTAACGGCCAAGATGACCCCTTCTTCCAGCCCCGTCGGCAAGCCTCGCTTTTTCTCGGATGGGAAATGTTGCATTATGGAGCGAGTGGTGCATGGAATAATGAATGGGTTTGGCGCTGGCGAAAAGTATTGTTTGCTCTCTGGCAAGGAGCCCTCCGTTAAGCGCGATCGTCAAGTGTCTTTTATGACGGTTTTTACTTCCGGGGTTTGTTTAATCGAGGCTTGCCTTGGGTGACTAAGGAACCCATTGTTGGTAGTTCGTTAAGTCTCTATGAGGCGGCCGGCTGGTCCTTGCAAGAGAGAGATACTTGCTGCGCGAGGAACTAGTCGAAAAGCCTTCATGAACAGCAGCGCTGACGTTTACGTGTAGGTTTCGGTAGTAAAACAGTTGACCCAAAATAATTTGTTTTTAAAATTACGACATCAGATACTTGTGGAGTAATTAAAAGAAGAGATGAAAGAAGCACGAATTTATAGAGCAATCTGATATATTATGATGATTTTTGCTGGTCATCAGTCGGTTCGAATATCCGGATTGTCCAGGCCAGGAATTGCCGGGCTTGACTTCACGTGGCGGTATCCTTTTTCATAATGTGGGTATGCTCTTTCAGGCATTATCGTCGGCGACGTACCCATACTACGCGGCGGCAGCAGCAGCCGCCGCGGCGGCGGCGGGCGTCGCGGGCGTCGGAGGCGTCGGTGGCGTCGGCGGTGCCGGACAGCTTGGCTACTGGTATCCACCCCAGTCCTACCCCACAACCGCCACGCAAATGCAAGCAGGCGGCTTTCTCCAAAGCATGCAAGGATACACCTACGGCCAATTCGCTGGCTATCAACAGCCGCAGTACATGGGGTGAGTTACCTGTTACAGTTTCCTCCTCTACAACAGAACATCAGATCATCCAATCGGGTTCTCGATTTAGGTCATCGTTTAGATAACTCTCATTAGATTGGGATTTTTTAACTCTGTTAAAAGGTACCCAGTTTTTAATTATAATTATGTATGATCGAGCACCTTTTGGATTCCAATAAAATGATTTGAATTTACTGCAACCTTTTAAATGGAAGTTGTTTGAAGTTTATAAAACACGCCTGCGATGGTAAAACATATATCCGTGATGTTATGTGAATAAATTTGTGCGATATGTTGCAACCGCTTGAATTTTGTATTTGTATTTATTCGAATGCAAGTGCCGTGCTCTCGGTAGGATGATTTCCTTCTCGTAAGCAATCCCACTGCAGTCAAAAGTATTTTCATATGTCCGGGTTTAATAAGTACACGATTTCCCTTAAGCCCGGGATTATCTATTGCAGTGACGTCCCACTTCGACTGCGCTAGAAGCAGTTTGCAAATAGCGGCGTCATGCGATTTCTATACAGGCGGGAAGTAGGTTCCGCCGCCGTTTTAAAGAACTCGCGGCAGCCGGAGTCTACCCAGTTGAAAAAGATGCCACAAAGTACCAGTGAGGTCGAAACGAGGTGGACTCCAGTTTCCCTTACACCAGGGGAAGAAGTTTTATACGCAACATGCGGGACTGACTTTCACGAGATGGACTTTCAAGACCGCAAAACCCTTCCAAAATAGCTCGCCAATTTTTCCATCGCTTTTTTACATTGGACCGTAATTATTTGCTGTTGCTAGTACAGTAAAAACACTGAGATTGGTAAAGCCGAGGGTATTTAAGGGCCAGGAGGTTTTTACAGAGGGGCTTGTGGCAAATGAGGGTTGCTTTCGAATAACATATTAACGCCAGGCTAAAACGGGCGGCGTTTGAAAAGCATATTTCCACTGGCTTAAATTATGGTTCATTAAACCCCTTGGTAAACCTAACCTAAAATGCCCCAGCAGCGGTTCCACTATTAGCAGTCGGCATTCGTGAAAATATTAACAGTAGTAATCGGTCGGGCGCATTCACGCTGAAATAAACCGTTAAGATAGCGTACGGATTTAATTGCTGACCCAGAAACGCATCGAGAGGGTATAGAAGGGTGAAACGCACCAGGCTGCCGTCGACATAACCCCAAAGCAGGGCTATCCGCCTTGCTGGTACTCGTAACGCCCTGCGTCCTTTATGATCTGCGAAACGACACCCTTAAAATAAGCATTTGAGATGCTTTTGGGCCATCGTCGCGACGCCATACGCGACGCCTGGCGCGCAAGCCGCGCGCGGATAAACTCCAGCTCGCTTTCTGTCAAGCGCGCACTCCACTATAAAGAAGTTACTCGCTGCGAGCGATTCCCCGCCGGATTCGAAATTACGAGCCACGGAAATGGCTTCCCTAAGCTGGGGGAGCGAACCGAAACAATGTCGAGGCACGTTTCTGCTGGTACTTGATAAAAGTGCGCGTTTAGCCGAGCGTTTCATTGTCGTACAGGATTCTCTTGCTTGTGGGCGTTCCGCCTGACCCACTGCCCTCTTAGTTACCTCCAGCTTTGGATATCGTTTATACTTACACTCTACTTCAACTTATTCGAGCTTGCGAGCTGATGTTGCCTTCAAAGCTTTATTTCGAGTCCACGTATCCTCTGAAATTTTACGTATTTTATCGACAACTTAAACAATTCTTTCAAACACATTCTCTTCTTCATTCAACATTAACCAGATCTTTTCTCTCCTACGGAAAACCAGCGTCATGAATTCCTAACTGTGCGGAATAATGAAAATGTCCACATAAGAATGTGTTAATTAAAGCGGTACAATAGCAGTGCGTATATATCTCGCTTAACTCGAGTACTAGAAAGAGGAAAGCTCAGTCAGTCCTGTATGAGTGGGCGAAACTTTACGAGGAGAGTTTTGTCTTAAAAGTGCACGCCCCGTTATCCAATTATACTTCTCGCGCGCGCACGACATTGCTCCAAAAGAGAAAGAGAAAGAGAGTGTGAGGGAGCGCGGCTGATGAAAAGCGGTGGGAAAAATTCCGTGTCGTGAAATGAAGATCTCGTAAACTCATCCGGACGCGGTGTCTCGTAAATTTCAATTGCTGAAGCGGCGTTGGTCTCGCGCACACATACACACACACACACACACACACACACACACACACACACACACAGTGGAGAGGCGCTCAAATTTAACGGGACTTCGGCATCGTCGCTTGGCATTGAGCCGCGACTAAAAGCTAAATGGCACAACGCTTCCTTTAAACATAGACATCGACATCGTCGCATCGAATTCAAGCAGTTTTTCGAGATTACGCGAGCCCGCCGAGAAACGTGCCCTATAATTTGCAGTATAGTGTGTGTAGGACTCTTAACTGCTATGGAGGCCGACAGATCCTTCGGGGTTTCTTACTGCCGCCGAAATGGCATCGCTAAGGAGCGCGCCTGAACGATTCCGCACTATTACCGGAACGATTCTTAAGCACCCCTGGAATACCTATTCCCTGATAATCGGAAATGCCGATATCCAATTCGACTGGCGTTTCTGCACACTTGATTCTTTGTCAATTCCCCTGTAAGATCACTTGAATAGGAAAATGTTCGGGAAAGATGTTAACAAATTGACAATACGAATTTTAATTCTTTTGTGTCCCTTGTAATCGATTTGCAATAAAAAGATATAAGCTTCTCTAATGTCCTTCGCGTGGCCTTAAAAGGAAATGTATTCTACTGAAACCACTTTAATGTGTGATATCATAGACCTCGAATCTTGGGATAGAAATCATATATTCGTTCTCTTCTTCTAACAGTTCAGGAAGTGTAGTTGCCAAGTTTAGCACAGTAATAATCTTAAGATCGGAAGCATAATTTGTCAATCGTATAGGCGTGTCGGGGCGTGTAAATCTTATTTGTTGAGGAAAACACGCGAAGTATAGTAAGTACCGAGTGGCTGCCACTTCATTCGGCGTTGATTCTCGGCCTCGTAACTTTTATTTATTGAGGAAAGCTCTTATTTACGGTCCACGCTTTCGTCTAAGATTACCGTGGCTAATAAAGATTAGGCTAGAATGCCACGGTGCACCCAAGGATACCACGAAAAAGTATGTGTGGAACAGCAGGTTTCGATAAAGCTTAACGCTGCTCTTAATTTAGTAGGGTGGCATGTAACCTTTTACTATTATAGTCTGACGTAATCTATTTCTTTGAACAAAATCTTATTTCCAAGTATTAGATTCTTGGATTTCAATCATTCCTTTTATACCATTATTACAATTATTATATAATATCAAAATATTTTTTATCTCGAGCGATAAATCCAACTTGGCCTAATATGAAAATGAGGAATCCCTTAATTGATATACAATACCTCATGACTTCCCGCTACACATGAAAGCATCGTACAAAGGAAAAAGTATTAGCAAGCAGTTGCAATTACGGTCGGCGTCGATCCGCATGATGGAACAAGCAATTATTATAATCCGTGACGCCAGATTGCCCCGGAGCGAACGGTTTATTTCGTAAAACTGCTCGCGTTTCCAATCTAATTGCATTGACATGTCACAAGAGAGCGAGTGGGAGAGGAAGAGGAGGGGATGGAGAGTCAGAGAGTGAGTGGGAGAGGGCACATATTGGCGGGATCGACCGCGAAAGAGCGGTGAAGCGCGCAGAGCGCGTTAAGTGGCGGGTTAATTATTCGTCAACGTATCGCATTAATTGGTTCACATGACAATTGCGTGTACACTGGTGTCGGCTGTATATACACGTGGGCGCGGGTGTGTGCGTCTCTCTGTGTTGGGCAGGATGGGCATGGGCGTCCACGCGGCAGGCACAGCAGCAGGATGGGGCCAAGGATTACCTGGGGGACCACAGTTACCGCCACACCACGCCACCACGGTCACGGCACCCGCTGGGGTCCAAGCCGCACCCCCACCACCACCGCCGCCCGCGCAAATGATGGCCTACCCGATGCAACAGTTCCAGGTAGTCATTACTTTAATTCACCTTTCTCCAATCGTACTTTCTCTTCTGCTCGTAACCTTCTTATCTCTCCATACGCTGATTTACTCTTTCTTCCGTTCTTTCGCATTCCCCCGCAACGGCCAACTTCATCAAACAACGTAAATTTTATCTGGTAACTTAAGTAATTTTGGTTAGTAAAAGCTTGGAATAAATTTAAGAATTTGTATTAAAAAAAAAATTAGTATTTTTAAGGAAAGAGTTTAAAGTGGGATGAAAATTGGCCGGTGTATTGTAATGCAAGAATGTTATCCTTTCATCTATTTTGTTCGTATGTGTTGAATGTTGACGTTTGCTTAACTCTAGACAGCGCACAGTGCGTGCTTGTTTCCTTGGTACACCCCGTAAGAGACGCTCTTACAAAATATTTGACAAGTGGAAAGTAGATGACTCAGGGATTAGTATACAATTTGTTAAACCTTCTGCATTCTAGTATTTAATTCATATCTCAGTAACTAATCTAATTTACATGGGAAAGACATCAATCAAATATGCCGAATTCGATTCTCGTCATTGAGATACACAAACATCCAGTTGCGGACATGTGTTGCCACAATTGGTAAAAGCTCCTTAGCAATTCGAATATCAGTAAACCAGTGCAGTAGTAACAAGCACGCGTTCGCAAATCAGAAACATGAACAGTCTCGCCTTCATTATCAGGCCTATCGGGGTGATCAAGTTTTAAATGAAGAATGCACAGTGCGACAGGGGAGTGATTGAATGATGCTGAATGCGGAAATTGAGGGCTGCGAACTGTGGTAACGCGCGAGTGTGTACCAGCATCCGTCTGTCTGTGTATGTGTTTCGCGAGAGGAAAGTTAAACATTCACCGCGACACCGGAATTCCCTGCTGGATTTTCGACACACTTCACGTAGTGCATTTGCAAATGATTTCGCGCTAATGTAAGCGTCACGCTCTCCCCCCCCCCTCTCTCTCTCTCTCTCTCTCACACACACACACACACACGCGCGCGCGCGCGCGCACATCTCTACACATAGCGACGCATAGAGGCACGTACGACACCCGAAAGCTCCTTCCGTTTCTGCCACCTTTCTATACAGGGTGAGTCAGCTCGAACTAGCAATTCTTCAACAAATGGTAGAAAAGAACATGACCTAATTAAGTTCGAGATCACTTGGATTTTTCCTTTTGAAAACCATTAATGTTTCAAATGATAAAAAAGATTTTGAGTACACGGTTGCAAATTTTCACTCTGTTAATATGTATTGATATGTGAAGGTAGTTAGATGTGGCACCCGATAAACTGTGATTTACGTGAAATGAATGAGAGAGAATTTAGAGAAATGTGGATTATTCGTGGAGAAATGACTGTCTCCCAAATGACTGAACCTGACTCACCCTGTACAGTGTAAAGGGAATTACGTGAGTGCCCTGCGGTGCGGGCCACGTGCGGATCACTTTGCACCTCGGAGCGCCCGTGCACGCAGCTCCATTAATCAAGCTTAATTATATTTTCCTTCCAAGACTGCCTCTTTCGGAAGTACTTCGCGAGCGTTTCCTCTATCATTCAATCTTTCGTACACGCGCACGGACGCGCGTGCACGCACACATACACACTGAGGAGACTGGCTTACTCCGATATAATCGCATCGAAGCGAAGTGGCAGTACCTGAAACCCATTAGAAGCTTTCCATTCATAATTAGGAATCTCGGAGGCATTCAAGATCTTCCCGTTATCCGCAGGATTGCTGCAGTGACTCTGCATTCGAACATAAGGCTAAATTATTATTGCAATCTTGTTATTACACGTAAAAGCATGTGTCCTTGACAAACGGCCACTTTTTATTCCAAGTACATTTGTACACCTGTGTTTTCCATTTTAACTCATGTGTGATTTTAATACAATAAGGAATGTTGCATGATGCAGTTCATTTATTTGTGCATGAATAACACAAAATAATATTACTATATGATGTTTATGTTTTTCATATTCGATGAATTTCAATCTCATGTCTTGGATGCACCAAAAAATTCGAAAACATGTTCTGCGTTGATTTACTTTATGAATGCATTTTATAACAATGGATTATATCCCGTTGGGATGCTTGATAGGGCCCCGAAGCATTCTTTTTATTTACATATTTCGGTTCGCAGGCACAGTGATCGCTGCCACTTTCATCGCACGGCCTGGCTTACCTTTACTTTCGAATGTTAGTTAGCATCGAGACAATTACATTTACCTGGCTCAATTTCAATCGCCAAAGTATTGCTAATAAGAATTCGTGCACGACTGTTATTACTTTTTGTAGGATTTCTGACGAGTGGTGGGTGACTCGAAGAGCGTAGCGCGAGAACTAACCGAAAGATCGTATTACGATGATAATTCACATTTGTAATACCCGGATTTCTCAAGTACCACATCATTGACAAGCGCAAAAACAATTAGGAGGCAGAGCATTGTAAATTAGTGCTATGGATAGGCCATAATACTAGTTGAAAAGAATCGGCTAATCCTGTTAGTCCGATTGAGATTGAGTCATGGTAAAAGCTAATTCATGTCGACTAGTCTTCGTGTGCAAATGGAAAGAAAGAGAGCGAGAGAGAGAGAGAGCGAGAGGGGGGGGGGGGAAGAATCATTCAGATTTTGAAAGAACGTGTATGAAGATGTGTAATGAGCGTGTGAGGATTCGAGTGGTGCTGTAAAGAGCTTAATGAGCATTGGTCGAGTTATTTCAATAACTTTCTTGAACATTCGGAGCAAGACTTAACCAGCGTTTGTGTGTTCAAATGGTAAAGTGTGTTCTTGGTTGCGGTCCAGCTAGCGGATGAGGACTGGCTGACGCCTAGCCTTCTAGTGTGATGGTAAGCAAGTACACCAAACCAACAGGAACAACTTCGACAGCAACAACAACAACAACAGCTACAACTATAACAACAGTTACCACCACTACCACCACTACTACCACCACTACCACCACCACCCCCACCACCACTACAACCATGACCACCACGACTAACAACAACAAAATTTCCGTCACCGTCGACGCCACCGCGACAGCAAAAGCAGCAAATACAGTACCGCTTCCGGCTTGAAGGAAATCAGTTGTAGTTAAGAGGTGTCGCTTGTGGTAGACTCGAAATAAGGAAGCGAGAAAGAGAGTGCGAGCGCAGAAGAAGCGTCGTCGTCGTGGTGCCGGGATGAGACCGGCGGGGTAGGCACAGCCGGACGATGAGAACGAAAATGAGCGAACAGTGCAGAGCGATTTTATCGATAAGGATCGCGCGCGCCAACCGAGATAACACAGACACACCCCTACACACATACATACATACATACACACAGACACACACAGACACACAGATAGTTTTCCACGCTCCCCGGAAATTGTCACGTCCAGAATTGTAGTCGGCAGATCTTACCGAGGCAGGAGATAACACTGCTATCTATCGGCAACTAATCGGGGGATGGATATACACCCTATCCAGTCCAGTTTGTAGGATAAATGTAGTGTCTCTCTCTCTCGGCTTGAATTACTAGATAGCGTTGCCGTCACGGTAGTGTCAAAAGCTTTTTTCAGTAATGAAACACGAATCCCGGGATACGGCGGAAGGCAGCATACGCGCGCGCGAGCGCGCGCCCACTTGCCATCGCAGCCGCGCGAGAGTGTCCCAGTATTTTACGTGTGGTTGACTGATCGTTCGTGTTAGACGAAAGGTCCATGTAAGGCCAATCACACGGGACGCGCACGACGAGACACTCGATAGGCGTCGACCTCTTCGTCATTTTAGCTACACAATCAGAGCCAGTATTCCTTTGCCCCGAGGCGGAAAGAAGAGACGTATGCATATATGACAGAGGGCGCCGAACCGTACCCCGGATTCATTATTTTTGTAGTTTCGGCTTAAACACCGACGGACAACGGGCCAATTTGTTGGCGCTGCTGAGCAGAGTCGCAGAGTTCTGTAAGATACAATACATATAAACGATTAAATCGACGACGAGAGGCAGAGCGAGACCTCGAGGCGCTCGCGCGGGGCTACTCCCCGAAAAACACACCCCCCTAAACCACCCACCCACCCAATCCCCTAAATCCCTCCTCCCGGGAGGGCAGCGTAAGCGGTTATTATACACGAAAATTCAAACTTAGCTAGCTAGGTAGGTATGTTACAATAAAAAGTTACACCGAGGCCCACTCGAAATTCAGCGGCTGCCGGACGAGTCCGATCCATCCACTCGCGCGCTATTTCGACGTCGTGCAGATCTTGCATCGAAGGCGCGTCTACGTACAACCCCCCGTTCGACTATCACCAACCACGGAGCGACGTGTCTTAAACCCAGTTTCACCGAGCTGCGAGGACTTCCACCCTCCGCTTTTACCACTTGAACGTGTACACACATAGACACATACACACTTACGCACGAATATTGCATATTTATTCTGACTGGAGGCCAAAAGTAACTGGAGACAAATCAGACGGCGGCAGCGGCGAAGTCTTCGCAGGCAGTCGATCGGGCAGTTTTTATTATGACTCGTGATCACACGCATACAAGCACATACAAACACACTGTCTCTGTCCCTCTGACGCGGCATATAGGCAGTCGAATATTTTTATAAAAGATCAGACCTACCCCCACCACCGAATGGAGTGGAGCATACCCTGGGTTCGAATATGACGTCGTCGTCCATATTAGTTCAGCCAGAGTGCGGGCGAAACCATTTGGTGGCCCTGTCGAGTCCGCCGTGGTTTTTAACTTAACATTAATTGACTTAGATTTTTTATATAAGACGACGATACGACTACCGTAGAACCAAGGAGGCGGGAAAGCAAGACCCTAGGACGCTTAAGCAATAAATCGTTAAGCCTAGAGGGCGAGGAACGCGGCCGAGGAACACCGTCAACCTCAGTCGCATTGCCAGATCGCGTGGAGATCGCTCTCTTTTTCAGCGATTACGGCGATGGAGTGCGCGACCTCCCCGGAGTCCCGAATCTCGAGTCGGCCGACCTAACGATGAAAAAAAAAAACACGAAATCGAAGTTGATGTAAAGAAAATGACAAAAACAAAGGCGCACGCGCGATACGTGTGTGCTAAGTATGGGAATGATCGGTGAACTTGGCGTGAAAGAGCGGGAGAGCAAGGGTGTGTGCCTGAGAAATTGTAGCACAAGCATCGGACGAAAAAGAGATTAAAGATTTCGTAGATAGACACATTGCACAAACAGCACGAAAGTTAGACTAGATGCATCGAGCTTCCCCGATGCGCACGAGTGCCCTCTGTCCCCAGATTTCGAGATACATACGCACATTTTTATACGTACTGGCATCTCTCCTAGTTGCTTCATAAAATTGTGAAATCGAGTTTGAAATCATCCCCAACATTCTTCTAAACATGCCTATTTTGTTCCCCAAAGTTATTTTCTCTGAATTTCCTTGAACGAATATAGTATGATCTGAAATATTTTTGTTCGATGAATTCAGAGCTGTCTTCCAATCAGTTTGAGAACATCGTGATAAATCCCGAAAGATAGGAAGCGACCCGTAATATCGAGGGGGAGCACAGGAAGTCGGAATGTCAAGACCGCTCGAGGGCGGAACAAAAAAGAGGATAGGGGAACAATGGGCCAAGGGGGGTGGGAAGTGTGATAGGTGACTTTGTTATTAATCAAAAGATAGGCGGATCATGCTTTAAGTGAATCAAAAGCGTTCATCGCTCCCGACTAAAAACGGGTGATGATCAAAGACCTTCCCGCGGTCGTTTCGGCTTGAACGGAGTTCTGGAAGGGCATGGGTGAATGACGAGGACTATAATATCGATCTTCCTCCAGATAATGCCATTAGACACTGTCGCCATTATATAAAAATAGTAAAACCCTTTCATCTCCATTCATTTATTTGCTTTCCAACAAAATTTGACAAAAAATCGTCTCAATAATGCCATAAAAGTGTGATAGAATTCACTTTCATACAAACTTCGCGTAACTTGCCGCGACCCAGAGAATCGTATAAAAATGAAGCCAGTAGTACGGGTTCATGATGACGTACATCCAAAAAGTCAATCCAACCTCATCAAGTAAAAATCCAAGAGTGCAAAGCGGAAATTGTGGTGTCTGGCGTAAGAAGGGTGCCCGTGACGTAACCAGGGGAAGCGACAAGATTACAAATAACTATATACATACGTATAAATACAAAAATAAATAAAATATATGCGCGCAGCGACGAGACGGGAGCTGTATTATTTTCGATCGTCGTAGCGCACGAGGAATCCGCAAAAAAAAGAGAAAAGAGAAAGGGAATAGAGGAGAGTTCGAGGAAGCGAGAGAGACACGGGCGGAAGCGCTGTGCGTGAGGACCGACACGAGAACATAAGCGAAGAATACAAAATATCGTGTACATTATTAGTTAGGCGAAAAGAAAATAAAAAAAATATAGGTTATTTTTCTGAAAGGTGGAATCGGCGAGAGGGCAGGGTGGTAGGGGTGGAGGATGTCTGGAAACATAACGAAAAGTAGAAGCAAAGCACGCGATCTCATAGTCCATTGGTTAGGAGGATGATGCCTCTCCCGAGAAGAGAGAGAAAGCGCCGAAGCGGCAAGGACGAGGAGGGACATCCTTGCGAGGACATTGCAATGCGTGTTCTGCAACTACTTCCTCCATCCTGTAATCACAGTCCCGGCCAAATGTTCTCGACTCGACTCCAAGACTTTCAACGAAAGAGGGAACGGGAGAGAAAGCGACGCGCGGACTCTTTTAAAGGGTCCAAAGGCGATCCGCATCCTGTATAAAGTATGTATTTGCAGGCGCTCGCCTTAGGCATAGTCAGGATATACTCGATGTCCTGCGGGACACGCGTTTGTCCTGTGAGTGTTGCGTTATCCACCGGGTAATGCTAAGCGAGTGGAGAGCTAGTCAAGTAACAAAGGTGTAAGGGAGAAAGCGACACAAACATACACGCAAGGGCGCCGCATCAAAGGGGAATCCAAAATGTAGCATATAAAGTAAAGTGATAAGTAGATAATTAATGTAATGTAATCGCTAGGCGAGAGAAAGCACTGGGCGTTCTTTTGTTTTTTCTCGGAAAGTAATGCGACGGGAGTGAAGGAAAGCAAGCGGGAGCGAGTGGAAACCGAGGGGTATTCTGTAAAAAGTTTAAAGGCCACGAGAGAGAGAAAAAGGAGAAAAATAGTTGCATGTGTGCGAAAGAGAGCGAGTGTGTATCTGTGTATGTCGGCGAGAGGATATGTTTAAGAAAAATGGTCGAATCCATTTGTGGTACCTAAGTCTTGTGCGCCAGAGCGCCCAACAGAACGCGACAGACACGGATGTTCACGTATAACACACAGACACGCGCACACATCCACAACCAAACACACCCAAATAGGCAATGATACACAAGCAGCGGTCGAGTACACACGCATACAATTAAGGAGCTGTGTGTGCACGCGCACGCACCCACAATACGCGTGTACACACATGTAAATACACAATGACACGAGTGCACAGTACACAGAGATACACAGAGCCTGCGTACGTGTAGAAATGTAGCGGCGAGAGAAAACTTAACAGCAGCTCTAGACCGTAGTCTAGTCTAGTCTAGCTTGTCGATCATTAGGTTTACGAGTAAGGAGAAGAAGCGTTCACGATGAATAGTGCAATAACTATATCTGCAGATTACAGTTAGCACCGTTACACACCACACTGAGTACATAAACACACAGTCACACAGGGAGACACGCACTCAGATACCGGCAGATCGGCGGGCACCCGGGTGAAGGCAGATCGACAACAAGAATACAGAGAGAAGCTGTAGTTGCTGCATTCATCCTTCGTCCTTGGCCTCAAACAAGCGCTCCAAAATTCCAACCTACGTATTCCCAGGTTTTTCCGCTACTCTACCACAGTGGTAGCCATGATAGATAGAACCGTTTGTACGTCCAGGAATTATCGACGGCCCGACGAGCTAAGATTCTGATCACCAATCCTTCATTCAAATCGCGAGTATACCCAACTACCATGAAACACAACCATCCCGAGTACATCGGCGTGCCCAATTCCACTCCGTCTTATGGTGGTCCAGGTCTGCAGCGTAGGTCCTTCGTCCGCCTGGTCCTTACTCGCAATCATCCAAACCCCATTCGAGGCGGACCCAGGCCACGGGAGCACCTCTAGCGAAATATGATAGCCGACAATCATTGAAGAAACATACATTTAGAGACTCGTACGTGTTCCTTTCAATAAGGGCTGAACGAAGCTTCCCAGTGAACCACCGGTGCGCCGCGGCGCGGCGTCTAGCACGATGCCAGCGTCCGTTTAGGATGAGTGTAAGACATTTAATTTGGCGAACGCGTGACAAAACAACGCTTTCGCTTCTTGCGGGTATTGATACAACGAAGGATGAGAGGGTTTACGGCGTACGCGTACGCGAGAAACATATCATCGTCACGGCCAGCCAACCCTATGGCTCCTAGTGAAAATTGTGTAAGGATGATGTAGGAACAATTCAGTGCGATTTCCGTACCCAGATCCGTCAGTTCAGGTATCTGTCGGTATCCGATACGTTTAACGCCTTTTCACGAATCGTTGTCTCCTTAACAGAATGGATATCCTTCCGGTAAAGTAATTGTTTGTCACCCGATCCTTTCGACACGATCACTGCTTTCAACCACGACCCTTTCTTACCTTGTACCGCCTTTTGTACCAATTTTCGAGGCTAAAGTGAATTCCGGGAGGTCGCTTATCAGTTTTTCGGTGGGGAGAAGACGTTTAGAGAGGGATTTAGTGTTTCACGTGATTTCTTGACTGTTCCTCGAAGTAACGCGCGTGCTATATGCACGCACTGCGCACACCTATCTTACCGTCCTGTAATATAACATTGTTTAAGGCCGGTTAAACTTGCTTAGGGATGCTGCTTCATGCGTAGTGTAGGCAAAAGTACTGTCGTGCTTATGATAGCTAGAGAAAAACTTAGGTAGAAACTGCTTCACGGCCATCCACGCCTATTGCCGATTCTGCTAAGTTGACCTCATCGAGGTCCAAAACTATTCAACGTTTCTGCCTGACAAAGGTCCCAATTTCGTAGTTACGCCATTGTAGTCATCCGACAAATTTGCAACTCGGTTGTACCAGTAGTCGTACGTGGAGGCCGTCACTGTAGAATAGTTAACACTTTAACACTCTATAGATTAGGAACAATAAGAGTAGATACCAGCGGACTATACCGCAAAAGTAACCCATACACGCATCCCGTCATATATATATATATATGTATATATATGTATATATATATGTATATAAGTAAGGATCGTGAACCTAAGTGTGTGCTAGCTGACAACTAAACCAGAGAAAAGAAACGTCGCGGAATAGCGACGCACATATTCCATTGTCTAGCTTTAGCCTTAAGAAACCATTAAGTCGTAACTTGTAAGCGGGAGAAGGACATTGTGGCTAGCCAGTCGAGCCCCCTGAACCTCCATATTCTAATCTATATATCTATCGACTTGTATAATAGCGAAGTGTCTACCTAAAGGGATTACAATAATCGTAGACCTGTCCAGTTTATACAGATGTACTGGGGTCTCTGTGCTCCAGCGTAGCTTTTCTTACGATTAACGAGGGAATGATTTCACATGCGGTCCCATCTTAGGCCCCAACTCTATCCTGACTCCTCTAGTTCGGCGCATATCATTTACTAAAGCTAAAGACTAACGTGCCTTTTTCTCCACTTCATTGGACATCTCTGTAATGCCGAAAAATCAGTCCGTGTTCACATTCGATTAGGAAACCTTCAGGTCTATTGTGTCTGCCGTTCCTCCCCCCCCCTCCCCTTTCCCTTCAACTCTTGCTTTCCAACATGGACACTAGGCTTCTATCGTGCTTCACTTGCTCCAGGCTCCAGGTCTCTTCGGTTCCCATGCGTCACAGTAGAAAGCTCGAAAACAACTATTAACTCTGTCTTAAGATGAGGCTGGATCAAAATTAGGCTACTCCGGGACGCAGCTCGTCACCGTGCAAAAAAACTTAGGACTAAACTAAAGTGTAAAATGTAGGATCCAAGGATCATCGAGACGAAATTCCCGGGATGTTGAACCGAGGCGTGTCTGAGGTTTTATGCCAGGCAGTTTGGGGCCACAGTGGCTTAATGGATTAATGTCTTTTTCCTCCTCGCTCGGGACGCGAGAGTCATCTGCGTCTTCGAGATTCAAGGAGAATTAATATTTCGATACCGGTGGTTCGTAGGTGTCCCCCTAAAATTACAGGTACTACGTCGCGCCACCTTGACAGGCGGAAAGCCTCAGCCAAAAGAAGAGCAATGTGGTTAAACTGGAATCAGGGCGCGATGGAAATTGGGCCAAATTACGGCGCTTGCAGAGAGGGTCAGGCGTGCGAGGACCCGCGTAGACCACGTATACACACTCACCCAGAACTACACCAATTCTACAGACACGTACACGAGTACACATACTTAGAGGTAGAGAGCACACACACGTACACAGTGTTAAAAATGGCAAACGACGGGAAACGGGTGGGAGAAAGGGGACAGATACCTCCGAAAAAAGACAATTCTCACACGGTATAACAGTGGATTTACTCTGCGAGACGCCCTGGGTCGTGCGTGAGAAGAACGTGTATGATATTATATATATACATAAAAATAGCGTATATAAGTAAATTATAAATAATGATGAATATAAATAAAGAAGTATATATATATATTATATATATATAAATATATAAATACTATGAAGAAGTAAACAAAGTATAAATATGAAGGAAGTATATAAACGAGAATATAGGATAAAGACGCTTAGGCTTAAGAATATAAGATATTATTATGATGATGTATGGTTGGTTTATAATGTAAAATATATTATAGAAAATGTATCGAACTCCTGTTACTATTTACCTATCCTAATAATTTCGCTTTGGTTTGATTATCCTCAAGATTACTGATAGCCAAGGCAACAGGTACGTAAATAATAATAATTATATATGCACAAAATAGAACAGGCGATCAAATAATAGATGAATTATAGGGTATTAATTAACGACTAATGCATCTGATTGCAAATGTCCTTCGGACAGTGCTACCATTTAATACCGTCTTTGTGGAGATTTAATTGTCGATTGTTCCGGGCGTATGTGCACACTCGCCTAACACGCGGCAACTTTAATTAGCATTAAACTAGACGGTCCCGCATCCAACATCCGCCGCAGTAAACTGTTACTTGGGTTTTGCTTTACCGAATTAACTGTGAAACACCGGCGCGCACACACTGCCGCCATCCAGTTTGCGTAATTAACGTTAATTTCTAACCAGCATCTCGCAAGGCATTCCGCCTGACTAATGTGCGACTGCTTCCACTGGCCAGAAAAAGTCTCATAGGTCTGACGTTATTTTATTTGGACAGCTGCTAGTGATAGTATCGCTATAAAGATAATATACTTGAATTCAGGCTTAGCCAGAAGACAGTGTGGTAATTGCAGAGGAGTCCAGTTATTCCTGGCCACTATCATAATGATGTTTCGTTCGGTGCCGGTTTACGAAACACGACAGCATTGTGTGCTCGGTTGCTTAGTCTCACTTTCCTCCGGCAGAGGATAACAGCATTCCCGAAACACGCAAACACGCCACAAAGAAAGCCGCGGTAGTTAACGCCAGTCGACGAAAGAGAGAGAGAGTAGAAGAAGAGAGTGGGATTTCACTTTGCGGCGCGTGCACGCGCTATGACGTAAAATTGAAAATGAACTCTAGTAGCAGGGTAACCTAGCCGCTAGAAGCTTGTGGCCACAGAGACACACACACTGGAAATTCTCTCGAGTACCGAGCTGCGTAACTCTAAAGCTGAGACTTTTGGTCGACGTGATGTCTGAGGTGCCGTCTCTCTGTGTATGCTCGGCTGCGTTTAATTGAGATGGAGCTCTGCCGCGCTAGGTAGTTCCTGCTCTGGATGAAATATCATATAGGATCTCCCCTGTCATTCTGCTGTTCCATGAATGTTGACAGCCTCCACTATAATCTACTGTGATATGCAACTGTACTTTCACATATTTTACTCTACTTTCTTTCAGTCAAATGATTAAATTCCCAGTAATTACAATCCTGGTATACATTGGAACTAGGAAACCTGTCGGTTTAAATTTCAGTTGATTAATGACGCTAACTATAAATTGTATTATCGAAAACTGGAATCAAGAGCTGGAGATTTTAAGCTAGCAGTTGATTTGGTATAAGTTCTTATATAAAGATAAGACTGGGTATAAGTGAAGGATTGATACTGAGTGAGTAGGTATCGTCAGTCGTATTTCTTCGTAAATTTAACGATTTTACTGGGCAGACGGCGCAGCCACGTCCCGAAATGATGTACGGCTGGCTCGTATGACTCGGCAGCTAATGCTCTAATATGCGCAAAGGGTGCCATGCCCGTGTCACGCGGATTACCGCTAATTGTAGTTTATGCTTTATACTACGCTATTCTCTTGTATGCCTCGCTCCACTGGGTATTCGATGTATACGCCAAAACACACGCGTGTGTGTTTCTAGTACCTGCACACCTGACACGCTCCATCTGCACTTGCCTGTGTGCAACACCGTCTCAGGAACACCGTCCTGCTACTTGTCCACGTAGCTTCCCCAGTATGTGGAGTGCATATTTTATTGAGTGGGCCGGGAACCCATGGCTCAAATGAAATCTATTAGTTATCAATTGCGATCTTGTACACGTGTGATGTGAGAACTGTTGCAGTACTTGATGCCTCGGCGTCAATGATCTGACAGTTTGCAAAAAGTGGCAGACACCAGGTGTCTGACAAGTGATTGACACTTCGTGGTAGAAAGTGAATTTATAGTCAAATTAATACGATTATGCGAAATGGCAACTGGTACTATATTTGCTAATTGGAACGGAGTTTTTAACAAAAAATTTGTACGACGAGTAATCATTTGAACACTTGGCCGAAATAACTGAAAACCCGAATTTCTACTCTGCGCGCGATGCTTTCGGTCACGTGCGCGTTTTATCAGGGAATACGTGCTCTTTTTTCGTCGGGGAAACGGGAAAAAATCCCACGGTTACCGGGATGAATTAGAAATGAAACGCGCTGCGATACCTCTTTCGGTATGCATGGCGCGGAATATGACGTAATTGGTAATTTTGGGGCTTGATCTTGATTGCCACGATGCAAAAGGTTGTTTCGCCATAGCGCAACAAGAAATTTCAGTAGGAACCTCATCTCATCGCCACATCTTCATCGACGCGAAATTTCGTTTTTTTGCTGTATCCGCGGGGATTCACTTCAATCGGCCCACAAGCATATTGCAACTCTAAATACCTTAAAAAAGAAACAAGATATTCTTGGAAACTGAAACCAAAATAATCGCCGCATAATGACACTACTGTTTTGATAAGAATGGCAAGAATTCTACCATTTTCGAGCGTTCGTTTACCTCACTTTTATCACAAACTCGTTCCAATTAACTGGGTTTCTTTCTAAAAACATTAATATTCGATACTCTGTATTTTCTGTGCGCTTTCGATGTTCCATTGGGTAAGCATTTTTTATACGCTACTTTTCCAAGTCAATTTTCTCGAGGTAGAGCTTGCGGGGGGAAGCATTGGCAGAGGGGCGAAAGTGGATCGAGGTAGATGGGGTTCGGGTCGAGCATAGACTAACACTCCAATTTCTTCATTTCAATTAACAGAAAAGTTTGGAACAACCAGTCCGGAATGAAGCAAATGTGGTTTCGAGAATTGGCCCCATCGGTCACCAGGGAAGCGTGGAACACAGCGTAGTGCTCTGTGCGATTCTCATTTGCGGTTGTCGGTCCACTGCTGTTCCAGCTCCCTTTCCCTGCCTCGCCCTTTGCTCTTGCAGACCCCTGCTTTTCCTTTCCCCGACCGCCTTCATATATTTCTGTTCCAACAAGTTTACCTTATGTTACAAGACACCGTCGACGCTGGACTAAGATTCGCCGTGATCTATTGCTCCAGCAGATCACCTTACGGTCTCCTCTCGTCCACCTACGAGAGCTCTATTGGAGAGAATTTCTTCACTTGAGTGACAGATATACTCTTAACTGATCAAGGCCGATCAGTTAGCATAAGTTAAAGAATTAAGCAAAAGTTAATGTATAATTTGGTTTCGGTTTCGATTTTCCTTACGTTAATTGAATTATAAATAGAGCTATAAATCCTGTAAGCCACAAGTAAATGGAATTGGAAAATGGACCGGCAAAGTTGACTTTAGGGTGTCGCAAAGACCTGGAGGTCTAATTAAGAGGGATGAAGAAATAAAGGGGGCGAGTCGCGCCAAGTGTCTTCCATCATTCAATTGCAATAGAAATGCGCCCGCTTCTCCACCGCCAAAATTAGCTTCTCAGAACTTACGGTAAATCTAGATTCATGACACGTCCCTGCAGGGAATTATTCTGACTGCTCACTAGCCAAACGTCCACTGTTTAACCTTGCGTTAACTCTTGCACTATAACAAGTTTTCCTTCGAGCCTCATAGTGACAGGATATACTATTGCCGAAAGTATACGTGGATACTGTAAACTACCGTAAAGAATAATCTATGGTTTTTAAAGAATTAATTGGTGCTCTTAGCGAGCAGTCCCCTGCGCTTTGGATTTCTCAGATTGTTTTAGTAGCACACTTTTATCTGACTCGAAGTAGCAATTGTAAGGCGTAAGGCGCAGTTACAGGGCGATCAACAGAAATAAATGCTTCTGTTATCTGACTATACAAAGGCTTAAGCCTTAAAGTTCAGGTTTAACTTAGTGCAACCCAGGTTATCAGTCGCAGCGCGTAAAACAGTTTCCTTGCAGCGCTTTTATCCTTTAAACTGCGCTTCCATTCGTTAATTACGATCAACCTTAAACCTAGAAAACTTTTTAACGAGCGAATTATACCTTTGGCCGTTTGTGCTAATTTATTGAGCCATCCTTTGATGAGCGACCGAGGATTTCAGCTAGCACTCTTTAACTGAGTCATTTTCATCTATTTCTGTGTACCTTTGAATTACAAGAACAGACGGGAAACTTCAATATCATTGTATAATTAAAGCAGAGTACTTCTAGCTTTCGACTATGAGTTTGATTTCGGGCAGATTTACATTTCGTTTGAGAGACCTTTATTTTTCTGTTCCACCGCAACTTTAGTCTAAACGGCGCGCGTAGGAGCGTACGTGCTTCGAATCACTGTTGCCGAATAAATATTTGTATTGATTCGTTGTTATTAATTCGATCGAAGCAAACAAAGCGTCACGATGGATTGTTTAAAAGGCTACTATTTCCGCCCCGGCTTCCACGCGTGTGTTTTATATATAATACGTAAAATGCTGAATTGTAAATGGACAATCGCGCAAACACAACTGTTTGCAAATTTCTCTTTTACTTGCAATACTTGTTACATCCAGCAAAAAAATAGATCTTTGATTTTTAAAGGGTTGCAACAATTTTATCTACTATTATTTTAGTGGCATGATTAAACCATGGATCTTCAGCAAAGAGAAGAGATTTTGCTCTTCACAAGTATTGAAGGTAGTGCATTTTTCTTTGCTGTACAAATGTTGCTTACAATTAAAGTATACGTTAAGAGGATTAAACGCTGGCGCGGTGAATGCAGTTTCTGTGTCAAAGTTTCACTGTCCTCCTGATTATCATTGTTTTTCAAAGAGATTGCAGTTTAAGTGTTTGCAGTACCCTTTGCCGGGCTCTGTAAGAACAGGGCTTTAAATGAACAACTACAAAGAAAGCATGGCTTACAGATTTTATAGTGAAGTGCAGCCAGCATTGCTGAATAAATAAATTATATTACAAAATACGTAAATGCTGCAAGTCTAATCCATTGATAACTTATTGAGAAGTTAAAAGAAATCCAAGTATAATTAATAATCGAGAGGATAAAATGAAAATATTGGTCACAGAACATTTGAAATAGGGATGAACCTTTAAGCCAGAGTGGTTGGATAAATATTTCAAGATCGAGAACATCCTGTATTCTATAATCAACAGAATACCTGCTAACTCGTAATACTTATTAAGCATGTATAGGTACATAGATGTACTATGCACTTCGTAAATAACGGAAGAGGTTGCGGGTGGAAGCGGATTACCTGAGCGCATATGAAACACGAGGTAGATTACATGGTCGGCCGGTAAATTTATTAATTTCAACAGGAAGCTCTACTTTCGAATTACATTAAAGATATTTGTCCTTTCCGGCGTCATCGCAAGTTTCACTGCAGTGATTTTAGGAACAACTGGCGCGCTCTAGTGGGAAAGTGAAAATGAATTTTCACCAAGGCTTTTCAAAGAGACTACTGGATACCGTCAGACTATATCGAACCGATGGACGTTAACTCCTGGTCCTTTGCATCGACTGACAGTGACTAAGCATAAGGAAATTTAGAGGGCAACATGAATGCTTACAAAGTTCAAAAGAAATCGCAATCACCGAAGCTCAAATGATTTAAAAAAGCACATAAGCGGTGTGCAGGAATCAAATTCGACCTAATATAGAATTATTAAAGTATGTATACTTACTTTTTTAATATGCTCGTGGACGTAATGATATTGAACTAAACATTAATCACCAGCCTTATGAATTTGGGAATACAATGTTCTAAAGACAAAATATTAATTTGTCAAGTGGCAATCGATTAGCTTTTGCCGAAATAAAACTACGTGACCAGCGGCCTCCACCATTTCGTTAGTTTAATGTATCAATCCAATTAAGGTATGTACATTGTCCTGGCAGTCCTTGAGCCTTTGGGTAGCAGATACTGTTGGCTGCCGGACAAAAGCAGCCATGGAATCAGTCTTGGCGAATAATCATGCCTGTCCCTGTCGGTATCAACCGTCTACGAAGAACACTTTACCCTGTTTTTATTATTGCCGCCTTTTTCGGGGTGCAAATGTTCGAATACCGAGTGATCCTTTTAAACTACGTGCAATACATAGTGTCGTGGTCATTTTATACAATGATGTTCTGGTACCTGTGGATCTGGTCAGATTTAAGGATAATTATTAACAATTACACTTATCAATTCGTCATTTTTACTAATTCGATCACCAGTCTTATGGCAACGGCATTGACTCTCCAACACAAGAAGGTATTTTTGCAAGAAGATGCAATGCTGCGATAGACACAATCTTTTTTCACATTCATTAAAAATTTATCAGAGGTTCCAGAGAGTTCTAGAAGGCTTAACAATCATTAACGACTCATTCGGAGTCCTTGACATACCGAATGATTGCTCGAAACTCGAAAGATTCGTGTGGAAGGTCATTGGTTTATGGTGCATGACGATCCTGTATTCCATCATAACGGATGCATCCTGGATGACCCATGTGTTCGACAAGATAATGGGCTGCCTTCTGTTCCTAATGATTGATTATCCACACTTTGTCAATACCATCACCTATATTATAATTTGTCTTATTTTATCGTACGTACACCGCCTGAAATCGCCCGAAGTATAAGAAAATATTTTCGTGCTTCTTCAATAAATATTTTTCAAAATACTACGAACAAGGTACACGAAATCAAGATTCCAACTGTTGAACCAGCACATCGAAAAGTTGGTGGGTCGGAAAGCAAGAATTACATGTTGGAACTTCCAGCAACCTTATGGGATGTCTGGTCAATTGAACCCCATTAATATACGCAAACGGAAACAAGAAATCTTTACTTTGATGTATGTCATACAGATCAGAATAACTATTCTTAAGTTGGAAGAGAGACGTCGGCCATTAAATGATTTTCGTAATTTGTTTGTTTCTCCACTGCTTTGCTTACCAGGCACATACACGCCGAGTTGTGCAGGATTTGTCGCGACTTGAACACGATATTCGGCGTGCAAATTACTTTCGAGATCGCTTCGTATTTTGTCTATATGAGTGGACTGGTAATTTACTTGTGCGACTTGTACGATATTAAATCTCACATTAGGACGAATATACACATGTCATCAGCAGCATTAATGCGACTACTGGCGGCCTGCACGTGGGCCTTTGTATACCTTTTCAGACTAATTTACTTCAACCATATTTGTGAGACTGCGAGTTCCCAAGTAAGAATACCGATAAGAAACAACTGCGGTTTCTGTTAACAATAAATTAATTCTAGCACTTTGTAGGCGGGTAAAACGGCAAAATTGATGCATGGTTATTTGAACTGTGTGAACGATTCCGAACTACAGTCTGAGGTAGATTGTTTTACATAAAACCGTCTAACAAATGTTTGTGTTACATACACATCCGCTTCATTTATCAGTGTATTTTGTGTGTAGGTACGACAATTCATTCTGTATATAATATACAAACCCTTGAGATTCCATGCAGCGGGGCTGTTCTACTTCGGATATGAGTTTATATACACGGTTAGTAGATTGACCTACAATTTACATGGTGCCGAGAATGTGTATGTAAATTCTTCGTGGTTCCTCGAGTAAGTTTATGTATGTGGACCTTGATATACAGCCCATTTTTTGGTATTATTTGCAGTTCTTAGGAGGAATTGCTACTGTGGTGGTGATAATCATGCAGAGCAAGTCTTCCTTCGGCACGAGCTTTAGGTCCTTCATAATTGCAGACAATGTTACCACAGATGTCATTATACTGCCGAACATGGTAGTACCACTCAATAGTAGCTTCCATATACATTAATCTTTTATTCGTCGGTTTTACCAAATGCAAACGTACTATTGTAAATAAACTACTAATATTAAAGAATATTTATTCAGTGAGATGCAAAGCAAGAGACCATAGTTTGTTAAAAAGCATGTTGTATTCATGTATAAAAGTACAAACGCCTAACAGGGTTGAACAAATACTTTCAAAGGCACATTAAGTTAAAAGGCGAAAAATAAAATAAATAGAAATAAAATAGTATTCGCAATACTCTTTAGAGTCTATCAGAGGAACCAGCAACTTCTTGTGAGGTTGAGCTGCATCCTGGTAGACTTTCATCGGGTACAACTCTTTGGTCGCCATCGCGATTCTTATCTTTGGGCGGACTCGGTTTACTATCATCCTTTACATCCTCTTTTGCGTCCGACGTATTTGCATCTTCTTTTGAGTCCTCATATCGGAGACACTTTCTTATTTCATATCCAACTGCCGCCCCGAGCGGAGGTGGCACGGCGTTTCCAACTTGGCGATGCTTATCAAGAATAGTCCCATAGAAACGGAAATTGTCAGGGAAACCTTGCGATCTAGCGCACTCACGCACACTCACTACCCTGGTCTGAACTGGATGTAAAACTCGACCCTAAACGAATATCAAAAGAAAGAATGAAATCTGACATTGAAGAATCTGGGCATGCATCGGAAGACATTTGTACGGACCTGCTTGCCCATGGGTTCAGGATTGGTAATGGTCGTGCTGAAAAACCCTTCCCATTCAAGTCTGCCGTATAAGCCCGCCCAATGATTGTGGCGATTCCCAGTGTGTGGAAGGCACCAGGGTATCATAGTGTTAAATTGTCTATCCGTTGGATCACACGATCTACCTGTAGCACAGCTGCATACACCACGCAATGCTCCCGTCGAACTCTTCCCAGCTTTTCTATCGGGGTAAGTGTACTCCCTAAAATATAAGACTCAGTATGATTATATCCTTACACATTGTAATATATTAATTTTAAAATAACAAACATACAATTTCTTGCAGTAGGTTCCATCGCTCAATCTTATAGCAATGTTTGGTAGATCGCGCCAATCTGAACCACTGGAGACCGGAATATGTCCTATTCGGGCTTCGACTATCGGAGCCATTTCCTTGCAAATGTGGTCCCTCAAGGTTGGCTGATAATGTTTCCCCCTCACTTGTCGTTGGAAGTACGATATCGGCTCACTATTGTACGGCATTTCCTCTTTATTCCATCCGTTTTTAATCTCAGGTAAATCGGACATGGCATCGCGAACACTGATGGTTCTATATGGTGCTGAGTCGGTCCATTCGCAATTTAATATATACTGCAATACACCCACTCTTTAATGTTGCACTTTTTGATTACTCTGTAAGTTTTTAAGGAAGTTCACTTACCTTCTTATTGTTAACTAAAGCATTTAGCTGACAAGCGCGTTTACTGAACACATGGGTTGGTTCTGGATACTTTGGCAGGATTTGGCCAGGTGCAGCCGCCATAAGAATCATCCTGTAGCACATAATTTAATTATTTCGTAATAGGATTAAAACATAGATAATAAGGATACTTTAAATGAAGTAGCATACCTTCGCCTTGTCTGTGGTACCCCGTAATTCCCGGCTTGCAGGATTCCAAAGGTACACTGGTAACCCATTCGAACCAGACATCTTAATGTTAACTTTAACACCATGCTTCGCTTAAAAGACACGAAATTGCGAACATTTTCCATTATGAAGAATTTTGGCCTATAATAATCGCAGTAGGACAAATAGGAGACGACAAGGGAGCTTTTAAATAATGAATACTGTCTAGAATTAAAGCGATTCATCCCACTGAAGCCCTGGCAGGGTGGTCCTCCACATAAGAATTCCACCTGGCCCTTTTGCGGTAATGCTTGTCCCACATTATCCGTTTTGTCACCCTAAAATCATGGAGAAAATGTGTAAGAATTCTTTTATAAAAAACAAAATCTCAAACGGAATAGGGACGTTTCTTACATTCATAACTTTCCGAAGAAGAGTATTGCAGTCTTCTTTAAACACAGTTGCTTTGGGATTGTTTAGGCTGAACGCATTCGCAGCTGGTTCTTCCTTCTCAATTGCCCAAAGTGTATCCGCAATACCTGATTGGTGCAGGCCTTCTGTGAGACCTATAAAAATATAGAACAGTTACTAACTAGTTAATTACTCTTCAAATGTGAAACGCACCTCCACAACCAGCAAATACATCCAAACACTTCAATTTCTTGAAGACTGGAGGATGGTCCGGCGCCACATCGGCGATGGTTTTTTTCTCATCACGAACCTTCTTCCCCTTACTCTTTCCGCCGCCTTTGCCCATAGTTTTACTACACTTAGGAATGGTTGTGGCATAATAAGGTGGTTCATCGAAGGACTTTTCTTTGGAATTATAGGCTTCAGTGAAATAAAATCGATATGGACCTCGGAAAGACCATTCGTCTATAGTTTCATTGAGATTCTCAGAGTATGCGAGGTAACACTTGCCGGTAACTTCCATAATATTAACACTATACACTATAATATTATTGGAGTTAATAAGTGTGATGGTTACATAGTTCTAATGTCACTTTTATTATAATTATTGTTCTAAGTATTTACAAACCTTCGTCACTCCAATATATCATATTTAAATTGACTTGTTCCATTAAAGCTTGCCCCCTGTGAGTATTTTCAGGTCTGTACAATTTATTCACTTTAACAAAGATATCAGGAGCGGCGACAAGCACATCATTCGTAGTAGCGTATATCGCATTTACATATCCTATACAGAATGGCTCAGGAGTATCATTATTAGATCCTTTGACATGTTCAGATGATTTGCGATAGAATTCGGGGTACATGTCTTCATCTGCAAGGCCTCTCTTTGATTTGAGAGCCTCTTGTTGGCCACAAGTGTACTTGAACTTGAATGTTTCCGGCTTTAAGAACACTCCCGAACCCACCCTAAATTCCTCGCCCTTATATTTCACTAAACCATACACAACTTCTTTACTACTCTTCTCTTCACCCCGCTCGTGCATCTTGAAAGCAAACATCTTGTTGGCGAAAGAAATACTACCATAGTTTGAATAGTAAATTTACGACTTACAATGGGGATATGATACTTCTCCAACGTCCTCACGCGCGTGCAAGCGGGGCAAAACCGATGACTAGTTTCCTCGCGAAGACATACCGGGTCTACCGGTGGTTCCTCGAACCTGACTATCTCAGGGACATAACGCATTTTGTAGAAGAACGATTTACCGTCAGGATTTTTTATTTCATCTTCTATGCTGTCCTGCATATTACCTAAAGAAATTCGGAAATACTGAATAGAAAATTTCTCAAGTACATTTTTAAAATGTTGGTAGGTTGCCTTACCTAGTTCCGCCCAGTTTTCGGGCAATTTTTTATAAATAACGGTACACTTCGATCTCACGGAACGAAAAGGTACCTCATCACAGTCGTCGCTTATGAAGAGTTCGTTAGGATCAGATGTTTCTCCCAAAATTGTATTATTGCCTCTACGAAACCAATTCCCATGGAATTGCATGGTACCGCCACTCCCCTCCCACATGTAGATGACTTTCGCTATGTGGAGGGGGGTAGTTGGATTCTTGGGTTCGACTAGAACGTGGTCATTCAGATTGATCCTTTCGTCGCCGACCATAACAGACTTGTAAAACTTCCTATGGCTGTCGTTGGCGATGGGTTTACCGACCCACGAAATCTCCTTCCCTAGTTCTTTAAAATCTTTCCGTATGTCATCCAATTCCTCGAGTTTATGATTCCCCGAGATACTTTCATAATCGTCCTCGCCTTCTGGGTCAGAGTCCTCTGCTTCCTGGTGGATCAAACGGAACTCAGGAGGATCGAAGAGCAGAATGGATTGGGTGATTTCAAAGATTCTTATGTTATATAATTACTTGTATTGCCATATTGGGACACCTTCGCTTGACACAAGCCTGTTTACTTCTACCGGTACCACCGAATTTGATCATATCCTTGCAAGAAACACAAGCACCGCAATCGGGTTGCTGACAACTCTCGCATACTCCGCATCGTTGTCTTTTGGGGAGCTAACGGAGAAAAGATATCGATTCCAAGTTTCGAAATTCATATTTGAATCTTTAAGGAAAATCTGCCGCGCAATACTAACCAATGTGACTTTATCATCGTCTTTGGCTAATTGGTCAGCGAAAATATGCTCAAACATCTTGTTGACTAATTGGGTCGTCGTTGCCTTGGTCCAAGTGGCCGGTTTTACTTTCTGCTCACGACGCTGTGTCCTACGAACAGCACCCTTCTTTCCGAGAGTAACACCAGCTAAATTTGCTAAAGAACGCATACAGGGCGACGTAATGAAGAGAGGGTCCTCTGGACCAGCAGAATCATCAACTGACAACACTTGGTCGCATATGAATTGTGCGTGACGTAGTAAGGCATCCTCCGTGAACCTGGGTATACCCTGGGGTGGTACTACAGTCTAGAATAGACGAAAATACTTTTCATTCTTGGCACATGATCCGAAACTTCCTAGTGTGAACACACGGAAGAATATGCTACCTGAAGCTTATTGATCAGATCTTCGTAACTAGGTCTAGTGTCGTCTAGCAAGAACTCAATTACGCTCTTGCTCATGTACACTTTTTCCTTAACTGCATTCATAAAAGGGACGTAGTGTTCGGACGGTTCCATTAGAATGTACTCAGCGAATGCCGTCACGAAGCCGACCAGGGCTAATTCACCCCCATCAAATCCAGAGACATACCATTCGTTTATGGGTCCTACGTCCTTCGTTGGTATACCACCCTCGGGTAACGGGTCTTCTTCGTAAATTGGTTTCATGTACCCTGAGACGTAGATTCTTACATTTTTTTCTATGAGACCCGTATCAAAAGCACACAAGTGCCCATTTTTATCATAAACACTGCAAAAAAAAGTCCTGCTCTCAGTCGGGATCTAGGCGCAAAAAAGGAAATATATTCGATTGTGTGGAAGAGTACCTAAAATAAGTGAGCCTGTGTTGAGGCCGTTGATCAATCTCATGTATAAAGGACTCATCCCCATTGAATATGCATAACTTTGGATCTGTTAGAGCAATCTGTTCCTCGACGGCACCGGTTGGGTGACCTTCGTACAGGGGAATGTTCTCATTCAACTTTTGCAGGCAATATTCACACTTCTTTATGAAAATCGGCTTCTTCATTTGGACTTTCGGTTCTTCGACATCTCCGTTCTCCACAGTTTTCGGCTTCTTTTCGGAATGAATGTCAGTTTTTTGTACATTTGTTTGAGGATCGACATTTTCTTTACTATCTTCCGAAATAGATTCGGGACCGTTCTCGTTGCTTTCAGGCTGGGATTCTAATCTCTTTCGCTTTGTAGTCTGATTGGCAAACATCTCGATTAGTGTTCGCGGAGTACTTTTTGCACGGGTGGGTTGTTCGTCCTCGGACGAAGGGTTTCTCCGCCTGGTACTGGATTTTTTGTAATCTGGCTTTTGATTGCTCGGTATCACCCACGCCATTTTTATTAGTTAACAGCCCTTTTGGGGAACTTTCTATTACCGGGTAATCTTACTAAAGTTCTGAAACAACAAATGGGAGCGCGTCAAAAAACGAAACTATCAATAGAAATCACAATCAAAAGTAAAGAACAATATAGAGTGGATGTTTCAGAAAAAAAGCAAAGCAATTACATAGTCTGAATAATGTTTGAAAACACGTTCGCTGATTCCTCTTGATGCACCTGATGGAGTAGTTTGCCCGTATTAATGTTTTGGAAATGATATTTTGATTATCGTATACAAAAGTAAGGGGTCAATGGAGGAAAGGAGACCGCGGCCAAAATTTGATCTCCATGTATTGCAAAAGTATAAAAGAAAGTACATAAAATAACCGAAGTATCCTTCATGGGTATTTTGTTTCATTTTTTAAAGAAAGTTCCCTTTGTTATTAACAAATCCTCCACTAAACCACCTTACACAACCACCTAACAAACTATATACGTACACATATTAGTATGTTTTGGATTGGGAAACCATTATTGATATGAACATAGCTGAAGTAATCCCTTGCCTTCCCGTACCAGCCACAACCATTTCTAGTTACACAGTTAACTAAGAATTCAGGATCCTTAACACCCAATAACCAACTACATACTTCTGCCAAAGTTGTTGAGTGTCAACATAGGTTTAAAGGCACACAGTATCATATAGGTTTCAAGAGGATATATTTCTCTTTGGTTACAATAGTAGAGATTTATAATACATTGTATTTACATTGTTCACACAAATACTCGTGCTGAGAAACATCATTATTTACCTAGAGATTCGTATATTCAGGTACTGCGTAGATTATCCGAAGAGCGGGAAGGTTGTGTTACACTTAACCACAACAACCACGTGGTCGATCTGCTTCTTCAATATCATAATTTTCCTGGAAGACGTTCCCATAAAAGTGCTGGCTGTTATATCTGAATGCGAACGTATTTCGGTATATTAGTCATTTTTAAATATTATTTTAATATGCATTCACTCAATATTTAGGTGTGTTCTGAATGCACGACTAGTTTGATCGTAAAAGGAACGAAACAAATGTGCGCTCTTTGAATTCGTATTAAATATGAGTTGATGCTCTCATTGAGCCGTGATTCAATAATTTAACTGACTTTTTTAAACCTTACATGTGGGAAATACTTCACAATTTCGGCACAGTTGTCCACAATAATCACACATTAACACCAGAAATTAATGAAAACTCTAAGAAACTCAACAGATTTAAGTTTACTATTATCACAATCATGCGGGGGACACAATAAGGCCACTGTTTAATCCCACTTTCACCTAAAAACACCACATTTCCGTGGAAAACACAATCATTTCCTTGTACGGTCGTCGCGCGCGTAGATCGATGGAAAGAACTTTGGGCGAATGGTCGCCCCATGAGAATGGCATGTAAAGCTAGCTGTTAAAAGATACGAGGCAGCACCATTTCTGTAAGCTGGCACTTTCCGATGGCAGTTTCATGTAGTATTGCCATCAAAATAAAGTCTAATTAGTTAAGTCTCGGCAGTGGCTAATTGATTTGGAATTGGGACATACGTGGCCGAGCCGGCCGTCCATGTGTTCGAACATGTTCCCGAGTACTCGTAGGTGGGCCAGTGAGAGCAAAGGCCTGTTGAAGAAGTAATTGTTCATTCGGCCGAAAAGTCATCGGCTCGTCATTCCCTGGACATTCTTTGTGCGCGCAAAAAGAGGGACGGGAGTGCGAAAGTCGCCGAGAAATTTTCGGGGCGAGAGTGGATTTTGCAAGGGCAGCCAGGGTATATCCGAGTTCTGCCATCTTTTCTCGCAATTTTGCGAAGCGAAGTTGACTATGCGTAATCACGAGTTATTAACTGCAAGACACACACCTCTCCATTGATCAACAAATCACTACTCGAGAGATTGTCCATTTTTGAACTGGAACTCCGATTCGAGGCGGAATTAATTGCGAAGTAATGGCTGCCACATTCGACCAGTATGACAAATCCAGGTAAATGAAGGCCCGTTATTAATTTTCACTGAATTTTGGGAAACGTCTTATTCGTTTACGTCTAGTGTCATTGCTCTTCTAATGGGAATTGTTCCAATTGAGTCCCCGCCTAGTATGTTCGGATGGAAGTCAAAACGCATAGTACACTCACTGTTCTAAATGTTCTAAGTCCAAATGTACTTGCTATTTTCTATTTTATTAAAAAATTGCTTCTGCGGTGTTTTCGTAACAAACCTAACCTCTTCATGCATGGTTGTGCCAGATCATGGAAAAACTGCATATATGACTATTCATTTCTTGCAACCTGTTGTGCTGCACCTACTTTTATTCCGACTTTCTGTGGTCTTTGAAACATTACCTTTTTTGTAATGAAGCTACTGTGCAGGAGAGAATGTACACTTAACAGATTAATACAATTAGAAAGCATTCTAATTCTAGTACTTAAGGTATGAATAAAATTATTAGGAGATGAGTTCTTAAGATGTTGGATATTTGGTATAATTACAGCTGGTACTTTGGGGCCATGTCACGGCAAGATGCCTCGGATTTGCTTATGGGTGAAAAGGAGGGTGGTGTTTTCTTAGTACGCGACAGTACCTCAATACACGGAGACTTTGTGCTGTGTGTACGTGAGGACAGCAAGGTTAGCCATTACATAATAAATAAAATTCAACAAGGCGATCAGATACGTTACCGGATTGGGGACCAAATGTTTCCTGATATTCCAAACCTTTTGGCTTTTTACAAATTACATTACTTGGATACCACGCCATTGATCAGGCCTGCACCAAAAAAAACTCAGAGAGTTATAGCAAAATATGATTTCGAGGGCAACGACCCCGAGGACTTACCCTTCAGAAAAGGTTTGTCAGGTTTTCTTGTTTTCTTGCCAATATTGATGTACTTTCTTAATAAATCAGTGTTTCTGCATCTTTTGTCTATTTTGCGGTTGAAACATCCTGTTCTTTATTAATGTAGTTCTTGGGGTTGTGTGTGCAGGTGAAATTTTGACGATAATCTCAAAGGACGAAGAGCAGTGGTGGACTGCACGAAATAGTTTAGGTCAAACAGGTTCTGTGCCAGTGCCATATGTACAGAAGTATGAGGAGGATGGCAGTGTGAGCCTTGAGTGTAATTCCAGGCCTGAGAGTGCTGGTAGTGGAACATCTAATTCAACTTCAACCTCCAACTCAAATACCAATTCTCTACATCAGACCCTCCAGCCACCATCCCAGGTATGATTCGTACTTGATCTTATGACAATTAGATTAATTTTGACAATCAGATGAGATCCATAAAACACATTAGGCTTTGTTGGAAAGGTCCTTCATCCTTTGCTGCTGGTTATCCAACAATCTTCAGTATTGCATTTCATGTATTTTTGAATTTTTTAACTGTTCTTTAATATTATTGTTGCATTCATTCATCATTCCAAAAATACTTTGGGTTCATACATATTGGTGAAGAAACGCGTTTCTCTGATTAGCAGCCAGTCACAGGTGGTCAACAAACAAGCAGTCAATCGGACAACGTGCAAACTGCTACAAGGAGATCGAACATACAGCGCACATTACCAGCTTTCGCGAAGGTAAAGCAGGCGCGGGTACCAAACGCCTACGATAAGACAGCACTTAAGCTCGAAGTTGGTGACATGATCAAAGTCACAAAGACCAACATCAATGGCCAATGGGAAGGCGAGTTGCATGGCAAGGTTGGCCACTTTCCGTTCACGCATGTCGAATTCATTGATAACGAACCTAGTGAGGGCAATCAAGAAGTCTAGATTGGCATACGCTGCCATATTGACAGCCGAGAAAGGTATGCAATCGTATTTGCGTACGAAATGGCGTGATTGTCAGTCAGTTCCACCCGACATCCTGTCACTTTCGGGTCGCTTATCCTGGTAGCTATATAATAATCAGTATAATCGAGAGCTACTGAACAACTATGAACGCTATTCTTTCACGAGACCTCTTCTATCTGATCACGTGCCCACAAAATGTGAAGTTCTAGAGTATCCTGATCCAGTTTATAGCATCCTCCAATTTCTAATGTATTCGATGCAGCCATATCCCCGAAAATCATATCTAGATTATGCTTGGCGATCAGTATGCTCTAGTACTTGGCGTGTCACGGTAAACTTCCGAGATTGTATAAATATCATTTGATATACTTAAGACGGTTATCTATGAAGCGCATACAGGCCTAAGGAAATTCCGCACGACATGCCACAATCCATTGACTGTTTTCTCATTGATTTCGAGGAGGTTTCCACTTGTGATTCAACAATTACTGCTTGTACATGTAATAATAGTTAGCGCCTACAGTTACTGGATAAGACCTGGCTAAGATCTTGTTGACTGTGGCATGTAAATACTATAGTCGAAGTCAGAAAGTTACCTTGAGAAGGATGGATCCCCGATGGAGAAAAGAGATCATGTGGGGCGATCGAGAACTTTAGTACTACTTTAGAGTATCGAGATATTCTTTTATTTTTGAAGACCATCGTAGGAAGGAGGAAAATGCGCTTGCGTGCGTCGTAGGAGATGGGTGTGCATGCTCCAAGAGACAAAAAGCGATCGGAATAAGTATAAAACAGAGGATGGTTGATTAATCGATGTAACGGAGAAATAAAAGTTCTGTAAATTGATTGGATAATTCGTCTCACGTCTTCGTGCAGTGTAATGTATTATGTAATACAATATACTTATTAGTTAATGAATATGCTAGAACTTCAATGATCGTACGACAAGAGGTAGCGGTAGTATATTCTTTTACGACTTTAAGCGATGATACTATTCCATTCGGTCATAGGTATTTGTTGATTTTGTACATTTTTAACGTCAACAACTCGTGAAACATGAACACTTGCGATGCAACTGGACTCTGTGCATTTATCCTGTTACATTGAAACAGTATCGAATTGTACATTACCATAGTCTTCATTTACATTGGGCTGGTTCGAGGTGCGAGCCTTGATTGGAGCCGAATCAGTTAATCGATCACTGCGTTTCTATTCACAATTATACAGCTGTTGTCGAACGTCGCATGGAAAAACGCATGGAATTTTGTATTAAATTAATACAAGAAGGATACCAGTGTATTTCACATGATATAACAGGACATTTCTTAATCTTCTTCCCCTGCATCGAGTTCTGTTAGCTTTTTAGTTTTCGTACCGTAATACCCCCCACCTAATACTTCCATCCACTCACACATGACAATCCTTATGCTCTACTAAAGTTACGAATAAGTATTACTACGTGTCCGTTTGGTATATTGGGCTTTTTCATTGCAGTATTCAGTTGCCTTTAAGTCTTAACTCGTGGTACAAAAACCGCTCCCCCTTCGAGGGTATAGGAGTGCCGCTTCTTTTACGGATTCTATCAATTATACAAAACTGGCAGCTAAAATTACATATTTAAAACAGTTCGGTCATATTATTCTGTGTAGTAGATTACTTGTTATTAAAAGAACGAAAGAATTAGCTCAGTATGTATGCGTATGTATCCTACAGCTTGGACTGTCTATTAAAATTCTGTCGTGACTTCCTGTCGTCTCGCATAAGTGCTTAAGAGTTACCCATATTCGCAATATTCCTCTAACACTTTTATAGTTCATAATACATTTATACATCCATGGTGGATGACCTAATGTTAGAAGGTAAGTTACTTCAGGTTCGTTCTTCCTTAATCATGTTTCCAGCTACACGAATTCGATAAAAAGGAATTATCCTGGTAGGATTCGCCCAAAGGTTCTTTGCTGTCGCCTTGAAAAACACCCTATTTTAATCATAACTCCGAATGAACACATAGGGCTGTAGAGCCACCCCATACATCGGCTAAATGTTTCAGTGCTTATGTGCGTTCGGAATAAATATATACACCGGCCAGCGGTCATAGAGAGAAGTTTAGTTTCGTAATCGCTAGAGAGCTGAAAAACACTAGCTACGTTTCTCGCAATTCGATAGAAATAACGCGTCCCTTAGACTTATCCTCTTGACGCACTTCCCTATAAAAAAGCAGTCTAAAACATGTGGGGTCGAATCTCTTCACTGAATTCCTTGCCACGATGACACGAGCTAGCCAGAGTAAGAGAGGAATGATCAGATACTTGATTATTTATTACTGATCTTACAATCATCCGGTAACTTACGAGAATATCGAACCTTCCCTAGTAATAGGTATAGTAATACCGCACAGTAATAGTCGCAATCACCATTATGGTGTACGGCCTTTTGAGCTCAACAATTGTACTCTCTAACGATAAGTGACGATGAAGGATAAGCATGGTCGTTCATTCTGTAGTGTATTATGCACACTTTAACGCGTAAAAAGGAAATCAAACCGGCAAATGTATATTCGAGACACGTTCTGCTTTCACACAGCTGCTTTCTTCACGCAGTCCGTGCCTTTGACTGCACCACAGTGTGTTCGTACAATAAACTGTTCTCCAGACAATGCTTTCTTAGTTTCTTCACAATGTACTCGTGGCAAATGTGTCTCACGTGCCCGCAGCATCACAGTGAGCCGCATGGAGGCCGCTTTCCCATGGGAGCGGCGGCGGAGTGTTTGCCAGGGAGGAAGGAGAACACGGCGGCATTGAGCATCTGTCTATTGAGCAGTGTTCCAAACCTGATGGATGCAGGAAGTTTGAGTTAAACAGTAGATAACAAAAGATCTGTGATTGCCACGTTATGTGGAAGTACTTGCCTGATAAGTCTACACCGCCCATACTACAAACGTCCAGTCCTCCAGTACTGGTTGCACAGCAATGTTGTTTCGGTCCCAATGGCTTTGGTCTACAGAGAATCTGTGGGAGAATGGTGATTATACTAGGAAACCCAATTAGTACTGCCAAACAGTAATAATATAAATGATATAAATTAATCTAAAACATTGGCGGTATTGCGAAGACTCATTGTAGTAAAATGGCAAGTGCCTAGATCCACCTTAGTGTAGAGAAGCTCCCTCGATATACGTCGGAAGTGATTATTGAGCAGCCAGTAGAGGAACGGGTTCCAAAAACTGTTGGAAAGCGCGAGCCAAGTTGCGAGGAAGTCGAGGAACGGCGGCGGTTTACTTCCGGTGCAGGCTGCTACGACTTCCTGGATGGTCCACGGCGTGACCATGACTATGAAGCCTAAGCTCATTGCGGCCATTGTTCGCGAGGCCGCAGTGGACAGTCGTCTCTCGTGGGCAACAAGCTGTAACACCGTCAGACTCAGCAAAAATAATCCTCTCTCTATCTAGTATACTACCATTAACATAGTTATTTCATATTTCCCAGGAGAACCTTGAGCAATTGAAAGTCTGCGATTTCCATGACACAAAAATCCCGAATGAATCTTGCAAAAATTATTACCCTCGAACATGCAAATGCAGGGTCGTTGCAAGCTGGTGCACAAATGTGAAGTTGAAACTTACCCTCTCTATGTGGCCTCCGCTAACGACTTCGGGCGTGTTAACGCATACCACCCTTTTCAGGCGCAATTTGTTAACGTGGAAAGCCGAGCCGTAACAGTACATCAACACCATGGTCGTAGGAAAATAAAAACTGCAGCAGGCAAGGATCCTGAAAAGGCGGAGGGAAATGCAATAAAGCGTATATTTCAGTCACACGACAGAACAATTAAGGAAACCAGAGAAACGCGGGTGTTAAGCGATTTTATACGTGGACTCTGACAAACATGTGTGTACGTCGCTCAAAGGGTTTAGAGCTGCATGGATTAAAGTTATACGAGCTCAGTGCTTAAGGCTTTATTCCGAAAACAATAGCAATTGCGTGAATAAGGCGGTAAACACCAGTTTTCAAAATTAGTGAATCGTTTGATGAAACGTTCTGACCTTCAGCTGTCTAATTGTAAGTAAGACTAGGTTGTACGTGATAAATACTAGAACCTGTTTCCATTTCGGCGAGACATTGATGTACGGGACGTATTTCCGCTCTGGCAGCGATTATCAATCACTCCAGAGGTGCGAGCACCCGTAAAAAGAGGCAAGCACATCGGCTGGGAAATACCTAGAATATTCTTGATCAATCTACGAAGTGATTTCCCCTTGCGGGCCACCGGCTAACTGAAAATTTCAGTTTCGTCGCCGCGAAACTTTTCCAATATCATGCGCGGTTCTATTTCATCCATGTTACAAACGCTGATGAAAACTATTTGCTCCAGAATAGATTTTAGAATTAGTTCTACTTCGTAGAATGTTATTCCGTATTCGGCTTTCGGAGTAATATAAAAAACTTGCGCTAAGCTTTGAGATTAAATGTTTAATCCCGAATTATCCGTGGAGGCGTATACGGGCGGCTTTGATCTTTAATTGGGGTTGAGCTAGATTACTGGGGGATGGTTAGTGGCTAATTATCCTACCTAAAGGAGGCTCTGGCGAAGAATGGGTCACAAGCGAGTAGCCCGGATCTGTTGAAGTAGTAACCACCACCGGGCAGGACTAGTGCCCCGAAAATGGCCAGGCTTGCTATCCATGTGGTGGATATCACCGCCATACAACCCTGCCGCATGTAGTACTGCAAGGAGCAAACGGTAGGAGTAATTACTCAGTTTGTAAACGTCGAAAAAAGACTTACGGTTTTTACGCACTTGCGGATAAACATTCTGCGCGGTAAATACCTTCTTGGATGAGTGCTTATGGTAACGATGAGGATGCAACATGCAAACATAACGATCGATTGCCATGCAGACGAGAATCACCGCACTCTGCTGTGTTAATGCTCCCCTGAGAAGTGCCTGAAACAATAAAACCTTCATAGAAAAACTAGTCGAGACAGAGCCAAAAACGATGTATTGAAATATCTTTGAGTTAATGAATATAAATTGTTTAGTGGAATTGCATAAGTGGGAAAATGCACAAGTATTGTGGAAATGCTAAAGTCGAGCTTGCACAAGAACAATGTTCGGACAAAGCTGGCATTTCGTACATTGCATGGCAGGATTTACGTAGATTGGCGGTAGTTGACGGTAGCCCGAAATATGCGCGGCAGTCCTTCAAAATGTATAAAAGTCAGTATATCATAATAAAGCCGAGAATTTCAAGATGAAGTGCAGGCTGACAGCGTAGTTTAGAGTAATCCTTTCCAACGTGCTTTCGAGATCTCGTGCAAGGCCGTTTCACGCCAGCAGCGAGCGCGAACGGGTTTAAATGAGCTTTTGGGGTAATTCACTTCTTCGAAGGTAAAATGGTACAAAACCATATGATCTCGAGGATCTAACAGCTTTATGCTACCATACATTGCATTTAAACCCTTTAAATTGCACTCGTTCTAACAATTTTCACTGCAACACTTCGGTTTTAATTCTATATTACATCTTGAAACCTGGGAATTAATTGTAATTAGGAATTTATTATCGTGAAAAAATCCGGAGCAACATTAGAAAGAAAATCCTTTGGCGGAGATCTAGCAAGGATAAAAGAAACCTATTCTTTAAAAGTCCTCTCAAATAAAAGATGCTCGTATCTGTTCCGCGAGAAGAATGCCATTTAGGGAGATTCTCGGGTCTCTTTTGCTTTGAGGGGATGAGACCTAAAGTATTCCGCAACCACGTGCGTTGGGCGCAAAAAAGAACCCTGTCATTTCGTTTGCCCCTTTGTCCTTACGTTCAACTCCGAAAGGACTGTCTATTGCCTTCAAAAGTATTACCATTCCCGTCACTTTTACTCGGAGTGCACCAGTTGGCAAATTTTCGTTCTTTATATATGTATGTTTTTTTTAACGGTGACACAAATGTACAATTTACGTTCTTTATCAGAATTTAGCCTTGGCTTGTCTCCATCATGTCACACCGAGAAGATGCGTAAGTATAGGATCTTCCTTCTGAAAAAAGGCGATCAGTCATAGTCGCGTTATCGTCCAGGCTATTTACAGTTTGCCGCATCCCCACTTTTTGCCCGAAGGGTCTTCGTTATTCGCAATGCCTCCTGTGATATAATCCCGATAATCCGACATATCATCCTATCTGAATCCGACACCCACGCTCCACTGAAAGTTAAGGATCCAACTTCCTGGACCACAAATTTATCTTTGCTTCTTTCATTTGTCATAACTCCTGGGACAGTTACAGATACGAATAATATATGTTTCCAATTACACAAAATTCCATACGATCGCTTCCTTTTCCTATTACACTTCGTTAACTTGGCTCTTCCAAGAGCAACTACCTGTCGGCGAAGGTTGTTTCGAATAACGCAGAGTAGAGTAGTCATATTCTGGCATAGCGGATCGAATAGAGGCGAAGAGGAACGGGGAAAAAGACGACTTGTGCCAAAGAGGTGGCGATGATTCGATGAATCGGTGGTGCGCCCTAGTCCATAAAGAAGCGAAGTGCCGCGCGGGGGTTGGGGTGGTCGGGGCGGATGGGTCGGCTGTCGCGGCGGGAAGCGAGGCAGATAGTTAGGTGACAGAGAGAAAAGGGACTGGTACACGTTTTAAGATGGTTGCCATGGTGACCGTTGGCGTACAGCCAGGAAAAAGCTCTGATAATCTGGAGGGGCCAGGATACGACTGGCCTCGTTTCGAACCATCCTCGAGAAACTCCCGAGAGACCTTAACCTAATATTTTCGCCGCAAACGAGCTTGCCCAATCTTGGCCGGCGGGAAAGCTTTCGAGTCGCCGACGCCTCGCCTCTCCGGGTAAATGCCTAGGCTACTTTGCTTGGAAATTAAGCTAACTTTTATTTACTGCCCCCGGGATAATTGACTGTCGCTTTTAACGAGCTTAACTCGAATCCTACTTGAAGTCAATGGGTCCGTTTGACTCCACTCGGTCTATCAGAGCTCAGGTGATAGCTACTGATTCTCCTTAAATGTGAACTTTGTTGGTTCGAACTAAACTGGAACTGTTTACTGGTATATAGAAATTTATAGGTTTATTGGATTATTTCCAAATAATTTCGATAAAGTGTTGAACGTATGTTTACTCATTATTCATTTCACTCCATTTAACTCCTCGCCGCAAAGCGCCGACTAACAGGGATTTACAAATCGAGAGGAGCATTCAATCACGCGAGCCAATATTGAAAGAATCCGGTCGCAAAGAGGAGGATCCAAAATCGCCGAAACGAGGGATTAACTGTTGTGTACCTCCATCTATCTTATTCCGGAAGCACGGCCATAGTTTAAATCACGGATCCGAAAGAATGGCGGTGCAGTTTCGGGGACGCGAAATCAAGAAATATACGGCCACAAATCACTGCGCTAGGCGTCGGTGGAGCACGAGAAGGCGAAATAGGAGGAGCCGGGGCGCAAGAAGTGGGTAGCCTCGAGCAGGAAGTCAAGAAGGAAAGTATGGGAAGGGGGAGGGGAGTGGGGCTGGGGGTGAATCCAGGGTGAGATTATCGCCAGGAATCCCGATAATGTGGTAGCGAGCGACTACTCGAAGAAATACCGGAAGAAGCGCCGGCTGCAGGAAGTGCAGCCGCGAGTTCCCCGCGGTAATAATTTCCTTACAGTCGCAGCTTAGGTGCATTGGCATTTTCTAGCTACTTTTCACCCATTTTCAACAGGAAGCTACTCGAGTTCCGCAAGTTATTGCACTCAGGCAATACCGGAGCGATTTCGATTACCTCGCGTTCGATATCTGCTCAAATGAAACTTGAAAACTTGGTTATTAAAAATTCTACCCTGGTTGTATTCATACGAGAACATTTTCAACATTAACTCGTATAAAGTGGGATTCTCAAGGACTTTCGAGAAAAGTCTGAGTGCACTTTAAAAAGATAGAAATAAAAAACACCGATCATACCTGAATCTGGCAGACGACTTCTCCGTAAGGCCAGCATCCATAAACTGCTGGTAGAAATCCGAAGGGAGTGACTAGCAGTCCAATGGCAAGATCATTGCTCGCTAGACTTGTCAATAAATACTTTGGCTGGAACAAGCAACACATCATTTATGAAAATCATTTTTTGAGTGTTTCTACAAGCTGCGTTCATAAAATTAGTAGCAACCTGTGCATGGATATATTTGCTGTAACGCCTGCTGTTGATAACGCATATGACAAGGATGTTGGCGCAGAAGATGCCGATACTGAGCAGAAGGATAATGGTAGCACGCACTAATTCTCCGGGTCCAGGTCCGGTCCACGTCATCTCGGGCACACCGGGTCGCCAGCAGCTGCTGTTGCTCAACGCCGGCGCCAAGAGGATCGTCGGCTTCTGATCCATCATCGTCCGGGAATCGGATCGTCAAATCTCCGCCAGCGGATCCTGCTAATCCTAACCCAGACGAGACTCTTGCGCGTAGCGCGTCTCTCATGTTCATCCCTGGCAAGCTTGCGAGCCTGGACCATCGACCTTTTGTCTTTGACTTTGACTTCGGCTGACAGTTGGTAGCTTCATTTTTTACCCTTTTCGCCTTTCGATTTTTCTCTATGAGTTCTTTGTATCCGACGACTGCGAGCTATTCGTATCAGATTCGAGGTTCCCTCGTGAATTCTTGGCATCGACCTGGACCGGTGACATTCGAGATCCCCACCGCATTATGGACCAGTCCAGCACGTACTCTCAGATAAGGATGCTCGGTGATTTGGCCACCTGGAAAACAAGATAAACGTCCATTTCACTCGGCAAACTCTTCCGTCAATATTGGTGCTACTCGTTCCCGGCTTCGTACTCTCTTAAAGCGGGTGCTGCATCCTCCACACCCCTCCCCCTTTTTTCTCAGGATTGATGTTACGAGCTTCGGAGAAAAACACATCACAGCTAAAGAAAAAACGGGTATTTTCCGTAGGTGTGTACTCAGCACACATTGGCTCGGAGAGGAATTCGGAATCGGGCTTTCGTATACACTTAAGCTTTTAAGCTTCGCTGCTGATACTTCTAATGAAAACAGTACGTTACAAGGAAAGCGTAACAGGTTACTGATGTCCTCAAATAGATTTATATTATCAAACCACATAAGTGGATATTATTAAGAGTCTCGTAAGTTGGAATTTGGTGTAAACAGACTGAATAACGTGCAATGCAATGGAAACACAGTCGTGGGGTTAATCAACGCCAGTCGCAAACTGTAGTCGGTCTCTCGAAAAGTTAAACATGCGGAAATTCAGTATGTTTGAAAACAATGGGCAGGCTAAGGGCTAGTTTACTAAGAATTTAATTAGTTACAGATGAGGCAGGTAAAAAGGTTCGGATACAAAGGGATGCTGTTCCCTCTTGGCAACAGGATCTATTTAAACGGGAAAGTCAGACTTTTTCTTGGTGAGAACAAAGAGTGCTACACGTGCAAACTCATTAGTCCGAAAGGTACAGTGCTCTTTTCTCCTGCGCACGGTTAATATTGGTTAGACATTTTGAAAGGGCCTTATTTCTCTCGCACATATTTCACATGGTGAATGAAACCACGAGCGCGCGCGCGCCCTCCGTCTCTAACCACTTTTTGTCTGCAACAATCACAGTTTATAAAGCTGGCACAGGGCCTAAATAGCTTACTATAGCTGTGTGTAGGAGCTTTGTTCTCTTCCTTTTGATACCGAACAAGATGCAGGCCAGTAGCAGTGCAAACAACAAATTTCAACTTTGCGTTCCTCTTTTAGCACAAGAATTCAGGAGAAGAGTTTCAGACAGAGGGAGATATTATTAGTACAATGCAGCAACAGAATTAACAGATGCATGAGATTGTTTAATCGAGGTAGATTATTTTTGAAGGACGGCCGGTGCAAAGGGTCCATAGAATTGGATTAAAACAATTGTTCCGAAGGTGAAATCTTATCAGGCAGAGCAAAATGAGATATGGGGTGTTTAGAGATGAAGCTCGAGCTCATAACGAGGGACAGCTGGTCATACGCTCAGCTTAATCCGGCGTGATAAGAGTTAAATGGTCCATGCGGGGGTGTTCCCGGGCGGCGTAGGAGGAAAAAAGGATGACGAGTAGCTCGTGCCTGCTCTATCGTCTCTGACACGAAACAGAATGCTTCCGACCGGCGGAGAAACGGCTGACGGGTGAGAGGGAGGCGACATTGTTACAAGCGTCGGAAGCTTCAGCCATTCCGTGGTTAGGTTGACGTGCGAGGGAATGCTGATATCGCGTATCCGTCGATTATTCTACACGTCAAGCTTGCGCTTCGTGCTCGAACTCGATGCCTTATTGTCACCAGTATGGTACGAATCACTCTAATATTAGTCCTTCCACACCGATCTCGATGTCACCTCAGTACCATCCTCGGGAATTTATTGCTTCAGCTTTGATTTCACAGTGATTGATTTCCATTCTATTAAATTACCCTATCATTTTTGCGCGCGTCGAGTTTACATATCGATGGAAATATTTTTAAACCGGCTATTCTATCAATGCTTTTATTCGGGCTTCGTCCAATCGAGAATCCAATAATAGCTGAATGTCACGGGTTTTAACAAGCGACGTTTTCATATAAGTGAATGAAAAAATGCATTATTCAGGCTGTGTTATAAAACAGCTTTGTTTTCCTGCTATATAGCGCGAAGCGTCGCAATTTCGCTTCTAGCTCGTGCTATGAAAGTTAATAAAGAAGGAGTAACTGTCCAAAACGCACAACAATTACGTTCGTGGAGAGTTGTATTTTATCCCAATTGAACACATCAAGGATTCTTTCAATCCTCGCTCGATTAATGTTATTTCTGCCCCGATTCGATTCCAATCCCAAGTACTTTAATCCCAAAATGAAAACACAAGGAACGTATACACGGTACTGTGCTTTCGCATGTACAGAGCTTTCGCTCGGAGCTTTAAAAGCCACAGTGTTTCAGCTGCTCGGCTCCATTAGAAGACACATGTCACGAAAAATGTTATCGCATTAGCAGAAGCAAGGTGACTGTAAAATGTCACCAAATGAAAACATCGCCAGGTACACTTGTTATTCCATTCATTACCGCACAGAAGAGTTGTGGTGAGTGAAACGTAGCGCGACGATCAATCTCGCATCAGTCAACGCGCGAGTCGAGTGAACAATATTAACAGGGCGCGTGAAAAATGCATCCCCGAAATTCGTGCTTTGCGTGGAAGCCGCGCTGACACGACGCTGAATGTCGCGTTTATTTGCAGGGAATGTTAATTTCAATGGGTGTCGCTCGACCGCACTGACCGGCGATGGTTTTCATTCAGAGATCGCGCACCACCTCACACGTTTACCCAGCGAGCATCCCTCGACGCTGCTCTTTGTTTATTCATTTCGCCACCGGAACTACTTTACCATAATTGTTGGCAGTGTGTTATAATGTTTGGCTGGGGAAATTTCAATCGTTAATCAATGGAGGGCTTTAAGTATAATTTCTAATTAAACGTCATGTGAAATTAGATTAATAAATTGCGTAAATTTATGGAAACGTGCTCCTGTGTACACAAAATAGTCATTGTCCATACTGAATTGCTTGTGTAATTTGTGTATAAAAAAGTAGACTGCAAAAAATTACGGAGTAGCAATTTCACAAATCCCCGACAATTTTAATGCGAAAAATGCTCCGTGCCGCAGGCACATCAGCCTGGCTTGTCAGTTTTGTGCGACATACAGCCTGTCTCGTATAAAACCGAAAGATAAACGAGCCCCGTCAGATCCCGCTGCTGTAAATTCTGCAGCAATAAGAGTAGAAAATCTCCTCTGATACTGGATTTCCGAAGATATTCGATTGTTGCGTCTCTTGTGCACTGACGAGAGACAGGAATTTTTTGATTGTTTCACTGGAATGTCTTTTAAATATGTAGTCACAACTGATGTTCTTCCAATACCATGGAACTGCCGCCGCAGGTTAAGCAAAGGAAGAAGTTTGAGGAAACTTTGAAACAAACTGCTGTATTGCACTCTCGGGAAAAAGATTTCCCGTTTGCAACTTATTCAGCTTATGCAGTTCTATTTAATGCGGTCGTATACATAATTTACAAAACAATGCATACAAATATTATACAGTGTTCATTTATTAAAGTACCATTTGGAACTAATAGGAGTTGGCGAAAACTGGAATTGCTAACCTGATTTCAATGATGCTTCTCGAAAACGATGAGACAACAAGCTTTGTGCCCTCGCAATGGTTAATTTTCGTTTGCTGAGACAAAGTTTTGTCCCACGGGAGCCGAAAGCGCGAAAGCGGGTTGGAGAAATGGCAGGGTGGCAGCGTGAAGGAGATACGCTTTAAGTAAAGTGTCGCAAAGCTCGGCGCTTTACTTCGAGTGAAGGTTCCGCCGAGTAGATTTACATGACGGGCAGCAGTGCATCCGCCTTCAAAGGTCCCCGTGGATTACGTATTTCTGGCGGGAAACGATTTAAACAGGGTTAAGAGTTAAGACTAAAAGCTACGAGTCAATCTGAATTGCATTAACTCCCGCAGTGCTCCATAGAGACAGTCGGCGAACGGGAGAGAACGCTTTGCAGCCGGGCCGGAGTCGAGTTTTCAGCAATTCTGAGGGGGGGTGTGGGGGGGGGGGGAGTTAGCTGCTTAAGTAAAGATGAAAGCAAAGTATATTGGAATTAGGTGAAATCTGGTGTTCCACGAATATTTGGAATGAATTACAAGAAGCTCCACTTTTTCAACTGAATTCGACGCTTCATACAATTACGAGAAATTCTCACTTTGCTTAATATTAGACATAGAATAGGAAACCAACGTTTTTCTGGTTCGTTACTTTAACAAACCTGGTGATGAGTATGCTTAATAACAAGTAGAATCGTCTACTAATTAACGCAATAAATAAAAAGAAAGTTGTAACAAGAGTTAGCAGGACGAATAAGCAAAGCAGAATCAGTGCTGCGGAAAGTATCATTCGAGCAAGTGAGTGTGAGAGCGAGTAGAAGGGGTAATGAAAACGCGCGAATGCACGGCGCGGCTCCTCCTTACACTGTATAATGTTAGTGATCTAATTATGCCAGTTCCAATTAGCGCGTCGTAACGCCAGTCGGCCTCGGAAGCGGGCGCATCCCGCGCTCAAGTGGTTGCCGAGTGCAATAAACAGAATTCAAGCGCAGCTAATATCGCGAATTCCAGTGCACTTCTCTCCGAACTGAAGACACACCGAGCGTGATCCGAATGAATGCACCTAGCCGGAAAAAAATCATTGGCGAGCCACGTCGGTCTGTAATGACACTGCTATTCGAGATGTAAGCTGAGCCACGTTGCATGCGTGATATGAACCCGGGCAGCTGCAAACGCTACAGTTTTTCCAAGCTCTCTTTCAATACAGTTACAGTTCGGGATTCTTGTATTATAAACATTTTTTGTCCATACAAATTCGGTCCAAACAAATCCATACAAATATCGGTCGATAGAACAAACATTTAAATTAGATTTGCGACATTTTTTTGTCTTCTTTTCCCTTGTTAATAACATTTGTTACAAACATTTACATTTATAAATTACACTCTTACGATTTTGTCATGTTAATGAATAAATAACGAAATAAATAATTTCGCAATCTACTTGTGAAAAACGGCGGCCAACTTTCCCCAGGCATTTCCATCCAAATGTGCAGGACGCCATAAAGCATCACATGTATCACAAACGTCGGTGGCGGTACAAAAGTTTTCGGAAAACTTTCGTGAAGGAGCATTGCGCACCGTTGGCTCCCAGCTTCGATGCATGTATGCACGTATGCGCCCTGTCATAAGCGGGGTAGCGAGGCGAAGCCTTTCAGTAGTGTAACCCAGCAACGAGTCAGACCGACGCGCCACATATGCATAGTCTGGATGTACAATACGAACTGCCTCTATTTAGACGGAGTAGTATTAATTGCGGCGCGCTTGCAACAGGAAAGTTCCCCGTTCTCTCGATCGCAAGTCCGAGACACACCGACATTTAGGAGGTAATTACTCTTGGCTCGAGCAGCCAATCTCATCGCGAAAGCAACAATTCGTACGGAACGAACTGTCCTTTAAGTGAAATCACTCCATCGGAAACTGGCGACACGCTGCTACCAAGTTTCCCGCTTAATCAGTGGATTTTCTCATGACTCATTACCACTGAATCCCCACACTTTTTCTGCCCTTTGTCTTTTCCCTCTGAACTTTCCCGGATTTCGAGCTTAGACTCCCCGGAATTGGTATGCTTTAAAGCTCCGATCAATGTTTCGCGGAGCACCGGTGAATTGATTTGTAAAAGCCCAATTTTAGTAATGAGGATGGTTCTATTCAAATTACAGGAGGTTTCCGATCCTACATGAATTAATCAGAATTCACACCTTTCCTCTTTAAAAACTATTATTTCATAATTAAAAAATAGAATCTGAGACATTAAATTTCTGATGTGCGTTAAATAAGTGAAAAGAAGTATTCTTAAACTTTAACGCTAGTCTTTGAAAAAGAGCTTACAGTGCACATTTCCGTTGAAATTCAGCTGGCGTGTGGGCTTTCGAATTTCGACACAACACAAGAAGGTGCCGATAGTACAAATAGGTTGCCTTTTGACGTGAGGTGTTCACGATGCGTTGCGTCGCTTTCGAGCCATGCGTCTCGGAACATTGGAGTCGTTGTTTACCGAGACAGTAAAGGGTTTCGAAATGGAATTGCCGGATCGGGAATCGCGACGGCTGAAGGCGAGAGGAGAGATGTGGGCCACGTGATAGAGAAGGGCGAGAGCTCGGAGTGCGAAGGAGATATACCCAAGTAACGCTTCGATCGTAAAGTTCCGGGGTCTCGCTCGATTTCCTCGAAAAGGAACGACGACGCCGTCGACTCCGACGCCGAGCTGCATAGTCGGCCTCTCGCAGACTTCGAAGCAACGACCCCGCTCAGTTTGCTGCTCTCTTTTGCGAGAGGCCCTTTCGCTAACTCCAGCGAATTACAGGTAAGGACTCCGCTTCGTTCTCCCTTTTCCCGCCCCCGACTTTTATTGCAGTCACCCCTTTCAGCTGCAAGGGAGTTCGAGCGGTGCCGATTATGGATTGGCTGTGAAGCGAGAAGCTCACCGTATAACGAGTTCCGTAGCATCTCTCGCGGATGTCCGAACCGGGAAAAGTGCTAACTTCATCGGAAGATTCTCGAATCTCAGTTGCGAGAGCTAGTGATTATTATTATCGCCCTGCTTCTAGATTTGCTGATGCAGTCAAAGTATTCATCGTAAAGGTACGTGATTCTCTGAATCCACGCTAATGAAATATGACGTTCAATGAAAGTCTTACCTGATACAATTCCGCACAGGTCTGTAAAGTCGAGTCATACTTACTTTACTCTTTTATTATGAACGTGAAATGGTACATATTTCAAGATAGTAATGTAGGAATGAAATATTCATGATTCTTAATGGTACCACTAGAATTTATAATGACGTAATTATTACCATCCTGATCATACTCTTTCTAATTACAACGTCGTAAACATTTGTGCGTTTCACCGCAATTAAATATAAACAGTCTCATTTTCTCTGAGCGCGCAAGGTGGATCTCGCGACAAAGAGAATGCTAATTACACCCATTTTAACTCACCGGATACACAAGAAAGTACGGTTTCCTGCGGTGAATAGGAAGGAAGGGTTCGCCCGTTTTCAAACAGCACATTTGCTGCGTGTATGTTAGGGATTGCAGCAATGTGTGATGGTGTCTGCATCAACAAAAGATTATCGCAGTCTCCGCCATAAACAAAAGTACAACATGCGCGCACCGGCTAGTTCTCAGGCACTCTCAGGCAGCTCATTAAACAGGCGCAGCATCGCACGCCCGATGTATATGCTAAGCGTGTTTATCGGCCCGCTGACTATGAAATTTAATTGAGATGTAACTCCGCATTAGCGGGTGTGAAACCTCTTCTTGCTGCTGTGAATATATGAAGGTGTGCTATTGAAAGCCTCCGCGTTACGATTTTCGAGTGGCGTGCGTGTACGCTGTCTGAAAATCTTTTTAAGCACTACGTAACACGATACGACATACGACACATTAAATAAAAAGGGAGAGCATACATTAAACATTGAAATGTTGCGGTATTTTTCAGGTCGTAATTAAAAATGGTTAAATAGGAAGTAATGTGTGAGTCTACTATAAAAAGTTGGTAACGACTTCATTAATGGAAATTGTACTTCGGCACTATATATTTTTGAAAATTTTTTAATGACCAGTCTCTAGGATGGTAGACGCACAAAGATGAGTATTGTCATTACTGGTGATAAGTGTACTGAGAATGAGTCATGAAATACTTTATACAGAGTCATGAAAGACGGTTTATGCAGGCCATGTGGTCGGAAAGGCACATAATAGCTACTCGTTTTCAGTTACGTAGTAGAGTTTTCTCACCTACAGCGAATATAAAGGAGATTTTACCACTGTAATGTTGAACACAAATCGTAAGTTTCTTTCGTTTCCATACCAAGTGTTTCAAACTTGTTCGAATATTAATTTTAGTTAACGTCAACTAATGAAATGGTGTGACCAAAGTTTGTTCCTGTAAAAATGACTGTAAACAGTCATATAAATAGAAATAGTAGGGGAAAGTGTATCGGGCCGGATTTTGTGGGTCAGCCTGTAGGATATTAAGGTAAGAAAGGGAAGAAAGGGGCGAGAGAGTTTAAGATGAGTAGCGAGAGGACGCGAAAGAGAATGTCGGACGCCGGCGACGTGGACAAGAGGTCAAAAGGCGCGGCATATTCTCAAGGTATTTCACTTTGTGATGAAAGCGCGGCATTCAATCAACTGGCAACGTGCCATACGCTTCATTCGATCTAGCGCTTTTGCGCAACCTTCATTTTTTTCTACGTCTACAAATATTCCCGGCGCACTTTTCACCGGGAAGATACCGTGCTGGACACGCTCCATGATCCAGTTTAATGGTACGAGCTCGAGACATGTATACTGGCGCATTCTCCATCTATGTAGTGATCCATTTTGCTAGGAAGATTACGGATCATATTTTCAACCTTGTCTAGCATACGCTATTGACTACAGTCTGTAAGATCTAGTTGAGCTTAATATGAATTATGATCCTTCTACCATTACATACTCATAATCTTACAATTTTAAAAAAATCTCGGATCAAGATTGATCACCTTCACAATTGTTATATTGAATAATACGAAAGTACAACTTATGTCGCAATATAACGCACTCCATAGTATTTTAGAAAATTAGTATTACATAACACAATATCCAATAATAATCAGGGTGTGAGCAGTGAGACTTGTTAAAGTTGACTATCTCAAAGTTGAAATTAGCTAGTGAGAGGGCCAACAGTCTCAAACAAATTTCCCGCCAGATATAACAAAGGGCTAGCAATTAATGAAGTTCCATAAAGTTGGCATTGGATGGGTAACAAGGCTCTATTACAGCTAGGACGTTACAGATTAAATTCTGCGTTAGAGAGAGGATGGGACTGGGGGGATTGTCTTCAGGGTGTGCCATGCCCGCAGCGGGACGATCTAACTCCGTAATATCGTGAGTCCCGTAACAAGGCGCTGCAGTTTGTTGGCGGAGTTATGGGCCAAATGTTACCCACCGCGCCTTTACTAATTTCACATTCCGCCCGAGTACGCGCGGGCGCGCCCGTGCACGCTTTCGTCCCCGAAACAGAGAAAAATTCGAGTGGATTTAATCCAGCACGAGCGAGGAAAAAGGCCGGAGTCCTTGATTTAAAGCCATCGCTCTTAAGCGAGATTCTCTGAAAGTCACCAGCGATGATTAAGATTGCGGATATATTTATGCGAAAGACTTTTTTATTTTGCATATTCAAGTCTCCGAAGTTTCGTTATTCTGAATAAAGTCGTCGCACAGTAGAAGCCAGACTTGCTCGGAATGATTTATAGAGATGAAATATTTCATGGTTCCAATGGGAATGGTGGTGAATGGTTGGCAGGTCTATTGACTGGATTCCTTTGTCTAAGGCTTGACTAATATGCATATTATGGCGGGGACGTAATGTAGGAGATTCGTGGTCAGGTACAATGCTTTAATTAGGACTAGCAAAATCGCTGGTAAATAAACACTTGCTATCTGAACGTTTTATCGTTCGAATAGAACGTTTTCTTCTGGCACATTGTACGTGGATCCTTTGTTAACGAAGCACGTACAGTTCCGGTTAATTTCCCCCCGTAGAACGAGCTCTATTCAGGATAATGCAATATTAAATTGGCAACGAGTACCTTTAAACCGTGTAATGTTTTGAAGATTGGAAAAAGCTGGAAAAAGCATGAATAATGAGAATCAACAAATACTATGTCGACCATCTTTCTATTGTAAATGGTAACTTATATTTCTTAAGGGAAATTTCAATGTTTCGCGATAACAAGGGACGAATAAGACGCTTGTTGAGAACTATCGTCAATTCCAGAGAGTTTCACCGCCATCGATCGCGCAACTGAAACACGAAAATACAAGAAGTTTTGTGAAGGTGTTGCACCAACGCGAAAGTTTACTTGACAAATAACTTTTCCGCCCTCTTCATTCAACGAGTACCCCTATAAAATAGACAGGCGATTCTATCTTCCAGTTAGTGAATTCATAATACCTTCGCCTGCTCTCTCGAAAACTTGATATGGGCCGAACGAAGAGAGAATCTCATTGAATTGTTAACGATCTGAAGTACTGCGAAAGATTTATTACTTATTTTGGAGCAACTGCCGTTTAATATTCGCACATTTTTCTCTTTTAGACTTTTTCCAATCTATGGAAACGTAGAAGTTTAAAAAGTTTTTTCTATCCCGGGATATTTATACTTTTTAATGTTCCACTTATCCAACTTTTACGTGTACATAAAAGTTTTATGTGTGCGGTAAATTTCGATCTCTTTTTAGGTACATAAAGGGATAGAGAAAATGGGTACATCCTATACTTGGAAAGAATTTCATGGCGAAGTATAGGATCGAGTCAGCAAAGAGTGACCAGCGATTTCCCACTATCACTCCAATAAAGGGAAGTACTACGGCACGAAAGAAAATTGTGTGCGCTGGCTGCTCGATTTATTAAATGTCGATGATCGAGCCGACCGTGGCTGTCGGTGTCCTCACTCCCTTTGAAGTCCTGGAACAAAGGCACAGCCCTAATCGAAAACGGATAGCTCCCGGCGATTATTGTCCTTCCCGGAATTATTCGCCGACCCAGCGTCACTGCCTGGCAAAGTCACCGTATGCCAGAAAGGGGGAATACTCCTTCTACCCTTTTCTCCACTTAAAGGGATCCTCTGGATATTAGAAACGAACCGAATTCGATTCTAGTCTTTGCTCTCCTTCAGTCAGAAATTAAAATGCACGGTGTACATATTATTCATCTCAAAGATCTCGAAATTGCTTTTCAATGAAGAAAGTCATTAAGGTAGGAGTATCAGTAATTTGCATTCTGGTAACAATAAAAGATTCTGCTGAGAATGCCACGGCAGCCAATTTTTGGTGAGCGATATAGTGTGAATTCAAGAGCAATCGAGGAACACTGATGAAGCTAATTACAGAACTCTCATAGGAATATTTACTACTCATGCCGGGTCAGCCGTGCTAAAGCGGATACTTTGGATGCGCGATGCAGCGCCTACTACGTGTGTTATCTTCACTTAATAATGCGCCCAGGTTTTCATAAAACCAGCGCGACATTCATAAGGAGCACTTTATCGGCCTTACCCCCGGAATAATATCGGCGGCCCGCCGGAATCTCCGCTCGAAAGACAAAAAGAGAAGAGATTTCGATGCTTTTATCTCGCGCACCGCACTGAGCCTAGCGATTTTTCTTTTTTCTTTGAAGTGCACCAATTGGCCTCCGAGATTTCTTACCCGCCTCTCCAGTCAAGTTTAGTTTTTATTATTTTATTCTTATTCCTGGTTTGATGGAAGTTCTGGCTTAAATTGGGAATTTCATAAAAGCTGTCGATGATTGTGAATACACAGAAGAGTCAATGTACTGTTCTCGGTTGCGTATTGGATGTATTGGAAGTTTTTCAATAAGATTGATCAGAATATTCACAAAGGGAAATCGTAACTCGAGTCATAAAAGTATTGGGCAGTCTACTTCCTCAACGAAATTCGCCAGTCCTTCACTCGAGTTAGGGGAACTCGTGATGAAGCGGTTGCCAACACCATCGAGTGGGACAAAAAAAGCAGTAAAGCTCTTGTCGAACTTCTTTCGCCCGAAAACTTTTCTCCTTTTTCTCGATCGACTGCGGGAATTCGCTTCCGGGAAAACGTGTACGTGTACACATTCGTCGGCGAATACTTGCAAAAGAAACTGAATCGATTACACGCAAAACATGCGCTCATGTTCGCGAGGTGAAATTTGCTGCACCTTCCTTGCCAAAGCCATCGCTCGCTACTCAACCGATATGTTCCTCTGCATTCTGCACACGCACGCCCTCTTCTCGATTTATGTGTTAGAAATATCGTGCGTACTGGACATTATATTATTGCTTCCTATGCCACTCGCAATTTTATGGATGTTTGTGCACTCTTTTTTCTGTATAAACCAAATCCTGCAATCCCTGTATGTAGTACACAAGTTCTCCAAAGAAATGTTCCAATATCGATCTAGTCCCATACCCATACTTCTATTTTCGAGCAAACAAAGCTGTAAAAAACTGTTAGACACTTTTTAAAAATCGTTAAAGTCGTAAAAGCTCCGGCAGCGTTGGTAATGCAATTGCAGTAGAAAGAGTGAAAGCTCAGGTTGCCAGAACAGGACAGCACTTCATTTTGCGAGACATTTGTTACGTAAATAATAGGAGTGACACTTTTCGGACACTGACTTTTCCAGTTCTAACCCTTTCGGGTGACAGAATGAAAGAGAGACAGAGACAGAGAGAAACGGAGGAAGGGGAAAAAACGCGGCGCGAAAAGTATGAGACACTCAGAATGCGAAAACAAGCCGTCTGCAGCGAATGCCATTTGAAAGCGGCCAGCAGCCAGAAGCAGCACAGCGGATTATTATTTTTCTCAGGGCGCATAAGTTTTGCCCACGCTAGAATTTACGAAGGCACTAATTGCCCGGCCTCCTGGCACCCCGGGAGTGCATGCTCACGACCAAGAAATCAGCCGTAATTTATACGAGTCAAGTTTCTCTCGAGCTTAACGACCTCGCGACCGACAAAGCTATCCGTCGTATTTTTCAAGAAAAAATCCCCGCACAAGTTATTCTTACGATCTACTCGACCCCGCACACTCGACAGATTAAAAAAGAAATTCAGGCACATCATTATTACTTCTATCCTTCAAGAACAATTCTTATAAGATCGCAAATGAACAACATCATTTCTTACTTAGTCACACTTGATCCACGTTGAACCCCAAACTTTCAAGGTAAGTAGGAATACGGATAATTGAAGAATACTCAGGGGCTCGTTATCACTTTCGTTGGAAAGGATAGTTAAACTTTTATCTATCATTTATTTGGACAGGACAATCCAGCCGAGTGTAACAACGCCAAGAGAAAGTTGCACTTTAATTACTAAGACGTTTCAATTGCATCTGCAGCATCCACACTGCGATGGCAATGACACGAGGGGCGCCAGTTCTGCTGACTCTAGGGAAAGAGGGAAGGCGAGGGGTGGGCGGCGGTGGTTGGTATACTTCGAGCACTATTGTGAAATGGAGATCCCGGAGAAAAATAATGGCCGGATTTCGCGGTGAGTTAAGGGCAGCCGGCGCGCATTTATTGTTTGCTCATAAATGAGATAGGAAGGGAGAAGAAAAATGCGGGGGCATGAACGGAGGCAGGGGAACAATGGGGCGCCGGCTAAAAGTCGGTCATGTATGGCTGGCCTAAGGCGAGTTCGCACCGCACAAGAAGCTGTCCAGTACTCTCCAGCTATTCTTCAATAATACTCGAGGATCCTCGTAATCATGCACGCGGACATTCACTCCTCGAAATCACCGCGCTTTGATAACTTTGCTTCTTAACGAATTACAGCTCTGATAGAGGCGAAGTTATAAAATGAAGAAAGTTGCAAGCTATCGTCGACTTTTCTAATTAATCTCGAAATTCTGCTCACTACGTAGTCATTAGCTATGTCAGTTGCAATGTTCATTAAAGCCCTGACTCTTTTCCTACACCAATCAATTCAACTCAATCACTATCTGTCAATAAATTTGTTCTGTAAACACAAGCCCTGCAGGCATCAGAGGGCTTTGCGTCGACACTTCAGTGGATGACGGAAAATCAGCAAGCCAGCATGAAAGTGCGATGTGTATCGACACTAAGTGTTAGTTTTACATGGTGGACACTGCGGCGGCCCTCAAATTTCCCGTCAGTAACCGCGCGAGTCCTCCATTTGCCACCGTGTGTATCAAATAAACTAAGCAGTTCAACTGTGTCACGTACAAGCGCTCACGCCAATTGCACAGATTATCTTTCGACCTCCCTTTGGTTCATCCTCGGTTTCTCTCGCGCTGGTCGGTTGAATTCAGCGATGTCAAGTGAAAGAGGTAAATTAAGCATCGATCTTTTCTGTCCCACTCATTGACAGTGGACCTTGAAACACATCGGAGAAAGAGAGGGTGAGAGGGGAGCGGTGCAGAAGGGTAGTAACGAAGGTGACGGAGTGACAGAGTGCAAGCGAGAGAATGAGGAGACGCTCCGACGAATAGCGGGGAGGGTGGATGCTGGAGTAGTGTAGTGTTCGCCAAATCTACGTCAGACCAGTAACGCTGCCGGTGGCTCTCCCGTCTCTTGAAAATTCCCATTCCAATTGCAGCGCGTGGCTGATTGTGCGGCATTACCTTCCGATCGTTTTTCAAACCCACCCCGACATAAACCGATTTAATTTCTAGCCCGGCCGTCGACAGAGACGGAAAACGAGAGCGAGCCGAGCGCTAAAGTGGGAAAAGAGAATGAGCGGATATTTCGAGCGCTCTCTCTTTTTTTGTCGAAGACAGGAAACGGCAAAAGCGAACTGGTCCGACCTCAATGCTATTTCCCTTGAACCCTCGCCCCTCCAGCCTGTCCACCCGACTTCACAGTTCTCCGCTCACGCTCGCTTAGTGGGTAATAAAAATTGGATACTTCATTTGGCCAGCGATATAAAAGGGTATCGAGTGCTTTGTGACCGAGTTCGACACTCGCCGTAAATGATCCCGATACTCCGAGGAGGATTTTTGTTCTTCAGAATCCACTGCTCCTATCGTAAGTATTATGGTGGATTTATATTTTAAAGCATTATAATAGTAAAAATATGTACTACCGTTCTCCTAGCAACGTGCATTGACTTTTGAAACGAAACGCAATAGTGACTTCCCCTTTAATTTCAGTCCGTGCGAGGCAAGAATAAAATTTCATACAGCACTTGAAGAGGACAATACAGTCTGATTTTGATGTATCTCCTTTAAAATTAAATCTTTGCCCCTGTTGAAAATCACTGTCATTATTTGAAGCTCCACAAAGTAAATACTTTCGATTTCATTACACGAAAATGAGTAGTTAAAAAATAATAGCATATCATTATTTCCAGAGTCTGTGCAAATATCCCTTTGGCGATTACGTGCTCACATTTGCGTCGAGTTTCGACCTTCCTCGCGCAAGTTTATTCTATTTGCCTATGAGCAGAACGCGCGTAAACCGCATCTGCGCCTGTAATAGCGGACACATAGAGCGAGCTTGGCACGCAAATTTTATTGCGATCGATACGCGTTGCAGACAGATAGGCCGAATGGGCTTTGAAAATTCATTTTGCGTTGACCGCCAGCTAAACGAGGCCGCACAGTGCGCCTGTTTAAGAAGGCAAACAAATAAAATGAACGCACTTTATACGTTGTCGCTTCACACTTCCAACGCTTGCTCGAGTTTACACAAGATTCATCCTCTTCACGCGCCATCGGGATGTTTTAAGCACCCGCTGATTTATTGGGATCATCAATCAGGATTATAGGCTTTGTAATGCATGGCATTTTTCGACTTGTCATTGTAGTCACCGATTTATTGGGAATGTCGCAATTAGTACTTTCGCGGGGGAAGTCTGACCTAGAAATACATAAAAATAAAAAATAAAGTACACGAGGATCAAATACACTTCTCACCCGGATATCGATAACGTGACAGTCAACAAAAAGAGATATCATATTAATACAGTCATAAAATATTTAATATAAGTTCTATCTCAATACCTCTAATCAAATTATTGTACAGGGTAACTGCTTGAACTGTAAAATTATATGAATATACTAGTATTATGATACAGCTTGTGTCTATTGAATTATCTGTGGAATAATTATCCTGTTTCTACGCAGTTTACATCGATTACCTAATACATACACGGGTCTACTGAATGGTTCCTGTAAAGAATAACATGAATTATTGATTTCCTCCCGAGGCAACAACATGCAAATTATACAAGGGCATAATAATTACGATAATTACCAGCTAATACTGTGGAATTTAAATGGAAGCTATTACAAGCGCCAGATATGCAGTATATATTTTTTAAATTTCTCTGTACGCATCGCTGGCTGCTGATACTGGGAAATATGGCTAAATTGGCCGGATAAGGTTAAAATTGTCCGGCACTTATCCGATTACCACCAAAAATATGGCCATTCGAATTCCCAGCGAGAGATGTATTAATTACAGAGAGCGCTTTCACGAGATTTCATGGACGAATTTTTTGAAGCACCGACGGCCGCACTTTCTAGTTGCCAGTACATTACTTGGAGTAGCGTAATTAGTGAACGGCTGGTACACATGTCGAGAGGCTTAATATTTGACGTAGGTGGAATGTCAGTTACGCAAAGCTCGATCGTAAACGGGTTTGCGTGTGGCACGCGCAATTTCCATCATTAAGCCCAAACCCACTCTCAGCTTGCGTAGTTTTATCGCCGGTTCTATTTCCCTAGAAAACATTCGCACCCTTTTATTATTCCGCCGTAGCTGACAACTAGGATACCGAAATTTCGGGAGAATCTATGGAGGGGCATTCACTTTTTGGTTGAACGATGTGGAAAGTTGGCTCTCCAATAACGCCCATTGTGATTTGCGATCGAGTGTGATTTGCAAACGGTTTGGCGCAATCTCTGAACATCTGTACTCGAAACTCAACAATACAGTTAGGTAATTTTTACATCCAATTAATTTGAGCAAATGAAAGTTTGAAAGTTGGTAGAGGAAAGGTAGGTGTACTTTGCATAGTGAAATGGTGATTACTTGAGTATCGATTTTACCGAACTTCATTAGCGCTGCCCTAGGTTACGCGAGAATTGCCTCCCTAATTTTTTATCATCGCTCCATGTGAAATAATAATCGGATGACACGTACTCGAAAGTTTTAAGCTTCGCCATATGGAAAATGAAATCTTTTTTACACTGTTCAATATTAAATTTCATTACATTTTATTTATTTCATTTACTCGACCCGCAGACAACATATAAATCTTTTAACACCGATAAATTCCAGACTCGTCACTTGTACATCCAGCATACATTCATTGTTTACTGGTCTTTGAGAATTGCTTTTACACCCATTTGCATTGCAAAATAAATGCCTCCACCAGCAAGACATGCATATACATGTTTCTCGGTGCATATTTCTTTCAGCCACCAAACCTGCCAAGCCATGTTCACCGTTTGCCAGTGTGCGCGCGACGTCTTTGAACCTCGTAAGTATGTACATGCATCCCTTTAAAGTTGGGGGAGGAATAAAGGCTCCCACATGATCAAACGCCAGTCAGAAAGGATTTCAATGTGCTATACTGGCGCTGCTGATTGCAGCACGCAAAAAATATCGGCAACACGATAGTGCATGTAGAGAAACACTCGGACATTGACGCCCTCCGGTTATCTAGTGGGCTTTGCGTGGGAAAATAAGTGTGCAACGATATAGAAAAATCTTTTTGACACGCTGATGTTGCGATATAATCTCTGTTGCGGTAAAAATGGAAAACTGAGTTATTGCATGCGAGTGCAAATGGTAGAAGAAGGAAACGGGGATGCATGGATTAGTCTTACCATCGGAATTAAATATTGATCTCTTTCAAATTAAAAACTTATGTTTCTGAATTCGTTTTAATATGTATAACGTGGAGCAAAGAATTTCTGTTGCTCATAGGGCACGCCGTAATAAGTTGATCAATTAAGTAAAGGATTGATCCCTTATCACTTCGAAGTCGGGCAGGTCGATGCAGCCCAATAAGCAAGGAGAAAGCCTAAGCTCGGCATAAAATAAGACGAGGAAACTTAAACCGAATGGAGGAGAGACGGGCGCCCTCCGCTCTCTGGAGGGCTTCAATTACTCGAAATGAGGAGGAGACATTCGATCCTCATGTCTCCGCAGATGCTTGACATAGAATTAACGAGCGTTTTTCATCCTGAAGGGCAGTCATACTTTTTAATGCGTTTCTCCCCATCCGGTCCAAAGATTACATGATTATACCAAGACCCTCTCGCCGGTTTGTTAACCTGAATCACGTGCAATCCTCCTGAGGGAAAAAAGGTCAAGAACGCAGTGCCCCGGTGCATTCTCCTTTCGAGTTAGAGGGTGAAAAAAAGTAAATATTGACCTTTGCATCCTCGTTGTTTTCGTGATTGATAGCGGCGACGAGGGAAACGACCGATACGAAATTGTGTGAGAGAACGGACACCGTGAAATATCGCGCGTAAATTCCGAGAGGCAAACAGCAAATAGTATTATTTCTGTTGCGACAGTTTTTACTAGTCCCATTGATGATACTTCGGTAAATAAAGTTACTTTACGGCCGATAATGTTAGTTTGACGGGTTTCGGATATTGCTACAACGACTTAAGGATTAGGACGTATATGTCATTCACTGCCACTTAAGCTCAACATCAAATATACAACTTTCCAGTTTCAATACTAGTTAATTAGTTATTGTGGAGAAACAACAGCATGTGATCTTCCTGAAGTTTACTCATTATCATCCAATTATTTTATGGAGGCCGTATTTTATGCAGTACCCCGTAGAGCCTGTAGGCTTAAAAAACCTTGCCTTCATAAAATATGAAACATAATAATGGACAGGCTATTGATTATTCAACATAAAATATTGAATGTTTAGCTAGGACGGAGAGACACGGTAATAGTTAAACTGTTTGAAGTAAAATATTAACTTTGTATATATTAAACTTTAGTATTAAAATATGAACAGCAGGAGTTCGAGGTGAAGTTCAGATGCGGGCTTCCCTCGATAACTACCATGCTGATGATTTTCCCGATGTCATGAAGTGTCTGACACGCTTCAATTGACACAGTCGTGCACTTGCAGCACGCATCGATAAACAATCAAGTAGTATTTATTTACGCGGTATAATCGTTCCCGCCGCGGCTGATCGACCTGCTGCTGCATAAATGACTGCCTCGGATGATCGGCTCGGCAAATGAGAAATACATGGCGCATGCCAGTGTGCATGAACACGTTTATGGCACGAATGAAAGCTCGTACGGGATGCTGATTGAAAATCGGTAATCCGCGAGCATATGTCGCTCGAATAATGTAATTATTTGAGAATATTTATCCAAAACACTTCGTCCTGTGAAATTGATTTAGAAGGAAAACTTTCGATTGTTCAAAGTTTGACGAGTGTCAATTTAGCACACGCAGATATTAACGGACAAAGGAAACATCGATGTGTGCTGCAGTATTATTCTGGAGCTATCGATAATTATGATTGGGGTTACTTTCAAAATATAATTAATTAGTACAACTATTATAAAATTCTTTCAGGCCATAGGCATCAAGTCAAAAGTTCCAGTCGAAGTAGCAAATACTATTTAAGTAAGTAAACGCACTTCAATCGTAAATAGCTTTCAAGTGAAGTCGAAGTTCGTGAGTGTATCGAGAGTGCAATTACTCCCAATTTCTATCGGTCCATTCGATTTCATGGCAAGCGGCTACAAAAGAAAAAGGGTCGGGGGCTGGCGGGGGCAAGGCTAGCCATAAAAGAATAGTTAATGGCGCCGCTCTTTTTTCCGTGCTTTAGCATAATGATGTCGAACGATCAGATACGTATCTGGCCCGATGGGAAAATCGATTGTACATTGGTAAGCGGGCGACACATTCAAATCGTTCTGTCTCCGTTCATCCTCTCGTCTCCCAGCATGGCGGGAGAAGGACGCGTGTCCAAGATGAATAAAGTCTCTTTCCGGCGTGCGCGCTTGAACGACGGCCGGGATTGAATTTTGCAAGCCCGTGTTGTATTAACGACCCATGTCACGCTTGCGAATCGTGTACCCGCACGCCCGGGCCACAGCTAATCCGGCCTCGAGTACGTAATCAACTTTAAAAAGGCCGACCGCCGCTAGTGGATGCAAGGGAGAGGGAGGCAGACAGAGTGGAATTAATTTTTTTCCACAACACGTAGGTACGTAACGCGCGAAATGGATTGGCATGTAGCGGCGAGCTCTTCTTTCCCGAAGAGTTGCTCTCCCTCAATTTCATAATATCCCGGAATGCATGAAAAAAGTCCCGGAAAAATGTTGTCATCCCATTTTGCCTCGGCACTCGTTTTCTCTGCAACTGGTTTGCCGAAATTGCCTGTTTTAATCGATACTTTATTACCGGAATTACCCTTTCAGTATGTACTGTGGTAATACGTCAAGTGCACGTGCGAATGTGTAAAGTAGAAATGTAAAGCTGAGGTATTCCGTTGGAACTCTCTGTGGTAGAATTGTGAACTTTGAGTGCTGCTTTGGGGAGTTATACTTTAAGTACAGAAAGCCGATTAATTTTTGGTGCACTAGATGTAATCCTGTTTCAGAGACTACTGGTAAGGAATACTCCACTGTTCAAGTTATGTAACTATTCATTGGCTTCACTTTGCCGTAGTTGTTAAAAAGTTGTCGCGACGAAACTACCAGTCTAACTCCTTCTTCATCCAATGTCACTCTATTAATGAACACTTTAAACATAAAGTAGACTCCTGTATTCAAGCTAATCCCTTGCTATTACAACCGGGATAATAAATTTATGCTATCCTATACATGAAAAATTGATCAGGATTATATTCCATATTCCTTCAACAAAAAAATATACAGTAGGTTCTTTAACATTTCATAATCTTCAACACGCATTATTAAACAGATGCTGTAATGCGTGCAGAAAAGATCAAGGAGAATGTCGAGATGCCAGAGAGCCGGATGATACCTTACGACTATCTATAATATAATATACATCTCTTTGCATCTCTACTGCGGTACATTCAACTGGAAGGGGAGATTTCCTTGACGTTGAAAGGAACAGTTAGACGTTATCAGTCAGTGTATACGTAACCCTGAAAGGATCCAGCGGCCGGAAGCTGAGAGTATGATTCAATAAGGTGGCCGCGACATCAAAGAGTCAAGGGCTCAAAGAAACGCTAGATATGATTTGAAACATCGATTTTTCCACCGATGCTTCCCGCTGCACTTTGCAAGTCTACTTTCGACTTCAAATTCTATTTCGAAACCATACATATGTATATTGTCAGGGATGATGCACCCGCTTTCACTTTGAAATCAACTGACGTTAAACTTTATGCCGGTTGACGACGGATTAGAAACGATGATCAATGATCTGAGGGAGAAGCCTACCTCTTTCTCGACTCGATGATTCTCAGGCTTCAAGCGTTCTCCAGCACGGTGCAAGAAGAGGCTCTGACTCTGGAGGATCTCTAGTTGCAAGGACGTAGGTCCTGCAGGAGTTCTGGTGTATTCACAGGCGGGTCAAGTCGGAGGCAAGTAGTTGAACGATGTAGCAGGGTGCCGCGCGCGCGGATAACACAAACACACTGAGGGGGGTGGCACGTAAATAGACGCATAACAAGATACACACAAGCCACAATTAGTCCCCCTCCCGGCGGTCAACCATACGAGGAGCCATTCACACGTTTCTCTGCCGCTTAATCGTTGTCCCAATTACATTTTCCTCCTCCGGCCGCTCTCTCCCCTTGCGCTTAGAAGCGATCAGATATTCCCGTCGCGCTCCCACCTACGGGACGATTAGTTAGTCTCGACGAAACACTATCGGGATCGACGGGAGAGCATGCAGGAGAGTCGGGTCTCGAGTGAACTGGCAACGATTGACTGGTTCGAGTGGCGCGTGCGAGAGACATTCGAAGGATGGCACTGGGGCAAGTGGAGGCAGGCAGTCAGGCAGGCCGTGCGAAGGGATGAAGCGAAAGATACTAACGTGTATATATACGCGTTTGCATGTGTGTGCAAGTGAGAGAGAGAATGAGAGACGAGATACAAGTGGGGGGTGGGGTGGAGATGGTAGAGCGTCGCGACGACGCGGAGGCTGACGACGCACTGACTACTAGTCGCCTCGGTGCTCCCGACAACCCCCCGACAGACCGAGTACCAAGCGAGAGAGATCGCGCGCCCCCGACGACCGAGGTAGAAGGGGTTGAAAGAGAGAGCCAGTGTTCTCCCTGTCCCGAACTCTCCCATTGCACCGACACGCTCCGTCCTGCCAAAAGCCCCCGTACGCCCACACCCGCACTCTCGCATCCCTCGCACATCCACACACACACAATCCCCCTCTCCTCTTCCACATACACTCACTCACACACAGACCGGACCGCATCACTGGTACACTCTGTACCCTCTCGCGTTCACACCCTATTTCTTCCTTTCCCTCGCTCCTTCCACCCCGAACCACCCCCCTCCGCAGGTCGCCCGCATCTTCGGCCTCGCCGAACTCCTCTTCCTCCTACGGGAGACCACGATGTGCACGCTGACTTGTCCTCTTTCTTATGTGTGCCCGCCTTCCCACCCACACCCCCGCGCCCGCCGAAAGCACACCCCCCCCCCTTCCCTCCCTCCTAGCCGACTCGCCCGCTTCTCCATGTCCACCGACCCCCGAAAGAGAACCGCAGCCGGTGCGCTCGCCCGCACACGAACGCGCGCGCGCTAGATAGCGCGAATCTCTGACACACTTACCGCCCCGCAGGGATTAAGGCCGCCAGATCGTCAAGGGTAATTCTACTAGCCGCGATGGACAGCTTTTTCTTCATGGCGCGAGCTTATTTTGCTGTTTTCGGACACTTCCCACTTCCCATTTCGGAGTGATGGGTTTTGTTAGGGATCTTTATGCTTGCAGAAGGAAGATGATAGTTGGTTAATATTTTCAATAGCTGTTTTGGTTGTTGATTAAGGCCTGTGTTTCGTTATTTTTGGTATATTAGAAAGAAATAGTTGGAAGTTTTTGTGGAAGTGTTGCACGAAAGAAGCAGGATTGTTCTGTTGGAGACGTTATTTTTTCGTGACATAGGATGTACTTGGTCGAAGATAAAAGCCACGGCATTCTGATGCTAAGTTTCGCAAATAAGACCGGCGGTCCATCCATCCTCCTGATCCAGCTTTCCCCCAATTACCCTAGACCTTCTCCGTTTTGTGCATAGGAATGGCCACTTACTGAAGCTGCTAGAAACGTAGGGCGATGTGGGAGGAAATCGCTGAAATGAGTGCGATTACAGGATTCCTCAATGATGGACGTACAATGCAATGCCTCAGGGATTCGCAGGGAAAATTTTTGCTTTCCTTTCGGGGCCATTTATCGCTAGGAGCTTAGTGGCTTTGCAGTTTAACTGTGCGGAGTGCCGCAAGCCACAAGGATTGATGCGCTCGCTTCCTTTCTGGTTTCAATTCTAATCTTTACGACCGAGTGATAACATTTAACAACTGCAATTTTTACGTAACAATAACTAATATCAATTTCAAATCGTAAAACCAAAGTACCTGATCACCGAAGAAGAATCATTGCAAAGGAACAACTTTCAAATAATATTCTTCATTTCCCACACTACACCCATTTCTATCTGTTCAGTCTCTGTAATTCCGCGTGCCTTAATTTATGCAAGTTATAAAATGCTGATCCAGCAAAATGAGCAGCTGTCACAGTGAATTCCCTGGCAAGACCCTCGGGATTATGCGCGATGTCACCAAGGGAAATTGAGCAACAATGCGACAGGCTCGCGCCGGGATGATCCTTATTCTTCTGGGGATTATCGTCAGCGCCGATAGGCTTACGCGAAATCCAGTATTCGCCTGCTTCGTTCTGCTCTCCTCGTGGCTGCCGTATGCCGAGGTAAATAGAACACAGCAGTCAAGGCTGGAGGCCGAAGGCGAGCGGAGAAGTTAACGCAAAGAGCATTATTCCTGTATTCCCGTGGTAACTGCTACGGACTCCTTCAAGGACAGCAAAGGCCAGTGGATACCATTACGGCATCATCCCCATAAACGTGCCAAGGTAGGCAGAATCATTAATACAAGCGGAGACTCCATTAATATTTATATAAAACGATGAAGATTAATAACAAACCCTATGAAATGGTCCATCTTTATAAATTAAGCTATAAATTCACTCTTTTATCATAACTTCCATTTGAGGTTTCAGTATGTCGAAGTAAAACATTGTGGTTGAAGTTTAGAGCAAAGGTTTAATTATAGCTGATTGGCAGCTGTTTGGTCGAAAGTTTGAATATTCTCACATTTATTGAACCGAGCACCGACACGTAAGGTTCTTTTTGGCTCTGGGCCTTCAATGCTGCATGTATAGATCTTAAGAACGAAAACAAAGTTGTCTGTTTGTCTACTCCTACACAAGCGATATGTATGATAATGAGCTTTCATTGAGAACTCCGCATTGACTGCAGATGCAACCGTAGTTCGTAGACACAGTCAGCCAGGAGGGCATGTATACGAGTGGGAAGTATTTTTGAGTAGTGTAATGGCCATTGAGAGGGTTGATTATTCCTCAATTATTCATAAGTCAATCATGTATAATCGGTTTTATCAATAACGAATGGGCGAATGTAGAATGCATCACCACAATTACTAATTCTATGATTAATTGACACGACAATAATCAACAACCGGTGAATAATTCAAAAAGAATCCTTCCAACTGCAGTACGAATTACTGCTTCGCATTGCACCACGTATCACTATCAATTATCTTACTTGTGAGTGATCAATTCATTATTGCCAAGTGAATTCCCAGTAACGAGGAATGAATAAATCCATTTTTTCCAGTGAGCAAGAGCTTTTCAGCTCGCGTCAATGTCACGTTCGGTGTAGTAAAGTAAAAGTAGAGCTCTATTAACATTATCATAGAATGGAGTGGATATGGGAAGGGGCAACTATTGAATCCAGGAGCTGAGGGGTGCGTATTGCAGTAACCGGGTTACTTCAGCGTTCCACTCCGATCGGTGGGAGCATCTGTCTCTCTTCTAGGTGGATTGACGTTCGGATGGTCTGTCTCTCTCAATCTATGCGTCTCTAGTGTCTGGCTTGGAGTTCGACAGACTCGCTGTGGTTGCGGGGCTTCGCTGGAAGCCACTGCGAATCCTCCGAATGGCAGTGTGCTCGGAGACCGCCGCGATTCAACAGGGTTCGCAATCTCTCGTTCTCGTGTTACTCCTCGTCTCGTCTCTTCCCTTTCCGAGCGCGGTTCTCGCTCTCTCGGCCGCGCCGACGAAAAACGCCGCCAGTGAAAAATGGCCCTATTACAAGGCACGAGCTGTTTCATATCGGTTTCATAGCCGCACCCAATCCACCTGCAGCTGCACCCACCGGCTTAACCTGCACCCTCTTGTGCCGCCCGAATTATTCCCCGCTCGGATTATAAGCGTCGAATGAACTTTATAGTCCTTTGGGGGGAGTCCGGACCGAACGCCTCGTAAATTAGAGTCTGCCATATATATATTTGCGGCTTCTTGCCCACCCCCGTCGCGAAGTGCACAGCCCTTAATAGGTCACCCCTCGCTGGAGCGGAAAGCGATCGAGTAGCTGCTAACTCTCGCCTTCCACGTAACCAGTGATTCATCGTTTGTATGCTCTTTAGTCACTAGTTGATTGCACAAGTTCAGGCAGAGCTCCGCTTCGACTAAGACTCCGCCGAACGTTGCTTGGTAATTCGTAGATAAGTGGAAATGTAACTAAGCTTTGGTTCTTCAGTCCTAAAGTATTTCAGAGGCGAAAGCGTAGAATTTTCCTTGCATTTAATGACGAGAACGAAAACATGGAAGATTTGTTGAGGTTCTGCACTTTGTGGTATTCATTCGCGTGTACCTGGAACTAATCGCATTAATTGCACGAGAATTCATCATGGCACTCGCTGATTTGCCGTTGGAATGGTGTTAATATAAAGTCTCCCTCCGTAGCATTCCTTCTTACCATTAAATGCACTTGAACTGTCAAGAGGAAATATTCCCTATCAGTAGCGCGCGCTGTAGAAATCCATCGTAGACCTGGCGAACTTTCCGAGCAAATCTAATCGAATAAATCACGAATGCCAACCCCTATCGTGGTACGTTCGAATTGTTCGAAGACCTAAAAAGCTGGAAGTTGTCAGGAATGTGACATTCAGTAATGTTGATTATCGTAATAATGAATTCTACTTATTACTAGTGGAACTAGAAGCAGAAGAAAAGCCAGAGCTTCGGAGCTAAGCTGAGATCCCAGGTTTGCTCGGCAAATAAAGAAACGTTTCTTCGAATTACAGCTGTTCTCCTGATCGCCAGCTTGTCCAGGGTGATTGCGCACGAAGACACCTTCGAGACGGAGTTATCTGTGAACGAGAGCAATTTGACCACTGAAGCCTTTATCCTGCCGGCGTTGAACGAGGCTCATCGTGACGAACTGGATGTGGTGGTTGATGTGACAGTGGAGAGCCCGAGGAACGGCACGAACATGTCGCACCTAAGGACCTTCATCGTGCCAATCGACTGGGACGAGCCAAGGCCGAAGTTGAACTTCCCCAAAACTACGGCCGACGAGAGGTACAAGATGGCCAGCCTCCACTTGGATAAGGGCTGGTTCGTCTTCGATTTTCTACGAGGCTTTTTCTCCATTATCCAGCCTTACGACATTCCCATAGGTAACCATTTTATTATTGTTTCTCTATTAATTAACTAACACTTTTCTGTTTCTGTTGAACGTCGAATAATTAACAGATAGTCTTTATGATAGTTATGACTCATTTTTCCTATCCAGATTTGCTGACAGACACAATAGAAACCAGGATTACCACGACAAAACTAATAACGGAGGTAAGTAATACGACAAGCGATCGATATAGACATAGTTAAAGGTAGGCAACCTTTAATAGGGTTGCGCAATTCGAACTCTATCCATTGATAGTTGCATGTAGTAGTAATCACCTATATGAGTATGTGTAAATAGAATGAGTACATGTTCACCGTAGTATACCGTATTCTTGAGTAAACATACGTAATTACTAACGCACTAATAATGACAAATAATAATGTAATCACAGTGTTCTCGTAATTAATATTTCTTAGTTAAAGCTGGAAAGCATTTTACAGGAGCAAATAAGTCATATTTCGAACAAAGTCTTATTATGACAAGCTTACCAAGCGCCATCTTGTTAATTTACTTTATACTTGAGTAATTCTCTGTAAGGGCTGCACATCCCTCTTTGTTATTACACGCATAATGTTTAGCAGCGCGTGCAGGGAACTACTTGGAGTTTAAACTTGGCCCAAAGTACCAAGAGCGTAAATAGAAAAGTTAGCCGACAAACACATACCCAGAGAAGATGGGATGTTGGGGTCGACACCGAGTCACACTTGAGCCAAGCCGAATTAGACACGCGTACTGAATAGTTTTAGCAGAATGTCATAGCTGAACCGCGCAGACATTGTTACCAAGAAACTTCCTGACATACAATTTTAAGAAAATAACATATTTTGTCTGTGTGTCTTCTTACACATGCTTGCTTTAATTAGTTAATTATTCCCGTAACGCAACTCTGTAACGTACCTTGTTTCCCAACACACAATTTATTCCTGATTAATTGTAGAAGCTTCGTGTAATTGATTTATTATTCATATATGCGGGGTAGTAACTCTACCTTCTCGCGGGATTTGCATTGTTAAGTGTATATTTATATTTAATGTACAAATACATCACATGAATGCGCATACTTTAAGCGAATCGGTGTTATTTTTCGTAGAGATTGCATCACTGGATAAATCCTAGTGAATAATCTATGTATAAAAAAGAAAAAGTGATAGTTTAAAGCTGCTGCACATCATCGAGTGTTATTTATGACTAAGTGTATATGTGATTAGTGTGAGAAGTGTTTGATCTTTGAACTGTTGCAGTCGCTACACGTGGAAGCTGTGTTCTTGGGCTTGGTTTGTGTTTGCTGCATTCTGATCTTCGTGATACCTGGCACCGAGCTGTGGCTTGCCTGTCGACCGATCAGAGATGATTACAAGCCCTCTCGTCATCCGGGTGCCCTCTCTTTCCTTCTTGGTGTCTTCGTTTTCATACTCGGGTACGAGCACACACTCTCCCGAATTTCCAGCTTTCACCCGGAATTTCCTTGGGAAAGTAATTGCCCTCTTCCGAGCACACTCGTCCTCTTTATCCGTACCACTAGGAATGATCTTGGACCGCTTTGCACTCCTCCTCTTAAAGTTCCTCCTAAACTCCCAGCAGCAATTGCCTCGAATTTAGGAGGGAACTGCGGGTATTCCGGCATTTTCGAGCGAGTCCCCGCTGGCTGCCCACTTATATTTGATGATCGCAATTAATCCTATTCGGTTTGCTATAGTTTAACTAGCTTAGTAATATTTTAAATCATTCGAATTTTAAGTGGAAGCCGAATGTAATATCGGTTAATTATAATTCTGAGTAGTGGTAGTAAATTCGGAACAAAACTATAAATTATTTACATTATTTATAGTTGAGTAAATTTTAGTGAAGAATAAAGAATAGATTCGGATGCAAGTGTAGGGTCTATGAAAATCACGTACACTTTTCTCGCGGCCTATTAAACAGCGGGAAACTCAAAAACAAGTTACTACTCTCTCGCGCGTTTGCCAGGAGTTGCTCTGCGCTCGTCCGGCAACTTTTCTCATTAAGACTTACATTTTCCCCGTTGCACCATCAAACGTTCTTGAATACTTTCATAGTTCCGTTGCCTGAAACAGTTCTGCTCATAACATTCCTCGCATTCCCTGTTTAAGCCATGGTGCGTTTCACTATCTAACCGATTACTCTTCCGTGTTAATGTGCCGAGTGATCTTTGGGTTTTGTTTGAAACCTTGATGATTGCTGTGATATTTAAAGCAAATTAAATTGGAAATAAAAAATCGATAATAATATTGATTCAAACTTCGAGAAACTATTACAATTATCTTTTGTTCATAAAGTGTTAACCGTGTTATTTATGTTTTATATTATATGAAGGTCATGTTTCCAGGACGTGTATGGCAACGATGATAGTATGCAACGAGTTCGTATCGTCGGGCGTCTCGAAGATCCCACTAACCATCGAAACAGCCATACAAGATTTCAGTGATTTCCATAGTGGCACGACCCAACAAGTTCGCAGATGTTTAACAAGGAGTTTGGACGTCGCCACGGAAGCCATTCTCGTGGACCTTGATAGTAAGTCACTTCCGAACTATCTTCCGAGCAAGTTTACTTCCAGATGTTTCGTTCCGAACTATTTCCATCGTATTTGCAATTCTCCGCCAATACACTCCTCTCTTCTTTTCTATACGAATTACTTTAGCGGTAACTCTAGTTATTTTTATAAGTATTTACTTGGTTGGACCCTATTATTTTAATTTAATTTGGAAACTAGAATATCTAGCGATTTTCTATGACTGCATTCGATGATTATTGTTCCCATTCTCGAATGAGAGCAATCCTAGAGTGTTTGTTGGCCGCACGAACTTCTAAGAAGGCTAATACCAAGACTGACACTGCTCTAGTAATCTTAAGAGCAATAATATTTCGACGGCTTCGTGCTGGCATTGACCGAAGTGCAAATCGATACCATATAAAAACGATTATCGCGTGACTGACATACGATATTACTTCTGCTTTTGCCGAGTGCTTCCCAATCCCCGAGCAATTGAGTGTTTTCATTATTTATTCTCGACTGTTCCCTCATTAACGCCCTTCAATTATCGTCGAATGGCTTCAATCCTAATTGACGTGCGCAACATTTAATTATTGAACGGCAACGAAGAGGGCAGTGAATCACTTATCATTATCACTGTTAAAATTGGATCCAAATAAACCGATTCGATTAAAAAATAACTCATGAATTACAATTTAATTCATGCTACTATCACATTAGCGAGTAAATATTGCAGTGGAGATCACTGAAGCAACAAACATGAGGCTCTCACAGCAAGTGTCAGGAGGAGTTACGCTTAGTTGGAGCATTGATCCGGGATCAGGTGGGACGATGTCTTAATACCGGGGATGAGTATGCACATGAGTATCGTTAAGCACAGAGGGATGCTGTGGGGATCGTCAGATGATCGAAGTCCGATCAGATGTGTTCGGGAACTAGGAAGGATTAGTGCGGAAGTGGGCGAGGTGCGCTAGTGGGAAGGGCGAGGCATAGGCCAGCGTCTAATGATGTTCATCGAGAGGAGAGAAGCCGCGTTAGACGTCTAATGAAAGCTATCGACGGACTGTAATCGTCGGGTAATGGGTTCACCGCCAATGCTGCTGCTGAGTTAACAACCACCCTACTGTAAATCGAGCTCGTTAGCGACGACCGGTCATTGCTGTTATGCGCGTCTGCCGTCACAAAGCCTCTATCCTCCTCCTCGAATTACCAGTTTCTCTCGAGCTCCGCACCCCATTAAGGAAGTCTCCGGCATATCCCCTACATAATCTCGGATTTACCGAAACCAACTGCACGCCAGTCATGATACATTTGCTGTCAGAATTAATAGTCGAGAAATCCTACGTTTTCTAGAATATCATAAGTACCTATTATACCAAGCGGACTGGGCTTATGCGGTTCAGAATATGTCTCGCAATTTCTATGTAATTAGACCAATAAATTGCATGTCTGATCTTTACACGAAAAGGGTAGATTTGAAAATTAGATGGAGGTTTCTCTTTAAATAACTCAAAAGGTTTCTTCGTAATGTCGTATAGCTTTAATATAACTGACACAATACGCCTAGGGAGTCTGGGAAAGTCCGATCTTCGATCAGTCTGAGGCCGATTGGATAGAATTCGCGGAATTCGAAAGGCAGGGCGCAGCTGCGACAAGTCGGAGAAGCTGGATTCCCCCTTTAATTATTGAGCATTGATCCCAGCGCGGCTTTCACGATTCCCCGGTAAAACCACGTGCGCGCCCCCGTCGCAGCCTCCCTTCTGCAAGAAAGGGTGCAAGGTGGATAAATTATTGTCCGGCGGAAGGCGACGTGGTTCGATTCACAATGTCGCTTGTTGCCTTGCTACTCACTCTGTTACCAGCACTCGGAACTGATCGTTAATCCTCATACGTGAACTATTATCGCATTCATTGAAGCTTGCATTTTTCACTCCCGAGCGGCTTCAAGAGCACCCCTGGCCCCATGGCATTCAGCCCTCATGGGAGCCCCGTCGACGCTGCAATGCAAATTTAATGGGAACCCACTCAAGAGGTCGAACTTGCGAAAAAAGTTGGGGAAAATCCCGACTACCTGTAATGAAATCTTATGCGTAATGCTCCGTAATGTTCGACGAACGAGCCCAGTGAACGACACTTCTGAACTACGGTTTTACTTCGTGATCCTTCATAATGGCCAACCCTTTTTTACAACGCTACGGAATAATGCAAATGGAAGTGCGATTTATTCAATAAAAACCGGTGGGATTAATCAAATAAAAAAGTTATAATGGATGGCAGTGATAATATAAAATGGCGAAATGAAAAGTAATCAAATGCACGGACAAATTATGTGGATTTTTCCGTATTCATAAAGCATTTCCATGCGACTATAGGAGCATAAATCCCGCTTCCCCTTTGGAGTATTAATAGTTTCTGACATTGTTCTTGCTCTTAGATGTGGAGGATATGCTTGGCAAGCCGGTGCAATCGGAACTTGCCGCGGAGACAGGTTTGGATGTAGCACTGGATGCGCTTCTTGACCTTTCAAATGGTAAGTAAATTCCTTGTTTACGCTTCGACGATAAATGTATAAGATAAATCACTTGATTCAAAAGACAATAATTTATTAAAGTAGTGTTAATATTGCATAGAATATCGCGTAATATATTTACGCAAGCAAACTGGGGTGGAATAAAAAACATTCAACTAGTTAATAGAAACGGGTGTTAGTTCGAACGACTTTTTTCAGAAAAGGCACAATTGCAGTTTTGCTTAGACTGCGGTATTTGAAAGTAATAGGGGGTTGCCGCTCAAACAATAAACCTACCATGAAATTACTGTTGTCTCGCGGACGCATTGTAGGGTTGCGCGGCTTGTGTTGCAATTCAGACGGGCAGTTATTCACCTGAATGCAATAATTTACTTGTCACGGCATTTAGCCGAGTGAGAAATTGGATTGCGTGATTCTCTCCATTCATAGATTATGACATGAAGAATGTTACTTTCCCGCTAGCGGAGCGACGCAAAACCCAGCACTTCTAAAGCCAATTGCAACCACTGCAATCAAAATGTGAATCTAAACACTCAGGATGACTTACCGTCGTTCTAGCACTAACTTACTTTCGAGCAAGTTCACCTTGGCCGCCGAATTAATTGCAAGTGGATCCAGTTACGGCAAGAAAGGACGCTCGCCGTTTCGGGTGGAAATTAAATTGAGACAAACGTTTCATTCAACCCGCTCGACTTCTTGCGGTACACCGAACTAACCCATTCAGATTAATTTCGAATAGCAATGCTTTGTTTCACGAAATACCTTTGATATCAAAATGCTCCTAACAGTATTTCTTTAACAAAAAAGGAGTAGTTAATTAAAAAGATTATCTATAATGCGACAGAACTAAATTAACACCATCCAAGAGAAACATATACATCATATTAACACTCCTGGAAGCCGAAAGTTTTTATCGTTCTTAAGTATCTGGGTCGAAGATGTTAGTCGTAAATCATTTATTTCCGAGGTTCAGGCGCTAGATTCTCGCGGAACAGGTAACTTATCTTATACTGTAGAGCAGAATCGACATCGATTCTCGCCTCTAACAAATGATTTATGCACCCGACAGGAAGCGGCAATCTAAATACCATTAATTTAGTTCCCTGCCTGTCCCTGTCACTTCATGAGTATTAAGTTGTCCAACTATATATACGCGAAAAGTGTTTGCTCGTCTAATTCTCACTCAATCTTGATACTCAATCGACATAATGATTAACCAAGTACAGTTTATTCCAATACTGATAGTGTCTCGTAATAAAAAAAGGCGAATCATCGAGTTGGAAAGCAAAAGGCATGTTGAGTCATCAAGATGGTAGGTGAAATTGTCACGTTCTAGATAGCGGAGTATGTCTGCTGGTCGTAAGTGACCTCCTCGAGGTAGAGTGTCACTTAGTTAGCCACGGTAGTAAGTTACTAACAGTGCCCTAACTAAATTACTATCTGTCATCGTGGCCCTGTATTACACTTGCCAACGCTTTGCGGCCGGGCCCTCTCTACTGCCGTAATGATAACACGTGTACATACCTATGACACGTATATCCATGTCACCGACATACGTGCAGCCGCGCGCGCGCCCACAAACCGAGCTCGGTAATTGAATTGCACTCACTGGCTATTAAAGGTAAATGGATGCCTAAAATATTACGTTCATCGGTCGACAGCCATCGTAATGACAGTTCCATTCCATTTTCAGCATTTCCCCCCCTGCTATAAATATAATTTGAATGATCCATTGGGGATCGACTTAAAATTTGTATGCAAGCTTTAAAGTTGCTTATAAATTGAAAATTAAAATCAGCAATGTGTAAGAAGTTTCCGTGTCATTGATGAAAGGATTTTTGCCTTAGACAAAGGATAATTATCAGGACATACAGTTGACGGTACTGCTAGCTGCTATGAATGTAAACTAGTCGAAGGGGCGGAAGGTTAACGTTAAAGCTTTCGAGGCAGTAATAAATATTGATGAGCTGCAAGCTTCCGAGGCAAAGGAGACGCTCTTGAGAAAGTTTCGCCGGCACTCGAGGACTCGAAAGTTTCATTGGGGATTTGCGTTATTGCGCTACAGGCCGTGCAACGCTGAAAGTGGTTACCAAACGAAATCGCTGAATGTTCAATGTATCGCTAATTATATCTAAACGGTCGCTATCAGTGATAGTACTACCGCTTAGTCTATCGTACAGGATAAAAACCCAGCAGCTCGGCGATGCATATTAAAATCAATGATGACTATTAATGAATAAAAATCAATTTCAAGGCCCAAACACCTTGTGATGATCTAATTTTAAATTAAGCTAATCTATTTTAATTATTACTAAAAGTGTTACAAGTTCAGCTCTTACTAAATCAGATAAAACGGAACTTTACCACTTTAAAAAATGATGGTCCTTTTTGGCTTTAATGAACTTGTATTCCAACTATGTTTCCACAAGCTCTGAGTCAAGTTCCGCGGTTTCATGGGAGCGAACGAACCTCAAGAGACTCAAAGTACTAGTGCAGCCTTTGCTTGCGATGTTTCAGCGAGCCTGGAGCTGTCGGCACGTGCGGAGGCACTACTGGACCAAGCTGAGAAGGCGCGTTATCTCGGCTCGCAACTGATCAGCGAGATCGATGGGCTGCGTCGCACGGTGGAGCGCGTAGTGAGAGCGTGCACAGGCCAAGATCGTTCTCTTTGCTCGTTCGTCGACTCCACCGATGTCGAAGTGACCTTTCGCATCGAACGGGTAAATAAACTCCTCGAACGACACGTAGCTCCTCGGCCTTACCCCATCCGCGCTCCTTTCACAGTTGAGGAAACTTGGAGGTACTTTTTTACCAGCTCCATCGAGACCGCACCGATATTATCATAGATCACCCATAGACTTTCTCACGCCGAGATTCGCAAACACACAAAAAGCTAGTCGCGGCTGGTGGAACTTTCCAAAACGCTCTCTACCTTCTATGGATTTCTGCCGTATTCAACTAGTGCTTCAACTAGCTGAAGTCCCATTGTATTCCATTTGGATTTCTTATAGTATTATTTTAATAATATTGACTTTTTTATAGTGATCGATTTCTTTTTCCAAAGTTTGTTCTTTAACTTCATAGACTTCCAATGCTTGTACAAGTTGCTGGTGGAATTCGTTATGGGCTCTACACGCTTGTTAGAACAGAATTTCCTGGAGTGATGGTAATTTCTCTTGGGCAGAGGAATTTGTCAGTGGAAGTCTAAACTTGTCACTATGGATTTCAGTTACAGCGGGACGATCGTTTGTCACGTCTGCGCGGCTCTAATCGCGAAAACCTCACGGAAGCTTGCCGTCAGGCACGAGGGGAATATCTCTACGTTCCCCAACACATCGCCAGGAGTACTTTGGATGCCAGAAACCGTAAGTGAATATATGCATTCCCGTACTTTTAACGTCGAGAGAAATTTATTCATGCATTCATTCAACCACGCGTATTTTAAATGCATTTATATCTTTTATTTTCCCTGAACATAAAATGAAAATACCGCATTTCCAATGCGGTAAAATACAGTACTATTTTAGTTCATTTTAAATTATTGGATTATCGTATTATTGAATAACCATCGAACATTCCAAAAGAAGAACGCGCTCAAACACTTCCACAACATAACATATTAATACGTCGATCATAATCATTGGAGGTTTCCGTCAATAGTGTTTTCGAGTTACTATTAACTCACTGTCAACGTGCGGCGTCCAGTGATCATTTCAGTCCTCGAGCGACAGGCAGCAAAGTGAATCCACGTCATTAATGGGCGACTCAATGCGTCATAAGCAGGCTGAGTAAACAAGCACGACCGGGGAAAGTTTCGCGACGTGGATTGATGACTGATGGCGAAGAGGGTGGCTGTGCCGTGTTGACAGGACGTCGTGTCGCTGCCCTGTTGTACAGCTCTATATAGCCACCACCAGCAGACTCTCTTAAATCCCCCCCAGTGACGAAACGATCGCGCATCCTCGTTCCTAAGATGTAGTATACTTGCTCCTCTCTACAGGCTAATCCAAAATTCTACTTCACTCTATGCCGGAACGTCTAATGCCCTGCAAGCCTTAATTACATTTGCCATATCCAGCAAATATAATATATTTAGTGTTATAAACTTGAGAGTAATTTAAATGAGTCTGGTTATTTATATAAGTAGCATGACAGTACAAATGCTACGCAATATAATATCGGATTGGAAAGACAGAATATTGACTCGAGTCGAGTCGACGTTGGAGCGAAGTAGAATAAATCTTCGAAGTTGAATAAGTCTTCGGAACCATTGTACTGGCGTACAAATCATAGTGTTTTAGTAAAATTTACATCTTTACAGTTGGAATAGCATTGCTGAGAAAGTAGTGAGTTTTTGTGTAGTTTTGGACGAGCCTGTATAGTAAATCTCAGACGAATAGAGAGGCTCGAGTCTCGCCTAATGCGAAATCCATATCCCGCTAATACTCGGCCTCGGGCAACTGACACCGCGCGACAAGACGAAAAAAGGGAGGGAATCTGTAAGGCTCCGCTGGCTTTTGTGCGCACCACTGAATAACTGGAAGCTCGGCCCTGTCATTGCGAGCCAGATTGATCCAAATATACGACGATTTATTGACACTGCCAGGGGGGTAGGACGCCACCGCGTCATCAAAATTTTCCTGTCGCTTCCGTAAGTCTTTCAGGTCCGGAGTCGTTGTACCGCGAGTTATGGGGTCTTAAAGAAATATCAGGAAGGACTTAGGATGATTTGTGTCGAGATGGCACTTCAGCATTTTCATACATAATAGAGCTTCTGGCCGAAAAGCCATTCAGATGAATATTTAATGCTTTACTTACACGGTCGGTTGATAGGAAAAAGTTTTACTTCGAAATTCGAAGTCGAACATATGTAAACGTTAAAGAAGAACGACAACCATAAAGAAAATAAAATGTAATCAGAATCGTAAAGCTTTAATGTAAAAATACATGACAAGGTTGAAAAACAACCGAATGGGGAATTCCATCGCAAGCTAAATGAAATTAGATACGTGACACTATTCGAGTATGTCTGAAAGTGTTTTCATGCTCGGTAGGACGATGTCCAAGCGATAGGCGAGTCATATGAAAGCGATATAATTCTCGATATCTGGGGTGAAAGCATAAATGCCCGATATCGATCAGATGGCAAACCCTTTTGTTCCGCAAAGTGGTCGTAATGTCAGTGAACAGCCCAAGTCCCTCTCTCTCGTTCCCTGGGGGGCACAGGCCGAGTCTTTCCCGGTCTATCTCTGCCTGCCACAATGCGCCATATTTCACTGTCTCGATAAGCGGCCGGTCTTCACGTGGCAATTTCACTGATAGCCTCGAAATTATTAAGATCAACTACAACAAGTGAAGACACAGTAAAACCTTGTTAAAATTCTGTGCCCGACTGGTTGATTATCTACACTAATTGAAAAGTAATCTTCCCTTGTCAGTAGTACCAGAATCATTATAAGAGTAAGAAGAAATCGATCGAGGCTGCCAAAACTCACGGTCTATTTGGAAGGAAAGTTGTCCCTCTTTGAGTTACCAGTTCAAAAAGCAGTTTCGGCCAGAACAAACAGGGCGGGCGGGACGGTGCCCATTGTTACAAAGATTAACGCGTATCGACGAACTTTGCTGTTTGATTGTTACTTTCTATTTGAACGAGCCGGTGCGCTCTTTCATTATAGAATTCCTTTCACCGGTCACAAAAGTCGCCAATGCACTTTTGCAGTCCGCCGCTCAACCATTCGATTGGAGTTCCAGAACGGACATCTCTATTTCTCACGAACTGTAGACTCGCACAGTTCGTTTATAGAACTGACCGAACGCTAATACAGTTTCCGAGTACATTTTGTCGCGATAGAAAAACGTTTTTGGTGATTCCAAAATGTTTGTACTGTGAAGAAGGCAAACTTTTATTTGACAATGCATTAAACAGCAATGAGACAAGTGAAATAGGGGAATCCTATTTTCCCATGATTCCAGAGATTCGTCGGGAGATCAATAGGGCACGTGCCAAGATTTTCGAGGAGGCTCGTGGCATCGAAGCGAGCAGCACCGAGGTCGCTATGCAGCTGGAGACCGCCAGGAGATTGACGGATTCTGCATTACCCTACGTCAACGCATTCGAGTACATCAGATGGTACGTGGGCTTAGGTACGTCTTCCTATTGCCTTCTTTATTCAATTCTAGCTCTACCTATTTCCTCTCAACTCGGATCCACTCCCATAACCGCATGTGTCACGTTGCATTGTGCGGCGGCAGACTGGGAGCCAAACATGCTCATCTCATATCAACTGGAGCCACGAAATTCCGGTGGCAAAGATCGATAAATAGTAGTTTAATAATTGACAATCTCAAATAAAGTTATGAAATAAAACCAGGTATCCACGTATGCAAATGAGCACCACGTTTTTGCATATGTAAAATAAGAAGGTTCCTCGTTCGCGTTCCACGGATCCTAATAGGAAAAAGGATAGTTTTACCATGGAAGAGAGAAATTTAATGTTTTCTGCAGTCGTCTCAGGCTGCAAGTATCAAAATACCTCCTGCCTCTAATTAAGATTTACGAAGAACTTGATACACTCGGCAATTTAAAATCTAAATAATACAAATTCGTAACAACTTCGAACTGAATGTTAATGAAATTTCATCGTTCTTAGAGAAATCGCTCTCAAATGTGTCGTGAAATGAGTTGAAGCGAAGACATGAATTAGGAGTACAAAATGGGTCGCAAATGTAACCTCGATGCTAATAAAGACGTAATAATTGTCTCGTCTCCGGCATGAAGACTTACTATCGATCTATCGGCCCGACAGATTAGAACTTCGATAGGAATTCATCGGACGGGTACCGGATACTGCCGACAGAAGCTTGGCATCCGCTCCGTTCAGCCTCGGATCCCTGACGGATGTCGCGGAACGTGACTTTTAGTGGAATTTTATGAAGGCGCACTCGCGTACTCTTCTGACTCTCGGGCGGCCTGAAATTCGATAGATGCACCTCCCAGCGAAATCCGATGTACTCGCAGCGAGCAAATTGAATCGCAGGCACTAATACTCCCGCAAATATTTGCAGCTGCACGACGGTAACCAGAGCACGAGAATAAACCAGTGCTTTTTCTAGCTTTTTCGAAAAAAAAATCAGGAAAAAAGTTCAAAGACGAAGTAGTAGAAAAATACATCAAAGTTCAGAAATACGTACATAAATTATTATTGGGAAAAATTCGTTTACCGAAAGAATTTTAGGACTTCTGGAGTAAAGTTTATCAATTTCAAAAATCATTTGGCCGATCGAGGTGCATTTCTCTCGAGTGAACTTCCGAACGATTTTCCTGATCGTGGGAAATTATTATCTGGGTCACGCGTTTTTTCCCACGTGTAATTCAATCGCTACATGGTTCGCGTGGCATTGGAGTTTCCTGGCAGTGGGGAACTTTCCCTCAAGAGTGTGAATTCGAGCGAAACTTCCTGATAGGCTTTCACCTACACGACTGTCTTCGACAGTCTTAAATTTGATTTCGCGCATTCACCTATTCCCGCGTTAGTTCTTCTTCGACCTGTCCTACAGTTTCCGGCTGGGCGGAAAGATAGGGTCGAATGCTTTTTATTGGTTTGTCATCAATAGACTGTCAATAATAAATAATTTTATCTATGTGTGCAGGCACTGCCCTCTGCATTATACCACTCTGGTTGATATTATTTGGGGCTTTATGTTGCCGCTGTGGATCTGGCGAGAATAAAATCCGGCCAACATTACTCTGGTTTGTGTTCCATTTTATTTGTCCAAGTATTCAAACATTTTTTATTCCTACGTGCATTTAGCGGGCATAGATCGTTTAATATCGTTAATATAAAAGCAGTAATATGGGATTGACTATAAATTAATGAATTATGATGTATCAGGTGATTCGAATAATGTGCATTTATATGAAATGTAAATAGAAATATGATTTTGGCATTTCAACGTCGGCTACAGCGTCCGGGCTGTGCATCGGAAATGCTAATAATTATAGTGTGTGTCATGAAAATGCAGTAGTTGTCACTTGATAAAATGGATAGACTGTGTTCGCAATTGTCACTTACACGTACACTACTGACATTTTCATAATCATTGGAAACTCTATGTCACAAACAAATGCACGTCATTTGGTGAAATTAAACCTCCATTGGAAATTTTGGAATTGTTAGATCAGTAGAATAGTACGAAAATTGGAGTGATACCAAAAATCAATCGGCATTGAGAGAATTATCAGTCACTGGAGAACCGCAAGTCTTGAGTGACTTTGTACGAAAGGGGGAAGGCCAGTGATGTAGTTCAGACTGTCTATTGGGTTTCAGCGGTGTCTTTACGAGCTGCTTGATCTCGATCGTGCTATGGGCAGTATTCATTCTGGTCCTGGCTATATCCAGCCACATCGAGATGCTGGTGTGTCGTCCTTTGTACGATCCGAACTACCGCACGATGGAGGCTGTTCTAGAAAGCCGGGTGTTCCTGGGAAAACGACTCAGTGCTCCCCTCAAGGATCTTTTCGAGTAAGTCCAAGCTCAGTTCGAGTTATATGATATAAAAAAATAAAATAGAGATAAATTCTTGTTTCTAAATTGATATGATATTACCAATACGATTTATTTAGTTGCTTTATTTTTTACTAGAAAATGCGAGCAGAACGACGCAGCCTATCCCGCATTCGGATTAGGCAATGCGATGAAGTTGGACCAATTGACGGCACATTGGTCTTGGTCCACCTTAACGAGAGCGATGACGAAGCTCACTGTTAATCTAAAGGGTTTAAAAATATTCACTCCCACCCTTCAGCAGAGACTGCAAAATCTCTTATACGCCTGCGGACTGAATCTTACAGAATACAGAGTTCAGGTATTGAAGACGAAGACAGAACACCTTAACATATATTCCCAGCTCGTTTCAAAACCCAATTTTCTCTAAACTAGTTACTGCAGAGGAAAATGTTGAACCTAATGAGGTACTTGTAATGACTACTTTTTGATAATCCTACATTAGATCCAAGGCCCGGTCTTAAATAAGGATTTGGACGCATTGGCGACCCAAGTGGATTCAGTCGCTCGACAGTTGAGGGACCGAGTGACAGCCAAAAGCTTGTATGACATTAGCGGTACGATGCGAGAACTGACCTCGAAAATGGTGAAGCCCCTAATGAAGCTGCAGGACGAGTTGGTGTATAAGCTCGCCGTGCTGGAGTTGCAAGTGCAACCACTCCAGCGCCAGGTCAACCAGTCGATTTCTCACCTAAAGACCATTCAGTACTACATCGACAACCAAGGAGGAAAGATCGCCCAATTGGCACGTAACACCACGTCATCCCCATTTTTACATTTTCATTTAACTATATTGTCATAGTAATGTTAATAATATTGTACACTACAATTTAAGTTCCATGCTTGTCAACACGATCGAGTGTTGTTGAAATTACAGTCTCGTTTCCTGTTTGTACATCAGAAAACGAAGATGTACACGGATCGATTCGGCGACTACCTAGATCAATGGAGAACGTACGTGCTCTCGGAATTAGGCGCCGGTCTTGCCAAGTGCAAACCAATCTGGGATATCTTGGAAGGAATCCGACTTCTATTCTGCAGCCATATTCTCGCTAACTTGGTACGTGTACAAATACTGTGTACAAAAAGGAAACACGCCTCGATGTATTGTGAATGGGAAAATATTTCTGTTGTTCTTTTATTCCTACTAGGGTGGGTTCTGGTTTGCAACGTTCGTTTCTCTAATCGTCATGATAGCTGGCACGCCAATGGCCCATACTTTGTCGTTGGTATATAAAAAGGCGCCGGATATGTCGAAGCATACTAACCTTTTGCCACAGCGCTCGTAAGTTCATTTAGCAACAATTATTGTAACTTATAATTGTCAATGCAATTATTGTAATTGAAATGACGTTTCAGAGAAAGTCCAGACACAGTGATCATCGATAGAGCCACTTGGCAAACACCAGAGTGAGTATTGAAATTTTTATTTTCGCTTGCGCTACTGTTTGTTATGGATTAATGCTTGTTTCACAAATTCAACATTGTCTTTTTACTAAAGACTTTAGTAGTTAAAAAACTAATAAACAGAATCTCATGCCTGGAGTGCTCGGCATTATTAATTGTCCAGGGAATATGCAATAAAGGTACGCTTATGTTTCAGACCACCACCTCCTCAAGAGGGAGCCTGGTAAAGCTGGAGAATTGCGCTAATTGCAACAACAACAACAGCGGACTTCTTCCGCTCAGCCACAACGAGCACATATATTCAACTTACACACAGATACACACACACACCACACACTGTGTTCCCAGCATAGGAGTTTCATGCACCTAATTCTCACGACACCACGGCTTTACACCAACCACAAACTGTCATTTGCATAACATTCGAGGATTTTCGGCAATTACACTACAGCGATTCGCATAGCTCGGATAGAAGTCTAGGGCGCGAAGGAAATGAGGGAGGATATTCCGAGCGCATCATCGGGACACATGGGATAATCGAGAAACCACCCAGGTCCTGTTCGTTCTTTTGTATAAGGATACTCATCACTAAATGATTTTAATTTATTGTCAAACCTGTGCACCGTGTCATAGTGTTACAAATAAAGGAGGGCAAATCATGACATCGAGACGGACGAGACTGTGCTTGCCTCCCCGATTGAGTTGTTCGCGATACAATGGTACAAGCCGGTTTGCTGCTTCGTCAAACGGGGCAGTTGCATCCAGGATGTCCGCATGAGGGCCTCCGGTCCGTCGCTCGTGTGCACCGTGGCCTCGTGGTTCTCGCCTAACATGGATTTATGCTAAGTTCTAGACTCCATCGAGGCCAGTAATGTTCATCAGCAGCAGCAAGTATTCATAGCAAGAAGTGGTAAAATGCTAAGAACAATTATCCCAACGTTATGTCCGAGTGTTCACGAATTGTGTTCAACGAATGTCATGAATTAATCGCAGTTTCATATCCAATCTTAGACTATGTATAAGTTTAAAGTTTAAATGTATGTCTGTGTATCAGTAGAAGAGGAGAATGTATGTACAGCGCAAATAAAAGATTACCTTCTGAAAGAAGAGAGTGTGTCTACGAAACAAGCATAATGAAAAGTAGCAACGGCAAAACAACATACGCAATAAATTAAGCATGAAGTAAATGACATGAATATAAATCAATGGATCAATAAGTTGGATGAAGTAAAAAAAAGCGTACTAAAATTAACAAATACAAGTGGATCAAGATATTACCTGGTAGTTTGATCACCCTCGAGCCATCCGCCGAGTGGAATTCCCAGAAAATATCCGGTACTGGAAATCCCTTCGCCTCGCAATTGAGGGCGACTCGTTGGCCGAATCCTAAAGCGACGTCCTCCAAGGGAGATAATATCCACGGTCGACTCTGGCATGGACCAAGATGCTGCAGTTTCAAAAACGACGAGTTCCTTAACTTCATTGCTTCTTCGTGGAGTGCACAGGGTGTCGTGTACGTTTCGTTGTTACTTCCGCACGCGTGGCTCTGCTCCATGCATACACAGATTGATTCTGGGTCATCCTGCAGATGCGTAAATAAATTAATAAATAGATGATAGCTACCCCGAAATAATTTCTAATTGAATACATTTCAATTCAGCTAAAAGGAAAAACAGGAGGAATAATATAATGAAAACGAATGTATGTAATCAGAGTTCTCAGGTTCTCTAAGGTAAAGGGAACAGCATTCAGAGAAACATTTGCATTAGTTCTCTTTCGAAGCAATTAACTCTTACGGCGAGGCAGGTAAAGTCTCTCCGATAATGGACGAGAGGAAGTTCAGATCTCTGGGGCAAATAGAAAGCGATTAACCACCCTCGCGTTACATTTTTCCTCGAGAAACTGCCGGGCTAAAAGCCAGCCTGGCTAAATGAGCCGGTTAAAGGCAATGCGTTGTAAATCACGTTTGTCCCGACGATTTTTTCACCTGAATAAATAAAGGCCACTGGAAGAAACGCATTTCCTCGCAAAAATCAATAAACCAGAAGCCAGCGAGAACAGAGTGACTGCTTAAAATTGTACTCTGCAAGCGCATAGTTTGCAAAAGCACTCTGAGTTATTAGGTCTAATAGAATATTGAATAGTTACACATCACATAAATTAATGAGACATGTTTCGGGGCAACTATGTTGTCGAGGGTGGACCATTCTCCGAATTAGTCGAGGGAATGTAACTCCTCGACCAAAAGTATTTGGCATCATAATACGTGGACTAACTCCTAAACGAAGGAACTACTGACCCCAAAGTAGTAACTTCTGCTTGGCACACTTAACGAATCGGGGTCAACCTGCAACTCTCTGTGTCTCGCACACACAGTCGGCCGAGATTGAAAAAGTGCATGCTACCCGAAGCTAGGAAATTCTTGAGAGCACTTTCCATACCGACCAATGCAATCACAACTTACTCGCAGTCTTCGCGAGTGAATAATTTATTCGATTAAAGTTGCAATTTCAGAAATAAATAAGTCGAGCTGATTCTTTGATATCTAATAATTGCTATACTAGTAATTCAATCTACAAGATTTAGATTTATTTCATTGTATGTCATTTCATGTTACATTTGAATTGCAGCCCGTAATTGATTGATTCACAGGATACCCCGAGTTAGCTCGGCACGCGAACAAGTCTCGTCTTGAGAGGTTGTAGAAAGAAACCCTCTTATCCTGGACGCATCTATCACAGACGACCGGCATGATTGTTTGATTGCACGATACGCGTATGTGGTTGCAGTTATATGTGGGTATTGAACACGTCCGCGGCCCACACGATCGCTAACAGAGAACGCGAAATTATGTGGCGAGCGAGCCGGGAGCGGCGGGTCAGCGACCCGTTCGTCTCTCCGGCACTTGGTCGTCTTACTACGTCGATGGAGCCAATGGAGCAGACATTACAAGTGGCTAGACGATTTGGACCACATATTTAGCGATATGGTCTAACATATGGCGGGAGTTTCCTGCCGAAAGTAACCCAGAAAACGCCTTGGGACGCTCATTAATCTCACTTAATCGGAGACTCCGCGCAGCCTCTCAATGACAGTTCGATTACGCTCCCGGTGACCGTGTTTCCGTAATTAGAGCAGAGGATGCCCGACTGAATTGAAATTGCAGAAGAGCGAGTCGAATATTTAAAAGGCCATTAGCATTGGAAAATTCTACTGAAACTTTTTCCTGAAATGTGTTGGAACTATGTGGGAAAAAAACTAGCGAACTTTCCAGAGTGATGTACTTTTTTTAGTGGAATAGTATTCCTACCGTTTCCTGGAGATCCGATCTCAATTGGCAGAGGTAGTTTCTGGCGCAAAAACCGTTGTTGCGGCTCTTCGAGGATAAGCGGGGAATACTGGCATTCCAGCAGGGCTCCCCTTCGAGGCGGGCGCATAAACCAGCCTTGCAACAGCCACAGGGATCAGGTACCGATCCCAAAGGACATTTCCCCGGGTTTTCTGGGCATCTGTATTCATATACCGAATACACAACGGCATTCAACCCCGTCGAGCAACAAGTATTCACAATAGGTTCGAATAATGCAAATTCACATTAATTCAAAGTATAATTCCAACTAGAAAAAGCATCATTCTATTGATTATTAATTAGAAATAGAACGCCGTTAAAATTGAACAACTGAAATAAGCGACAATTCAAAGTTCCGTGCATAAACAACTTAATAAAACATTTGTGTTACACTTGCAAAAGTAATCTATAGAAAATAATTGAATAAAAAATAATGATCCAACATTGTGGCTGGAGAATTCGGTGTTGCTAGGAGTGGAAAGTGCGTGGAGTGCTCGAGGGCATACCTGTAATCGCCGCACTCGACGCAGCCCTCGATCCAGCTCTTTTCCGTCACACTCTTGTTCTCCGTTGTGCCGGCGAATGCGCTGTCACCTAAGCGCAACATGCTGACGACGGTGGCACATAGTAGCAACGCTGATGGAAATGCTCGACGGCACGTCATCTCGCTGACTGACACGAGCTCCCGAGGAGCATACACCGTCTCTCCTGGTTACTGACTTCTCACTTACCAAGAGGGAGCAGGGCTACCGAGCAAATCTATGTATGCGCTTTGCACGCACCAATGCGCATTAGGCGAACTCTGCGGAGGTTCATCCGACAAACTGTCGCATCTTACTTGATCCACTTGAATGGTCGAGCGCATCCAATGTGTCTCGAACGTATTACACAAGTTATCTGAAGTTGAAGTCAAGCGCCTTGATTTGATGTTCATCTTCGTGTCTATTCAAGTATTAAGCGAATCAGTCAGTTTTACAAGTGGTTTCGTGTGTTTCACTTTCATGAACATTAAACGAACTTAGTTGGAAATATGGTTTATTAGTTGGAAATATCACGTACAAAATAGCAGTATTTGGTTTCAGGTAAATTTGGTAGTATTTGTAGGGACTTTTCCATCTGTGGCCCGCAATAGTTAAGATTTCCGTCAACTGCTATTCTTCTCAAGAGGAGAAAGACCGACGGTAAAATTGTACGGCGACGATATAAAGCGGAGAAGGATTGATGCCCGCCATATGCAAACCCGGCGGCACAGGCGTACAGTGAATCATATTGAATTACTTGCGGGTATATTTATTCGTATTCGGATACAGGGAATCCATAAAGATTGTAAGAGAAGTCTGGAGCCTTCGCTATGCTGCGTCCTGTTTCATAGGCATTACACTCTTCACATGCCGAGACAACATTTCTATCCCGTCTGGCAACGTCTTCCACGACCACTAGCATCTAACATGGAGAAAGTAACGTATGAACCCGTGACAGATTTCAAATGTGAAGATTTTAAGAACAGAATTCTTTATGTGACAAACGCCCTCAGCGTTGAATTTTTGATGCGCTGAAATTAAAGAAAAAAGAAGGACTGGTATGGCACGCATGTAGACTACGGAAATGTGAAAAATGTTATTCTATATTGGATTTGCGATTCTATGTCACTCAGTAAATTGCAATGCGTTAATTACCGCTGAGGGAATGCAATTCACTGATTAACTTCGTGTGGTGTTAAACTGTGCGGACAATTCGTACGGAGTGTGCGTACATTATCTCGTCGAGTTTGCATCCATAATGACGCTACACATAAATTACCATACACTGTTAATACTTATTTAAAAAGGGTTCATTTTTCTGGGATTGACATTAGAAACGCTAGACTTATTTGGTTACTCAGCCTTTCAGTAATAGCGATGCATAGATGAAAGAACAACGCTGAAAGAGTGCGAAGTTGCACTTTAGTATTCATTAGGGGCTTGTTAGAGCTTCGAACGAAAACTTAATTGCATTAACCACCCTTTATTGTCACAGCCCTCTGCTTCAGAGGTACAAGTAATCCTTCAATGTAATACTGCATAACTCACTTATAGTACTTTCACTCTATCGGCCTACTTATTCCACGAAAAAATCCGATTTCTTCGGAACGTTTCGACTACCGGCCGTAATCCAGTTCAATTTCTATAATTAGTTTCTTAAGCTTCCGGCCCGCGAATTTTCCTCATGACTTGCTTCGCAAATAGAGGAGGCAGATGTTGTTAAGAGAGGAGGGTGCTCGGCGTTGTATTGCGCTCATTGGCTCTCACGAACACTTGTTGTATATACACCAAAGGGTAGAAAAATACGACCTTCCTCTGCGATGTAAAAAGTTAAAGCTAACGTACACTCTGGGACTTGCCAGAACAACTTCTGCGTATTGCAACCTCCATTAAACCCAGCAATTAATGCATGTGTTGTTAATCGGTAAGTGTTGAGGCAAAATTAATTAATTTCTACATGCTCGGCAACTACATGCGCCATACAGGGATGACCGTAAGAGGATGTCGTAAAAGAAGCTTAAGGAGTCAAAAAAGTAACTGGGCAATACGGTTTCCTCACTAATGAATGGCTACTCAATATTTCATTTGTTATCCCTCATTAACAACGACTCTCCTGCTTAAAAGATTCACACGTTCGGAGCTGCTCAAATATTCCCTCAGCAAAAACCACGTTTCTTCTTCAAGTGAAAAATTGATACGGGCACGTTCATTAAGTCGGGAAAGAAAGTGCAGGATAAATAGTCTTGAATTAATTAGTCACTGAAAACTGTACCTGAGGCAGACTTTCTTTGGAGAGGAGTAACAGCGGTGGATAATTAGACTGGTGGACAGGCTGAGCGCGAACAGGACGAGTAAGATGAGGGAGACTAAAGCTAGTGGACCAGGAACAAGCGAGGATTGACCAATGCCGCCCGTGTAGGATAATAAACCGCAGTATTCACCCCTTCTTCTTTTGTCTTCCCTAGTTGCTTCACGATCTTCTTTGACACACATCAGTGATGTTTTCTTAAACGGACCACCTACTGGACGTACCAGAGGACGTGTCACATTGGTCCTTTGGTTGCAGCGAAAATGCAAAAGGTCGACATTTAAAATACATTTCATTTGCATTGTAAACCTATTACACCTCAGTCAAGTACATATCACATATATCACACGGAATGTGACATTATTCCCCCAATTGATATTTGATTAAATTCCTATAATTGACACAGGGTCGAAAGATAAACTGACCTGTCTGACAGGATGGTAATTGAAGTCTACAACAGTCAGAGCGTCTGCAGGGACTCTGCTCCCTCTTCGAGTCGCAGAAAACCGCTGGCATCTTATTACAGTCATCGCAAACGGGTGGGGCATTACAACAGGGCAGATAGCGAGGATTATCATTGAAGGCAATAGCAGGGCACTTTCTGGGCGAGCAAGAGACGCAGACTTCAGGTTGACACGGTTGACACTTGGGGCAGTAGCACTTAGGAGGAGGCCTGAGACGACAGACTCTCCCATTGGGACAGGGAACGACGTTCCTCCGAAATCTTCTCTCGCTCGGTGGGTGGCAAGCACACTCGGGAGACGGAACACACTTACAGGAACACTCTGGATCAGACTTCACGTCCACGTGGATGGGCGCAGGGCAATTGCAGTTACGGGGAAGCGGCTGGCACGTGCAATAGCCTGGTGAGCACCGGCAGCAATCACGCTTCTTGAGGATCGACCTCGATGGTAGTCCACAGCCTCGGCAAACAGCCGGCGCTTCACAGCATCGCATCTTCGACTCTGTGATTCCCGGACACCAGGTTGAAGAGGTGCTCGAGGAATTCGTCGTGGCGGATGTACGTGCCACTGCAGCCGGCGAACCACCTTCGATGCTCTCTTCTGTCCTGGGGCACCCGCTGCCGCCGCCCGATTCGCGTTTCACCGGAACTTCCTCGAGAGATCGTGTTCCCTCTTCGGTAGACTCCTCTGCTTTCTCGATCGTTTCTCTTGACAGACGCTCCACCTCAGCACCCTCCTCCTGTCGGATACCCGGAGAACAGGCGGCGAACCCACGTGAATTGTTGACATGTTACACACGTCTGCTATGCTATCTGTGCCGTGCGAATGTTGCCACTTCACGCGGTAAGTTTACTTTGGAGCAGCGAGCACGCCAGATCGATGCTTTTAAACGCGATCCCCCCGAGAACGGGACATGTTGTTTGCTTGCGAGATTGAATGGTGTTGCTCTCTCGGCGGGTGCTAAGCTTTTTATTTCCTGGATTCGATTCCTCGGGAATTGCAATCCGTGAAAGCTTCAGATTGAGAAGATCGAGAGAGCTGATAAGAAATTTCATGTATTCCTTAGCTACTTATCCGTTTCTACTGTTATTGTATATTTTTAATAAAAGGTTTTGCTTGTACGTGACAGCTGAAAATCCTTGAATCCCTTTTCCCTTAGAGAAAGGATGTAATAGTCTTTTGGGTACAAGAATTTAATGGGTTATTCGGGTGCCCCGGAATTACTATCCTATTATCCTACACCCTAAAGACTGATTACATATCTATTGGTAATTCGGGGAAGCCGGGGATTAAAGCGGGATACTCTACGCCAGGTAAAACGCAGACCGAATACTGTAAGCGTGATAGACGAAGCTTATCCTATCCAAAACTACCTCCACAAATCGTTTGCTCGGGATTATTTGTATATTCGACGTTGCAAACGTCGATAAGCAAATGTAAGCTGATATTAAGTGTTCCCATCGGTCAGCCGAGTCACCTGATACCACATTCACGCGGAAATCGAATATGTCCGATTGATATCACACGTACGAGTTATCACCAGTGATTTCTGTTATATTCGTGGAAGGAGTCCGGGCTTAATCATGAAGTTTCACAAGGATATGGAACAGATGTTTCCGGATATCGGCGACATGAAAATACTGTTCGCTTCATTGTAAATGACAGACTTCTCTCAGGAGATGTACATTCCTCGAAGGGTGCTCCAAAGTAAACGTATCTTAGGGTCATCTGCACGGCTGGCACGTTGACAAGGGAGTCACCACAATAAATCTACCTCGGTGTACCTGACACTCCGGCGACGGCAAGCTAGTGGTTGAACCGCGGCAGCTTGTTGGCCGAAAGGGTCGACATCCCGGGGCTGTTTTACTGTTAAAGTAAAGTGGGGAAGACACATAGAGCATAGAACACACCACAGCAATCACACGACTACTGAATATCATCAGAAAATATTGGGCGACCAAAAAAGTTTCAGTTTTTCTCGTTCTTGGTAAGATGAAACACATGAACCGTTTCAGTTGTTTCGTATCGTCCCTGTTACATATTCAATTAGTCTACGGGATATCGAAGGATTCGTAATTTGAATATGTAAATAGGTCTACTTCGTAGATACGCAAGTCAGCATTTCATTGTCCAATCAACGCACCCTTGTTGACAAAAGTGTTAATCAAGTGGAAGTTGCTTTTGCGAATTCCTATGTGATACACAATTGTTCAGATATATTCTCCATGCCGAACTTAGAGTAGAAGCACATTCTTATGCCTAAATTAGACCCCACTTTACATATTAGTGGACGAAGCGCAGAGGGAAGCGTCTTCAGATTGTGTCACGTCGTATTAGGAGGCTTTTAATGATAAGTAACATTGAAGTTGGTGGCTCACCAAGGTCTGCAGTTGCAGCATTTGCAGTTCTGCTGACGAGCGTGATCGCTCCACTGGCGGCGCAATTCCGAGAAATTGCTCAGCCACTTGCAGTTCGGCTTCGGTGGCACATTGGTGTTCCAGACCTCTTCCTCGTCGCACTGGCAACGACCCGGGCATACACCTGTGGCTGCTGGGCCCGTAGGCCGAAAACCCACGCAATCAGTTCGACCCGAGCAATTTCCGCTCGATTCGCAACACGAAGAACGCGTGCACGTGTTGAGCGAACTGCACTTTCTTCCTCCTCGTGTGCTGCTGTTTTCTGCAAGAGAATGTACAATATATTTCAGATTTGGAGAAACCCTGTAAAGGGTTTACAGAAGGGCGCAACCAACCACAACAACTTGTGTCAGAGTATCGTGAAACGCTGCCTCTGTCTTCGCAACAGGACATGCCGGATTAAATTTGAAATAAAGCTTGATTTCTTTTTGAACAACCGGTGGTGGGATAATGCCATTTAGATTCTCTTGATACCAAACGAGCACAGAAGATTTTATCGAATATGGTTTACATGATCATGATTTACATTGGTATGGTTAACGTCCGGAGGGTCGAGTCGATCAGTGCAAAAGGAAAGAAGGGAAGTTAGCCTATGGTTTGTCGATTATAAAACATGTATTTAATACTTTGGTTACCCTAGTGACGGAAAAACAACTTTTATAACTAACATAAATCTCAACCGGAACTTTCAATTGAAAACTGGCGATAGTTCGATACTCTGTATCATTTGGATAACATTCCATACTCACATTCTACGGACTATCAGCCAAACAGCAAGATACAATCAAAAACTGGGCGAAGTCCAATTCTTATCACTATTAACAAACTCATATTCATATCACACTGCAACTCACTATCGAAATCAGAAAATTTCAATTTCGTCACGCAAACTTGTTATCAATTGAAGAGCGACTGCCGAGTAGAGCGCGAGAAGAATTGCGCGGTCGGTATACCGAATAAAGAGAGCAGCACGTACCAAGGAACCAAGCGGCCGGCTGCTCGTGGAATGTCTCTGCAGCGCAGCAGCCTCATAGAGAGAGGCGTGAGCGGACGAGAGAGGGTGAATGCCGCCGCCGGGAAAAAGTGCCGAGTGAACGTGTGCTGCTTCCTACACGTGACGTGACGCGCTGTCGTGGAAGCGTGAATGCAAAAATCCCGGTTGCCCGGTGTAAGTAGCGCGTAGGAAACGGTTGGAGGCAGGCAAGAATACTGTGCGATGACCGGCGAGTGTACGCTGTTACGTGAACACGTGTTATTTATACCGCGCTTTCCGTGCTAAATCTGCGAGCGGCCACGCCGGACACGCGAGACACTTCGCACCGACACAGGCCGCGCGCGTGCCACGAGCCAACGGCACATTGTCAGCAGACGTTGCAAGCGTGAAAGGGCAGAGGCGGGCGAAGCGGTGAAACTTTGGGCGCAGCCCCTGGCTTTAGGATTCTGGGGCGAAAAGTGACCTAAAACCGGCGGTTAAGTCGCCGATTAAGGATTAATTCAAGGGGAGGTGTGGCGTCCGCGTTGCCGCAGTCAGCCAGGCAGCAGCAGCAGCAGCATCGGCGGCGTGCATGTGCGCGCGCACACACGCACACGTGCGCCTGTGTGCCTGCTGCTCACCGAGCGAGTTGCTCTGCGCCTAGAGGGACGTACACGCGAGCGACTCGTGTAGCATCGTGGAAACGTAGTGTTGCTCTTGCGATTTTCTCAACCTTTGCTTGCTTCCCTCGCCCTGTAACTCTCCAGAGTCGATGTTTACGTCTGTTTGTGTGCCAACTCGTGCTGCCTTCCTCGCGTCATTACGTAATAACGGGAGCTTCTACTGACAGGTTGGTCGCAGCAGTGCATTCACGTGCTTCTCCCCAGGGGATAACGGTACCTCGTGTCTTCCTTGCCGTCTGCCGCCCGAAACAGCCGCTCGCCGCCAACTAGCACGCTCCGGTTTGCGGCAACTAATCCATGCACCCGGTCCGCGCTAATTTGATCTCGTTTTCCATTGTTTTCGTGCACGAGACACTCTACGATTCGGTAGGTTCGAACGCCGCGTGAACACACGTGTCGGTCGGTGTTAGTTTCGCCGTGTTCGTCGGCAGGATTCCCCTGCCGCTGTTCCTGCATAACCTCAGAGGAGAGCGCGTGTCTGGCAGATCGAGCGACCGCTGCCGGACACGAGTTTCTCGCCGTCCACGAAAGCCACATGTGTGCCACGCCGTGACTCAACCCTACGAATTTCCTCTCTTTCAGATATTGGTGTGTGCGTGTATGTGATAAGGATCCCCTGAAGTGATTGTGATCGTGTCATGGAAACTGGATTCTTGAACTTTCACGATGAGGAACACTTCTCCGATTTCTCGCTATCGCTGGAGCAGGTGAGTACTTAATGTCGAGGCGTTTTGGAGCAGACCACATGGCTGCTATTTTATACCTGCTCACTTGATTATATGCATAATACATGCTTAAATGGAGTGATCCCCATATGAATATCCCTTTTTGTTCCTTGTTGTTAATTTTATTTGGCAATCGTCACATTGTGCAATCGTGTTGGACTGAATTGTGATGATAACAGAGTATCTATGTAAGCATCTGTGTACACATATGTAAACATACTGAATTTTCTGTGCCTTAGACGTATTATTGTTTGAAATCTGTTATCACATTATTATTTATTGTTACTGTGTTATGATGACGTTATTTTATAATATTGATTAACATCTGCCACTTTTTATTCTCCATTTACCATTCATGCAACGGCAAAAACTATTACCTTTGAATATTTTATTTGGTGTTTCTTGACCCCACGATTCTTGTCAGCAGAACTTAATGGAAAAACCTCAAGACTTGTTAATGCACATTGTTGAAAATGACTTTGATTATATGGAAACTCACCTTGATGTTGCAAACTCTGATGGTTTGTGGAACAATGAGCAAGAGTGAGTAGTAATTATACAATGGGAAATAGGTGATTGCATGTAAAATGCTGATTCAATATTCCTGTTTGCATTATGATAGGCACAATGAAAGCATGTCAGAGTTACCCATCTCTGACCTCAACACAGTTCCTAAAATTGATAACATTAAGGAAGATTTTGCGAAGGTTCTCACAGATTGGCAGGAACACATTGGGTACCTGCAGGTAGTACGTTGTCAATAAGTATATACTATAATGCATTTCTGTGTATGTTTCTTTATAACACATGTATTTGTATATATAGGCATCGGATATGGATGAATACATGGATATCATAGGGCTTAGTATGAGCAATGCAGACAAAAAGAGTTTCTATAGTACTGAAAATATACTGCAAGATGAACTGCCATTACCTAGTGCAGAGCCAGACTTTTTTATGATGAAGGAGGATGTTACAGAAGAAGATGAACCACAATCCAACCAACTCCTAGAAGCAGAAGACAGTACAACAAGCATAGGTTCCCTTTGTTTTAGTGTATTTACATTGCTGCCTAATTTAACATTGTTATTTAATCGCATTTTGTGTTTTATATAGCTAATGATGATATAGAACATGTATCACCCGAGAAGACTGATAATGTTCTACAAGATGATGATGATAGAAGTAGTGTACAGTCTATGGAGAATGAAGTGCAGGAGCAAACAAAACCTTTACATAACTATACTGTAGACTGTAATGATGCCACAAAACTTATAATAAAGAAAATTGAGATTCCTACAAAAACCCTGACAAAACAAAAGAAAAAGAAGAGGGGACGGCCTCCCCTTGTTAAGCAAAATATTGAAAATGAAGATTGCATCGATGTTGAAACAGTTCAAGATGAACTTCCTGGTAACTTTGATAATAAACAATGCACTTATCCAATCGGCAAAGTTTTGTTATGAAGGCAGTGTTCTATAATTTATTTTTGTTGCAGTCCTGGAAGCGAGAGATGTGAAAAGTCTCTTAGAGCAATTCGAAGCTTCTGAAAATAGTGCGATATCAGCAACAAAACCTACCAAATCCACAATAGAACCTAGCCAAAATACACGATTGAAACTTAGTAAAACTCGCCAGTCCGCACCTCTGTCCCAATCGGTTGTAACTAAGAAATCAACGACACAAACAACGAATCTGCACAAGAATATTAGAGATTCATTGCCGAAAGAAGTGATTGATAGGATAAAGGTGATTACAACACTACTTCTGAATTTAGGTGCAACTAATTTCCAGCTGGCGGGTATTGTTTCATTGTTGTTGTGTTGTGCATTAGGCTTCTGGACGTAAGAGAGTGATTTCAGTAATACCAGCAATGCCCAATATACAAAGCAGCGGTCGCAGCAACGGCACGCGAATGCAAGACGCTGCGGCAACGCTGTCACGAAATAAACTATTGAAAATAGTAAGTCCTGTGTGCTTGGTATTGCAGCACGATAGTTCATTGTAGATCGACATGGTACCACTCAAAGCGTTATTCCAATATTAGGTAACAAAGAACACCAAAAGCAGAACAGTCAATGGTGGATTAGTGCAGCTTGACCATGATTATTGCAGTAGCGCAAGTTCATCAATTAGCAGTTCAGACAGTAATAGTGAGTTTGAAAGACACTCCAGTGACAGTGAGAAGACTACACCGGTCAAGGATGAAGAATCTCGGCAGTCTCGTTGTTATGCGGCATATGCCAAGCAGGGTCTCGTTATGAACTCCAATCCAGTCAAGGATCCAATAAAGAATGCTGACTGTTGGGCTGATGGTAACTCCAAAAAAGACAGTGGTTTAGAGTCCGGGGAAGTGAGTGATACCAATGAAGAACAGACTACAGCGACTTCGGCAAATGGTGTATCAGTTAATACATCGGCAAAAGATTCACAAAGTGTAGTGAATGAGTGTCGAAATGAACAACTTTCAAACTCTATCCCCGAGCAATCCACAGTTCCCAACAAAATTGCAAATAGTAATAATAAACAAGTTCCAAAAGAGTCCCCCTCCAAATCCTCACCAGTACATGAGATGAAAATACGTTCAGCCCTAGCAACAAGCATCTTGCAATTGAGGCAAGGTGTGTTGTCAAAAACAAAGAATATAAAACCAGGGCCTCATAGGGTGAAACAAATGGTCTCAGTACTTAAAAAGCCACCAAACGCATCGCAACCGCCTCTTATAACAAATCCCAATGAAAGTATAGTAACTACTACAAATAGCTCAAATAATGAAGTGCAGAACATCATTGTCCAAGAAACTCAGGAAATCTCTCCACAAGAGGAAGAGAAGAAGCCTCCACGAAGGAAACTGAATTTGGCTGAGTACCGAAGCAGAAGAGAACAGAATCGTAGTGACAATAGCAGGACCAATTCACCTATACAGCCTATGACACTAGTTTACGTGCACCATGCCTCTACTACTACCGAACCAATCAAAGATGACCCCGAGAATTTGATTTGGTCCGAAAGAGAGATTGTCTCAATTCTAAAGCCAAAGGTGGACATCGACGAAGAAAAAACAAAACCGAAACCGACTATGTGTGACATAGGAATACAAACGTATGAGACAGTTTTTGAATTTCCTACTAAAGCCTTAATAGACGTCGACGAGAGAGATGACGATTCAAGGTAAAATATGAAGAAAATTTGATGGAATCGTGACTAAATGACTGTCAGGATTGACACAGCAAGTGAGCATATTTTTGTTTTTGATGGTTTACAGAGAGAAGCAAGTGCGGGATAGAGTTCAGCGTTCATACAGAAAACGTAGGATGAGTTCTAGCTCAAGCCGTTCTAGATCACGTAGCAGAAGTAGGAGCAGAATTAGGAGTAGGAGCAGAAGCAGGAGCAGAAGAAGCAGTAGGAGCAGAAGCAGAAGCCGAAGCAGAAGGAGCAGAAGTAGAAGTCGAAGTAGAAGCCGAAGTAGAAGTCCCACTAGAAGCCGATCGAGGAGCAGGTCTCGCAGGCGTAGTGGAACTCGTCGCCGAAGAATAAGTCATCGTCGCAGTTCAGTTAGTTCTAGCAGCAGCTGGACGTCCCGTTCACGTTCACAGTCAAGATCCAGTTGTAGTTCTAGGTCAAGATATTCAAGGTCTCGTTCACGATCATCTAGATCAAGGTCCAGATCAAGATCCTCCTCACGTTACTCGAGTTGCTCAAGGTACATACTCTCCCAAAATTTTTTAGCTCGTGCAAAGCAGACAGGACCATTCGTTTTTCAAGCTAAAGGGCTACATAGATAGTGCAGTTTGCTAGATTACTTGGAGGAGTTCGAGAAAAGCCGGGTTATGTTTTAGTAAGTTTCGAAAAATCGCGTGATTGTAGGTCTTCCTCTCGTTCGAATTTGGGAAGGAGTAGATGGTTGAGTCGTCGACGAAAGGGGAGACGCGATCGCAGGAGAAGTTATGGTAGGCACAGGCGGCGCTCCTCTGGGAGTAATCGCGGCTACAGGGACTGGAGGAGGTAAATTATTTCGGATCTCTGTTCGTGTTCGATTTTTTTCCTTCGGCAAATACTACCTGAGTTCCAAATATTCTAACATTAGTTGTAACAGTGTTTACCTCGTACCGGTTGATACTTAGCAAGGGAAAACATGTATACTAAATACTCACATTTTGATGTGTTTACCTTTACCCCTCTGTTTAACTTTGCTTGATTAGGTCGCCCTCGAATTCCTACAGAAAACCGTACGATACTTGGTACGACCGAGAAAAACAAAGACAAGTCGAGGAACGCAGAGTCATCTATGTTGGTCGATTGGACGAAGGAATTACCAAAGCCGATTTACGTCGGAGGTTTGAGGCTTTTGGGCCTGTGGTGGATATTAGTATACACTTCCGCGAGCATGGGTGTGTTTACATCTCTAACTCAAACAACAGGAAACATTAACACATCTCACCTAACATCAACATATTTTAAATAAATATTACTTTTATTGCAGTGACAATTACGGTTTTGTGACATTTGCTTATAAGAATGATGCGTATGAAGCTGTAGAACATGGTAATGATGACCCAACATTGCCTAGATACGATTTATGCTTTGGAGGGCGTAGAGCGTTCTGCAAAGTCAAATATGCCGATTTAGGTATGCTCAGATTCATAAGATTCCTTTAACATGTCACCATTTTAATGGAATGGGAAGGATAGTCTACAGTATCAAAATTGTTTTACAGATGGCATGGCGAGCACTTCTCCCACTAGTAGTGGCGGTGGAGGTGGCGGAGGCGGAGGTGGAGGCGGCGGAGGCGGATGCGGAGGCAGCAGCAGCAGCAGCAGCCACCTTCCCCCAAGTAGCGAAGATAACACATTCGACCTTCTGCTGAAAGAGGCGAAGGCTAAACTGCGTAAACGAAAGGTTTGACACACGTACTGCTTCTTAGTTGTAAATGTAATTTAAACAAATAGTAAGGATGTCATTATGAATAATGCAAAGTGAGGGCTAGGCAAACAGGTATATACTGTTTTGCACTGTTGCCGGCCGGTATATAGCAAAAAATTATATGAATGCTGTAGAATATGCAGACAGTGCGATAAAGACGGTTTAACATGATTCGTAAGGATATGGCAGCAGCATGCCATGTATACCCTCCGAAACCATCGGAAATATAACCAATATTACCGATATACGCATAGCTGACTTAGGATGAAATTCTGGGCGTACCTACTGCGTGCCATGCGCAATCATCCAAATATTTCCCGTATCCTTACTCATAGAAGTTTTTTGGGGGGAGATTAGTTTTCTTAACAAGCTTACTTGTCTGGTACGTTATTTATTTGTTCAGGTAAGTCATCATAACTTCGCTAACCCTACTAAGGATGTGCCGTATCGCGTAGATAGCAGTTTTTCGATTTATTTCCTTTGGTGCATATGGTTTCTTTATAATCCGATGTCCCGTCGGAGTGGGAGTTGATATCAGTCCAATTGCACATATCAATGACCGCACCAAGTTTCACTGTTGCATCGAATTTCAGTGGGTGGTTTCAGTCGCCATTTTCTTTTAACATTTGGGTTATGTAAGGGGTGTTAACGTTTTTTAAAAGAACTATTCTTTTTCATTAAACATCCGGGTTTCCTTGAAGAATATAACGAACAATTCGATGTTTAATAAGGAGCCAAAATCATTTTAACTTTTTGAATTTTAAACTAATTTTTCTACATTCTTCTGAATGTTCTAAATGTTACCTGTGAGTTTGGAGGTGCATACTCTGTCTGTTGGACCTCGAAATAATATTGTTACAAAGAGTAAGCGAGCTAAACAGCTTTTATAAGTTATGTACAACCCCATCTTATGACGTGTTTATCACAAAGAATTTTCATCTTACAACATACACAATTTTTACACAAACAAATTACTCTAATAAGAACATTGAAACCAGTATGATATAGGGTTTAATGGAAAAAAGTACACGTTAAAATCATTAGCACCCAAACTTATTGGTGACTGTATATTCAACTACGGTAAATACCTCATATATGTAGGATTTTCTTTAACATTTATTCAGAGCGACATACAAAAGGAACTGATACCTTACTCTATTTAGTAAGCAGAAGCATAGGTGCATGCGAGTTAAAGATTGTAGACTCTAATTGCGTTTACCCAAAACACTTTACGATTTATCTGTAAAGGATTGTCTTCTGTTTGCGGTAATTTACATGAGATTAATCTCTAATGTTTTAGTCAGTTGTAAGTTATAACACACAGACGTACTGGTACAACTTTGTCGATACGCATTTTGATTCCTTTGCTCACATCGATGAAAAACGCGCCTTTTGTCCCTATATTTATTTAGGAGAGTGCATTCAGTAATGGTGTTACAATGATGTTGCGTGCGATTGTTTAATGCGAAATCAGCGAGTGACCCATTTTCACGAAACAATCGTGAAAATGACACTAAGTTTGATGATGATTCAACTAAGCGCATACTGCATACACCGACAAATTTACATAGTTCACCGAATTGCTCATTGACACTTCAGACGAAGATTCGTCCGCTTTGGTAATAAGTGTGCGCGGCTGTTGTTGTATCGTCATCAGTTTCTTTACTGCCAATTTACTCGTTGGCAAAGCTCGAGCGTGGAGCTCCAGACTGTGCGGATCAATCGCTATCATCCGGTCATACATTGTAGAGTTATTATACAAATGATGAAAAGTGGCGAGGCGGATTTTGTACTGTTAGCGGTCACTCGTAGAAAGCGAAAATTGTGTCATAAATCAATTAACAGTAATCATTGGCGAACGATTAGAAGCAATATGTCTTCGGTTGATTGTACATTTAGAATCGTGGTTGTCTCACATTTTGATATTTCAACGGTGCCGGAAATAAGAAATTCAGTTGCGCTTGCAGGGGTTTATGGTTCTAATCGAATTGGTTATTGTAGTCCTCAGTACACGCAATCAAGATAGTAGTGATCAGTGGTTAATTTGGGGCGCTCCAATGGACCAGAGCCAGATTTTTTCTATGATTAATTAGACGTTTTTTATTATTAAACCGTGTTGATTATTGAATTGTTGTAATTAATTGGCTCTGGTGTTTACGGCCTGGAGTGTTGCAGCAGGATTTACCGACGTAAAAATAAGAACTCTATTTTCCAATTTGCGGTTTCCTCTGTGACAGTGTTTTTACAGAAGAATGATTTCAGTCGTTATTATTGGTTTCGTGCGGCATCACAGTGGAAATCTCTACAGTTACTTCCACCACGATTATTTGTATACATCTGTATAAATAGGTTGATGCGGTGAACGCATGTACATTAAAAACTCATGTACGTTACCTGGCGTGTTTATTAAATCAATCTTCCTGCCCCAAGCACGTGTTGATGTTTACTTTATCTACTCTCATTAGTTTTCTATCTAATTAGAATATCATTCTCTCATTAGTGCATAGTTTTCGCTAGACTGCCATTAATACTCACAGATCTTCAAGAATATGCTTTATTGTAGCATGAATTAGTAATCTCATGTACACTAGTACAAATCATTCATTTATCTTACTTCTCGTTACTTCAAATGCATAAAACGCTCACTACGTATAATCGTCTTTCCCTACTGCTCATTGAATTTAATAATAATGGCATTTCATACAGGCCTGAAGATATTTCTGGTAAGTGAACGTTGACTGAGACGGTTTTGTTTAGTGGTCTCACATCTACAACAATGAATTATTCGAACTTCCGTTGTCTAATTATTCGATCCGTCGAAACCGATTCTTACCTTCTATTGTTACCGTTTCCGGAAGTACGACCCGACTCGATTTATCGGAAGTCGATACATTGTACGTGACTTTTGTATTAAAAATATGTGCGAATTCCATGGCAGCTGTGTCTGTGGTGTCTCCCATTAGCCAATGGATTAAACGTAGGCCAATATAAGTATCTGTTACGAAAAGAAAATGCAGGGCTGTTAAGTACCAAGCTATTAACAGGCTATTGAAATGACATACCAAAATATCGAGCCCAAAATAGGCGTTCTTGTGGGTCAAGTGTCTTTTCAAACATTTTCGAGACACAATTCCAGAGTTGTGTGTTCCTTGAAGGAATAGGTATAGTGATATTACGAGGACAATCCGATCTGGTTTCATCAGCACGTATACTTGTGCATGTGCATTCTTTATCGTTCGCACTCCATTCTATGACGATGCGATCGGTGATAGACGGTACCCATTCCGAGTTTATCTAGACATAACGAATAAAGCAACAGGTACATGCAACTGTAATTAATTCATAAGGTACCTGGATTATGAAATCACCCAGTTTCGACTGAAAAATGAGCCAGAAACTACGGCAACTCGGTGCAATGCAAGCTACTGTGGCGGTGAGTTCAGTTTCTCGAGCGCCTTCGGTCACAACGACGGATCTGTGGTTCAAAAAGATTCTTCTTGGTATTTTTCGTGCGATCAGATCACTCCATTTTGTCATCTTTAAAGTATCTATTATGACAGAGATAAGCACAACCGTGGGCATGGTTTACAAATAGAAGTATCCTTTGCAAAGTACTTGGTTTCGTAGGTTGCTCGTCGGTCATCGAAATTTCGTACTCAGTCGCATACTCATATGGCACACTGATCTTCAAAGTTTTTTCCACGACTTGGTAAAGTTTTGTCCGGAGTACATATTTATTAGTGATCTGAAGGTTATCGACCCGACCTTCCAAAATGAAGGTATGATTTCTGCCGAAATTCGGCCCAATCGCTGATCCACAGAGCAGCAAATAAGCTGGCGAAGTTCCAACACAGTTATTGGAATGTATTGTAATTAATAGAATGTAGTTTCCATGTACCCCTTATTTTACGAATTTTTCTAGCATGGTACTTTATCTTCAACTGAGCACCGTCATGGCCATTTAAACGCAGCGTGGGTTGAGGATTGAGGATAGTGAAGAATCCAGCGTCGTTTCCAATAAATAGCACTAAATAACTTACGCCGAAGCTAGTTGGATTCGTAAAGCTTATTTGGCGATTAACTGTTTCAGTCAGAGGACAACAAAATTTTATCTAGAAGCCATGCCAATTTTTTAAACATTATTCTAATGTTTAATAAAAACAGGGTCTTTGGTTAAACGAATAAAGTAGTACTTTTGCTCGTGCAAGATAGGTAGGCAAAGTTTCAAAAAGATGTTCAACCAACATCAACATCTGTATACAGTTTGGACAAACGATCTCCGTCGGTGTGATCATGAATCCAATACGAATCCTTTTCCAGGCATCAACGATACAAATTGCGTTATGCAGTGTCTGCAAAGTATGTTGCAAAAAACTTCATTGTTAACCCTAGTTGACCTTCAATTGATTTAATTACTTCTTCATAGCTGCGCGGACAGATGTAGAGATTACTAAAGTACTCTTCAATCAAAAAAGGACAGTACGCCGCAGTCGCAGTGATCAACACCAACGAATCCAAAAGGTCAATATCGAAATTCACTATAAGACGATGTCGTGCTGCTTCCTTAGTTTCGTGGGGATTCAAGATCAATCTTTTATCTCTCATCCATTCCTGCTGACACTGTTGATCATAATTATACTGCAACCACGATAGTAAGATCGCTTCTTCATTACTATAATTGGCTAGGAGCTTTCGCCGATTGTTCGTCAGGTCCATCACATCGCGCATGGATCGTTCGTGCACTTCGTAGTCTCTCGGAATGCTGTTTCGGGGAGATAAATTATTCAATATCGCGAAATCATTTAAACCATGGACTATCTTCGATTTTGAATTAATAAAATATTTAAATTGTAGTTAAACCTTGCTACAGATATCGAGTCTCGCAATAGAATAGATTTTCTTGGTAATAGAAACGCTTGAACGGTACTTATTCTGTCGAATTTTAATTCAGAGACTCGCTTTAAGACAAAACACTTGTAGGTTTGCAAAATCACGTCGAGCCAACACTGTTTGCTTCGGCATTCAAAGGCTTGTCGAGACATTTTCTCGATGGCTACCAATTGCACGTCTGTGGACTTAGCGATGACAATGATAGTTGGAACGCAAGCGGAAAAAATTGGTCACGCTTGCAAAGAGAATTACTAACTGAAGTCTGGTACGATGCTTTAGTAACTAGGTAATCGTCGTAGCTCAAGAGTAATTGTGCTGGAACGTGTGAGACACAGGCACCTCGGTTTAGGAGAAACAGAAGCATTTTATCACATACACCGAGCATGTATTGCGTCCTTTCTACTCCATTTTGGGGAATCTTCTCTTTCCTGAGAGAAATATGAAATAAATCAATTGTACTTTTTTAAATTGATTTTATGCTGCACTCACGTGTATCCGATAGCAGTGTTGAACTCATCGCCCGCCAGGGAAGCGATGGCATTAATGAAAGACCAATTAAAAGTGTGATGTTTCTGCTTAACAGCAGACGAAAGCACCTTGCGGTTTCCATACTGATTACAAAAGAATGTAGTTATACCGTCCAGGATCGTCGGATAAAACTTAAATTTATACGGACCAGAGTAAAGCCATTTCTCGGCTGCTGCCATGGTCCTTTTCATATGAACTTCGTATTCACTAAAATCCGATTCCAGATGAAATAATTAAATTTAAGGAAAGACTTAATTGAGTCAGAGTGACACTCACTCATTTTGTACGTCCAGTGGGTACATCAATTGCCTGGATGATGCCTTGTGAAGTTTCAACAGTGACTCGCCGGAGTAGAATGAATCTCTGTGCTCCTGATAGAACTCAGGATTCATATCCAGCTGTTCAGAGTCGCGATGACCATCCTTGCTGTTGTTTTCCATATTATGTTTCTCTTCGTATAATTTGAACTTTGATTCGGAAGCTTTCAATATTGACTCTCTCTTCAATGTGCCGAAGTACGCGTGAAAGGAAACCCTTGCCTGCAATCCACGCCTCTTGTAAATATAGATAGAAGATTAACACTTATTAATTATCAATTTAATTTAAAATAATTCTAAATTCATCAAAGGTTTTATTCATTTTATTGCATTACTTACCGGACGGAATCTCTGGGAAGGATTCGACCCTATAGGTTCGTCATATTCTTCCTCCTGTGCCCTGTCAGGAGCAGTGGATTGCGACAGTTTCGAAATAAAGCTCTCGCAAGTCCAAGCCCTCCGAAAGTTATCAATGGACTTCGTTGATTGCATATGGGTTGTTAGTAAATTGTTATCACTCGTCAAGTATATTTTCATTTGGCATTTGATGGCTTTGGACTCGATTCGAAATTCGACGTTGAGGCAAACGGATACCGATTCCGTACTCTTAAAGATCAGTCTGACATCCACTTCCTTGAACCTTAAAGTCCCCATTCGTGATTATTACAAGACAAATGGATTATTAAGCTTAGATTTATTCGATTCGAAATAATATATGTAATCGGAGGTTCATTATATGTCCTTAAAGTTACTTACGGACCAGGTTCCACATCACGCCCATGTGGAAAGTCAATTACTATCGTACTATTTCTATACTCCCCACTAACACGATCATATTTCGTGATTCTTGTTGATATAGTAGCTTTTTTTCTAAAATGTTTCGCCCTCAATTTGAAGAGTTCCTCGATTGAAGAAGACAGTGTTATTGGTGACAAGTATAATTCTGTTGGATTACACTCCAAGGAAGTGGGAGGATTTTTAGCATGCAGGCACAACTTGTTAAAGATTTTATCGCCACATTCACCGGGGATGAATATCGGTGCCTCGATCATGAAGTCTCCCTCCGAGACCGGCTCGGACTTGAGGGAAAACATGACACACGTTTTGGGTTCCAGTGAACAAGTGATTGAGCTGCCGTCTATCTTTGCTTGGACGCCACCGGTCCATTCAATGGAGAATGGTGATTCTTCATTCAAGAATTCATCGGTACGTATTAATATATTGACGATCGAGGGTGTGTCTTTATTTTCAATCTTGAAGTCATGCTGCATGGCAAGTGGCTAGTTGATTTTAGAGGCAACATTTATAATAAATTTCTATTACCTCTTTTGTGGAGTCATCAAACGAGAACAACAAATTGCTGAAGCAAATTATGTGTTTGGCGACAGTGCAGTCGATAAACATCAAAGGAAGTTTAGCAACACGTAATTGTTCCACTTGGAAACCAGGAAATCCAGCGTAGCATTCTTCATTCGGTTTTGTGTACTCCGAGAAGTAAAGGGATTTGGGAAAGTCAACCAAAGCCGGGCCAAACATGTCATTAATAATGATCGGTAAATGAAAGGCGTAACTCGCGAGATCGACTGGCTCAAAGTGCAAGTAGAATTTTGTGGTTGTTGCTGGCGGAAGTACAATTCCTTCCTCTCCTGTGTTTCATATAACGCGTAAACAACAATGATTTTTTTTACGAAAGCAACAAGTAATGACAGTACCAATAGGTGCGTCTCTTCTGGTCGGTAGCAAAGATACCCAGAATTCGGCGTAATCGTTGAAAATGAAATTTAATTTCAATCTAGTTGTTCCAACATTCTTCGCCGTTATTTCTTGACAGTTATATGCAGCAGCACTTATTCGTCTAAGATTAATGGATTTCGGCGAGAGTTTCAATCGTGGTAAAGGGACATTGCCAGTAATCTTCAAGGAAACTTGCAAGCTTCTTTGTACTATGACTCGAATCGTCGTGGAAAATCGAACACACGCGTCCAGCTTTAGTGTTATCTAAATTAAGAGCATTAAAATATCTGGATTTTCGCTAGGTTTTAGAACCAATTAAAAATACAAAATAGTATATTTGACATAATTTACTTCCATTCTGGCAATGCCACACGGAGGCATAACACCCTTTGAAGGGTTAATATCGCATCCCCGCACAAGTCCAGTAGAATCCACTTCAAAAACGTATTCGATCGGATCGAAATTCCGAAGTATCGCGATGCTCTTCGCTGGTAGATTGATTGGAATATCGCCAAAGTCGATTGACTCGCTTAAGAAAATCACATTCGGCTTTTCTGCGACCATGGCCATTCGTACACTGATGAAGGTGCCTCCTTCGCACTTCATTATTGCCTCAGTGAAACTGGTTTTTGAACTGCTTGGTTCATGGTACACGTAAACCGAAAGGGTGCTATTGCCGCGCACAATACCACGTGATGGTTCTACCATGAAGCCTGACGTCGCTGGAATCTCCCACCTAAATGAAGTCTTAAAGTTAATCATGCTCTAATTATTATTAGAGTACATTAAATGTTTAAGATTCCATATCGCATATATATCTGTAGTCGTATGTCGCATTAATTCAATATTAAGAACATGAAACATAAAATTGGAAGGATTGGGTTATTATAATTTATATTCAATTGTTAATTAATTTACTTGAAAGCAGTCTTCGCATCTAATTTATTCTTTATTTGAAGGTTCGCTGCCAAGGGTCGATAAAGTTCTTCTGACAAGAATTGCGACCCAAGTAACACATCGCGTGTGTAAAGGGACAATTGTTTCCCCACAACGTCCGCCGTAATACTTAGTTCAAACGTGTGATTGTCGTTGATGACATAGTCAATGTAGCCATTGAACTTGCCGATATCAGTCGCGTGAAACTCAACCAGTCGAGCGATGACTGAGCCAGCTCCCAGGATTATCAGATTGCCATCTGGGAAACTGATATGTTTAGATGATGTATTCAAGAGTCGAATCATTACGGGGAAGTCATTCGAGTTTTCTACTATTAGCTGACGGTAATTACTGCTCTCCGGCGCCACCTGGAATAGATGGCCAGTGATATATGGTTAATTAAAACAGATGTTTAAGAAAGGTATTACACCGTATTCAGTAAATGTTAGGGACGAGGGAATTCTATACATACCATCCCGAAAGTGAACATTGTAGGAAATATATGTATATTATAGATCTGGATTGGCGATAAAGGAATCAGAACTTCAGCTTTCGAGCCAAATAAGGGAGCCTTCGCTTTACTGCTTGACGGTAGCGAAGTACAGTTCACGTTTTCGGAAGGATTCTTAAATTTCCATTTTGGAATACGTGTGACTCGTTCAACAATATTTCTGTCATTTTTATCTTCTATTTCATGGACTGACAATTTCTTCCTGTCAGCATTGAATTCCGATCGCATAAAATTCATCCAAAAGGTTCGATGTTCTTGTAAGTTCTTCATTTCCTGTTTCGATAGTGCCTCAGGATAAATGGGGCCGGAAGTCCAACGCAATTTACCAGTAAATATTGACCGCACCTGTTGGTATAATTTAAAATCATTTTTCTTGACATTTTAATATTGCAATATTTATTACTGACTCACTGGTGGTCCAGTGTATCGTCTTAGTGAACATTGGATGTCATTCGGGTAAGCAGGCAAACTATCAGCCACGACATTACAGGAAAGCAAATGTTTATTGGCCCAGGGCCTTTTTTGGTCACTTTGCACCATCAGCATTGCTTGCCGAGGTTTCTCTACATCCGACTTGAAAGTTACTTCATTCGTATTCAAGCCAACTTGGTTCGTAATGACAGGTGTCAGTCCTACAAGATTACTCCTAATTACATTAGGAGAAATATTTAAGAAATGTTAAAAACCAGTGGTGGATCACCTAAGACGAACTGGACTCTCGGTTTTTCCAGTCGATCCGACAAAACTTTGACGCTGCATTGCACAGCATATCTTTTTGCTGTCACTTTGAGTTTCCGTCTCCTTGGCGAGGAAACGTTGGAGTCAACGATTGCATCGAAGTATATGTTGAACGATGATAGTACTGCGAAATGATTACTTCATAATTTTTTACGGTTTGTTAACTATAGAGAATTTAATATCAATAGTATAAATAATTTCAAAAGATACCGTGTTCCTTTCCCTTAACTTTCACAAGCACTGCCACCGAGCCTTCCGGTTTCAGTCGGAAGAATTCGGGTTCGCAATGTGCTATAGCGTTTGGGACGTGTTTAAAGGAGACCGGTGTGAAACAGGACGCATTCGAAATACACACGACTCTCTGGGATGTCTCGCCAATGCGAAGATCACCGAAATAAAGCTCATTCGGTTGTAGATTTAATTGAACTGGCTCGACTTCTCCGTGCAAGCACAATCTCACAGTGTCCTGTATTCCTGCGACGATACTTGATGAACGGGAGGAAGAAAAGGGCGTAATGTCCATTATAGCAGTGTCAACTATAAAGGCAAATTATACTTTTATTAATAAATTTATGCCCTTTTTATTTTATCGCCATAACAGATTAATATACGTACAAATGAGGATTTTGTTATCTGGAATTGGCTCTTCGACCGCTTCCTTTCTGATTTCTCGTTCTAGATAGATAGCCTGCCATATTACTTGTTTATTATTAAAAATGATTATTTATAGAAGAGCGTACTTAAGATGTCCTTGGTTTCGGTACAGTGTACCCTGACAATTCGCATGAAAGCCATGAAGTCATTTTCCCGGTTGTCTGTTCCCTCTTGTCCTTCGAGCAACTGTTGTTCCTTCCATTTCTGTCGCCACTGCATTAATTCTTTGGTTGGAGAAAATCTATAAAGATGTTGTTAACATTAACAAGCAGAATAGTAGTGGATATTAATGATTACTGTTCAGAGCTCACTTTACTTCGAAGATAATGCCTTCGAAAGGATCCATTCGCCCTTCTACCGGCTTGATCTCGAATGTACTAAAGACAGGATGAGCTTTTCGATCGATGTCCTGTAAAATTCATTTATTATATCTTTCAAAAAATATCCTGAATAACTTTGATTCCTAATTATATTAATCATCTTAATGCTCAGTCAGGGAATTATCAAACACGTGTTTATTCGATGTTAGAGTGCCAATCATTGCTAGGCGAACACATAAATTAAGGCAATTGTTAAGATTGTTAGTGGGCTTTACCCGAATGCATTGAATATCATTGCCGACCTCGCCGAGGACGACGTAACTGGCCATTTGCGATGACAAGTTTCGCAGAATGAACGTGTCGTATCGCCGCGTATTCTCGAAGGTCGGCGGGAAATCCATGAGAGTGAAATCGCCGGTCGTGTTCGGATGATAAGCGACCAGCCGAGGCACTATCACATTCACTGTCAAGGGAACGCGGATGTTTGGCGTTGATTTGATCCTGTAACAATAGCTTGTGTAACTCTTGATTGCAGCAATGACACGTCATTTCGCAAGGGTGCAATTAGTGAATTCCAATGAATTGTTTAATGTATTGCACGATAATATGTCATTCATAATTTAATACAGTTATGAAAGCTGTATGAATGATATTTCTTATTAAACTCACCAAAATTCGCCATAGTAAGTGCCTTCCCACAAGCCAATGAGCTCTACTTTCAGTTTCACCACTCTATTAGGCCTGACAATGCCACGTAATGGTTTTACAGTGATTTCGAGATCATTTTTGCCCAAATCGATCGAGAATCTAGTGTAAATTTATTATAACTTCAAGTATGTATTCCATTTCGGTGATATCTGATTTTTTTAATACTGAATTTAATATTTTGATGCTTTTCCAAGCTGTCAAATATACTTGGTGCTTTTTCCGCCCTCATTACTGATCGTAATGACTTTCACTCCGGACGAGTAACCGACGTCGATGGTGCCAAAGTCAATTGCTTTCGGCTCGATGCTAATGTACTCGGTGGCCAGGGTGCATATAACACGGTAATTGATCACTTTCCCATTGATCTCGATTGGTATTGTCGCGCGCAGCAATGACGGTCTCTTAAATGTGTACGAGACTAACGTCGACACAGAAAGACCAGGATTCAGCATTACACCACGTTTCAATGATTTCACTTGAAACGCCTGTGGGAAATTCGTACTTGTAAGAGTACCAATCTTTATACAATTGCACTTCTGTTCCAATTATGAAGAATACTTGCAATGGACTTTGGATTCCGAATTCTCACATACGCAGATTTACGACCTGTGTTTTTGATGGTGATTCGTTGCCGGCAAGTAATGCCTTCGGTGGCATCTTTGAACTCGATGTAACTCGGTGTAATGCTGACACCATCACAAGAAGCACTTAGCCTTGTCTCACTTTGAGACTGGTGGACACTAGTAACTTCGGCGTTCTCTTGCATTAGGATTACTGACTGTTCATGCTGGAACTGTAAAGTTTCGAATTGTAAAAGAGTTACTGTTATTGTTAAATTGAATATTGTCATTACGAGTGATTGTTTCCTCAGTTGCATTGGCGAAGATTTCAGTTCCTGGTAATTATCCTCGTAGCTGGTCCTAGCCAAACGCGAGACAGATTTCATTTTCCAATTTTTAACAATTCACACTTTCCGCTTATTGTACAAATAATACTTTTTATAATAAGGCTAGATTTTCTGCACTTGACGCATTTTTACGGTGATATATTTGTCAATCATAAAGAAACGATTCTACCCGAACTCCTAAGTCAAGTAAACTTACTTCAAGTCTGAAGTTTGCTGTAGATAAATCAAAGCATTGATCTGAAGTTCCATACAAATTTAAGATTCATAGTATGATAAAAGAAGATGTGATTTGATAATTCATATGATGAATCATGCTTCATTGGAAGATAAAAGATTTATTTCGGGATTGAAATGACGTATTAGACAAATATCTGCTAGAAGCTGATAGTTTATCGAATCAAAGTACTTGTTAATTAGCCAAAGTTTCACTTGTAAATGACATTGTCTCTACTGGTCAGAGGGGGCCCTAAAATCGCACAGCTTTTAACTTTACCTTGTGATGGACATGCTTTGAGACAAAGTAACAGTAGAGAGATCAAATGTACCGATCCGCTTTGCAGGCTTAATCCCATTCGCTGTAACGAAAGGCTTAAACGTAGATAAAGGTATTAAGAGTTCAAAGGGACACTCAATTAGCACCCGATACAGGCACTGGCTACCCTTTATCACTTATGTCCCGGAGATAATGAAAATCCCTAGCAATATTTCTGCGTAGCAACACAAAATGATACATTATTGTCCAAGGTGAAGGGCGACTAATTCAATCGTCTCTATTTTTTTAATTCAATTCTAATCGAATGAAAGTACAATCATAAAAGTCTCGGTCAAATTTCTGTGAAGACCCAATGTAACGCCCACAAGTTCACAGTGGTCCATATCACTCGACATTTATCACCATAATTTGGCGACCGTTCTTATCAAAACCACAGGAACCAAATTTCGAGGCCGAATTGGTTTCCAGGCAATTCGGGGCTTCACGCAACTGATAGGGGAATCCATACGTTATCAACATACTTGACAAGTGTCCTTCATAAATTCGGTTTTCCGTAAGGATACAAGGAGCGTCAGCGAAAAAAATAATAATCCCAAACCCTCAGGGAACGCAGTCATTCTGGTTAGGGCGTCGAATAGGGGGGTCGATTGCTGTGTGCACTTGGTTGCTAATCCGTCTAATCTGTCGCAAAATGAAATAGTTGCGATTCTTTCGGTGGCACCCTTCGTGCTGTGGAAAAGGGCACGCTTAAGTGGGTGGAAGCACTTGACCCTGACGTACCCCATGTTCCTCCTTCCCTCTCTCTCTCTCCATCTTTTCCCGACTAGTTTACAGTGGGGGATTATATTCGGGGACAAAGTGACTATCGTCAAGGATATTGTCATCATGAGACCCCTTTATTGGCCGCGAATACCGAGCCAGGAGCTGGAAGAAATTACGTAAAAAGGGGGATCGTTACTAGCAGGCTCTCCTGTGCTTAAACATGGGAGACGTGTTGATAATCATTACATACTACGGGCGATCTCATTGTCTCGAGAAAAAGCCTAATATAAAAGATAATAAATCATGCTATGTGTTTACATTTTTTATTTAGGAACATTTTATTAGACTTCATAAAAGTCGAAGAAATTACGTAAAGTATCAGTATCTATTAGAGTGTTAATGATCAGCGTTTACAAGACGTATTGTTGCAATCGCTTCAAAGTCAAATCATCCCCTGATCGCAATCCTTTCATCTCTCTCAAAGGGGCCGATCAGTAGCAATAAAATGTTTGAACTACACACTCGGAATCAATTATGTGTAACGCGGGCGACGTGTCTTCGAGTCCTGTTGAACAGGACTTGGTCGAGGAGAGCATGTAGACACTCGAACAATAGGGGGCCCACGTTGGTGTCCCGTTGTCGCTTTCCGGCTGAACCTACCCCTCGGCTAATTCGGGGGGTTGAGAGAGCGAGGGGTGACAGGAGAACGAGATAATGGCTGAGCGGTAGGAGGGGGTCGCTGACTTTTATTACCCAGTCTCTGATGTTATGAATGCGAGTAGCAGGCAAACCCTGCCTGGCCACCCTTCCCCTTTTGCGATCGCTTCTGCAGACCGGTTATGCTTTTTTCCCGTGCACGGCGGTCGCGATTAGCGATGGCTTAAACCCGTAAACCATCGGTAAACAAACAGTAATAAGAACCAATGATTTCATAAAGACTCTAGGGAATATAACTGCTTATAATCATTTTAGTAAAGTGTGGTGCAAGTGAATGGAAAATGCCAAGAATTTTAATATCTAATTTGGCAAAATACTTGACAGTCTTGTGGCTACTATTACAAACATTGACGTTGAAAGATGCTTCTTCAAAGGATAGAACGAATACAAAGCGAGCACCGCTTCCCTCGAAAATAGTAAATCTTCCCCGAAAAAGCCACAAGCCGACCAGTAAATCGCTGCGATCCAATATTCGGTACAAAAGCGTCTCTTAATAATAGAAGGTATTATTGATAACCAAGCGTAGCGAATGGGAAAGGACGCGGCACCCTTTGCACGTGGTCGGTTCGAAGCCAGCCCTATCTGGCGAGAGGTGGCGAGCTTGAATGAGATTGCGTCTCGTTATTGAAGGCCTCCGCTCGAGCAAGAGGAGGCGAGCGCGAGCGCGAGCACGCTGGTTGCATGATCGAAGATATGACACATGGTGTTGTTGCTCACCCGAGTGCAGGTTGCCCAGTCACATTCGCACGACTAATTGTTGCGAAAATATTTCTCTCTCCGCACGAGCGCACCCCCGGCACCGACCCGCGCGCCTGCTGCCACCCTTAATAACGGCGGGGAACATCGCTCATGGTCTTCCGGGCGGACAGCATCCCGGCGTCGCCCGATACGTGCCGACGAATCTCGCAAGAATATTGCAATTCGCATTCACTGGAATTAAATCGGCGGCCCACCACTCGGGTCACATCGCATCTCCGTGTAATATTAATTGGAACACTCGGCCCCGCGCGAGCGCAATCACAAAGAGCGCATCGGATATCCACCGGCTTCTTTACGAGTGTCCTGGAATCCTAGGATTTAATAGCGAGGATCGGGGAAAATGGGTCAAGCGAAAGCATTAGCTTACCGATCCTTTGATATCTCGATGCAGGGATAACCGGGTTATAATTTTTTCTTTTGTAACTTGGAAACTGAATTACAATAAATTTCATTTTAGAATCTAAGGCGGTTAATGTTCCAACTGGTTAGGATTCCGCAGGATTCCAAGTGCAATAATTTGTGCACGCGTGTTCACGGTGGTTTGAGAATCCGTTTGATATGAATCTAACGGAGGGTTCGAGGTTATTGGCATATTTCAAACGAAGGAATGCTCTTTGATCACGGAGTGACGTGCATTATGGTCGGTTACTATGATTGTATCCTTGAATTGCGTGCTCTTTGCTCACTTTCTATATTCCTTCGCATTCCTAAGTGATATTGTGCCAGAAAGCTCCGCTCGGAACAATTTTATGTTGTTTATTATGGAGAATACATGGCGGAGGCAGTGGCACATCCGTTTATGGGGATCGCCAAAACGGGATAATTACACTTACCAGCACTCGCATTTTATATCCCAGAATACAACCGGAGTTTTCCATTAATTATTCAAAGAGGAATAAAAACGAGCGCTAGCGCATTTCATACGGGGCGAATATTTAATTTTACGTGCGCATTAACGCGGCAAGTACCATCATAAAGATCACAGATTAAATTGCGGGCAGAATATTTTCCAGTGACATAGCTTTGTTTGTTTTCCCTATTAACACTATTCGGAACCACTATGAAATATCGAACCAGAACAGTCAATATTTTCTGGAACAAAGCATTTATAAATCCGTGGAGCCAGAAGTCCTATTAATTCCAGATTATTTCAAAATAATTATTCAAGTTTCAATCCTACGAACAATTTTAGTATCCACTACCAATCTCATAACGAGATTATTTGATTACTGATCGAAACCAATCGAATCACTGCCTACCTCTTTGTACTTTGATAAGGGATCGATAGCCCACTGGAAACCGATAGAAATAAAAGCAAGAACGAAAACGAGGACGCAAAAAGAGATCGACTGGTTCGAGCCTTTGAATCCGTATGAGTTTAATCTCGAAATGAATTCAGCCGGATTTCGTTGAAAAAGGATCGTTGAATTTATGGAAAATTGGGAGGTAGTGCCAAGTGGCTTTCGTTTCTCTGTATTCAAACGTCGCAGACACACATACACATCGTTGTGAACGTAAATTCGCGAGGCAGTCACGGACAACTGGAAAGAGGGTTGGAGGGGCTTTGAAGGGCGTGTAGTAGCGCTGGCACGGCGACTGGCAATTTTAATATCCGCGAATGATAAACAAAGTGGTATCTAACGAAGTGGATAGAGGCGCGCCGTAATAAAATTTGCCTCGGTGAATCTCCTCTCCCCCGCCTGACCCCTTTCCAACCTACCCTGGCTCTGTCCTGCCATTCCAGCATCCACACCGGGGATGCTGTCTCTTTTCTCGACTTCCAACCAGAGGCCGCTCGCTCGGCAAACATCACGAGAGCGTGGTTTCCTCTGATTTCAATTACTGCTGTGTCAACTGTCATATACTACACACGTACATACGTACAGCCGAGCGAATTGTTGTGCAAACTGTGCCGAGACAATTGGTAGGGTAAGCGGCAAATGGTAGTGAGCGAAGAGGGGGAAAAGTTAGGGGGAAATTATAAGAACGGAATCTGTGCAATAGTAATGACTGACATTCCAGATAAAGTGACCATTATTATTACTATTTGACATTTTTTTAAAAGTCTAACGAAGAAAGTAATTATTAAAGTTTGGTAGAATGCAAAAATTTGTTAAGGGTTGTATTATTTAATGTACTGCGAGATCGTCTATTGGAATTTGGAAAAGTACTATTAACCAGTTATCAAGTTAGTAATGCAAGTTTGCTGAGTGGTCTCCTTCAGTAAATTCGCTTTTATTACTAATATACTTGATACTATTATCTGTGCGATTATCGAGCGGATCGTTTTGCGGTCACCTGCCATTCTGAGAACGGCGGGTTATTGCAGGGAAAACTGTGCGGCGCTCGCGCTCCGGTATGCTGCAGTTTGTTAATATAATGATTTCGTTACTACTCAGAGATAATCAATGTTAATCTGTTAGCAGCGGTTGCGTACATTCGCCTAGTTATTTCTGGCGTTCCGTGCGTTACGAGGGTGCTGCCGTTAAAAGCTATGGCACATGTTCCCTCTGAATTCTGTGCACCGTGTCCTCGTCTAGCAAACCCGGAAATACTTCGCTCATGCATAGAGGCAAAGTTCGCAAACCAATGGAGTTTGCAACTCCTGCAGCAATTTGCGTCTTCCCATCGTTGTGCCTCAATTGACTGACACGTATTAACTCGCCCATCAACTGAATAATATTTAATTAGAACGCAGTGATTTAAAAAATGAAAAACCAACTAATATACATAATACTTACTTTCCATTCTTCGCCCTAATACAATATCCCAAAGCTTAATCCCAATTCATCCTGCAATCCCCATAATAAGGATCCCAAAAAGCAGTGGAAACACCCAACACGCACCTGAATCAAGACTCATATTTCCCGGAACGAGGTGGGTTAAATGTAACAAGAATCAGTAGTACAACGATGTAATGGGAAAATGAGCGAGTGCTCGTTCTGGCGGCTGCAACAAAGGAAATCCGTCGGACAGAACGAGCAAGAGAACGAGGCTAATCCCAGGAGGCACGGACGAACGCATAAAAGGTGGAGGATAATAACGCGCGCGATGAACAAGAAGCTGGAGGGAGTGGGAGACGGGAGAGGGGGGTGGTTTCGGTGGGAGGGTTGGTGCGAGGGGTTAGAATGAGATAAGCAGGGATGGATGGATGGCTGGAGGAGAGGAAGAAGGCGAGAGAGAGAGAGAGAGAGAGAGAGTGAGAGAGAAGGGGTGGAGGGACGGGGTGACGCGGACGTGCGAACGATAAGGGTGAAATGGAGAAAGACGAAAGCGCAGCGCGCGAGGGGGATGAGGGGCGGCCGGAGGGTCGAAGGGGTGGTGGACTGTTCAGAGGGGGTGGTGAGGATGTTGTAGGATGAGAGAGGCCACAAAGGCAGTGGGGCTCTTTTGATTCGCGAGCTAATTGGAATACCGCGAATGCCAACGACGATGCTAACCCCCCTCGAGCAGTCTCGGTGCTCTACCTACACACCCCCACGGACACAGGGCCACGGAGTGGGGCTTCCAAGATCAGCTAGGAAGCACGCTGTAACTGGTGGAAATAGGCGGAGCTTACATCACCCGCACGCAGCCCTGTGCTTCGAGATATCGAGGCTTATAGCGTTCTTTTCCGGTCCGAACTATTCCCGGGCACCCGAATCGCTTCACCGAACCTTCACGCAGATTTCTTGATACGAATCGCTGCTGGATTGAGAAAAGCACAGCATCCTCGTGGATGTTATAATTAGTAGATATTTAAAAAAAAGACTATTTGTTAGGAATTTTGTTAAATGTAAGTTGATTGTTAGTGGGATTTAGTTATAATATAATAAAGGTTGAGGTATTGGAATGTTTGTTTAAAGAGTTATTCGAGAATTATGGTTCAGGATATATTGATTTGCATTGTATGTTGGTTTATTCTTGGTGTCTTTATTGTAAGGGTGGAAAATCCGGTCGATATCGTTTCACGGTGCTTTCATATGATACAGCGGAGTGCCGCACGATTCTCCATCGAAGGTTCGCTTTCTTTGTGCGCCCTTTGACATGGGTCCAGGGCTAATTTATCACGGCGATAAAGGGGGTGGCCACACATAAAGTGCGGATATTAGTTACCGAATGTCATCCACGTCGAATTTTTGCGCGCCAGAATTGCACCCGCGAAACCACACGTGCGACTAATGATTTTAAATTGAACGTTTATTAATAATCATCACCTGTCTGTTGACTTTGTGATCGCAGGCGATAATAGCATTTTAGTAGTTTCGTCGGTTTTATGGGTTCACCATCACGTAATTTACAGTTTCGAGCGGAGAAAGTTATTCACCGAGCCACCAATGAGCTTTCCAGCACGGAAAGCTCTTAATATCCTACCGCGAAGACTATCTTCCGTTAGCACGCACCCTTGTCGCTCGTCGCAATAAATAATATCCGCTTTCGAAACGAAGGTACAATCAAGGCATTAACTTTAATTGGACAAAGAGCAGCTTGCCAAGCTGGCGTGTCGGCGACAGAGTTTCCTCCGTTATTAATATTTAAACAAAAGCTCGCCTCGAAGCTTTTCCCCTTGTATCTGCTTACACTCCCCTTCTGCCACCAGCGCTCGACCGCAAATGGGCGGAGATTAATCCTCGGGGATTGGTTTATATTATGTCACTAATTTTGCGTCTAAAACACAGATTTGAAAGGAGCTGTACGGTTTGCAAGATATTAGGTCTACCGAAAAATACGTGGTTAATTTAAGTAGGAGGATAATAAAAGGTTCTTAAAGTTATCTCTGAGATTGGTTGTATGATTGCGTGGAGGGGGTAATGAAAGAACAAGCAGCAAGTCTGCAGCTTCGAGATTTATTCTCCGCAACATGTACGCGTATATATATATGTATATATATATATATATAATTATGCGCTTCAGTATCACGTATATACAATTGATTTCGCGTGCCAGTGCCAAAAAGGCAAGTGTGTATGTCTGTACGTATGAGCGTGAAAAGCTTACCTCAGTTTGAGATATCGTGAAGTGAGTGGAGGAATGCTTATTTACTGGAAGAGCAGTTTCTAACCACTTATAGCCCCCGCTAAATTATATACAATGGTTACCACTAATTTCAGCTACACTTGCGAGATTTCATATCGGAGAACGTAGAGAACAACACCTACACCGCGTTGAAGACAGTTATAAAAATATATATTACACAACCAGTAGGAGGGAAATCACCTTTAATGGTAGAATATTACTACACCGTGACGCGTCTCTGTCTTTGAAATTACAAGGACCTTTCAGGGTTACAATCCTAGAGCAATCGATAGGTTTTCCAGACGTGTCAAGACGATATATTATTGACAGTTCATAGTTTCCGAGAAAGTATAGTCAGGGACACAAGGGAACCTCCGGTTGTTACCATTTCGGAAGGTCACACAGTACAAATACAATGAGAAGTTTTATTTCACACTTTTTGTTTAAAGCATAGTCACTCGAAAAAACACAAGATGTTCTAAATTTACATTGAGCGCCTTTTCGAGTCACTTAGAGTCAATTGACGAGATTCCAATGGACTTATACGGACGACTAGTAATTAGTGACAGAAGAATGTAATTGTTAATATCGAGACGGTAATCTTGTCGATCCGTATGTCGGTGTCACCAAACGTTTGTTCTTATCGGGCAAAGTTTCGCAAGTCTCCCGAGTGTACCTACGCGACGACGGAGTTTGATCGGTCGGAATCTTGTTCAGCAGCCGGTCGTGTTCCGGACCTTCGTAAGTGGGCGACTTGGTGTCCCTCGATCTTCGTGAGTCCATAGTGCATGGTGCCGATGATGGATAATCGCATCCGGCACTTGGACTATGCGCGTTGTGTCTGAAGTTGCATCCGTAGAATGTGTCGTCTCGGAATTCATCACCTGGAACATTAAATTTCATTGCGATTAGAAAATTAATTGTTCCAACAATTTTATGAACTTTTTTAAAACAAAAATAATACTTGACGAATAGAATTTAGATTGACTTACCTATTGAACCTTTCGTGTAGAATCTCAACCGATCGTCGAATCTGCAGTTATGCTTGTTCGTCAATGGTGTTTTCTTATTGGGCACGTAGCCACAGCGGCTGCACTTCTTCGTCTTGTTGAACTCCAAATCGAAAGCGGCATCCATCTCCGGCTTAGTGCGGGTACGTCGATTCGGATGGATCGGGAATGTTGTTGGGTCGTAATGATCGATGTAGCTTCGCGATTGCTGCCAATTATAGTAATCTATTGGAGATCTTCGTGGATTCCTCGGGGATGCTACTGCGGCGGCTATCTCCTCATCCGTCAATGGGTCCTGCGTCTCGCGCTCGGTCGGGCTGTAGTATCGCCTAATCACACACAATAACTAATCATGCTCAACAACAATTTGACAATCACTACATTAGTATTCCTAGACTTGTTACGATTCAAGAATTATTTCTTAATATTTAACAGAAGTAGTTTGAAAAATATGCGAGTACAAAATAATTTTTATAAGTGTTCTCTTATAAGCTATTTCACCATAAGTGTATACCTTTGTTGTAACGGATGAGACTGACCAGCCCAGGCTTTTTGATCATAACTCCGATATCTACGCGCATCTTCTTGTTGCTGCTGGTCCATTGCCTTCCATCGCTGTGCCCTGAGCAACGTATCTTTCGACAGAGGTCTGGATCCTCGACGAGCTTGCGGAGAAGTATCTGACTCTTCGTCGATCTCATCGTCAGCCTCATGATCCTCGTGGTCCTTGTCCATGTATTCGCTCAAACCCTCATCGTTATTTTCCGCTAGAGTGGAATTAACACTTCTCAAAATCCAATTTGATTTATTTATTTGGGATTTGTGTAAAGTGTAAATTTAATGTGAATAATAAGACGAAGGTTTACAAATACAGGGAAATTTACTTCGAGTAAGAATATACTAATTCCTCATCAATACCTTCCTCTCCAGCGTCTTGACTGACGTCTTCAGTGAGGTTGTCCGTCTCTTCCTCAGCATAATCCTTCTCATTCTCATTTTCGGTTTCAGGCTCATAGCAACTTCTTCTTAAAGGGCTGGCAGTAGGCGGGTAATACTTTTCCCTGTTACACGTCATATATTTCTCAGGAATTCGATGCGCGGCGTCCGCGGAGCGTGCCGGAATGTGCGGAAAGTAGGAGGGTTTCGAGACGCCGTGATTTTTGTGCGCCTTCGCTGCATAGTAGTTCGCCATTTGCTCCGCCGCCGTCGGACTCCTGTGGGACAGGCTAAGTCATTCCCCACGTTTTTCCCCCCTTTGCCATTAATTTCCTTCATTTAATTCCACACGAATTAACCAATTCACAGTTTAAGAGAAGCAAGAACATCAAGAACACTTGTTAACATTTTTAGGGTCAGTTTTTGCACACTTTAAAGATTACTCGATTGAAAGCGAGTTAGAATTAATATAAGTTTTATTTGCGAATTGAAGATGGAACGCACCTACTCCTGCTAAGTGGGACGGTCAGATTCTTTCCTTGGGAATATTTCCAATAAGTATCGGAAGCATCGGCATTAGTGGTGTACTTCGGTGTCCAGGATTGGGAGGAGCCACACTTGGCCTTTTGCCTGTCAACCTGCTTCATTGTCCTTTATCAAGTGTCCTTTATCAAAAAGTGGCAAGCATTAGCATTCACCAGTCATATCCTTTTCTATCTAAAGCACAGAGTCTCCCGGTCTCATACTCTTCGAATTGCGATTTGTCCCTTTAGCACTGTCGAGAGTTCTATAAAAGTCCATCACCATTTCGTCTAGATAATATTTCACTTGTTTATGACGTAAGGTTCGTTTTCCTTGTACACTCTCGTTAAAAGTGTTCAACAGATACGCTCAAGTACCTTAAACTTATCACACCGAAACCACTCTAATGGACCAAGTCTTATTTTTTGAACTTCGAACGCGTTTCGAGTCCCTCAACACTGAACCTGCACACTTTCGAGCACGCAACCCCTTGGCAATTGAGAAAACTGGTAAGAACCGTTTACCAAGACAGTCATTGACCTGTCGCGCAGTCATCGCCAGGGGGGAGGGGGCAAACACCCCCGAGTCTATTATACGGAATTCCTAGACTAATTTGGGGGACGAAGGGTGAAGAGTGAGAAAGAGAGAGAGTTGGTAATTACTTGAGCCGGGCAAAGTCATTAAAACGGTGCCAGACAGTGGAAGAAATCCGGGGTGGGGGTGGTTTTCTCGGGGTGCAGGTTTGATCTCGGAGAGAGGAGTCTTGGGTCTCCGCTTTCAAGGTCTAGATCAGTAGGCGATGCGTCTCTAGATTCGAAGAAAGGAAGAAGCAGGGCTGCTGCGAAGGTTGGGGACGAAGAACGAAGTGGTAGCAGATCTGGCTCGAAGGACGGGGCGATCGACGCCCGCGTCTTTTCACCATTTGTCGGTTTCGTTGCTGTCCTCGTGCTCGAGCGACGTGCTCAATGAACGCTGGAACTCGTGCACCCGCTGACTCTGCTGTTCGTGATGATGCTTTCGCCACTTGATGCGCCGGTTCTGGAACCAGACCTTGACCTGCGCCTCTGTCAGCCTCAAAGCGTGTGCCAGGTACAATCTTTCTGGGCCCACCATGTACTGCTGCCGCGCGAACTCGCCTTCCAGTCGCTCCAGCTGCTCCGCCGTGAAGATCGTACGCACCCGCTTTAGCTTACCGCCACCCCCGCCGCTCGAACACGAACTCGAACTACTGTTCTTTGTCGCGCCCTCCGCACCTGCCCGGAAAAATCCAAATACCTTATAGAGTAGCCACTCAACCCCGGACAATCTCAAATTCCTATCTATTTTATAGGATTCATAATGCAATCATTTAAAAAGTTAATTTGAAAGAATTAAAATGAATACGATGGAACTGAATGTCGTGCAATTTGCCTGTTTCGTGTATGACAGAACAACTTTTGTAAAAAGGTTAATTAGCACGGCAGCACTAACTAATTAAATCAGTTCATGTTACCTGTACAATGTAATTTAGGAAGTCGAAAAATCCTTAATAGCCTCTCACTGGATGCGCCATAGTGACGAACTTGGTACAATTTTGAAGATATACTTTTTTCAAACTAGTGTAAAATTGACACGAACATTTTTCGTAAGACAGACGAAATGAATTCGCTCGCTTGCGAATACTCGATTGCGAGTACTGTGCTTTCTTTTGTTATGGATTAACTTTAATGGCGCGAAGTATGTGAATCTCTGCATTACTTACTTTGATGTTTCCGATACTGTTGTTGCTGTCCTCGCTTCTCCCTTTGATTATTCCTTAATCCGAGGATGGCGTCGATAGTGAATGATTTTGCTTGTTGCTGCTGCTGTTGCTGAGAGTGTTGCATCTGGGTGAGTGCGTGTGTGTGTGGCAGTTGGGTTGAAAGATTTTGGACCGACAGATCAGTGCCCAACAATTGGGAGCGTCTCATGCGCTCGAGGGCGATTGCTTCCAGGTCCTGATTCCTCGGTTGCACCTGAATATTCTTGAAATCATTGGCTTCCAGAATTGATGAATTCTCGAGCAAAGCACCACCACCACCGCGTAATCTTTCCAGAGCGAAATTACTAATGTGGCTGTCTCTCATTCTGTCCAAGGATAAATTGAATTCCTTCATGCGTTCGAGACCGTAACTTTTCAGCATCCCGAAGTCCTTGATGTCCTTTTCCATGGCAAAATTGAGGTCCTTCCCGTACCTGTCCAACGATGACAAGGTGCTGTGTGTGCTCTTTTGTCTCCCTTCACGAATATTGAACAAATCCTTCGGGTTCTTGTTCCTGCGAAGGTTTTCCGACGTGTCTATCGACTCTTCATTCTCACTGGGTCGGTCCAGAGGGTAATTCATCTCGCTCAAGGTGTTCGAGATGTAACCAAAATCCTTGTGTTTGTTGTGAGTCATTGAAAGGTTCCTTGTGGTGCCTTCGCATGTGAAATCCTCAAAACGAAGCGACGGTCTGGTATCCAGTCCCAGGTGGAAGTCTTTTGGCTCTATGATCGAGTCTTCTTTAGCCTTTTCCACTGACAGATTTAACTCTTTGATTCTTTCATAGTCTTGAAACGCTCGTATTTGGGTCTCGGAGTGGCTGCTGTCACTTCGACAGTCAGACAGGTCTTCCACGGTCAGTCGGCCCGACGGATCGCTCGTCTCCATAATCGTACACAAGAGTCTTCTCCCCAATTCTCCTTTCAAGTCTACTCACCGTTTTAATGGGTCGAAATAGATGAAATCCGCCTTATTCTAAAGTCAATCATGAGTCACTTTCTCAATAAACAACACCCATTCACATGTCGCTTGGAAACCCTTGTAACAAGGCAGTTCTTTGATATTACTCCTCCGAATTCTCCCTTTAGCCGAAACGGTAGGTATCCTCCATAAGAGAATAAAATTCTCGATGAAAGAAAATCGAGGAAATCACAGTTTTCGAGTCACCGGAACATACTCTGTGGCGAGCGTCACCAACACTTTCCGAGGCAAAGTCCGACGGCCAGGTAGGTTGGAGGGTCCAGTAGAGAATCCAATCAGCAGGGCACAATAGACGAAAAACCGCACAAATCCGAGCGCCGCAAATAGAGCGGATCGGAGTGAGGAGAAAAATGCGAGCAGCGAAGGTGGAAGGTATGACTATGGTGAAGAGGAGGCGAAGGGTTCGGGATGGCGTTGGCGTACTTCGGCAGAAGGCTGAGAGAAGGATGGCTGAGTCCGGCGCTGGCGCGTTGGAGCATCCACGGATAATGATGTCAGCGAGGAAGATCACCGGGCGCGCTATCAGCGGTGCGGGAGGGTTGGCCGACACACGGCAGCAGGACCAAGGATATATCCCGGCTAATGATCCCCTGCGTGACAGGCGAGGGGGGTATTCAACGTGGGATCAGGGCCCAGCCTCCCGCGTCCTCCCGCGTCCTCTCCATCCTCCCGAGGACGCAACAATCGCCCTGCCGGCCGTCCGGCCGCTCCCCTTTCACCTCCGCAACCCCCAAATGGACACCGCAGAATTCATCCCCCGCTCTCGCTCGCACGCGCGCGCTCAATATTTTTTCGCTTGCCCAGAGGAGCGCGCATCATCCCTTCGCCGCTGATTGGCTCCCTAGAGCTTTCACCCTCGGCGAGCGGGCACGCCCATCCGCCCGAGCCGCTGGAGAGCTTCGCCGGTGGGGGTGCTTTCTCGCCGGGAGTCTGTTACCCTTTTTTCCCCGTCGTCGCCTTCCTCGTCGCCAGCTCGAGCCCGACAGATCCTCCGGCAGCGTTTAGGGTCACCTTCGTCCTTCGTGTCCTCGCTTGGCCATCCCTACCCGACACCCCTCCACATTAATAAGCTTGCCTGCAAGCTTGAGAGAAGCCCACTGTACTTCCACATCCACATAGATACTCGGTGGAAGGGTTGCCGTGGATTCCTTACGCCAGCTACTCTATTTCTCCGGGCACGACGTCATCCGGCGTCTAAGGCGTTCTCGGTAATTAGGTGCTCCTTCTAATGATGATGAGCTCGTTTAATTTTGTCACACCCCCTCGCTCGCCCGCCTGCCTCTTCTTGATGCGCTGATCTTTCTTGCACCGTCGCCTGTGATGGAGATAGTGGCACTCCTCTCATGAATGCACTCCAGACGCACCACTATCCGCAATTAACGCTGCTTCTGACACTTACTTCTGACGATTGTGCTAATTAGTAATCTTTATTCAGAAGTAGTAACAATATAAGGTGACTGGGGATTCATGGGATATTGAAACCAGGACTAATTCTCTTGCTGAGTCTAGTTTCAAGGGTAGTGCTTGATTATTCGAATATGATTAAGAAATAATTACACGTGCAATTTGTTTTATATAATGTGAATGTGTTGAAATTGAAAAGTTATCAAATCGAAGCAAGGACCGATATTTATGCTGCGTGTAGTCTTATGTTTTCTATAACGTATTTCTTGTAAATCGAATCAATTTGTGTTCGTTTGTAATAAATTAATATCAAGATGTATCCGAGACGAAGGAGCAAATAGGGTTTGCTTAATTGGGCCCTTCTTACCAGAAACTTCATCCATAATCCCCTCATTAGACGTTGACGGGTATGTGGGAATTTTAGTGCCTCGGAAGACCTCTAAAGAGCTTGAGCTCAAGGGGAAGTCCTTAATTACGTCTAGATTTCATGCCGAGCTAATATTCCCTTACTTCTTGCTCATCTGTCGTGGTCGTCATTTCGTCACTACAATTTCTAGTAAAACTTAACTGCATCACTTTAATTCTATCACATGTACTTTTATAAAAGCTTACTCAATATTTATTACATTGCATTGTCAGTAAAAGAAATTAAACCTTTGTTTGCGCAATAGGATTAATTTCTAGAGAATACTTTTCTACCGTACCAGCTGGCAAAATGGAAGCCGGGCTCGTGGAGGGCAGACATTTTAATATCCCGGGAGAATGGAGAGCCCTCCCGTACGGGGGTGGAAAGCTCACTGTATTCAGACCCGACAATTATTAGCCTTCGAGTAAGAAGCCACTCTCAGAGGGGATGGTGGAAGGTGGCAGAGAGGCGAAGGGGAGGTTCGGGCACTCAATGAGATCGGCGACAAATGTTTAAATTAAACTACGTCGGGAAGCGTCCGAAAGAATTTCTATTGAAGCTCGATACGACCCTTCCTCAGGGCCTCCGCGCGCCCTCCTCCCACCGAATCGCAGCGCCAAATGACTTGCGAGCCACCCTTATTACGGCCTCGAAATTTATCACGGAAATTTCGGGGAGTATTTTACCCGGATAATTGCCGCGCTTTATAAGAGCCGCTCTCGGGGTGGGGACGCCAAGGGGAGTACCTGAGAGAAAGAGAGAACGCAAGCCAATATATGTATGGGAAGGGCGAAAGACGACGATCTTAGCCTACTGGCTTGAGTTTCACTCGCTTTATACCAAAGTTTCACCCTCGATTTCACTCACCAGCCCTTACACCTGCCACCCAGCCGTTTATCCTAAAATTTTGCGCTCGAGAATCTTTAATTAGTTCTTAACTCCCGCACCTCTACCCTGTGAAAGAATAATTAAGGATTATAAAAAGATCAAAGGACAGACATGCAATTCCATTCGATTTTTATCTCGTTGACGCTTTAACTAGATATTGGCAGGACTCGTAACGAAGGCGAATTTCGCACCCTACAAAATGATACATCGTAACAATCCGGTATTCGCATTCCCATGATCGCGTCAGGCTTGTATATGGCAGAAGAGGAATGGGACCCTGGAAACGCTTGGACGTTACTAGATAGCACGATACATTGAAAAGTGTATGTAATAGTGAGAGCATGCTTGCGGAAGGCAGGCTGAACCGTCCACATTCTACTGCCTTATGGCGTCCCTCACCCTTCGGGCCGGGAGGCAAAAGAGAGGCTCATTCCATAGGCGAGATTAAAGCAGCGGCAATTAGCGGTGGGGGGTGACGGGAGAGGTGGAAGGTAGGCTTGTGCGAGAGGGTGGAAGAGGAAGATGGGCGAGGGAGGATGCGAGAGAAAGTGCGGGAGGGTGAGGGCCGACGGTGCAAGCGACAGTTTCGCCGAGCTTTCTCTATCTGGTGGGGTTGTCCCGGATATGATTGGCTGTCAGCCAGAGGGGTTAATCCCCGAGCACGGCCACACCCTCGCGACATGTCTCAATCCACCCCCTCCTTGCCCCGAATTCGCCCGAGCTCCCTGTTCTCTCTGCTCTCTCTTTGCCCTTTATCTACCCTTGCCCGCACCAGCACGAGATCAGACCGAGGAGCCCCCGCCAACAGCATCCGCAGCATGGAATAGAACGTGCTCTGCGATCTTTAACGCACCGCCGCTCCCCGGAACGAGAAAAATTTTGCCTACACTCTCGGGTAATCTTGATTTGCTTAATTGGAGTTAATTGGATGAAATTATCCCGGGGAGACCCGGCTTCTCTTGCTCGGAGAGCATACTCTGATTTCTTGATAATTGATCAATGCATTTTTTACGCGATTATATATTTCATTCTGGTAATAAATCAGTCATGCAATTTCTCGTATATTTATGTAATTTGTCTTCCTTGATTGATTTAAAATTAATTTAATGCGAGAGACAATGCAAGAAATAGCAAGTGTCGTTGTAGATGTAAGGAAACAGTTGCTGTATGATTTGCAGCAAAAATTATTCATTCTGTCAACGAGGAGAGCAAATAGATCCATTCAAGTACAATTGTAGTACATTCAGGAGCCACTGGCTGTCCAGCGCTTACGATTAATTTTTTTCTTAAGTGTCATGGTGATGTCATGTGAGCAACGGCAATTACCGTTCATACAGGTGGACATTATTTCCTAGTACAATAGAGCAGCCGCTTCAGTGCGTCCTCTGCGTCAGTGGCCATTTGCTCGCGATCTACGGAGAACTAGTTTAAGCTTGTTTGTCGGATTCTCAGTCCTTTCAGAAAGTTCTGATCAATTTTTCGGATTTATAATTGACGAGTGAACGTTTATTGTTAATTGTTTGGTCGAATTGTTTAAACATGCCTTGGAGTTTTTGGAAAGAGGGAGCGGAACCTTCTACGCAGCTGATTCACGACACGCAACAAAATAGGAGCAACTGGATATCAGCCATTCCCAGATTCTTTCACCTGCAGAGTCGTCCAGAGTAAGTACATATTTTTGTTTGCGTTTTCATTAGATTTATGATTTGTTTGGACCAAAGGCGGCGACTGCAAAGAAGTACACGGGTTACGAAATGTTTCTACTTGTAAGAAGGATCGCATTATATTTCAATCTTGCGATTGCAAGCTTTAATAGGAATCCTAAAGTTATCCATGATTATCGCTTCTAGCACGCGAAGCAGGCCATCCAAGAACAAATTGTATGCCCGGCGCAAGAAAGAGGAAACTCCATTTAATAAGTACTCGTCTGAAGAGTCAAAGTTTTTTCATCTTGCCGCTCGCCCCGAAATGAATCATATTTCCTTCGCTCAAACAAAAAACTTTCGCCAATTCAAACGGGGATCACTTTTTTCCTTCGCTCGCGTATACTCTTTGTTTAGTCGGCGATTAAATAAGGATAAAAATACCGAAGTGCTGCATCAGGAGAGCCGGAAGTTGCGGTCTGATGCATATCGGGGAATCACGCGTATCTTTACGCGTCTATTTGTATACTACACTCTGATATGCGGTTCAATATAGATCTGAGTTTACACCTTTCTTTTCCTTAATCGTATGTATCAACAATGTAACATTTAATACTTTATATTTTCTTTTAAATCGACAATTCAGTCTACTAAAATGTTTCACTTCTCGACATATTGTCAAGAAATAGTCAAGTTGATGTTAGGCAATTTGTCTGAACCTGTTATAAGTTCACTTTTTGATTCTTGATTGTGTTAAGTCAATTTTCATTACAAATTCATGTCTTTTCGTCATTGTTCGCAATGTGAAAGTCGAGGTATTACAATGCCCTTGTGAATTGAATAAAAGAATGATACTCTGACAGTTTTTATATTCTTTGACACCAGTTAGTTTTTGTTACGCGTGATTCCTCCGTTGGAGATCCGAAACTCGGGGAATTTCAGGCCGATTAATCAAGGAAATCGCAGAATCTTGGGTGTTCGAGTACTCCCACTCCAAGCCACTTATAACCAGGCAGCACGCTTCCCGCCAGGCAAATGTTTGACTCGCCAGTTCTATTCAGTTGGCCTTTTTCCTGCGAGGAAAGCACATACGATTTCTGTGAAAGTGCCAAGATAATAAATGTGTATCATCGATTGTTTGAATCATTCTCTGCCATGTGACATTTCGTGAAGTTTGCAAAATTTTCAGTGTTTTCGTCAAAAAGTGAATTTGATACACAAAAGTCGCCGCACATATATCATTCTGTGTAGTAAAAATGTTGACAGCTTTAATGAAGTCTAAACGTCATCGAAAAAAGCCAAATTCAACAAATACAGAAACTGAAACTGGCAGTAAAACTATTATTTTTAAAACTGTTGAACCAAAACCAAAAGATTCTTATACAGTCACTAGGAGTGAAATAGAAAATCAAAATCTGTCCATATTAACCGACTTGGAACCAGACTTGTTCATGGAAAAAACTGTTTGTTTGAGTGCAAAACAAACAAGTAAAGCAAGAAACACAGACTCCTCTTCCTCGTGCAAATCGGACTCCAGCGATTCATATGTCATAGTGGCAGTTGAAGAGAGAACAGCGACAGTGACATGTAAATTGCCAACTACAAATCCCGGTGATAAAAACGAAAGTGCGATTGTTAAAAACAAGCCCGAAAAATATGGTGCTCCTTCGTGTAATTGTGCATGGTACTCGAAGATCAGGCGGCAAATTTTGAAAAGCATCAGAAATAAGGTGTACCCAGAAGTGAGACTCGGGTAAGTGAAACTTGATTAATTAATGAAAAATTAGAATTTAACTCAGTGAATGATTAAAATACGAATCAATCGTAATGTTAAATTTCGCGAACCATTGCGAGTAAAAATAATCATTCTATTGAGTTATTAAGTATGTTAAGTCAATTTGAGACGAACGTGCAAGTACATCATGCGCAAATTAGTAGGCATATAGTTGTAAACTTCGTCCTAGCTGCAGACCCTAGTCAAATAGCGACTGGTGATTATGGGAGTAATTTGACGGCCGGTATGAAACAATTACTAGTATTGGGTTTCAAAATTATTCACGCAGCTGCTCGCGCTGTCTAGCGATATTATCTTGTCAATGATTTCCCAGTGAACACATTCGTCTGAATACATGAATTTAGAAAGAGCGCGAGTGTCGAACACATAATACATTTCCTATTACTTTTTCACCATCATTTTTATTAACAAAATCTTTATTCTCTTAAACAATCAAAATTAATGGGCGGCAATTTTAAAATGTAGTAGAGTAATTAAATTTTAACAAATGTTATGCAGTAGCAGACACATCCCTTAGAATAGAATACCGTTTACACCAGGACGATAACGTTATCATCACAGGGATTGCTGCAAACGCAATCGCAGGGTATTTTTATCTGTTCTTGGAGACAGTAAAACGGATATTGCTTAAAGATAGTGCACTTCTCACGGTCTCGGACGCACTGTGCGTACGTGGAAATGCACGTGGCTGGGGAGTTTAAAGACCCCCAGTGTTCCAGGGGAAAAGCCGCGCTCTTTCTGCTAGGATTCCCGTGTACCCACGCATGTAGGAATGACTCATCCGGGCAAACCGTGTCTCCGAATGACGCTCACGTGGCCACCGTTAAATAATGGCTGTAACAAACCGGACGACCAACACGAACCACTTCTTTCTCCTTCCCTTTGCACGTTCTTCGCCATAGAGTCGTACAAGGTTTTTGGCATTTCTAAAACAATGTTCTTGAACCCTGAAGTCTTACTTCATGATGTTGTAAATCTGCCGGGTGATAAGCAAGTGGAACACTTGTGAAATTTCATGAGTAACTTGAAGCCAGTTATGATTTAATCTAGTTGTTACAAATTATCGTAGCTTTACTTTGTGTATAATTAATAAACAATCTTTGGCTCTTCGAAGAAACAATTAACAATTGATTGTGGAATATGCGGAACAGGAAAGTTGTAATCATTCTATTTACACTCCATGGTTTCCAACAGACGGGAGTGAAAGGTGCAGCAATCGGCATTCGTAATGACGCATTATTCAAAGGGCTTTGTGTAAATTCAATCCAGCCCTAAGTACATGATACGTGCGGCATGCGCGTGTGTGCGACAGGATCTTGCGCAGCACGTAAACCGTGGTAATGGACTTCCTGCGTGCATCGAACCTGAACGTAGGAGGGTCTAGTCTTCGTCATTTCATACACCACTCGTGCCCATTTCCCGTAAACACCTGTTTCCAGGCAGTACGAAAAAGATTCTTCTATCTATTTAGAGAATTGACAAGCCACTTACACGAAATTATCTATAGACGCCATATTAAACTTTCAACTATTAGTTCGATATTTTATTGTAACATCCTTTATATCATACATCACTATTTAATTCTATAAGGAGTAAAATGGGTTGTACAGACTCGAAGATTATAATTTTTATTTTATATACTTTTTATTAGTGTTTATTTCCACTAACCGTTTTATTATAATCGAGTCAGGTTTGATATCCAATCAAGATAGTTGGACACATTCACATAAACTCCTGGAAATTCGGCGCACCGTCTACCGAAGGATACAATGCCGAAAATTGTGTTACCGTCTGCTAACGGACCACCCGAATCCCCGTAACAGGAATCCCTGCCAAAACTTCCGTAACACAGATGATTCTCTTTGTTGACGACCACTTCGTACTCCTGGGTGGCATTGATACAAGATTCAAACGGTACGCGTCGCACGTAGACCCCCATGAGAACATCACTGATTTTTTCCTGCGATGACATGAGAAATTACTTTTACAATTAATAATAAATATCGATCAATAATTGGAAACTCACATCACTTCCTAGGGCTGTCAAACCCCACCCACTTGCAATCAAATGACGCGGAGGGTTCTCATCTTTCTTTGGCAAACGTGCGGCGCGCACTCTCCTTGAAAATCGAAAGCGAGGCCTCACTTTGAACAGCGCAAGATCGTGGATGAACATTCTTGTGAATGGATGAGAATATGTTGTTGTGTTGTACATGCAGATTCTTTTCAGTGTGTGAATGGATCCGTTTCTAAAAGGGTCGCTCGAACCAGCGCGAACGTAGAAGTCCCTTGGGTTTAATGATGTACTACAAAATACAGAAAATATTTTAAAAAGTAAATTCTTAAGTTCAGAAAGTAGAAATAGTTTATTTACTGTACTCACAAGCAATGGAGAGCCGTGATTGCCCATGATCGTGATAGAATAGTTGCTCCGCATGAAAATCCGTTTGGCGAATGCAGAGAAAGCTTCAATTTAATAAATAATACGATAAAGTGGAAATGAGTCAATAATAATAATTGGACAAGAATAAAAGTATGGAATACTTGCCATAAAAGGACGTTGTCTAATACTAACTGGCTGCCCACCAATAATTTTCTGACTTAGTGTGGGTGTACCTGCTGTATTACCTGCAAGTAGGCCTAAAATAGCGTATGAGAATCGCAATTTCACTAGCTTCAGAATATGTTTAATATTATTAATTTTAAATGCAGAATACTGTACCTACGAGGCAGATGAATCCCAGTACTCTGAGCATGCTGGATACAACTACACTAGTACAGCGAGTAAATCCGAAAAACTCTGGTACCCCTTCGTATTCTTTATCTCACCGAACAATAAATCTCGTCAAGTCTATATATCATACAATTTTACGAAACAAGGTCTGTTTATTCTTATCTTCTGACACGAAAGACGCTGTAAATTTGTATTATCTGAACGATACGGGATTGTAAATTTAGGAATGGAGATGTAAATTTGATACCAGTGCTAAGCCTAGTAAAAGATAGGAATATATGCATTACTGTAGTAATTAGTAGATTTTGTGAAAGGAGAGAGAACACCAGGTAATTATCATTACATAAGTGGATGTTTATTGTCCAGTTCATTTTCACAAACGAATGCATAGATATACCCTTTATAAGCATTATTACATTTTTACTATACTATATTGTTCCCTTAAACTAAAGTTATTTTTCATCTGTAATATTCCTATTTATTATTACTGGAATAGTTTCTGCAATATCCTCTTGACTAAATTCCAGAGACGGTATTAATTCTTTATAAAATTGCCAATCAGCACTTTCGAAATAAGTGATAGACGTATTTCGATCTAATTCTATCTCAAACGGTGGATGATCTAGAATAATAGGATTAACATTCGGATTTCTTTTTTGCCTGGTCCGCCAACTGTTGTACATTTCCTCCGAATTCGCCTGATTTTGTTGATCATTCCCAACGCAGAATAACGTCGAAATGAAACCAATCGTTTCCATGAACATCGCTACTAATAATAAATTGTTTGCAAGACGAGCTAGAGTACTTCGGTCAGTTGGACTTCGATATTTGGTGACGTGCTGCATCGATCTTATTAGATCCTTCATCGATCTATCAACAAGTTTGGTCACTGCTGTAATAAAGATATAAAAATCGTCGAGATATTATATTTTTTTCAAAAGCTAAATACTATCATTTATTAACACACCAACCAGCTTTTGAACGAGAGATCGGTTGTTCTGTATTTTCTTCGTCTGAAAGATCGAATGATTGATCAAGTACGTCAGAATTTTCATCTGACCAAGAATTTTCGGCCGGCGGTGGAATTGTAGGTGTAGGTGGAGTTGTAGTCGAAGTTATTGCTGCGGAAGTAGAATCATCATCTTTTCCAAAGAGTAGTTGTAAGACTGTTACCATCCAATTAGCCAAGCATGTTAAAATCCCAATTTGACCAAACCATCTTTCGCTCGACCTTGTTCTCATTTCTTTTACGAGAAGCTTTTCGAAATTGTAGGCCGACGTGTGAACTTTTCCAATCGCGTTAATAGTTCTCGAAAGTAAACCTTGTTTGTATACTTGCAAAGCTTTCGATACTTTATTAAATCTATTCAGTAGAAGCAGTGTGTAAGAAATAATTAATAAATATACAAAAAGTAGTATTCTAGATAAGCTTTTCAAAAAGCACAAACCTTCCACGAATTTTCGCATCTGTTCCTGCAGATTTCGAGAGTCTTTTTAACTTTTGTTGTCCTTCTTCGTAAACAGCCAAATATTGCCACAATTCCGTGGTAAACTTTTCACCCAATTCACTTCGCGAGAGTACATCGCCAAGTTCACTTGCAGCGCGATGCAACGAAGATGATTTCGGTACTTTTTGATTCAGCATTCTCTCGTAAATATATCTCACACGATGTTTTATATTAACCGGCATTTTTCTTCCCGATTTGCAAGTCATATATATTTCTCCTTCCTTTTCTACTTTGACTTTGCAGTCGTCCAAATGCGTAATCGATCTGAGCCACTGTCTGTCGAAGGTCCTCGTACTAATTGGCGACTTTATTGGACGGAATTCGTAACTAGCCAGACATTCACTAAGCCCTTTTAATTGATCAATGCACTCGGAATATTCTCCGCCGCTGCTTATTGCCAACGCACAGATGACCATGTGTGCGTGAATGAATCGATGACTAGTTGATCTACTCGACAAATTTTTGTCGAGTCGGTTTCTTAAAGTTCTCGTAAAATATCCTGGGGATCCTTTTAAAAGGTCCATTAGAACTTTAATAAGATTGAAGCCTTTTCCAGCTTTGTCCGCTATTTCCTTCAGACATTTAGTTACTTTATCACTAAATTGGGAGAAGTCATCGATTGCTCCTAAGAATTGAACACTGTTGTTTCGTAGAGTTAAAGACTGTTAGGAAAGGCAATATATTTTACAAAGGTAAATTATTTTAAATTCGAGAACAAGTTCTGTCATTAAAGATTGCCCACCTCGCCTTCTGATAAGATTACATCGTGTTCATAAAAATAGTTTTTGGTCGATACTGACAAATGATCAGCCATTATTCCAAGATCAGTGAGTACCAGAGAGCCTTGGAGTAACATTTCCGAAAACCAATCGTCCGTGGCGTTCGAATGAAATTGTTCGGGCACCCGCGCTGCTCTATGGAGCCCGCAAGCTTCCGCGAATTCCAACAGCTTCTTCCTGATCGACCAACTAATTTGGCTAATTGTTCGTTGCAAAGCTGTATCATTAACTGAGCTTGATCTCAACGCAACAGGTTGTCTAACAGGCGCAGCTATTCGCCCCAGCAATAGTTTAATTGTTCTTTCTAACTGCACCACTTGTTTAGGGTTTACCAGAGTGAAGCCCAAATTTCTATTCGTCAAAGTTTCAGGATGGATAATGTCATTTGTTCTGTCGCACGCAGCCAATCGTGTGACTGCTATGAATAAATATGTATTGTCTTTTATTATATTTTGTTTTTTAGTAGCAAAGTTATTCAAATTGTACTTACCTAGGAGAGATAATATTAGGAGACCTCTGGACAACATGGTGCTGCGAATGAAAATTCATGTTTCAGCAGCCTGCGGCCTATTTAACTGTTTCTTAGAGCTATAGAAAACTATTCACACACGTACTAAATAATCTGTATCACAGAAAAACTACAAGAGTATTGCGTCCGTTTGTCACTAATAAGTTATGGTTGGATACTTTATGAGAAACTTATCGCTGAGTATCGCAAAGCAGGTGCTATTTTGAGGTATTCATTTTAACATGTTACTATTAAATTAGGACTTTGATCACAAGTACAAGAGTCACAAACATAAATCAATCTTACTAAAATGACATCACATATTTAATATTTTGAACACCACTCGATAGGAATAATCGACTCCGAATCATTACAAAACAATTTTGTAATGGCGCTGAGACATTTTCATAGTTGGATGATTATTTAACCATAGCATCAGGAAACAAAGAATGATCTCACTATGATGACAGAAGAATATATCAAGCGAATCTTGAGTCACCTATTATGCATAACATTCCCTCAGAAGACTTCCCCCACCATGGTTTGTTTCCTTTTGAATCTAGTCCAAATTTAATCATCTTATCGGAAAATTAGATTAGGCACAAAAGTGTTTACTGATATAGAGAAAAGCTATTTTTCATGATAGTAGTATCAGTGAAAGGTAAGCAAAGCATCAGTAGTTTAAGCCGCATGTGCTGCTGCCATCTCTCGTCGTATTTCGCTTGAAAACTCCAAGTGTCTGACTGCAACGACAGTATCTCCTTACTGGCGCTGACTTACCGGCGTGCATGTCACGCGAACAATCTTTAACGCAAAAGATAAACTTTATTCTTAGTCGGAAAAGTACGTGAAAGTGTTAGTGAAGCTCACACATCTTTGGGCTTCAATTATCAAGTTTTCACGAGTGAAAAATTGTGCCTGAATATCAACAATTGGTGCCAACCGTAACACTAACGGTACCAGAAAGGGAGTTGCCTGGAGGAGAATGCAGTAAATTGTCTCGCATCACCGGTACTATTTTAGACAACACAAAAATGGATGAGGAGGCGATGTGGAAGGGCTTTTACCAAAAGATAGTGGCGGAGAAAGAAGCAAAGGAAAAAGAAGAACAAGAGGAAAAGACAGAACATGAAACGAGGTATACAATGCGGTACTTGGATCAATATCCTTGGAACAAATATTATAACACATTAAAAGACATGCAAAAAGTCATAGAAGAATTCTTACTAATCCTCATAGTACGCATTAAAATACATGACGAGTGAACATTACTTCTAAAAAGACTAAAAACTCATTCAAACACTATTTGGGAATATGAGCAATACGAATGTAGTATCGGAACATTGTTTGCTGCATTGAGAGTTATTGTGATGCACTGCCTACTCTGATTGGCAGAAGTCTTTTTAACCGCGTTGCATTTTAGCATCAACGCTGCTAGTCGTTAACAGCAAGACTATAACAACAAAAGAGACTATTAAGACCAGATGCCAGGGGTGCACTAGCATTCGTCGGCTCTATCTGTCTATTCCGGTCTATTAATAAGGCCAGACTAATACGAGTTCACAGAGAGCATGTCTAGAGGAGAATGTCGTGTTCGGAGTATTTCTGTGCTTTGGATGGGTACAGTCTTCTCCATCTGTGCGGTGCTGTCAAACAGCTTCTTGGGAGCCATGCTTCAAGGTCATAGCGATCCATGAGTCATGTTACAGTATTACGTAAAGCACTAATTAGAAATTGATCGATATCCGTGCGACTTTGTCCGAGTCGTTCCAGGAAAATTGTTTATCGTCTAATGATCGATAACGATCGACTCGATACTAAAGAAATAAATATCAGGGAGTGTGGAAAAAGTCAAACAGGATAGGAACATTTCTACGTTTGAATTAGACAGAAATTAAATAATTATATAGTTAAAAATAATATGTAAATTAAAAATAGAACAAAGTTGTATTTATGTCGCAAGCGTGCACGCGTACAAAAACATCATTCGTACACGTGACGCATAAAAAAGAGATTCCATTGTTAACTAGAGATGCGTTCACGGAAGTCTGCAGACAATGATGATTCTGGATTCCTCGTGCCACCTTAAACGGACACGAGGGAAAGGGAACGTGCACGCAATGACAATTACTTCGCTTCTAATTCCATACTTCGCACGTAATACTCTCCCCAGAAGGAAGAGGAGTATTATGATTCTCGGGAACACAAGATACAAACTATGTTGCTTTACTACTCATTCCTTGCAAAAACCGGTTTGACTTTATGGATGTGCCCCCAAAAATACAGATGCGAGCAGCATTCTAATGAATGTCGATTGATACACTCAGCCGATTCGCTAAATAGCAATCAGTGTTTTAGAGTGTTTAATGTTACATGTAGTTAAAATTTGATAATTTCATAATAAGCAGAATATGAAATCTATGTGTTATTAATCTAAATCAGTTGAGGTATAAGTTATCTAAGTTAATATGTACAAAATTGGTGTAATGTTTATATGTATAGTCATTCGAGACAATTTGGCGCCTACAGTGAAATTATCGCAGGGATTACCGGGAGCGTCAGAGTGATGCAGTTAAGGGGAATTTCTCGTTTCCCGGTGAACCAGAATACGACTAATGAGGAAAGAGAATGCTTAGGTCATCACAGTTTGAGTGAATGTGCCGCCAGAACTTGATCCAGTTATCAGTGCGAAATTGCAATCTGCCTTTTTATCTTCCTTCGAAACAAATTTACATAATTCCTGAATCGAATGCTTGTTTTCAACGCGGCATATAATTAATACGATGTGTGCTCGTTATTTACCTATTTATTGCTATCATTGTTCCTGCATCTGATAAATCTCTGGATAACTTGAGATAGTGAAGCATGAAAAGCAACAAGACGGAAACAGGCCAGACCTCGTTTCGAAATCGTTTCCTACTCAAGGTTATCTGTGATTTACATCACATAAGACCTGCTTGCTATGAGAAACAGAACCCAATGCTTTCTGATAACATGACTATAAAACAATTTTATCCTTTTAATTGTTCAAATAATCTCACAAAATAGTGGTACATAATTAAATTTTTTTATTAAAAAAAACACAAGGCATTTGACCTTCAATTAAATAAACAACAACAAGTATTTTGCGAGCCACTTTCGACTATAAATCGAATTAACCGCTTATCTTGAAGCGTTCCAAACGCCATCAAGTTCACTTTTTACGAACTGTTTTCACGAGACTACACAGACAAGAGTCGTACGCCAGCTGAAAAGAAAGCAAGTAGATAAACACGTGCGAAGAGTTCGTCCGAGTGGAACGCTACTGAGTTAAGAATAAAAGAGGTCAGGTAGCAGAAGGTGCGCAGTCTGTTAATGCAAAACGATGTGAAACATGACGTAACAGACTTTTTTGGGAGACTCGAAACACAGACAGAATTCCTCCTGCATTTACGTTCGTAACAGAGAGTTAAGTGGCACTGTCATCATTATTGTAATACAAATGACTACAATCCAATGGCGCTATAATACAGTTTAGTCAGCCTATAACTTTGTCAGCCACTCGTTAGTTTACTTGCCATGTATAGTAGCAGAGTTTATTGTACTTTTTTAATAGTAATTAATGAATTATCAAGCAACATTCGAATATAATGATTGCTAATTAAAGTCCCTACTACGATCGCGAACCATGTCAGCAAGGGGAATATCGCTGAGAAGCACATAAAATTATTTCTGCCTCGATGAGACACTTAATATCTGTCGAAAGGAACTGCTCTCTCGGAAAAACAATGCCAATCGGGCGCGGAAAGCACATCAGTCAAACAGAGTTTAATAGTTCGCATGAAGCGATATGAGTCACGTACGCACAAGCATACATGCACATATGTGGCCGCACAATTCTGCCGCGGGATTTCGCGGCAATCGCTAATTACACCAGTCATTAGTGCAAATTAGCAGTGATAAAGGGAGAAAACACTATTGTAAATTTTCCTCCCTGGTAGACTAGGGAAAAGCTGACTAAACCTTGCTCGGGAATTACGTAGTTCTTATCAGTCAATAATGATACGTTCCCCTATACATTCTTTTATTATTACATATGCTACATATTTAGATTTATGGGGAAAATGATTTCTAACAGGATGTCAGTATTGAATGCGATTAGTCTTGTTAGACAACCTACGCTTATTTGCTGTTCGGGTTTTCCACTAGTTGGGCGGACGCACGGCCGACAAACAGTCGGCTGTGCTAATATATCGCACACATCTCTCTGCCTCCTACTTTATCCGTCATATCCTTGCGATACCTGCCTCAAGGTGTTCAGTTCTCGAACCGACCAGCTGTACACCGCACGTTTTTGCCGGTGAGAGAACTAACCGCGTGCAAGTTCCACGCGACGAGTTACTATTTTAATTATAAGTATTAAAACACACCCAAGGATAAATATAAATGACGAACTTAAAAACATAAGACCTTGTAGTGAGTTATTGATGAAAATCAAAAATTCGTAGGATTTTTTTGAAATTTGATTACTTTGTATTTAGTGAAATCATTTCAAAGTATAATCAATTAGTAGAATGAAACTTCGAGCGTTATAATGTTCGATCCATTAACGATCGTGCCAAGTGTACAGGCGTGTTAAACTACAGTGTTGTGTCTGGTTGAAAGGACAAGCAAGGGGAAAATGGCGCACTTCAAGAACCTGGACGAAAAGCATCCTTATTATGCGATCGCAGCTGCTCGCATGTGGCAGAAGCCGGAAACGAAACCGGTGACGACCGCGCGAATTTATTGGAAATACTTGGCGTTCAACTTCGTTAACAACAGGTGAACTTTCTAATGCGCACGGAAATTGCACGAGTTAATTCTGCTTTCACTAGAAGCTTTGCTGGCTTTTGTTGCAATTATCACAGCGACTGTTTTATAGTCATTTCGCAATGAGGCGAGCACGTGAGTCAATCGAAGGAAATGATAATTTTTATTGCCGAGTGTCAGGCTGAGTCGCATTAGTATCATGCACTCCTTGTATTTTGACCCTTTAAAATGACCCCCCTTCACGATGATTACTCGGGTGATGTTTATGGCCAATTGATCTTCCTACAATTTCGGAAATGACTTACATTCGTCCAAATTTATCTCGCCTGTACAGCTTATTACAGTGCTTCTTCTTGTATCACAAGGCCTCTTACAGCATATTACCATGTTTCTTCTTGCATTACAAAGGTCTCGTGTGATTGACCGAGGGTGACACATGATTTGATCCTCTTCCCAGAAGTTACATAGACACGATGCCATTAATGAGAGTGATTGCTAGTTTAGATGCAACTGCGTTTGCTTGGCAATCCTAGTAGATTAATCTGGCATTGAAGACCAGATGAAATATTGCTCCAATTTGTAGTGTTCTATTCGCAAATGAAATGTGACTCCGAAATGATTGAATACGCAATCCTAAATATTGTCACTAACCCTTTGCACCCTAGCGACAGTGCTTTCAAGAACTAAAAATAATTTACCGTCGGATCAATTCGCTTTAATTGCCAAGGTATCCGGTTTCTCATGATTGTTCATCTACCACAATTGAGCTTCGAATGATTGCCATTCTTAACAAAAGAGAGGTCGGAAAATTCCCGTGATAAAAATATAACTACGAGTAATCTTCCCGTGAAGTAAAACCCATCAGGATTTGCATCACTTACTGCACTTTGCGCGCTCCTGTTCTCCAGGAGTCATCTGGTTCGCGGCTTATCGTTCTGCAGTCTGGCATGAAGTAAGCGGCCGAAAAAGTTGCGCGAGATTTTCCCGACTCCTTTCCCCGTCGAGGGGGCAAAAAACAGAAAAATCTTATGTTAACTCGCAGCACGCGCAAGTACATATTCTGAAAGACAGGGGGTGCGGTTATCGAGTTGCTGTAAACTTTTATTGCCTAGATTAGCCGGGCAATAATAAAAGGTGAGGGCGCAAAAACAAGGCCGGAATGAAATGCTCGATGTAAATTGATTTTTTTACATGAAATATACATGTATGTACACACGTGTTGGTTGGGCTAATCAATTAAGGAAGATACGCATTCCAGCGGGGTTGAGAGTGGTATCGGCATGATAGCGCCTCAATGCGCTCCTGTTCGATACAGTCATTCCGATCGTTCCTGTTACAGCGTTATCGGGCCCACATTATGTTCATATCTGTTTATAAACTTTGCTTGCGCGCAGACTGTCTGGCTGTGCCGGCTCATGGACACGTTCTACTGATTTTTGTTTCTCAGTTTCTCGAGGAATTCCACCGCCAACTGGACGACCTTAACTTTGATATTTTACAGCTTCATTTATTAGTCAAACTAATTATTTAAAATGTAATTTCATTTTTAGAAAGTCTTAGGGCAGATTAAGACACTTTAATTGGTACTAGCAGTCAGTAGAGAAGTAATGGAACTTTTGTTAATTACAGAATACAAGAGGGTGATGGAGGCTTCTTCGAGAATCTCGGCACCCTGTTGGCGGAGAAAGTACGTGCCCAGGAAGAAGCAGAAGGACCCTTGCCCAAAAAGAAGGCGGAGGAAGTGGAGGAGGACAATTTGAGCGAGGAAGGAAGCATTGAGGAACCCACAGATGCGCTACTCGAGACTGACAGTGACAGGGATGAGAACGAGCACGCGAGGAATTTTCTGGTGGAGTCTATGGGCTGGAATGTGAGTAATAAAAAGAACAGTACTTGCTAACTCCATGGAAAAAGAACGAAGGATCATTACATTCAGACTTAAAATAAAGGAACGGTGCATCTCAACGGTACAGTTCTTCTAAAAAAATACTTTAAAAGTTCTTCGAAACTTTCTTATTGTCGAAGTTGTACGATAATTTCTCAAAAAACTATAAATAGACATTCGAAATTCCTGTGTCTTCAACGCACCACTTATATAAACACTTACATAAACAAAGCGAGTCAGTACTTAAAAATACCTGATAATAAAGCTGCCTTTTTATAAAGACGTGTGTGAACAAGCAAGAAAGAAAATTCACTCGGTTTGTTTTGTGTAAATGTATCCCATGACGCACGTCTTGCTTCTCGTCGTCTTGTTAACCCAAGAATTCAAGGAAAGTTACGCTATTTGTATAGAACGACCTCAAAACCTGTCGATTTTTTACAACTTGAAACATATGCGATCAATTTGACAGTAGTTGCCAAAGAAGTTTCAAGCACACGGCACTTAAGAGTACGAAGTTTATGCGAACATCACATTCCGGAGATTCTACGTCAGTGTGGAGATAAGGGGTAGTCTGTTCAGTGTAACGTCCATCACAGTCAGAGTGTTAAAAGCCCTTTTACACAATCTGTTGCTTCGAACCGGTGATAATGCGAAACAGATTCCTAATGATGTCTATCACACAGACCGATGCTATTTCATCGTCATTGAAATCGCTTATCTCGTCGGAATCGTGCGAATTCCACTGAAAGATCGTCTACTGCTTCAACGAATATAATTTCCATAAAAAAATATGTTCTCTAACCAAGTTTCAAACATTCAGTTAAATGTTGTTTTACAAACTGAATAGACTCCAATTTTATTGTAATGTCTAAGAATAGAACTGGTTGCAGACACCGATTGAAATTCCAGAGGAAACAATGAAATAATTTTGACAAACGAGGGTCTCAATAGTAGTAGCACACGCCTTGAAGCTGCAATTGCACATTTCCGACTGAAATTGAAGTTCATTGCATAGATAAGGGTCAGTCCGGAGCTCGCTGACAGAATAGTGAAGTGAACATTAGCAATAAACTTCAACCTTGATTCCTCGGCTTGGATGATCAAACGCAACATATACACATGCATATATGGCGAACCCGTGCCTCGCATTTCATCCGCTGCCAAATCATCTGCACGATTAATAGCGTACATGTGGCAGGCATATCTACTTGCTACTTGAAATGGCAGTGAAAGATGCTGTTGTGAAACGTGTATAAATGGATCTTCTGTCTTTTAAGCTTTTCACACACCATTTTTATTCACACGTAAATTGTTTCCGAGTATTACAAAATGAAATAAATAATTTTTCTGAAGATTTGAAAATGAGATAAATGTATATTATATATTATATACGTATATACATATGTGTTTTGAACGTACTCTACATTGGGTGAATCATTCAAGCCCAAACTCATCAAGATCGATCCGAGGAAGCATTGTGCACCCTCACCCGAAGTATGCATCGTTTATATCGATTTCGGCGAGGTTCCCAGCCAGCTTCGAAGGGTGAGACCAGTTGGACGCCACCAATCGGTCGCATCGCACGAAATGCGACAATGACGACCTTCGAATACGAAAGTATTATTTTTAACTTGGAAAACATTATTTATATCCGCCTGTCGCTGGGTGCCTTTACATCGGAGTCTCAGCTCCTTGAATGATGTGTCTGGGAAAGGGGTGTGTATCAACTGCGTGTCAGCTCGCTCAAGACTATGTGAGTGCTCAAAATGATCATTTACACGAACGTACATTATCGCAGTGGTAAACAAACTATTCTGCTGTTTTTGAATGTGCAATTATTGTTCAGGCTTCTAGAAAACTTTATTGTTAATATTCGTTTACTTCCCGATATTGTAATACTCCATTAAATGACGATATTAATAGTCAATTGCATTAAAAATTACCACTTTCTACGCATTACTTTTCGCACAGTGGGTTGGTCAGTGCTACGAGCGATATAAAGCTCATAATCCATCACTCACTCTTTGTGGAGAAAGGCTATCGACAAATTCCGAAGAATCGCTTGAACTTTTGAAAAAAAGGCACCAAAAGACAGAGAAAGACTGAGAGAGACGGAAGCGGACTATCGGTTCGCTGCGATTCCGTCGTATTTCACACTTGCGTTTCAAAACAATTAAGAAATTCAATTGACGAAATACAGAGGGGCGCAAGCTCCTCGGTGTGAGATATGGAAAATTGCACGACTGCATAAATAACCGGACAATCTAATTGAATGTGTCGTTTCGGCGAATGTGAAGTAAAATAAATAAGACGTGGTTGCTCATGTTATCACGGGTAAACAGTGGAAGCACGAGGCAATGGCCGGCCATTTTTATGTAATTCGACAAAGGCCTCCGTGTGTCAAAGTCCTCCACAATAACATAAACAATTAACAGCTCTCCGCCAGACCCCAGATAAAAATTAGCGAAATTCCTATGGAGTCCCTTGATCACTAAAGAGCTATTAAAACAATTAACATGAAGTTACTGCTTGCTAAAACATTTTCCTTCAATTCGTTATTCTTTACGCTTTGTGAATTCGATGCACTTGAACCTAGTTCCCATAAAACATGAGTCTCAGACTTCATTACATTTCCTGTCGAGTGGAAAACGAAACTACGGATTATACACCCTTCGCTAGTGAGGCAACAGCTACTTCCATCGTCGATTACGTAACAAGCTAATTGCTTCGTTCGTTCCAATTCGCACGAGTGATAGTACTGATGGTCATAGGACATGCAGGAACAATGCAATTCAAAAATCCGGGGCGGCAATTATGTTACTGACACTCGAAAACATGATCTAAAGTTGAAGAGAGGATGGGGAGGTGTGTTATCCTCGGAGTCGAATGGAACAGTTAAGCTCAATCTGAGCGATCTGCTCGTGTGCCAGGCAAATATACAGGTTCATTCAAAATTGTCGCCATTCAATATTGTAATACTAAAATTCCTATGATTTTTAAAATATTTTATGTTAGTTATCACATTTGCTGTTTTATTTATTTGGAATCACTTCGATCTTATGATGGTTATTGACGATAGTACTTGAATCATTCGATTAAATTTAACCTAAGATTATTTCTGGGTGAGCCTGTATACGTACAGATGTGTATGCCAGTCGTCGACGATGTTACACCACCACCAGGGCGAAATCGTCGACGTACAACGACTCTGATCCAACGTTCGGTCCATCTATTCCTGGCAGTGTTCGCCTCGCCTCTGTCAGGTTCCTGTCGACTCCTCGTGTCCGGAGTGTCCTGCCGGACGTTTCTCGATTAGCGCTCGAATCCCGATCGATTCGAGGAAGTCATTGTGTCTGGACCAGCCTTGCTCTTGTAATTTTCAACGCGAAAGTCGACCGCAAATCCACTTGGTTCGATAGAACTCGAATGAATTCGCGGAGAACCGCCGAGAGATTGATTGCTTCCGGTAAATTGTGGGAAAAGTGGGATAAAGGTGCAGCGGTCACGTGGACCGTCGGCGATCTCTCGCGATCGTCTTAGTGGAATGAAATAGTGGTGGTTATTGTGATCATTGATGATGGTTCTTGACGGCATAACAAGTAGTTCCGGAAATGTTGTGGTTCTAATATTTATTTTTAAGATAGCAAATTCGAAATTCTCTTTCGAGTTACTCATACCAAATTTGAGTTAACAGATCCTTATTTAAAACCATGAATTTTAATGAATCTAAAGTGTAAAGCATGTACAACAAATACTAAAGAATTAGAACTGATGTCTAATCGCGTTGAATTCATTCACGATCGAGTTCAACTTTTTGAACAATTTGGCAGTCTGGTTGTTGACGCGACCCAAATACGAATGCAAAACGTGTACCAACCGCTCCGCAACTTTCCCAAGCGGCTGAAAATTGGCGACGCGCTGAAAATGTGTCAGATTTCTTGCATGAATCAGCGGGAGTACCGGTAAAGCGCAAGTTTCATCCGCAAGTGATTCCGACCGTAAAAATAATCCAGTCGTACTAAGAAAACCGGGTTAGGCAATCGTGTTCGCCGGCTCTTACTCAAAAACTGGCAAGTTGTCAGAGGTTCGACGGAAAAATCAGGCATACTTGAAGCACTCAGCAGGGCGCCAGTAAACCTTTGATCTTTCTACTCGCATCCCATAATAAACAAACTCCCAAAATTAAACTTTGAAGAAGAAACATAATTATTAAACCTATTCAATTATCTCTACAACAATAAAAAAATACTCGGATGTCACAGAAGCTTGTGCGTAACAATGTTAATTATACAATTGCGCGTCCGAGGAAGTGGCACATGTGCTTCGCTTAAACGACTCGAATTCCCGTGAATCTAAAGCGAGAATCCGGTGACAAAGTGGGCGTAAAGTTAGATACGGAGTAACTTGCATAATATAACGAAAATTAGGTTGTGGGTATGAAGGCAGACGACATACTTCTCTGTTTAATATTTCCATACGCATGCTTTAAAGTAAAATGACTCCTGCGACAAACTTACGCCGGTGACAGTTAAGGTTGTTAAATTAACATTAACGACAGTATTATTGGAGATAATGGTTTCGGCGTCGCAAGGTAGATTCATGTAATTTATAGGACTTACTCAATATATCTGTGGACACATGTAATTCAGATACCGGGTGTCTCCGGACGCCTTGGCGGACAACTGGCTAATTGCCGGTGTATCAATTTTCATTGAGCACAATTGCCGCGAACGCACCGAACGCATTGTGGTTGCACTTGTCCCGTGGGTCAGTTAAACAGGATACGGTACAGTTTCCCATTGTGTCGATTCATTAAGCGCCATTTCTGCGTCTTCGGTTCCACCCGCACACCGAATCTATACGATTAGATCTTATTAGTTTTTATAAGCAAATAATTCAATGAAAGAAAATTTTGAAAGCCGTCATTAGCTGCAAATCTACGAACAGTGTTCCTTAAGACCTTTAAGTTTTAAAAAATCAGTCATTTCAAATTCAAATTACAGTTCGTGCATGCCGGAAACTGCAATTGCACTGCGTGTTTGTCCATATGTTTCCATGTTAATTTAACAGTGTTAAAGGTTGCGTTCCCATTTCCATTCTCCCTATTGACCCACTGATCTTCATGTCTTATCAGTAAACAGTGCGTATGAGAGTTATCATCTACAACTGCATTGCTATATCAGAGTGCGGAAGTCGCACCACTTGGAAGATGACCCAACGTTCTTCGTTCTAAATATCAATAAAGATCTGCATTAAGACCTTCTGGTTGATCACAGCATCAGTACGAAAGAAAACTAACCGAGAGAACTGACTAAGAATGGACTATTTCTATCGCACGTTACCGCATTCCCACCGCTCTCCTCTTCTTCTATTTCGACCACTTGGTAGCCTCTAAAAAAAGAGTCGCAGAAATTGATCTAGCGGAGCGAAAAAAAGCCGGCAAACTCTCGTTGATTATATAACACTCCTATCTATTTTCCGAGCCACTTGACGATTTGTCTATTTACCCAACACCATCCAGTTTACACTAGCTTTCATTTTGATACATGTGAATCAAGTGCGAAATGTAATGTTTGAAAAACTCGAGTAACTTCGGCAAGACGATTTAATCTAATGTCTGCCGCGCACTGCTATAATTAGCGATCGCCAGTTGGTCTCGCCTGTATAATTGTAAAAGTAAATATTTCGTCGCGAGCCAATAAATTGGAGAATTAATTTCTTCACGCGTTTGAGTGAATCTCGTCCGAAGCTTGCCCGAGAGTTCATTACCGATACCAGGGAATCACTGTCCGCCGAGACGCGGTCTACCACAGCGTCTCTATCGAGCGTCCGAAAGAATGTCACACTTAATTAGCAGGGAAGATCGGCTAATTACAAGTTCGCAATAAGAAAGAGCGCGAAACGCTATCGAGGCGAGTCCAAGTGGTCGACGTCGGTGGCACTCTGCTCGTTGGCCGATCAGATGCGCCCCGATTATGCATACACTGAGAGCGAGTAAATATGCGCTTGAGGATACGTCGCATCGCCGATAAACGGGGTCGTGGCCGCAAAGCGGAGTTCATCTCTCAGTGACAAAGCGCTCGCTCACTCGCTCCCCCGGCGTTTTCGTGCTTTTTCGACCAGCGCATCTCCTTTATCTGAGTAGTGTCCGATAAGCGGGAGTCGCTTGCACCCGACTACTGACGTTCCCCTGACTGCTATGACGAGCAGTCATTCGTCTCCGGACACCCAAGCCGTGAATGCCACTCGGTAGGCAGATTCTATCGGGATAAAGCTCGCGCGGAGAATTGGAAAAAGCAAGAGCGCAATGAGTGTCAACTGGCGAGTCGAAACTCAAGGGAGCCTTTGTCCGCGCGTGAAAACGAAAAGCACCCTATGGGGATCCGGCTTCATCAAGTCAAAGTTAAGCTTGACAATCAGTCGCTAGTGCCGGAGAGTCGATATTTGTACGAGGGGAGAACGAGCGAACGTCAGTAGATCGTGGAAGCCTCGTTGGCTAGGCTGTCTAGAAGTGTTCGGGTCATTGCCGCGCCGTTCCACATATCGTCGTCTCCAAAATTACCAGTCATTATTCCCCCGAAATCAGTGCCAAGTGCAGAGGACCACCACATTTCGGTAGGTGGTGCATTTCGTAGATCTTTCTGGCCCCTGACACTTGGACCCCGAGACATTTCTGTGAATCGTGAGGGTACGTCAGTATGATACGATTAGACTGTGAAAAGAACTGGCTATTGTTTCTTCGGAATACTTCCATTTAATTGAGTGATCGCGGCAACTACTTGAGAACAATGGTGATGGTGTAAAAACCCGGGAAATTATGGTGAGCACTAACTCGCCCTTAGGGGCGGCCAACAACCGGCCCAGAAACACCTTTCGCGGAGTGCCCAAAGCTGAAATCGAACGCAGAACAAATGCCCTGCTTCAAGCAATGACGGTGAGTTCATGTTGCCTTGGAGTCTCAAAATAAATCGAAGACCATCGTGAACAATGCAACATACAATAAAATCCTATGGGAGAGAATAATAGCAAATATTTACATTATTAATTATTATCAATGTTCAAGAAAACTTTGTATTCAATATATTTATTTATTTACAAAGTCCTGTAAATTATTGTGCAACCTGTAAGGAATGAGATAAAGAGAATTAAGATCATCGATGTACGCTTGAGGCGAAGACAATCTACATGTGATTTGAGACGCAGAACACTGTCTTGATACAAGTTCGCGCTCTCAATAGTCTATTATTGTCTTAAAACACGTGGCCGTGTCCTGACCCGAGAACTTTGAACCGCGAGTTCCGGACGTTGCTTCGGGAAGCGTTGTCATGATGGTCTCGTGACAGTAGGCCCGCAATGACTGCAATCGCAGCGTGCAAACACAGTGAAATTGCCTGTGTGTCACTAACCAGCAGCTGCACGCTGCAGTAGTAACAGTAGTTTAACGCTGCCATGGCGATCTTACATAAATCGTTATCGGAAATAATGCAATGTTCAAAATGTCGAAAGATGTCCGGAAACAAGCATTATTACCCAACATATATTAATACATTATTAAATTTATACAGTATGTGAGGACATCAAAAGAATTCATGACTTTCATTATTTCATAATTTATTCATATTTTGAAAAGGAATTTGTTAGTCATTCTTAACAAAAAACTGGTCTTGTTAATTTCTAGATTGAAGAACTGTACGCTGCATTAGTATATATGACTCAACACCAAATCGGCTACGATGTATCGAACGAGTGTAGTCAGGAAGCGTTGTTAAATCATTTGCAAGGTGCCTTTAAAGTTGACAATGAGACTCACGAGAGAGTCTTGGATGAAACGAGAAATATGGAGGTAAATTTACAGTGGAAAGAAATGTTAATTGATTATAGGGCAGACATTGAATAAACTGTATCATGTTCAGCCGCCAGAAATGCATCTCAACATCGAGGTGATCGAGGCAAAGGAGCTCGCTTCTAAGGATTCCAATGGGAAAAGTGATCCTTTCTGCGCCCTTTACTTAGAATCTGCTCCAACTAGGAGGTATAACACTGCCGTTAAAACGTCCACACTTAGTCCAATATGGGAGGAACACTTCGAATTGTAAGTTCCAATACAAATTTTATCGTTTCGAACTTGCCAGATCGAGAAGAAAGTATTGGTCACAAAAGATCTTATTAAGTTCTAAAATAAGAAAATCATCTTTTCATTTAGACCACTGGAGGATCCCGAGAATGACGTGCTCTACCTCGAAGTCTGGTAAGATTGAGTTATCACAGCTCGTACTATGAATAATACAATAAGTGAGCAGTGATATGCTAACAAAAAGATCTCCACTCCAATTCAGGGACTTTGATGCTGCCGAGACTGTTCCTGAGAAAATGAGTAAAGTCAAAGACGTCAAAGGAGTTCGAGGTCTGGTGAAGCTTGCCAAAGAGATCGCGGTTACTGCTACCACAGGCAGCCACGACAACGAATTTATCGGTCGCTGCCGAATACCACTTAAGGTCGGTCGAGTGACATAGCTTTCTCTACAAAATACCCCTATTCATCTTCAGAGAACCTCCATTACCTTCTTAGTCAATTACACAGGCAGTCTAATAAACGTCCAGACTGAATAAGACATCAAACTTCTGCCTCATCTGCCTAAAGAATAATTTCAAACTGATTGGCTTCAGAATCAATAGTAATTAATTAATTATTCTTTGTCTTACATATATTTATAATTGCAGGACATACCAACAACAGGGCATACAATGTGGTACGCCCTCGAGAAGAAGAACAAGTCGAAGCGCAGAGGTGTCGTCAAGCTGCGACTTGCTTTCAGTGCTGAGCACAATGCCCAAGTGGCTGTCCAGGAACACAGACATTTAATTAGGGTACTCCTGATGCACGAAATCGAGATGGAAAAGCTGGAGAAGTACTGCTGGTGTGGGAGATGGTCGGCGCCGGCGGAAGTCCTGATTCTCCAACACAGCGCACAGAGGGGTTTGCTCGGGCGGAATGTGACATTAGCAGAATGGGTGGAGTATGCTAGAATTCATCAGGAGCATCCCCTGAACTTCACCGTGTTCAATAAATTGGCGATCGATCTCTTGAGACCGATGGACAATGGCTTGTTCTCGGTAGATGAGACTAGACTCTTCTGGGACGCAACTAAAAAAATTCTGTATTCGTGCTTCAACAGTATACGGAAGATCAGGAGGCTCGACCTTACTGATAAGAATGCGATGATTCAGTTATCTGCCATTTTAGGGTAATCATTCAATTTTCTCTCTGCGACAGAACACAGTTGATTTAGTGGTTTAAACTTCTGTATTTTGACTTTCAGAATAGTTTCGTCTATAGCGAGTCTGAAAATTCCTGAGGATATAGAACTGTTCCCACCAAAGATGTACCCTTGGTTCCTAGACGACGAAGATTCGAAACCGGATGTCATGCAAGCCCTCGAATATACTGTCGATCAGGGTGCAGCGGAATGGTAAGCACTTGTTCAATTATAAATTGAAATAGCTAGTTAATTAACTTATAAATAATTCTTGACTGATTCACAACAGGTTCGAGCACATAGTTAGCAATAATAATCCTGACAGCGAGTCGGATGAAGACGCGCTTAGGTACCACATTAAAGTAATTCAATTAATCAGGGCGGACATCCAACGAGCAATCGATTACTACGATAAATTATTTATTAAGTATGTTCGCCAATATATGTCCACATATCATACGCCGCTCTTAAAGATAGATTGTGACGTAATCTTTAAATACTTTTACAGGCGAATTAATTTCCCATACGCCAGGACGCTGTACGCCAAGTACGAGAAGAGGATTAGCGACATGTGTACGATAATAACAGAAGACGTATGTGCAAGACTTAAAAGGATCGAAGTCGAAAATAATAATGCTGAACTGAGTTTAGGAACAACTCTATTCGAACTGTACCTCACGTTGCAAAGATACGCAATGTAAGTAAAAAGCAATTTTTTCAGTACTGCGGTTTCTGTACTGTAATTATACCATTTAATTGGTGTAATGATTATACAGGTTGGGTCAAGTGTTGTGTGCGGAAAGCCAATTGGAAAAGATGAAAATCCAAAGCTACCATGAGTGGTTCCGCGCTGGAGTGGCGCACTGGTTGGACATTGCGGTTTACAAAGCTCTGAAACGAATAGACAGAGCCGTGGAATTCGATACACTGCAGGCGGTAGATAATACTGTTCAATATAGTTCAAGTGCGGTCGACACGCTCACGATATTCTATCAAATCAAAGTCTTCTGGACCCAGCTGGCCTGGCCGGATATCGAAGGATCATACACATTCATCGCAAAAATTATAGACGTGAGTAATTAATTCCACAAATCGATGAAGATCTGATTGACAATGAAGATCTAACATTTTTATTATAATATTCTAGGATATTTGCAAATGTTCCATCGCTTACGCGGATAAAATGGCGAAAAAGGCTGAACTCACGACAGAATTGGAGCAATTATCGGAAAGCAGCGTGTACGAGAAGAAATTCTACGTGTCGACCGCATGGTGTTTTGCAATCAACAATATTGACTATATCAGGACATCATTAGCACCTTTAGCGAGTGATCTAGGCTTTCAGAGTATTATAGACGCCTTGGGTGAGAATAAGACCCAAGGAGAAGCAGACAGATGTCAACAGACACTCCAGCTGATTATCGACAACGCGACTGATACCGTCAAGAACAAGATCATCGACCTGCTGCAGGTGGTCGCAAGCAAAATGGCACCAGCCATGAGCAGGTAATACTTTATCTTTATTTCTTCAGAAAAATAAGTAATAACAGAAAATTCTGAGATATGGGAATAAAATTGATGACTTTGGTAACAGGTATCTGATGGAAGGTGCTGAGTTAATAGACACCACTAGCAACGCCATGGACCGTCTACTGCAGTATTTAGACAACAATCTCACGACACTTCATGACAATCTCAACGAGGACAACTTTGAGCGAGTGCTTTTTGTCATCTGGGAAATAATGTCCGAGACACTGTACCAATTAGTTCACAACAATTTAGAGGTACGAGTTTTAATCTCATATTTTTCTTATGACTTTGCTATGTTATATTAATTTTCGAAGAATTGGTAAGTTCATATGATGACTATTGTACAGAAACGAAGACCCCCATCGTTCTACTCGAATCTCCACCGCACGCTTCACACGCTCATCCGTTTCTTCAATCTGGGTGCCGACGAGGCGGCGAATGTGCAAGTTCTGGAGAAAATCGAATACCTGTTGAAACTCCATGGACTGGAAACGGCGGAACTCATCCATCGGTATCACCAAGAACGTCTGCAGGAGCAGGAAGAACTGGAGGACACCGCGTACGGTCTCATTACTGTGAAGGCACAGTTCATCAACAATACTCTGAACATTCAAATCTTGAATGCGAGGAATCTCAAACCCACCGATAGCAATGGTGAGTTTACAAAAATATGTTTAGTGTTTAAATTAAGCTAAAAAATATAACAAAGCCACTTAGAAGTATACACAAAATAATTGGTTAAAATTACTGCAGTTGCTCAGTGATTTCTTCACTGAATTGCAAGAAAAAGCGATAGAACGATATAGTGATTCAGTAAACCGCATATAAATTGATTTTCAATTTATTATAGGCGATATAGTAGGCAAGCTGTCTACTCTCGAGCGTAAACTGCACTCAAAACCTAAACAAAAACAGAAAGAAGGGAGGACAAGTATGTAAAAAAGTGGATGTAAAATCTCTTAGGGTATATGTCATTAAATTGCCTGTCTTCGCCCGATTCGTATCTTCAAAGTGCATGACCCGAATAATTCTTTACTATATGTGGGTAGCAGTCGTAGATGTTACTCCTAGCTTGCACAGCACGGAACCCGAAAGATTGGCATAGTTTTCTATAAGGTTCTTTTATGTAATAATATTGGAATGCATTGAACGTACAAAAAACTTCCATCCAAGAATCACATGCTAGTTTATAGATTTCACGTTTTCCCGAATGTTGTTGGAACCTCATAGATATAAGATCCATCGACAGTGAATCTCTCTGCAGTGCATGACTTGTTCGAAACTGGGATTTAATTGGTGCAACAACTTCTTATTCACTCACAAACACGGTTTTCTCTAATTACAGGTAAATGTGACTGTTACGTGAAGATGAGACTTCTGCCCGAGGAGAAGTTCACGGGTGTTAAACTCCCGAAGACTCAGGTGCAGAAAGAAACATTGTTCCCCCTGTTCGACGAAACCTTTGACATGTGAGTGAGAATTGTTCAAAAAAATTGTATAGATTATCGATTTAACAAGGAATGAATGGAAAAATTCATTTCTGTTTACAGTCCTCTTACTCCGGAACAAAGAGCAATGGAAGACGCGATAATAGCATTCGAGGTGAAAGACAAGGATTTCCTGAGGTCGAGGTTCATGGCTGAGGCCTTCTTAACATTCAGTAAAATCCCGGAAGTCGACTCGGATCAGAGTATCGACACGTTAGATCAAATACACTTGAAATTGTCACGTCCAACAAAGAAAAGTAAGTGGAAAATGTTATGAAATGTAAATTAAGTGTTACTGTATACCAAAAAGTAATCTCACATTCAATATATATAATAATGAATTGTAATTACTTTATAATTATCAATAGTGCCTTTATTTGTTGAAGATACGGATGTAATCCGAGCATTGGAGCATAGGAAGGGCGACAACCAGGCGACGGACTTTATTTCAAGACTCAATATTAAGGCGCAAACGAAATAGTCGTTCATTTATTTATTCATGATTGATTAATAATTTCTTTGGAGTTTGTATACGACACCATCCATGTATCCATTGATTGTTGTAAAGTATGGGAAACCAGATTACTCAGCCCATTAATAATCTCAACGCACGAAATCAATTACATGTTAAGTTTTAATTCTGTAGGCTGTGCATCGTACGAAATTTCATTTGCGAAGTCATCGATCATTGATTCTCGCACTTTTCATACTCAAACAACCTGAAGGCTGACTATGTGCTGTGAATCACAGCTGCCTTTAATAAAAGATCGAGGAACTCGTGTAAAGAAGATATTTATTAACCGTTTCAGTGCCAAGCGAATAAATCAATTAGCAAAAGAATTATTTATCTCTCAGTTGTCATTCTGTATTACTTTGCTTCACCTTTTCCAAATAGTTGGAAGATGATCAATACAAATACACCGTTTCACGAATTTTAAAATCAGGCGCTGGGCACTCAAACAGCTAAACTATTTTTTTGTAATGAAATATCGATTGTGTAGAAATATCTCATGGTAAATCATACTCTATGTAAATAATAGTGATGCAATCACTATCATCCGAATGATACATAACTCGTCTCATGGTAGTATTATATTTTTCTATAAAATAAACGAAAGGTGTGAAAAATGTGGAAGACAAAGTGCCTGAAAACTATTATGCCACTAATTGTATACTGAAGCGTTATATTTTTGTAAATAATCCTCCATACCAGAGAAACAAAGGTAAAAAATTATTATTACCTGCAACAATTTTTGAATGTCGTAAAGCATTAATGATCTAAGCGCAATAAACAGTTTTTCTAAATAAACCTAAAACATTCTTAAAACCTTTACCTCTATCCGTGAGCTTAAATTCTTATAAGAAAAAGGAATGACAATGTTTAATGAAAAATATAGTTACAACTACATACAACTAAATGAAGGATTGTTATTGAATACTCCACACAACATATTTCTGCATATAACACTATACTACCTTTAATATTTATTGTTTATTATCTAGTATTTACAAATAACATTGTTTCCACTTAAACCTTAACTCTTTGCAGTTTTGCCTCCTTCTCTTCCTGCAGTTTTGCCATGTATGCATCGTATCTTTGCTGCCTCATTTGTAAAAATGTACCATAGCCTACTGGGTGTAAATCTCTGACTATTTTAATGCCACAACGACGTGCAGTAACAATTAATAATTCGCAGACTTCCTGGAGGCTATGCAACTGCAGGCTGTAATCCTGCGACTTGACTTTCGCAATTTCATATAGATGCTTATGGGTAATCTTGCCTGCCACGCTTTCTACAATTGTATAGAGTCAACAGACAAATTAATAACTGATTCATTGGTTCAACTATTGAAACTGTCTTTCATTCTTCTGTTCTTCAATTACAAGATTTTTAGTCAAAACACAGTAGATTTCTATAAGATTTGTGTAATGATTTCTAACTCCTCAGGACTAATAATTTTGAACAACAATACTTTAAAATATACTTCAATCCATAGCACAGCTTTATCTTGTAGTAGTAAATACTTTTTATGTTAGAAGCATAGAAAAATAATTGACTATAATCTTAAGGTATCAAAACAGTATCACATGTTCATTAATGATTCTTCACACTGGGCTGTTAAATCTTTAATAATTAAATTAGTAAAAAGTGGAACTCACCGCCGGGAATCTTGGCTTTTAGTATGCCGGCCGCCTGCTTCAATAGAAATGTGGATGGCGGTGTGTTTATTAGGATGTGGAATTTATTGTCGGGCAACACTTCTACCCGCGTTGGTATTGGCACACCACGCTTGTGGTTCTTTGTCATCTCGTTGAATGTACTGCAGAAGTTCTGGACATTGATGTGCCGCTGTAATCAGAAGAGAGCCAAACGTTATTAAAGTTCAATTGGATTAAAAACACTTTCTTCTTTCTAATCAAAATTAACCTGGCCGAGTTGGGTACCAAGTGGCGGCTGCGGCCCGGCCATGCCAGCCGGAATATATGTTCGTAATTTCGAGGTGTGTTCGACCTTCGGTCCTCCTCTCTTGACTCTCATTCGAGATACTACTTTTGACATGTTTGCAAAATTTCTGTCTTGTTTTAATAAACAAGTTTTTGGGTTAGGCAACAGAACCACGAGCACTATTTACGAACCATGAATGGCAATGAGAGAATTTCACAGTGCTGCGCTCATCTGGTAGCGATTACTACAGATATCTGTTCACAGGTGGAGCAGTAGTGTAGTAATAGCGTTCGGCTGTGTTCGGCCGGTGACCCCACAGCTGGCGCCAATCACCTCTCAGCTGACTGCATCGCCCACGCTTGGTCACTCGGCAAGGTCTCCGACCGCATGCCCCGAAGCGCCGGCATTCCTAACTCTGAATGCAATGCTCGGCCGGTACGGATGAGTGCACTCGTTGCTCTCGGTTACCTGTCGTCTGTTGGCGCTGCATGTACCATTTCACTCCTACCATTGAGATTTACCTACTCTTTTTTTTTGTACATTCTACATTCTACATTCTACATTCTACATTACAAATATCATATTTTTGGAATAAAAGATGATACAATCATGGTCAATTCAACAATTAGGCAGTAATTATTTCACCGTAGTTCTCGTTCGCCAACATCGAATTAAAATTTTCCACATAAAAAAAACGAATTTCGATCTGGAAAGATAGAAACATTGCATATTTTAAGGAATCTGCATTGTTCAGTAAAATTAAGTTGTTATCATAGACTATTGCGACTCCTAGTCCGCATGGATTGATCTAAATACACGCAAATGTCCATCAACGAAGTTACCTGTGTGTTTCTAGCAATCCAATGTGGGTTTCCTGCAAACCATACTCAGACCCTGCATACTAGTGGCTCTGTGTCGAACGCACAATACGTAATTACCAGCAATGTCGATCGATACGGCCTATAGCTATGTAAACCGACCAATGATGATTGTTGACCGATAACGATCGTCCCATTGCGCCCAGCGGTTCGGTGTAAAACGATTCAAAAGTGTCACCGTCGTCGGCAATTGTGCAGGACTATTAGAGTGCTGTCCCGTTTTAATTCCTAGTTGGCACGTCAGGCCATTTTCGTCGCCTGCACGACGGAACACGCAATGCACGCATAATGCCTGTTCTCAGAATGGAATTAGACACAATGGATTGCTAGAAACAATAGTTGACCGCGGCAGCTGATAAATTATTGTCCGTATTTATCGTCCGCTCTATTCCCACTGCCCTTCCCGGTTCGTGTAATACCGGAGCACGTAGGATGGCTGTTAGCGCGCTGTACGAAATACTGAAATGAATTGTTTGTGAACCAACATTTGTTCACCGCCCTGCTGTGGGAGTAAAGAACAACAATTACAAAATAGCAAAGTACGCAGAAGTATATCTGTTACTTTATTTATTTCTACTGGTCAGAGTGTTCGTGTTATAAGCGACCATAATATGTATGTTAAACATAAGCATTTATTTAATCATTATTTATGTTTAATCTGGTTCTTTGTAACGCAGAATCGGTCCGATGAAATAATTCAATATTGTAGTACTCAATGTTTTCTAATTTTGTTTTCAGTTAATTTCTCCCTTCATTTTCGCAGATGCACGTTTCCAGATTAAAGGGTTAATAACTGTCAAGGACTCGTCAAAACCGGTCCGAAGTGATATGCACGGACAAAGAATTCCTGCTGGCCAGCATTATGGCGATTGTCATTTTCATTGAGGAGACGGTGTGAATTGAGAACCGGATTTTAATCCTGTGCGACAGAGACGAGACGACGACAGGCCGATCCGTAGGAACAATTCATCTGGCAGAACCCTTTCCTAGTAGTGAAAGGCCTCGAAATTAGCATAAGCGCCACTGTGGGTGACACGGGTGTCGCTAATGTGTCTCTGTGTGACACTTGAAATGGTGAATAAAAAATCAATATTTCTTTCGGGGCGAAGCAACTTATTGTTATTATGCACAAGGGATGAAAAGAAGAGAGGGTTGTATGTGAAACGTATGATATACTATATAACAATGACATCCTGTCACAAATAACTTCCTGATGCTTGGATTTTAAGCGAATGTTTAATATTTATTATTTAGTCGTTAAAAATGCATCACATATTATTTCGACATAAATTTCCGGAAGAAGTACAGATCACCTTTTTTGTCACTTTATTTAAATTGGTGAACAGTTCCCTGGTTCAATCCACTCATATCCGCGTGACAGATGTCCGCGGTAAGACCATGAGAAAATCCAAATCTACACATGCCATTTATCCAAATGAGATGTTAACGAGGAAAAAATATCGTCCACGTATGAACGATGACCCAGTTACTCTTCCACTAATTCCATTTTTTCTAAACTAAATAGCAGATCATTTTAGGTACTACGTTGGAGTTACTGGTATATGAGGCCACGAGACTTAAGAAACTCGTGCCGCAACAACGTATAAATCCCAGGATCTCTGCGACCACAAAACTTGATCGATTGACCATGTGGAGAAAATGAGTCATTAATATCCGAACGATGGCATCATTCCAACCGCACGTTGCGCCCACTTATAATTCATGTATGCACCCCTTATTAACAGAGAAATAATAGATCGGGTAATAGATCTTGCTGGGTGATCCGACGGGCGGTGTGATCGCCACGGCGAGAAGAACGATTGACTGGCGGGCGCACGTAAAAAGTGTGCAAATGTCGCGATCGCAGATGCAATTACCATCAATAGAGGGGCGGGCCAGGGTGGTCCAGAGTCGAGTAGAGAGCCGAGCCGGGCAGCATCTGCTGGCGGAGCTCTCGGGGCTTAAGCCTCGAGCATTTTGCCAGGGCACGCACCGCACCGCCGGCAACGGCGATCGTAATTTCGACTTACCAGCGATTTATCGAAGCGGCCACGAGTACATACACGTAAGGCGAACTGGCAGCGCACTTCTTTTTTTTCTTCTTCTCCAGGCGATCGCAGTGAGTAATAGTGTCGGAGGTGCGACGGTCACGTTCCTCCTATCAATGGGCGGACGGATCTCCTCTCGCACCGGGGACTCTGGCGAGCATACACACTCGCCCGCGCCAGGCTTCCTTCCTTCCTTCCTTCCTTCCTTTTGCACTGTCATACTAGCCGCTCTTTTTCTTTCTCCCTCCTTCGCTTACAATCGGCCAAGATCCTCCTGGGACTCGTGACGAGTATAAACGCCGTCGGATCGACGATCCCCCAGGCCTTTTGTGCGTTATGCCTTCGGTACAGACGTGATCCTCCCTCGAGGATGGACTTGTTTCTCCAACTCTTTCTGTCGTTCGCAACTTCCTCCTCTTGAGAAATAAGGTCAGAGCGTCACATGGAATCTCTGCTTCCGGGCGTCGATCCTGCATGGATGTTGTTCATCACGTTTGGAAATATTTGTCGAAGATGGGGACAGCACGTGCATTTGTCATGGAATAATAAGGCGATCGCAGGGACCTTTTTGTATCTCTATTGGTTACTAGAGAGAGTGTTTTCCGAGAATTATAACTAGAACACGTCGTCCAACAAATACTAGACTATTTCCGTCTCGGCTACCACAGGCTGAGCGGCGGTGCAATTTGAAAACAGGCGACAGCACAACAATTACGAGAGTGTACATTAGCAGTAGAAAAAAGGGAGCGACTGCCATTACTCGCACAGCGGGCAAATAGTAAAGAAGCGCTCTGATTGCGCCGTAAAAAGGCCACACCTCTGCAAAACGACATAGGACAAAAGCGGATACTGGCGCGTGCAGCGCGATAGTCGAAACAAAGTGGTTCGTGCACGTCGATCCTCGGCGAGCTTCAACGAAACTGGTTCATGTGCCCTTAATAAATTCGATAATCTCGATGAAAAATGAGCGAAATCACGAAGTCCATTTTTACGAAGGCCGGCCGGATCTTGATAAATCGGCGATCGCGCGGCCACAAATAGTAGAAATTGAAATGTCTTGCCAGCCGATTCCCCTGCATGAAGCGCACACACTTGGAGATACACTACGCCGAGCTCGTAATTTCCATTTCGCGTTACCGCAGTATCGCTTGGTGGAACTTGCGAGAATAAATCGCAGATGATAGTTCGGTTTCTTCTCTCATCCTCGTTTTGTCCTTCGTCTTTCGGTTCCACCAGTTTCTTTGCCGTCTCCTTTTCACCGAGTCCTTCTCCGCAGAATCGCCCTGCGGACGGAGACAAATTTTGCGGGTGAATCCGATGCTTTTAAATATATCGACGAGGAATACAGGATCCCGTGGTTCCCGGTCGGGATGTACTCAAAGGCCTCATTGATTATTTCGTCCGGGCCCCGAGGATGATAAAACCGAGCGGCAAATAAAGTGGAGAGCTTATAATTCAATCGCAACGCGCCCGCGCACTTTCTCTATCTCTCTCTCGACGAATGGGTCATGAATATAATAACGATTCTCAATATTTCCCGATCAAATACGAGCCACGCCGATATCAGCGCACTCGGTCCCATTATTCCGGGTGGCGAGTATCGGAAAATCTATGCTAATTTCTCTTCTTTCGCGCATTGTCGCTGTAATTGCATAATAACGCCATAATGGCGCTTTTGCGTTTCGGCGCGTCGCTCGACTTCGCACCCAAGATTAATCTTATTGCGAAATGTGGAAAGTCACTCGAAGCGAACCAACGCTCGGCCGAAGTACTGGGAATTGACTTTAAATTTGTTATAATTCACCGCAAATGCGAGAGCTAACAAATATTGGTTTAATGGCTGTAACAGTAAGCAATGGTTATCGAAGAGTTAGGAAATTTCGAAGCGATTGTTATACACCAATCAATTGGGACACTTCACCCACTTGTTATTACATGATTTTTGTTGATTCGAGTTCCCCGTAATGCAATGATTTCATGTTGAATTCTATATCTTCCATTTACTCCGGCTGGGAGTGAAATAGGTACGAATCTGATTGCAGGGAATTCATCGGCGCCGAAAATGCGTCGGATGAAATCAAAAAATCGAACGTTTAATACGAATGCATGGTAATTAATAAGGGTGTACTCTCACTGGATGAAAATGACTCGCGGCGGGGCGCTTGGGCTCGAGTTAATTGGTAGGAACCCCCGAAAATGTTTTCACTTTAACTGAAGTACCGGGCGAAATTTATATTTCGGTAAAAAATGCACGGATACCTGTTCAATTACTCGGTTGGCTGGGATGATTTAAAATATTTTATTTTTATACTACTTTATACCCAATTATATTAACGCCAGTTCATAGAATGTTTCGATACACGGCAAACATACTTCGATAAATTGGCAGCTTGCAATGCGATGCCGTAGAATATTGCTATGCAGAATTTATATAAAGTGTCTGAGTAACTCCGAGTCTGCCATGCATATTGCTTAATGCAGAGCACACAAGTCATATATCCAGACAGCAATGCAGTTCACAGTCTCTGTCTACACCTGCACGCCCGAGTACTCGAACAACATGACTCCGACAATATTATCCTTGCCAGTCTTCCACCTTGAACACTTGGGGGCCTTCGCCCTCGGCAGCCAGAGTGTGATACTTGTCTCGTTTCGGCTGTAAAGTGCGGGGTATCGAAGGAAAATACAAATATCCCCGGCGATAAGACGGAGTGGTCTGCTCGGGTAAGAATAAACAGACTTTGGCGACGTCTAAACAAACTCTGGGGCAGCTCCTGCCGATAGGATGAACTGGCTCTAATCCTGGAGAAAAGGATGACAGGCAATCGGTGAGTTCTGGCTGGGACGAGTTCTTTCCGGCTTTTTCTGGGGAGAGAAGAGTTAACCGCGAGATTGGCCGATAAGAGGGACGAGGTGGTCCAGGATCGTTCGAGATGCTGGGCGGAGAGTGCGAGTTCTTCGGCGTAAACTCGTTTACCGAGTTTGGGGCGGTGAGTTCGTCTTCGCGGCGAATGCATTAAAAAGTCTTTACGTCCTCGGAGAAGAAGAGGAGACAGGCGGCACTCGGAATCTAATCTAAAACTCTATTTCGGCGATCAGATAAGATCGCTCGATCTGCCAACTTTCCTTGGACTTAAGTGGACCGACGCAGGTATTAGCCCTTCTCTTACTGGCTCCTCAACCGGCTGGATAACGGTAACTAGAAGCTCGTTCAGAACTTACTTAAATCCCACTTGTAGGAAACAAGTCGGTCCTCTAGCACTCCGAGTACAAACAGATATATCTCTTCCTTCTTCAGGAAGTGCATCGCCGGTGTAACTGATACACTTCCGGGGAGAGAGGTTCGACGTGCGCGTACATGTTCGTGAACGGTTCAGCACGTACACGAAATCAAGATTTTCCTGTTCAGGGGTTAAATTAGCCGGCAAGTTTTTCGCACAGCGAATTGGGTTATGCACTTGCTGCACGTTTAATTGGGCCGCAGCTACTAGAACGAGATTTGTAGAAGGCTAATAATGTAGGGATGATCGTTAGTTGGCCCGCAGTTCATAAAAAGAAAAAGGCATGGTAAGAGCACTCTTATATCAGAAGGCCAATTTCCGAATGGAACATTTTTCCTGCTGGTTCCACAGATAGCTTCTTTTTGTTGCATATTAAAAACCGAAAATTCTCCTGGGAATTAATAATCTATGAGTAGTCGAACATTTAACGATCTAATAGCGTATGGTAGGAATATATAAATTATAACTGTGCAATATGTCTTCGGAAACTTGCAAATTTCTTCATTATAATTCGGCCAGACCAAGTCATTGGCGGTCACTATAAAGGAATGACGTCTGTTTCGTAATACAGGATTCCACGGGCATAGGAAGTGCAGTAGCGTGCACCGGTAGTATTCAAAATCAATAGTACGATTCGAAGTAACATTCCTGGGAAGTTAGAGCTTTCGTAAAACACGTAGCGGCGAACCGGATGCCGGGATTAATAGCATCAAAGACAAGCGTCGGGCAAACTTGTCGGTAGTACAAAGCGAGAGAGATCGCACGTCCGCCCGGGCAGAGAAGGCGCGTTCGTGTGCTTGCAAGCAAATACCGTATTGACTGGTGTCTCTCTCGACGGAAGTAACAGTAGCGCTCGTGCATCGGCTAGGAACTCACTCCTTCGAAACCTCATTCGGCCGTTCCGGAATACTTTTACGTATATAGCGGACAAGGTCATATCCGGCGTGCGGGAAGCTTAAAGTCACTATCGACGGCTTGGCCGGCCACAGAAATTTCCCGGACACCCGGAGATTCCTGGGAAATTGTCTATGTACTTCAGCGAGCAGGTAGTACTGACAATGCGCCGGCGGGCTTAAGGGAACAGGTAGGAATCAGTGCGAGAGGACGCTTTAAGGAATTAGAGAAGGACTGCAGTCACTCGGTCTCGTGTGTGAGCTCGAAATCGTCCTCGGAAGCGATGTCGTAACGCTTCCCGGGTAATATCACTATCTAGTAACAACCGCAACACGGAGCACACATATACTCACACGCGTGTATCCTCGTAGGGAAATATAGCAGGCTTTCACCCTGTATTTTCTTAACATTATGCAAAACGATTCCCGACGGAATTACCCAGGGTACACGTATAATTCAGGGAAGTGCGCTTCGCCTCCGGGCGGACACCGTCTCTTTGCTTTCGCCTCCCTCTAACTCCCCCCCTCTCTCTTTCTCTCTCTTGTCGTGTGTTCCGAATGGAAAGTCGTTTCGGGGAGAGAAAAATTCGCATCACTCTGGATACTGGTAGTCCGCGTGCTGGGCTACCGACAAGTGGGGGGCGGGCGGGGGTGAAAACAGCATTATGTCGAACCCTCGCTGGAATTACTAAGGAGGACCCACCAGCCCGGCGAAAGGAGAGGGCGAACTAGAGAAAAGCGAGAGGTGGAGAGAGAGGGAGAATGAACGGAGGGAGAAAAGTGTCGAGGGTGTCGAGAGCGCACGGAGGGAGGCCCGGCTCGCAAGTGTACTATACACGCGTCCGAGCTCCGTAATAAACGGCAAGTCGATGTGCCACGAAAGAGGACTTTCTTTTCAATAGACCTGTTTGCGGATCCGCGTACTATTCGGACCCTGTTTATCGCGCATCCCTTTATGACTGCTCAGGGGGTTACGTAAGGATTACGCGATACTCCCTCGCACCCCCAGACGTACTCTCGCAGGGGGTGTGATCCGCAAAAGTAGGGAAAGATGCGAGGAGAGAGAAAGAGAGAGAGGGAGCGAAAGCCAATCGACAGTTTTGCCGGGCTACTACATGCGGGTATTTTGTATCCCGCTTATTTCCTGGCAAATTGGGTGCCCCGTTTATTTGGAAAAGTGGCGCAGATGGACGCCCGCCTGCCCGTTTCACCGTGACGATGGACTTTTTTTCAAATTATGTGTATACTCCGGTTGCGTAACCCGGTTCCCCTATTGCGCTTGGCTTCGACACTGTTGAGTGTACAACTCAATTCCGAGCAGGAATGTGGCGCTCGATTAAAAAGCTTGAAATTCGAAACGTCACCGATTGCATTCTTTTACACCTTTGGTAATTGCCATCGATTCGAGAATGAAATACGTTTCGACTGGTGGTTAACTGGCTGTTATTCCACACGAAAAAGTTAAATTCCACACTTTTCACGAACTATGTTTCAACCAAAATTTACTTTAAAGTAATAATCCGCGTCTGGAAAAAACCATTACAATGAAAAACGCTAGAAGCTCTTTCGCAGGCATTGATAAGCCGATCTTTGGTTTAAATTAAAATTAGTTCGGGATGGTAACGCGTTTTACCAAATGCGAGTGAAGCAAGTCAAATTGCGGAAGAGGATTTGGCAGGAAAACACGTCGCAATCTGAACACGCTGGAAGGAAGGTCGGCGTGAGAGAGGTTGCGAGTCGATTACGTCGGAAATCCCGTAGTTAAACAAACATCGAGTTTACACCGTCGAGAACAGGGATCAACCGCAGGGCGCTATTCAAATCCGTCTAGAAATTCGCACCTGAGGTAACCCGAACGCACCAGACCTATACACAGCCAACCCTTGACAGCCTACTCTGGCAGAGACCCTTCGTCCTTCTACTGTAGGCGCGAGACAGAGAGGAGAACAGAGAAACAGAATCGAGAGAATGCTCTTTAGCAAGAGACAGCTAAAGGAGGGAACAATGGTGTTTCTTAACCAGGGGTGATTTCACTCCCCCGAACTGATTCGTGGTGGGTTTGAACCTGATTGCCAAGGTGGCCGGATTTATGGGAATCCTTGTGGTAGGGACAGTTGAGTCACTTGAATCTGACCTAAATCTCAAATCTAAAGTATTTGACTTGCACACTTGCCACGTTCCGATCACGCGTCATCTGCGTTGCTATTGATCAGGACCTCCGTGGATGTTCCTGATACCTTGGGGAGTGATTACGACACAAAGGACCAACTGTCGGTTAAGATCATCGCAATGACAATGGGAATCCATGCGGAGGGTGTTTTACACACACAAGAACATATTTTTCCTTATTATTACTTAGATATTCAGATAATAGTAAGAAAATAAGAATGATGAATTATTAACTAGAATCAAAAACAGCAGGCAGGTACTCCCCAGTTACCACGACATTTTTATTCAAGGCAATGTTTCAGCAAAAAAAGGCAAATATACCTAACTCACGCATTAACGAAACAAATATACGCTCCACATAACAAAGTCGATAAAAAAAAGGGGGTAGTTCATTTCGCAGCTCTGGCGGGTGGCAGTAGCGCGGACAATCAGTAGAAGTCGTTGCATATTAATGAATGCCTCCGCATCGCGGACACTCGTCTCTGGCAGTTAAGACCCGATACTACTTACAATGCATTGTCGAGGTCTGCGTAGGGGGAGAATATGCACGGCGGCGCGCACAGTGCGACTCTCTCCCCACTGGCATGAACTGGGGGGTTGAAGTCCGAGTGTGGCAGAGGACGCGTGTACGTACGTGCGGCTCGGTTGGAGTGTTCGTAGGGTTTGGAAGCAGAGAGGCGAAGAGTGCACGAGGCAGGAGAAGGAAGCGCCGCGCAGTCTCGGCTCCGATTGGCCGCAGTGAAATCCGCGCGAACCACCGGAGACCAGTTGAGCGCGAGACACCGAGCTGAACGGTCGTACGTGCGAGCGCAGCGAGCGCACTCCGTCGGCAGACTCTTACTATCCTCCACCGTACGAGGAGCACAACACTTCTTATAGCTTCAGCTTTCCCATACAGACGATTTTCACTTACTAATTACTGATTTATTGGCTCTAACAATTATTCGCACTGTGCCACTGTGCAATACTCGCTTGCTGAAAGTTCGCCTACGCGGGACACGTGAGGGAGAGTGCCACGATTTTAGGAGTTCCACCTTGCATCGTCCTTGACACCGGCACGCTCGGTAAGTCTTATAAGATTGCCATGCGGGGTTGGGTCTTGATGTTGATGATGCGATGTTTTGTTGTCTGTGTTTTCCTCGGTGACTAGTGGTGAAGTGATATATCTCGCAAAGGGGGTTGATTGCCCTTTCTGCGGTAGTCTGCGGCTTTCTCAGGTATCGACTAGTGCAAGGTGCTAGAGCGCACCTTTTCAATGTCCGGAAATGAGAACGAAGACCCTGCACTCGCCGAGGAGAGTTCCGTTCCGCCAAGACACTGTAACGGGAACCCAAGGAGAAGGGTGCGAGCGTGTTCGAGATGGAAGATCGTAACCTCATGTACGGGAGAATCTGTCGGACAGAAGATAACATCTTCGGGAGGAGTCAGGGTGAACTTGCTGGATGTAACGTTCGAATTAAATGTGCATTTGGACGAAGAGTACCTCGTCACTTTAACAAAGTGATCAGAGTCAGAATCTTTAAGATAGGAACACCCAGCATCCCAATGCTATGTTATCCACGTGGTCCAGGGAGTTTAGCTCCACACGCTGGACACGTGAGCGCATCAAAAAATCGATGGCTGAAGTAGATCGCCAGGGCGTAAAAGTGAAAGTATAGAAAATGTAGAGCTTTGGGCACTTTAAATAACTACCTAGCGTTATTTTGGCGGCGTTTGGTGTGCCGGCACTCTAAGTGTTCCTGTCTTATCGCTGGCCAGACGCCGTCAGGAAGGCCTGGGATTCGGGACTTCAAAGTGCTCCTGGATGTCTGGCACACTTCTTCCTCCCCTGGTAGACCAAACACGTCCTGCGATAATTCGGATCCTTGACTCCTGGCTCCGGCGGCTTCTATGTCTCGGCTGTAGTGGCAGGGCCAAGACTGCTGTGTTTCATTCTCTGTCTCGAGTGAGGTAGATTTTCCAAACAACGGCAACTACACTTTGTGCATTGACGGAACTTTATTAATACCTAATGCCGTGCGTGCGGTTGTGAATTCTTAAGCGTTAACTTTCTAGTCGAGAGTCGAAAGATGCGCGGAGCAATTTGCCCAGGAATCCCTCGCTTGCTTGCGAAAGATCCAGTCAGGCTGATACTCGCTGGCAAAATTACCCGGTGTTAATTTGAGAGTGTTGCTCTTTTATGAATCGACTGCGACGCTCGTGAAATGTTGCTGCAGTGACGGTCATTGTACGTAGAGAGGAAAGTTCTTAAAGTGCAAGATCTGAGATAGTGAGTGGAGTGTGTGCGGGCAATCGCCCCCGGCAAAGTGAACATGAAATGTTAAATTCGTACTTGCTTCAGGAATGCATGCGTATTTTGTATACGTTAGAACATATATTAAGTGCATGGAAAGGATTGCGGTAACTTGCGTAATCGATTTGAAAATGACTTAACTTTTCCTTTCTTCTAATGATACAGATATAACTATATCATATGCCGAATGCTTTGCATTCCTCATTATTTCAAAGTATCCGTAAAAGACCCGGTTTTATATCGAACACGCAATGAACTCAATGCAATGGACTGCAATCGACCAGAATTTCAGAGTACCTAATGCTGTTTGAGTTGGCTCCTTCAGCGAACTTTCCAAGAGAGCCGCATAAAATACCCTAGCTCGAAAAAGTTGGTGTTATTTAACGAGGTGGAATGTACCATAGTCGAACTCATGTACCTTGTTTCACTGCATTACAACATTAAAGTCTTGCATCTAATCCAATCTAGTTTGATTACTCTAAACCTCTGAGTGCAATCTCATCCAGAATAAAATTTGCCTCCCCAATCGGAAGTAACGACAGTTTCCGTACTTCGGCTATGTCACAGTTCGACCAAGTGCACTCGCACGATTAAAAGTCTCGAGGGCAGGTTGAAAACAAGGCATGGAATGCAGCAGGAAATAGGAATCCAAGAGATCTGAGAAATGGAGCAGATCGTGGCCCAGTGAGCGCGAGATTCACACATCTTGTTGCATCGCGCGGAACATGTGTCCCGGAGACACCGAGGCATCGAGAGCACAGAGAGTACGTACACTAAGAAAGTAGGAGGAGAGAGTGGGAAGTAACGGTAGGAAAAAGAGGAAGTCGGCCTCTCGGAGACTAGCAGAAGAGGCTTGCGAGTAAAAAGTTTCCGAGTTTCCTCGCAAGTGAAACTGGGCTTCTCACCAGGCTGGATAGGTCCTTCTCCTTTGGGGATGGGAGATTCGAGGGAGACACTGACGAGATCGATCCACTTTGTCAGCGTGAAAAGAGCGAAGGAACTTGGCTGGCGGTGGTGGAGGGACACCCTTTTTAAAATCAGCCGGAGACAGTGGGCCTTTCAGTCGGCAGAAATCCTACTTTATCACCCCCACAGTAGCCCCTTCGACTAGATCCTCTCCGTCGCTACTCTTCCCGAGTGCTTAGCTGTTTACCCTCGATCGTAGGAATTCCCAAAGAATGGACGCTTCGCATCTTCAAACAGTCTTCGAGCGTCTGACTGGAGTGATTTCGAGACCCTTAAATTTCGACTATTTCTCGAAAGGAGTATGAAAAGCATCGTTGCTTTTCGGCAGGAAGTCGAAGGACACTCAAAGTCGACTAAACGGTAGAAGATGGGCTATGCATTTAGTCCGAGTGCTATGACACTCGATGATACTTAGGAAGGCAGGACTTTCTCTACCTTCCTCCGATAAACCTTAAGTTGGCCGACTATCTCCATTAGCGAGTGCCAGACCCTCTCGCATTCCGGTTGTCCGATAATCACGATAGGGCGTTATCGTCACCGTCGATAAGCCTGCTCCACTTCGGAGAGCAAATTGTCAGCTGTCAATCATCCGTACAAATATTCCTCGCTCTGGATCTCCTAAATATTCCTCTGCCTCCAAACAGACGGACGCGTGCTGGTAAACCAGGCACGGTGACACATTGAGAGGCAAAGGTAGAGCTGGACGAGTTCGGAAAAAAGTCGTTGATGGTGAGAAACGACACCGATGACAAATGGTAGTCGCCCAGGCAAGGAGCGCGGCGGTCGGTTCGAAGGGAGTTTATGAATTGCGGGTACGCTTTTAATCTAACCAGTACATCACTGACAAAAAGGCAGTGAAGGACGCCGGATTTATCGGGCAGGATCGTCTTAATGTGCGCGCGCTCCCATTCACAAATATTTTCTCAAGTCCTTTATTACTGGTACATCTATTCTCGCTCGACTCCGGCTGGCTGGCTGCTCGGCCGCCCGGCAAAACGAGAAGAGTCCGTGGCTGTGCTGGCTGCCGGTAATGAATGTCGCGGCAGGAAGGAAACACGGCGAATGTATAAAACTTATATATTTATACGCGCGAAATATAGAGCGGCGTTCAATGAACTCTTCTGGTGGCCAAGTGGAAGGAAGGAAGGAAGGCCAAGAGCGAGTGTGCGCTCGAAAGAACGGAGGAGAGGAGGCGCGCCGGTCCTGGGACACACACCGGGCGAAATGAACGGACGCAAAGGGAAATAATAAAAGCGAGAGGAACTCTTTGCTCCCTGGCTGCGAGGAGGAACCTGCCTGCTCGCCCGCTGGACCACTCGCACTCCAGCATCTCGCTCTCTTACCTCTCGCAAACCTCGTTTCGCGCGGCAGCTCTGCGGCCAGACGTACATACCTACCCCTCAGGATTAAGGCTCCACGAAAAAGCGGGGAGCTCCACTCTTCCAGAGACCGCACTCTCCTCGGACTTTAGTTATATAACCCGTAAATACAAGCGCGCCGAGCTGCTGCTCTCCTTCTTGCCTGCTGTTTCACCCAACATCTGCTCCTAGAATGATACTAGGACCTACCTGCTACTGCAATCTTAACTTTAATTGTACTTTATTCTCTAACACATAGCTTTACTTTTGAGGTATGGCACTTGGTGTTACTTTACACCTAGACTCCAATTTATTATATGTAGAACCTTGCCAGTAGCCGCTGGTAATTTGTATATTCAAGTTGTTCGTTACAAAAGTGCTAAGTAATCGCTCGGAGCCTTAAATCATAAATGGAGTTTAGTGATCCGAAAGCAATGCGACGGCACGAATTAGCTGACACGAATTAGCTAAGACACTCAAAGGTGACTAGTCACGCAAGCTTTGCCGGCCAGCAAACGGCACTTCCCTGTTTTGCAGTCGGGCTACGAACGCGGTCTCTCACCCGCATACCGGCGTTCATTGCCAATTTTTGACTTCCCGTCGTAAATCGGATGAAACCTAAACGCATCGGCGAGAGAGAGGCGCTTCACCGAGGCCTAACAAGCCAATCGTCACAAATATTTAATGCCGCTAGGGCGACGTGAAATTTGACGCCTGCGCAAGTATAACGCACTTGATTCGCCCTCGCTCCAAGATTTATACGCTTGTTTTCCCATCCACCTTTTTACCAAATATCCAAAGAGACACGCGTACGTAAGTACATACATATTTTTCGGTCGAGTCGACTGTGATGGACGTTTCAATTTCTAGTCTAATCTCTTCTTAGGCAGATCTGAATGTTTTGTGCACGACAAATGGAGGACCGTGCGTAACGCACGTGTTTCTAGGTGGGGCAAGAATGCGTAGGGCGAAGTGTGCAACAATGTTCATTGTACTAGATAGTAAAGGGTCTTCGGCTGATGGAACGAAATCCATTTGTCTCGCATCGGCTTAAAAGGTTCGCTTTCCATCTCATCTCGCCTCTCACTCATTCTTGTACTCGGCCCAACTCTCCGCCTCGAACGCGTTGTACGTCCGGACGAAAATTACGCGTAACAAGATTTATTTCATTTAAATGAGGATGTGCTAGGCGCCCGGCTAGAGATCTGGCTCTATCTCGTGCTGGCTCCTTCGTTCGCTTTTTTCTCGCTCGCGTGCGCGCTCGCACGAGTAGCCCTGGACAATGCCAGTGTGTGAAACGAATTGTCTCTCTAGGCAGGGCGAAGCTCTTCTTTTCTGTTTGAGGACTCACTTCGTGCGTGCCGAGTGATCGGAGATGTTTGCGTTGGGGAAGGTATCGACAGGAGAGCTGGGAGTCGCACCTTTCGGTACATAATGGATAGAGAATATCTAGATCAAACAGCCTCTTTGGAAATACAGAGCAATCTTTAAAGAATAAACTAAAAAACACAGAAATACTACGAGGAGGAAAAGTTGAACTTGTTAGAGCGCGGCCGAGTGGACTAGTATATAACAGTTAGCAAGAAGAGAACTAGATTTCCCAAATTAATCTCGTTTACCCTCGATTCCTTAAACCAATTCCCGATGAATTCCTTCGGATGTATTTACCAACGGGTTAGATATGGATCGAACAACTCCAGTAGCAGTTTATCCTCTGGTAGGATCGAATCTGTCTGTCGGATTCACGATCGAAGCAAGATCCTCGCTTTAGCTCGGTTTAACTTCGACCACTCGAGTGCTTTAGCCGCATCTTCAGGTAGCTAGATATTACAAGGCGCTCTTAATAATCCCGGTTACAACTTTCTCGCAAAGTAGCTTCGCCAATTCTCCCTCTGCCGTTCCGCGCAGTAAATCCCGGCGGCTCGTTGTACCGAGATCGGCAAACTTGTAATCTGATTTGCGACTCTTGTCTCCTCCGCAGCGTTTATTACGACTCCCGAGGAAGAAGAATGCGCAGGGCTGCGAGAGGCTAGCGCTGTGCACGCCTGCTTTTATGAGCCTCGGTTCACATGTTTACAGTTTGACAGAGGAGGAGGGCGGCCGACCCAATTGCAAGTTGGAGCAGCGTCGTGTTCCTGAAGTAACGACAAAGAAGTAAAGTAAAAATACATTATAAAAGAGCGTAGTATCGGAGGCGGCAGCACTGGAAGTATGGCTGTTGGCGAAGTCGTAAGCCGGCAGCTACTGCATCGAGTTCACCGGGAATCGGACACTTTCTTACAAGCTGTAACGAGCTGGTAGGTTCGTGAAAACTCGCTTTAGGATCTCGTATAGGAGCCCTACGTCATGCCAGCCTCGATTTTAGGCGACTCTCTCGCCCCGAGAACTTTCGGTAACTTGGAAATTATACTCGGTTTTAGTGGGACTCCCGAAACAAACTGGATCGTGTTGACTTATACGAACCGGCGCCCATTTCGATAGGGGAGTTGGAGCATTCTTTGGATACTATCATCCCGTCTGCGATTATTATCGAATTATTAATGCATCGATTCGACGAAATTCCGCAGTTTCGTGTTTCTTCTGGAATGTATCAATACTGAATATTTACATATCGACGGGATCCTATCAATAATTAATGATATTCAGTATTATTCTTGACCAGAGACAAGTTGTAGCAACATTAATTTTTTATTGAAGAATCCAGAAGCTTGTGCTAGCATTTTATAAGGTCCGATTTTTCTCGAAGGGTTGCTTTTACATCGGTAGAGGTATCTGGGAATCGTAAAGGAGAGTAGCGCGAGAGAAAACGGTTGTTACTAGGAGGGACGTAACGAAACTTACGTGTTATAGCCGCGCGAGCATAAATGCATTATCCACGTATCATCGGGTTCGCCGAGGGCTTTATCGATGTGTCCGTTCCCCGCGCGATATGAACTTCTCGCCGGGCAAATAACCGTAAAAATAAGCATCCCCGATCGCGGGTAGTAGCAGCTGCCCATAAAATCTTCTCCATAAACTGAGGCTTGCGATCGCTCTCGTCGGCGGCAGGAGATGCACTTTTTAAGTGCTGCCTTTTGCCAAACGAAAGTTGGTCCGTATAGGTGACTGCGGGAGACTCCTCTGCCGAATATTGCCGAGAGAGTATCCCTAGGAATCGGTATTGAATATTTCATGTCGCCCCGATGCAAGAACGAAGTGTACATCGGGCGAGCGAGCCCCGCAGTCGAAGTGCCAATTTGTGCGTTCGCTCGAGTTCCCCGCGTCGAATCGCCTCTATAATCTGCATAAATTCGACTCGCCTGCGTCGCCCGTGATCCTTTGATTCCCTGGTCCAACACACGCAACGGATTAGAACGTGAGAATGGCCGACTTTCCGACTCTGCTGTAGCCAACCGCCCGGTACGGTACTAGCCGCATTCGCACGGCTTCACACCTTACGTTTAACCGGAAGTACGCATTATCACGGGCAGCCTTTATAATCGTTATTAATGACATTGGTAATTATTGTTAATTATTCTAACACTTTGAATATGGTAGAGTGATTGGGATTTCCCCCATTTCCATCGTAATTTCGATGATTTTTAATGGAACGCAATCGCATTAAATTGACGGGCTTCAATTGTACCGTAAAACGGGACTCGTACTTCTATACCGATTGTCGAGCCGCTTTAATACCTTATTGATTAACTCAATATCAAATGGATAATAATGCTCAAAATTGTTTCATTATGGCGGAATTTAATAAATTTATTGGATGTATGGGCCGTTTAATGAGTCCGTATACGTTTCTGGAATTTCCCTTTTTAATCGGGACTCTTTTTAATTACATATTTGCACTATTCGACCTTTCCTTTCTTTTCAGGAATTAATCATAACGAAGCTCTCAGTATGCCAAGGCTTTTGTACAATTTTACGTCCGAATAAGTTCTCTCTCAGGTTTAATGAATAAAATCCAACTTTGTGTTGCTAGCTTTTTTATACTACGTCAATCTTTGAAGTGTTAATGTATTCTCTTTATGCTTGGAGTGTTCAAACTGATTCATTAAATGTTTTAGCTTGTTAACTCTATTTGTGTTGAATTAAATTGCAGTGAGGTAGCTCGTTTCCGTCTTTCAAGATAGATGGTAATTTATATTTGGCAGACAAGAGTAGAAGCAATGGCAGAATTGCATGCACGTATTGCTTATCCGAAATGATACCGTCGATTTCTATTAAAGGATCGTTAACCCGATATTTATTCGAATTCTAGAAGCGTCGTTTGCCCGACTGATATAAATGTATCTCACGTTTTTTCCCCAATCTCGGCTCGGCCTTATCCGCTCTTTCTTCAATCTCCCGGTCGTGATGATCCCTTCCTCGGCCTCGCCATCCACGAAAAACGCTTCCTTCCGCCAGCGAGCGTATATAAGTGCACATTTTTCCGATATCCAGCCGGGCTTTCACCTGTATTTCAGTCTTGCCAGTGGAAAAGGAAAGCCACCGCCGGCTCGCACGAGTTCGTGCTCGCCGATCGACGACTGGCTTGATCGACTCCCTTCGAAATCGAGGCATTCACTGCACTTGTCAATTGTCAGCGATTGTCAAGTCGTTTAACTTCACTGGCAAACTTATTCCGTATTCTTGTTATTGTCGGATCTTTTTTAGAATTCGAAACTGTAAGAATGTTGCTACGGATACTGATAATAACCAAATAGGTAATTAAGACAGAAAGCTCTTTTTTTAATTACAGATGTCGTAGCCCTAATAGCCCGTAGCCCAAGAGCGGCCGTTTGACGACAACACTAATTTGGAATATTAATATAATATTTAAAGGACAATATGTCGACATCTCCGGACATGTCACTGCATTTCTATACATATGTATAGACATGCTTCAAATACTCGCAGAATACTCGAACAGGCGTGAGATCGGTGAAACAGAAACGAGATCTTCCTTTTCCTTTCGCGCAGTATGCGACACGTGTCGCCGACATCCGTCGTCTGTCATCGAGCGTGACACGCGCGCGTCAGAGCCAGCAACGCGTTGTCGTAAATGCGTGTCAAGCAAATCTGATCTTTCGTCGGGGCCAGGAATGCAGGCTGAACTTCCTTCGACTCTTCCTACGCTTTCAGCAACCAACCTTTTCAGCCTGCTTTCGCAAACATTGAAAAATTACGTATCCAATGTTGGCCGGACGGGTGCGCGCGCGCGCGCACGCGTTCTTTCTCTTATTTGGTGTGTCGCCGAGGCCGAGCGAGCGGGCGAGAATTAATTAGAGGGTCTATGTTAACCGCGTTTGTAATTAATGAGGTTTCAGCATGCACGCCCCGGAGATGGGATCTTAATTAAGGGACGCCGATGTTTTTCGCTTGCTTACATAAGTAGATAAGTACAGGTGACACAGTGGTGCGTATACCTGGCCAATCTCCCGACGACATGTACAACCTTCGTAATCGTAATGAGACGAGATCTCAATTTTACACCAATTCCATCTTTGTTAAAAAAAGATTGCCTCGAGGTAATCGTATAACAAAGGCGAACCAAAAAGAACTGTAATCTTTTATCCAGATGTTTTTTATTTTTGAAAATAGTATTTGTATGCTTTGCTCTTTATTTCTGGTAAGTCTCGCAGGAGAATAAATAGTTTGTGCTTTCCCGGCGGTTCTGCTAATGCAACCAGCACGTTTTTAAACAACGGAAATTGTACGAGAATTCGGTGCAATTTGGCAGCCGCAAGTACTGTTCCGGCACGCCCGGGGCCGATGGTAAATAAATGTCGGCATTGAATCCCAAAAATGGGAGAGCTTTGTTATCACTGAATCGCCGATTTACAACACCATTAGCCGGCTACCTCGGCAAATGGACACTGTCTCCCACTCACCGCTGGGTCAACCAGAAGTAGCAGTGCATTTCGGATGACAGAGACGGCGAGGCAAAACAGAGTCATCAATAATGAACGAAAGAGGCCGAACACCAAAGCGTTCGGCAATGTCATTTGAGCAGTAAAGCCTCGGGTTAATGCTTTAAATGAGCCCTCGAATGACGCCCGATAAAAATACAACAAGTTCTCCCAGGAATTTCGTCCCCAATAGTATGATTGTTCAATGAGAATTGTGATTTCCCAGTCAAATATTGCCTCGAACCATTTAGATCGTTAAAAGAAAAAGTTGCTATCAGATTCATAAGAATTTCTAGATGTCAGTTAGACTCAAAATTGACTGGCGGGAAGTCATCGGATCGGAAAAGTAGAATCAGAATCACAGGAATATCGGCAGGCTTCAGCGCGTGGTATACATAGTTGCGTCATGAAAATCGCAGGGTGAAACTCGAGGATGAACCGACAGAAGACGTACCGAGGGGAAAAAGGGAAAGCGACAGGGAAAAGATGAGGGGCGAGGAGGAAGACTATAGGAACGGACAGCCGGTGGGGGATGTTCTGCGTGCCGACGCGTTTCACCTCGGTGTCCATTTGAATTTTAAATCTTTCCTGGGAGACAGAAAGAGCGCGAGCACCGGCCTGCGACGACTACTTGACTAATTTTCAGCCGAGCCGTCAAGCAGCCTGTGCTAATTCACCCTTCGGTAGCCAGCAACCCCTTCCACTGACGCCTTCAGCCCTATCATCGCCGGAAAATGCTGATCGCATACATATACGTGGCTCACACCGCTGAGTGGTGGTTTTGTCGGTTTTCTACTAATAGGCCGCGAATGTTTAACTATCCAACGATTGATTGGAATGGTGGTTGATCGCGGCCTGGACTTGTGCAGTGATGTATACCGGCTCGACCACCATTTGACCATTATTTCAGAGTGTCTGTCATTAATTCTACATATAGAACTATTATTTGAAATGGACGCAATGATGGAAGGTTCCATCTATTTGGGTATTGCAGGAGTGTTTCAAAAACTACAGTATAGAATCCAGTTAAAATGTTAGTGTGAATAGTAGAACAGTCTGGCAAAAGTGCTCAAAACGTAAGAACGTAAAAGCTGACTTCTCGACAGGCTTCCATCGATCGGCGGTGCACGTAAAAGCACCATTTCTCATAGAGCGGCGCATAATTTAATCGAGGAACGAGCAGCCCGGCGAAAAAGTGTACCTGAATAATAGGTCTTGAGTAATGAGCGACGGAAGACTTTAGCGCGGCAAGATTAATCGCCCGAAATTGCCAGCTTCCACTTTTAAAGCTTCCATCAACAAACTGTAATTCCTCCGGCGCCAAAACAATGCATAATTCTTTCGACTCGCCATAATTTCCGTTCTTGTCAGAAGTAGAAGTCGCGGCTTTCAAAAACAATAATTCCCGGGCATCGCAAACTGGATTTTGCGCAGGCCGGGCGATATATCGGGCGGGCAGCGCTTTTCCCGTCAGAATTTTCCCGGCATTCCGTTACGGCTCTGCCCGTTGATTTAGCTGCGATAGCACACTAAACTGGAGCGCGCGCGTCGCTACCCGGGGATCGAGAGGCCGATACTGCCCGTTCGTTCAACTAAATTCATAAAGATAATAACGCGCTTTCCCATCGATTTCTCTTTTATTCGGCCACTGCTGCGGCGAGTGCTTGACTCTCCTGCAATCGGAAGGCACCGATACGCCCGGGAACGATTTGATTTTCAAACGGGATGCGCGCCCTTTCAGCTTAACTTTCTCTAATCAATTCCCGAAAGGGGAATAGACCTCCTAAAAAAAAACCACGGGTAATTAAAATGGACAGGACGCCATAAAAATGTATGAAACATACACGCCAGATTTATATTTCGTACTTTAAAGGGTGCTTTACAGTTTCAGTAACTCGACCGTTCAAAATAAACGCAAAATATGTCCGCATTGTTCCAAGCTGAATACTGACATTATTCACATGTAATGCGGGAGTACTCATCCAATAAATGTATCCTATAAACGTACGCGATATTTCTGGCTGATTTCTCGAGAATTTTTGACAGTTTGTCCAAAAAAGATGGGATGTCCAAAAAAGATGTCAGAAAAGATGAGAGAATTCATTGGTTCCTTTGCCCCTTTCTCCTACATTTTATTCGGGTTGCAGTGCTTGCAGACGAGCTTATTTCGCGCAAGCTTGACCCGCCTATCTTTCACGTTGCTTTCCTTGGTTTATCCAGTGCGTGCGCCTGGCTGGTGTCTGTCTACTTAACTTCATGCTGTCGCGAGTCCCAGACAGTCGAAACCTAACTTAATGGAAATGCAGTATTTTACGACTCAAATACACACTTTGGGTTTCTTGAGTTACAAGAATATAGTCAAGTTTATAGCAAAGTCTTTAAGATGAAAAGTGATTCACACGACAGGTCGATTATTATTAAATAGTTCCAAACGATCAGTCTGATTAGAAGCACCGTCTATTAAATAATCCAGTTTATAGTGCGTTTAAACAGCCAAGTGCAGTAATTAACGCCATGCCAAATATTAGGGAATTATTGTAGCACGGTGTTGCTTAAGTTCGCGCCATCCTGGACGAACTGCTCTCGCCAGCATGTCCTCGTGAAACGCGATGGAACTGCACTTCAATTGGAGGAGCTCTCAATTTGCGAACTAGTTCGCGCTTTGTCCGGACTAATCAGTTTCGCGATGACAGTTCGTGCTATGTTTTCCAGCTAATTGTGCGATTGTTGATCACTGCAGTGTTGGCTGTACGCCTGTACCGTAATTAATAATAGGCATATATGTATTGCGAAACTTGACCCAGGAACTTTTTCGTAAATTATAACTACTCAAATTACAGCTTAAGTGACAATCTATTTCTATCTTACTATAATTATTCTCGTATTACTATTCTATAAAAACGTTGGAAAACATTTTCAAAGTAATCATGAGCTAATTATTCATTTGATAGAGTCCTGCTTATCCAGGGTTTTCTAGAGACGAAGATAATGATTTAAGAGCCTTAAAGTAATTATTTTCCAGTTTATATCCATGGGATTGAGCTGGAACGCACATAGATTATGTTGGTAGCCGTAGCTGCAATCCTGATGACGTTTCATGAATATTGACGAGGCCCTGTGAAGACAGTCGCTGTAAATTATGCATAATAACCGGTAAAAGTGAAAAATATACCGGTCCATTGGTGACCGCGCCACCGGAGTTGCGCATTCAACGTAATCATCAATTATTATTCATAAAATTGCTATTTAAGTGAAACGGTGAAAGCGCTTTGTACTCTAAGTAGATCCTGCTTAGCATGGAAGCGGCAGTCTCCCTTAGATTTATTGTCATATGCGACTAATAAATTCGACAACTAAAATGTGACAATAAACTATTCAAGAATTTGGTGTAGTAAAGAATTTATATAGTAACATGTATTTGGAAATGGTGAATCATCGAAGAATCATTAAAGAGTTACTTTTCTGCGTTTCGCGTGAATTCTTAATCATTAACCACAGCATGCGCTTCTACAGTGTGCCAGCAGAATAATTCATTGTAGACACAAGAGTAACGCCTTGCAAACACGTAAATTCGAACACATTTATTTACGGAATTCCATTTCACAACACCTCCGCCTAGACTCTTTGTAATTTCTCGTGTATCAAGATGCCCCCGTTGCGCCGATTTGCATGCCGGTATTTTATTCGTAAAAGTGTGTGGCTGAAAAACGCGGGCATTAAATTTTAATGAAACTGCATTTAGATGCCCCGCCGCTATAATATGCGCATACATTCCTCCGAATTCGCTTTGCCGGCGAGGATTTTTTAATCACGCGCCCTCGCAAACGGAAAGGAACGCTTGCCAAGTGCAAAATTAAAGGCTGGAAAACACGGCCTTTTAATTCCTCACGGTGAAGTCATAAATCACTTTCTCGAGCACTTTGCCAGCACCTTCGCATGAGAGTTCATATCCTCTGGAAAGCAATTTTTGAAAAACGAGCGTCGACTAAGCAAGCATGAGGAGTACATATGGATGATCAATTTTATCTTTCTCATACGTATACATATTGCCCATATTTATTCTATACACATTAATTTTAATATATTAGTGCACCAAGAAAGACCAATTCAACAGCAAGTCAATCGATGAAAAACTTCACCGCAAAACTTTCGTTTATTGATTGCGGTGGGGTCTACCTGTCGGGCTTTTGGTATGCGTGGAAAAGCAAGCCCCTCCCTGCAAACGTATCGGTTCACAGAAAAGGGCAGGACTCCTCGCCGGCATAATCGGCCGTCTGCGGCTCCCGAGGGGTGAGCAGCATATGCGAGCCCGGCTAAAAAAAGCCTAACGGTCAATGGATTCAATCTCCAACGCGTAACAATAGCTGAAACTTGCCAGTGAAACAGTATCTGGTAGCGAGTGCTCCTTATCCCACCCGAGATCTCGAAACTCAACGAACAAAGGGAACGAAACACTCCCCCCATTATTTTGCGTGGATTCAACATGTTCTAGATCAGTTTTAGTTTATGCAAATTGATTTAGAACCCCATTGATAATGCCGCGTATTGATTAGTGAACACTACAAGCGGTGCGCATCGTTTGCGGCTCATTTGTGGTTCCCTATTGACAAATACTTGTTCTCAGTTCGTGTAATTTCGGTGATTACTGTGACCGTTTAATTCGACTGTTATATAAATTTGAGGCTTCGAATGACGTTTCTGATTGCTTGCTAAGAGGAAACAGATAAACATTTCCAATGTATTAATTCAAAGTAAAAACAATTATTATAAATACTAAAGTCAGTATTTAGTATTTTAATAAGAGCAGAGTTGATTTACTGTTTCTTTCAATTGGAGGAAAGGTTGAGTCATATGTGGTAGTATGGGGGTTGGCCAAGGTCGAGAAAGGAGACTAACGCGAGGACACACGTCGTCCCGGCGAGGTACGCACGCCGGTGGTTAACAGTTTTATAAATTGAAATTTACGAGTGCGCTCCTTGCAGTGCGGGGAGCAACACCAGGCATGGTTACGCCCTCCTTATCATCGGGTTCAATGCCGCGACCATGAATAATTCAGCTCCCACGGTGGACCTGCGTGTCCCTCCCACCTCCATCCACCCTCGACTCAACTCGAGTTTACCTTTTTTTCGCCGCGGCCCACTGTAAATTAAAGGTGAGGACCGTCGAGGGCGCCGATAATCGACGAAAACATTAGTGTCCTCTTTAAGAGGACACCTTGTCCATGGGATGCCGGCGACACTTGTACAATCCCGGCCCTTTGTTGCCCCGCATTCCTCACTCTCGATTTATCGCTCGTCCTTCGACTTTGAATGCCCTCCGTTACGACAAAACGTATCCTTCTCACTGACCTTACTAACTACACGTATTTGAAAAAGTGGAAAAAGGTTTTTCAGGAGTTAAAGTAAAATGTTTTATAATACAATGAATAGGCATTGAAATTAGTAATCAAAAACGGCTGTAATAGCCTTTCATTATTAAAATACGTTTAATTCTTAAAGTGCTATCCATTGTTGTAATTTGCGGTTGTAAGGTTTGCTGAAGTCGTCTAATGATTTGTTAATTCATTTCAAGCTTTATTTCAATTTCCCCAAGTGTCCCGCGGCTTCTGTTGGCTGGGGTGCGTGTAATACAACAAGCAGATCGATCTCATTCGCTCCTGCAGGCTGTCTCTGTCCTCGGCGCGTCCACCTGTCCGTTTTACCGGGTTTCCGTCCCGCTGTAACCATAAAACGAACCCTCGCGGACTCCCATGGGGTCGTGGTAATACCCACAGAGAGAGGATGAGGAATGCCTATATATAGGTGTATACTTCACAGGCACAAGCTCACTCCACACTTGGCTGGAGGTCCCTGCCTATATAATACACTACCCGCCACAAGTTTCCCGATCTCTAATTACAAAGAAGTGAAACTTTCCTGTAAAACTGTCTCCCCATAAACATTCCATCGCATCTACCTGCACACGAGAATAATTCGAGCGATGAACCCACTCTAGCATAGAATTGCAGTGAATTCAAAGTGATACATATTCACAATACCAATGATAGAAAGAAAATTTATGAACACTCGAAGATATATCTATTTTTTATCGTTCGCAATGAAGCAAAATGATTCTTCCAAAAACACAGATGGGACTCAGGGACTTTTGGCTGGAAGTGTATGCATACGCACCCAACAGGGGGTGCAGTCCGCATACCTCAAGCGGTGGCTTTCCTTCCCACGTTCCGAGGGGTGAAAATGCGCCCGCGGCGCTCAGGAAGGGTAGGTAATTGTTTTGCCCCAGGTATCACACCCGCTCCCTTCCCCACCGCTCTCCTCTCCCTGGTTATGGAGAGTGACTTGTCCTGCCTATCTCTTTGACCGAGCCAAGTCGTTTTCGGCCTATCTAAAGCCCTTTATACAATTCTCCTATAAGCACACTTGCTTTCTCGCTCGAATAAATCTTTTGCTCGCTACATCCTCGAGAGAAATAAATGCATCTGTCCTTGAATCGCCCTGTAGATACCCGTTGCTACGTATTCAATTAAGATCGCTGAACGGGTAAAAGGAGGCTCGGTCTGGCCAGCACCTGCGGGCCATAAACAACGCGGTTGCGCTGATGGACACCTGCGCAAGTTGAGTTATGGGGGAACACTGATTTGCTTCGACGTTAATAAGATGGTAATGGGCCTGCGTGTGTAAACTGTTTACGCTTAACTTTAACGGTGCAGTAACCGACGTAAATTTCATGCGGTCAAACAAGGTTTAGCAAAATTGTTATTTTAAATGATTAGGTAATCGACCATCAGTTTTGATTATTCATTTGTATCGATTGTTATCAAGATTTCTTGTCAAGTGAATTCTTTCAATTGTCGTTTCTAGTGTCAGTGGATGAAAAGGGCCAGCTGGAAAGTGGCCGAGTCATCGGTTCGATATTTATCATAATTCACGGTAGTCGACATACTTTTCTCCCGAGCCCGACGAGACGAGAATTTCAGGATAGCATGGCTCTTTCCTTCGCGCCTGACTTTCCACCGATCGCTCCTCCTTTCCGTCTCCCACTCATCTTGTCTTCTCGCACTACTCACTCCTCCCCGTTCGCTGGATGCTGCCGATGTATCTGCCTGGTGATCCAACCTCTCCTGGACTCCCTGCGTGGAATAAAGAATAAACCTGCGAGACCCGTGCCCGATCGCTATCTATCGTAAAAGTGTACATCTCCCTCGTGGTGGTAGGCAACCCGGCGCTGCTGCTGTGTTACTGCTCGTCGTGATTCCGTGTATGCTCGAGCCTCCATACACGGTGTACAGGAAGTTCTCACAATATTAGATACACGCGTCTCCTATTTTCCCCTTATTTTCTATTTTATAGTTACATATTTATATTAGCACTTCTAGCACTTCAAAGATAAACACGTCGCCGAAATTCATGTATAGTTCTTATTTTTATTGCAATTGTTTTTGAAACCGTTTCCAACAGAATTAATGGCGCGTTATGTTTATAATAGAAACGAAATATTAAAAATATGATTTCAGTCGATTTATAGCTTCTTTCGGTTGTATTCTAATTGTTGTACGCGTTTATGATATTAATGTCGTTTTGAAGTGATGCAGAGTTCTTTATAAAATGATGCAAATATGTTTTGAATATTAGCGATGGAGGAAAGATGAGTAGTGTAAATGAGGAGCACCCAGTATATGCCTGTACGAAGAAATTTGTGCGGGGCAGAAACACGTGCGACGAGCACGTGTGTGTCTGTACAGGCTGGCCGGGGAAGATGGGGTGATGTACATCCTTTATCCTCAGGTAGCACCATGCATTATTTTCATGCCGTACCGCTGGAAGAGTTTTTCAGGAGACTGGCGATGGGTACTTTCACGCATGTATGTGTGTGTCGGGCCGATCCGAGCGAGCGCGTCGAAGCTCAAGCGTTCTCACGTGAAATGTGCGCGCCTCGTACACATTGCCCGTCTATCGATACTCTTCCACTATGTTCAACTTTATCTCACGAAAACACGTTATTAACTCCGAAAAACACAACTGTTTCCAATAATCCATTTCAAGGATTCCATTCTGTTCCGTGCGTAGAAATATTTTGCTGCGTGTGCATTGTGTTATTAGACACAGTCGATTTCGTTTAAGATTCGGTTTGGAATGATTTAACTTGGTAGTGAAGGGACTGGCAACAATATGTTGTGTTCAAAATAATAGAATTCTATGGAAAATTAAATCATTTCCTTGGAAATTCCGAGACGCGGCTGTTTGCAAAACTTATCAGTCCTAGGCGGACAATTCCTCTCACGTTCCAGCGCTTCCTCTGTTTGTTTGGGCAAAGTCAAAGCGACGGACTATCAGGAAATAGAGCAGAGAATGTCCAGTCGCAGCTTAAATTCCACGAAGTCTGTTTATTGACGATTAGCGAGCGGCGTGCATGTACGAGCATGTACCATTAACAGACAACATCCGTTGTCTGCCGATTAGATAGGCATGCGCGCTTTCTCTGTAGGAAATAATCGAAGAATCGATCGATCTTCGTCCTCCGGTTTGCCCGGCGATGGAAGATGTCGCCTACATGAGTGGAGGCATACTGGGAAACGACCTGAAAGGATTTGACGCGATGTCGGGCAGCCAAAAAAGTGGAAAGAACGAAGGTTGAGAAACTGTCGACCTCCGTGAGGCATTATAGGTTTACCATTAGCACGCTGTTCCAAGATCATTTTCTTCTAGGTGAATGCTTTCGTGAAGTGGCATAGAAAACCGTATGCTTCGCCGGGAATTGGGTTTGCTTGATATGGAAATTTGAGTTTCACACGAAATCTGAGATGCGATCTCAGATAAGTATCTTTCTTTCTAAACTTCCTACGTATATTTGAGTCTATCCTAATTTCAATGCAAAAGACGATTTTATAAAGAAATATTTATTTATCAATCAGTAACACAGATATCATTACGAAAATTAAACTTTCATGATTTTGTAGCCAGACGATTATCCATTTCCTAACATTTCCGATCTCGTCAGGCGAGAAATATAAGTGCGATCAGTGCTCTCGGACGACTGTGATTGATGTCGGCGCACACGTGAGATAAGTCAGCGTGTCGGGTCAATATCGAGGCACCCGATGATGGCGTGGCATCAGCACATTGTCGATCGCATCGAGACGGCATTCAAGCGGTATCTGTACTGCGATAAGTGGTGCGCTCGCTCGCCCGCCCCATGCACCCGTGTTCGTCAGTGAAAAGTTTAACGACCCCGCAACTTCCACTTCCGCCGTGTACGCCAGTGCGGCTTTCATGGAAACGGTTATTAAGTGTGTAACGAAGTTAGCGCAAACGAGATCGATGAGCGGGAGGCCGCTCGAGCTTACGGGAGGGAGACACCGGCTTCATGCCGATGAGCGGAGTGCTCGGAAAAGCGAGCTTTATATTTGACTTCATCATCCGTGAGAATAAAAATATGTGTTCGATTGTACGTGTTAAATAGTTTTACATGAAAATTCATACGCAGTATGGTAATCAGAATATACGCAGACTGGACATTGCTAAAAAGAATTTATTGATCAAGCTTCTTCTACAGATAAAACACTCGACGATGTTTCTTTATCCAATAAGAGAATCTCTTGTTTGTAAGTACTTTATCCGACGTTTAAACACAATTGCAGTACCGATCGACTATCTAAGTAATTGAACTGTTACACAAAGAATACAAAATATATTCTCTTCCTAATGATTACGTCTCATAATAAATAAATGTGCCCGTCAGTACTACCGGTGACTAAGAAAGAATCCTAAGAACAAAACGCAACAAATAAAAATCGAGTGTCACGCAGCATCAATCGGGTATGAAGTGGGTGGAGCCGAGCGGATATTCGCGCGCGAAGAGAAGAGGACTTTGATCGAAAGGAGGCACTCGCCTGTAACGTCAAACGGAAGACATTCGAAGGGATTGCCGCGTTAACTTTAGCCGGAGTTAGCGTCGAGTGGTCCGTGCAGCAAGAAAACGGACAGTCAGCCAGCTAGATGGTCAAGTTCGCTTGGAGTGAGCGAGCGAGCGCCAAAACTTCCAAGCCAGAGAAGAAGAAAGGTGGGAACGTCAGCTTCTCTCTTAATATCGGAAGTTCCGCCGCCACATCCTGCGCGTGAGAGCCGTGCCCGAGCGAGATTCAACATCCATCCGGGGTGGACGAATTGCTGACGTGTCCCGCGGACATTTCGCAGGACACCGCTAAGAGAACTCCCAATCATTTTTCTTTCCTTGGCGTAAGTGAGCTTGGGAGGGGAATCGGAGTACGAAGAAGCCGGGCAAAGGGAACGACAGGATTTTCGAGGGGGCAAAGAAGGGACAGGGGCGAAGAGGAGAGTGGAGGAGTCTAGACCGATTAGCGTTTGGTCGCCGGAACTTCAGGGATGGGCTCAGGAAACCTAGGCGGAAGTGGCCGGACTTCTTCCACCCTTCCCGACCGAGCAGATATAGGCGGAGGGGCTGGAAAGACAAATAGAATTCGGAAGGAGTTTTTGTCGAGCACGGTCCAGATTTAATAGCCCTTAGTCCGAGGACCCATGACTGAGCGAATGCAGACGACACTTTCTCTATATCACCGTCTCCCCCTTTCCTCTTCCTACTAACTCTGGTTCCTGTAAGTCCTTAAAGAAGGAGAGGACTGTAGAAAAAGTCACGTAATGGAGAGATAAAGGAGTTGGAATCAAATGTAGATCGACTTTAAGAGCACGGTTACTATACACTCTTTCTATCAATATAATCAATGTTTAATTATATCAAGAGAATTCGGAGAAGCACGATGTTCCAGGTACTCAATTGGCCCACGCAAGGCCCCGATTCGATTCTCGTTCTCGCAATCGACTATATAAGCGCGCGCTCGAGCTAATCAGCATGGTATCGCGAGAGGAAATTTATAGTTCCGCTATAGGTGACTGGTAATCTAATATGCGATAATGCATACATGGATAGTTAGCCGCAGGTGGCTGTTCCAGAACAGCGCTCACTTCTCTCACTTCTAGAGAAGTGTAGTGCTGGTCCAGGATATCCCGCAGTTTCCACCTTCTCCGTTAGAGGGTGCATAGATCTCCCAAGCTTTTTGCGTCCGCAATACTTAATTGAATGGCCGAGCAGCGTTAATCGGCCGGAATTATCATAACGAACGGTAAAAAGTGCATAAGTTATTGGCCCGTCCCGCACGTTTTTCTGACTACGATTCGATGCATTGACATTGGTGTGAGAGAGTCGAAGAGTGCACTGGTGGAATTCAGTGCAGTTCGATGTGCGAGACTCCTCTTCGCTGTTTTGCTTTGGAGAATGTGTAATTTATGATGGGCTCGTGATATAGTATTTCGTCGACTTCCTTTTTACCGGTAAACCCGTTCGCGTCGCTCGTCCTTTCCCATGTGCCTTGATTAGTCCGCTCTGATGAACAGCATCCTTAGTTCCCACTGCCATTAATGTCCACGGAACTTTTTAACACCCGCTGGAATCGTCGGATCAGATAATAAGCGATTAACCATGGAATGTATGCGGCCTTAAAACTCTCATTCCAAGATACGCTATAGCGTCTCCAACCTTTCTGCAGAGCATCCTTAATAAATATTCTTGAAGCACAGCGTAATTAAAAATGGCAACTTTTTCGTTCCCCTCGTACTTTCCTTGTCAATGTTAAAGTTTCAATGAATATTAATAATATGATTGATAATATTCGAGTATCCATTAGATGTTCTTTACAAATTCCGATCTACGAGTACGGATTTTATTACTACTACCCCTCATTCGATAGCCATCACTCGTCCCTTTGATCTGGCAACCGGTACCGAAACATTTCGCAAAGTCAACAGGAAGTTGGCCAAAGCCCGAAGTATCTCCTCGTTATAATCCACAAAGCGCAATATTGATCAACAGCGATCAGCATTCCGGCAATTTCCCGAGCGAATGTGCTAGTGGAAAAGGGGACGAGAGAAAGGGAAAGGAGAAAGATGGAGAGAGACAGCTACACAGATAGAACCGCGAGAAATAGGAGTCCGTAATCCTTTCTCATCGACGTTACTCCCGGAGGACCTCTTCGAAGGACAGGGGGAGTGGTTCCAGGAATGAAAGAAGATCCTGCTAGCTCGATTAATACGGAGTAGCGTCTCGATGTCGCCAAAGAAGGAGTCCTTCCACTGCCGGACGCCCGAGGAACTCTTAAGCACGTCGGAAGGTGAAGTGGATCGAGAAGAAGGCCTCTGCGTTCTTCGCGGGGACGGGACGGGACGGGGGCGGGGGCGGGGGTGGAAGGGAGGGAGGGAGGGAGGGAACAGGAGGCAAGAGGGGTGGAGGCCTCCAATTCGTATCTAGTGTGATTTCCCCGGGGTAAAGTCGAGCGATCAGCCGATCGAGTGGGTGGCTGAAAACCGCAATGGGAAACCTAATATCCGAAGGGTGGTACCTCCCCCAACCCCCGACCTAGCTCATCGCCATCCTCTCGAGAAAAACCACGAGGAAGTCATGCTTCAAGTAACAGTGAATGGCATCGAGGTTTGACGTACGAAGGACGTGATATGTGCTCCGAACACTATTCTCACTGTCCAAGTTATCCTCAGGATTTCCAGAAGGAATTTATGCGACACCTTCCTGGACGCTTCTTCTTTCTCATCCTTCTCCATCTCGTCGTTTTTTGGGTGTTTTTTTTTGGCGGTCACTTTCGTCCTTTTGCGTTAATGCACACTGATTCCACGGAGCAGAGCCACTTCCTGCACTTTTATTCGCGTTTGCCGTTTAAAGACTTGGAAGGACGCCACGGAATAGTAATTCCGAGCTGCCGGCATCTCCGCGCCCCTCCTTCCCTCTCTTGCTTGTACTGTCTTTCGTGGAAAGTTCCGCCGTTAGATGAATTATATTCATTACCGGAATTGTGTAATAAATGCACTTTCTTTTGCCGGACGGCAGGGACGGCAGTCTGGCGACGGCGGCTCCCAGAAGATGCGCCATGGACTCTGGCATTATAGTAAAGTGTACGATCGAAACTAGAGCGGCGAATAACAGGAAGCGATCTGCAAGAACTAGGAACGAAAACAGTGCTTGGGACATAATTTGGCTCGGAAGTATATTGGTGCTTCACTCGACATTACCTTTGCCGCCACGAACTTTATGTCGGAATCAGAAATAGACGACATTAAAAATGAAAGAATGAAAATGAAGCGTTGGAGAAGATACTTGGCTATTCTAATTAATCACATCCGATTGCGCTTCGTTCTGGCTGTCCGAAAAAGTTCCGGACCTCTTGACGATCGGTGAATTAATCGAACCGATCGGCAAAAAGTGACCGGCCGGTAAAAGATTGTTAAGGCATAAACTTCCTCGCTGGCGTTACTTAATTCGACTGGAGTAACTACCGGGTGGAGATGGTGTTAGTGGAAGTTCGGCCGGCGAGTTCAACAACTTAGACGCTCAGGTAATTAAATTTATCGTGGAGCATAAAGAGAGTTCATTGGAAACTTCGCCGTATTTCGCGATCGCCGTCCGATGATTGAGAAGTCGCGAATGGCTACTCCTGATTTCGGCTGTTTAAATCTATCTGGAATCATAGTATTACTCGTAAGTTTATTATACTAAGTACTCACTAGAAAAACAGAGTTCACTGATGATTTTTTGTGACTTTATAGCGAAGTCTTAAACAAGAACGTAGTGTTTAACGCGACCCAGATTTTTCCGAAATTTATCTTCCACTTGTGATGCTTTCCGAAATGCTTTCGAGCCTTCCTGCATCATATGCATCCAACGTGACAATAATGGCACCTCGTTGCTATCGACTTTCGATCACTCCTCGTCGAGCTTGTAATACCGCTCTTCGAAAACATCGATTTTCGATGTGGAAGCCGGTGACGATGGCTATGTGCAGCACGGCGAGACTGTCGCAAGCTTGCACTCAAGCTCGAGCCCTTAAAACGAAGACCTTAAGAATCCATTTCGCACGGGCCATTAGGCACACATGTTAACCAAATATCGTCGCCACCAAAGCAAACTGCGCCACCGGCGGCTTTTCCGCCCGAAAATCCTGCCGCCTCTTTTCGCTCTTCCGGATGCGTGGACATAAAAAAATGTTACGCGGAAAAGCCTGGGGTGATGTAGGCACCGTGGCTTCTCCCATATTTATCCGGCGTTATCGCATGCCTTTTGAAAAAGGGTGCGATGTTTTCGCAAGCCTCTCGACAATGTAGGAAAAGACAGCGGAATTGTTGTGCTACCGGTTTACACTGGCAACTCTGCATGTGCAAAACAGGAGGAAGACATATATTTTCGTAGCTGGCTTAAACTATATCCCACAGGAACTCGTTTCAACAAAGAAAATTGAAAATTGCAATCCGCAAACAATGGAGGACTTTCCGTTGAGATTCAAGAGAGTCAGGAGCGATTGTGTATATATTTGAACTTTAACACCTATGGGACCTTAACATTATTACAAAATATTAAAATAAACAGTGATTCCATATTGTCAAATAGAATAAAAAATGGTTATTTAACGCTGATGAGACAAAGAACAAAAATTAGGAATGTGGGTCACAAATAAAACGTCGGCATTAGACGAACGGAAACACGTGTTCGTGTCTTGGCGCGAGACTCTCCTTTCTATCAATCGCTTACCTTTCTTTGTCTGATGGAGCTTTTGACAAATAATCGGTTCCCCACGTACGATATAATGATATACCCTCGAGGAATATGCCTATCTATCTATCTACCTGGCTACATCCATATATACTGCGGAGACGGGAATTGTCTTTCGAAGTGGCTTACAAATATATTACAATGGGAACGCAATATTCCCCCCTGAAGGGTGGCTGCATTCGATGCTGCCGGATCGTCTGATTTGCTCCCGCTCCCTTTTTCTTCGGCTCAAAGGGATTTGCTACTTCTTGAGCGGGATACGCGCCCGCCAGTCATATTCCCGTCGTGCTTTATCTCTCTGCTCGAACTTTACATCGCTCAATGCCCACTCATAATTATCTCTTCCAATAATCTTGGCGAGGAAACGACGGAATCATTTATTTTTCATTATATTTAATATAAGAGAAACGCGATTTTTCAAGCAACTCTTAAATATTAAAATACGTAAATATAAAATGAGGAAATTTACGTTTCAAAATAAACTGTTTAAACGTAGAAAAAGTAACATTTGTCAGGCATTGACTAATGCAATAATCAGATAATAGGAAGTCACTGTTCTTCTGACACTATTCTTCCAAATGTTTGCTGATCTCGGCGCAGGTGAATGAAGATGTAAAACGACCGAGCGGCGGTTGCATTACATTATCGGAGCATTAACTTAAGGGGGAGTCGAGGAATTTAATCAACGGCCGGAGGAATTAGTAGAATGGAAAGTGCATTTGGAAGTTCATAGCTGGCGCGCGACGCCGGTGCAGATAGAATCGATTACTTAACATTTGATTCAAGCCGGAAAGCCGGTGCGAGCGGACTAGATAGATAGCGGAGGCGCTCGGTTCTCCGCTTGCTCGCTCAATTTCATTAAAAGCAGCCTGGCATATGCTCCGCTTCCTCGTTTTACAGCGACTTACTTATTGTCGGTGAAACACTCGGGTGTGTCGTCGAAGACTCGCGTATGGTTCCGATACCTCTGTCAATATTCACACTTACTCCCCTTTCCCTTCCCCTCCCACTCACAAAACTATCCTAATACTGTTTGTCTAGGAACTTTAAAAGCATTAACGGCCGGCGCCGGTTGTGGAGATTTCCAGGGGATTTTTAGGGACTAAGAGATTCACTGTGTTCAGAAACTTCACTAGTGATCGGCAGGTTAGTTGGCACAGGAAATTTAATCTCCTCGTGTCAATGTGAGTGGTTTTTCAAAGTACGATATCAAGAGAAATTTCATTAGAGCTGTTTCTAGACATTATCACAATTCTCGGAGTTTGTTAGAAACAAAAGGAGTTCATATATTCAGGAGATAATTAATTTGAATTCGTCTCAGTATTTACAACATGGCTGTCATGGCTGCTTAGCAAATAGTTATGTAGGGTATGAGTACTGAATTGCCGGAAATGTACTTCCGATACATTATAGTTACAAACGTAACCTAGCAGCATAAATATCTTTCACACAAATAAGTCAAACATAAATTCTACCTTATTCACGTAGAAAGCATCCTTGCAATCTGGATCTAGCATTCAGGAACGTCTGTCAGTAGGGATTAGATCAACTTTCCATACCCATCAAGTGCATGAACGCGCGTGTTGCAAACTACATGTGCTCCTTGCATGCACGAAACTTCAACGAACTGTCACTCGCGTACCAAGCCTTTGCCGGCTCAAATTCCACTCGCCAACTATTCACAGTGCATACGGCTACAGGTAGAAACTTTACACTTTTTCTAGTAAAAATACTTACGAATTCCACGGGAATAAGACGACGCAACACAATAATAAACGCGGGCACTGAATGCGACTGCGCACGCGCAATCATGACTGTCCGGCCGGCTGGCACTCTGCTGTACCGGCTCATTGCAGGACAATACACAATGTAGCGACAATATCGATATTTATCAATCGTCAAAATCATTCAATTATTAAAGAAATACGAATTATGTATTTTAATCCTTCTCCACTCTATATTTTTATACAATACGTATAATTCTAATTCAGAAATTTCAGTGAAGTAAAAATTGCTTATCGATAATAGCTACTGTGCAGTCGATATATTGCAAGTTATCGATTGTTAATTGCATTCCCGCGCGAAATCCATTATGGCCGCGGTGTTATGAAGGGTGTAGTGTGTCGTTCTCGCGGCAGTCTGGTCTTTTCCGGTTTGGGTATGTTTGGCGAGAGTCTCGGCGCCTAATTAAGTAGTAAAACAGTGTACTTGACCGGGAGGAGTATGTACGGCATGGAGTTCCTAGTGGAGAGTGGCTCGCCATGGGGAAAGGCCGGTTCCTACTAGCGAGGTGTGGCTGCTTGGGGTGAGTGCTTGTTCCAGCGTTTCGTCTATTGTTTCTACTGTATTAGGAACATTGTTTACCTGCTTCTAATGACCTACGCTATTCATACTATGCTCCAACTCTATTCGGTTGCATTGAATTCTACGGTTGCCCATGGTATTTACGCATATATCTGTACCACCTAACCCTAAGTGCAATTGTATGTACTTGCACTTGCGTGCATAAGTGTTCGTGTGTGTAGGAAGTTCATAGTATTAACTTTCTTGAGACTCACAGATGTAAGTTTGATTTTTGATTAAATTCATACGATTTTTATAGAAACGAGTGGATATATCATGCATAACTAGTTGAATGTCCTTTCAGATTCCTGCTTTAATCATTATGCATTTAGAAGCAATATTACTCGAGCAATGCCTTTGAGACGTTCTCAACTATTAGTTACAAACTTATATCGAATTTATTCGACTTCAACTAATCGTGCCTGAGGATGTTAATACGTTTGTGCTTGCTAGGAAGTCAAACAGGCCGGAATTGAGCTAATCGTACACGAGCAGCGCTGGTCGAAGGAAAAGAGTAGCTGCACTTGCTTGCACGTGCTCCGTACCATGCAAGCGGAATCACATGGCCGCCGACGGGCCGGGAATGAGGCTGGAGTGTCAATCAATCGATTCGACGAGTCAAATATTTATCCTCGCTACAGTCGGCGAGAGGCCGCCGGCGAACAAGAGAGCTGCTAATCCAATATCGCGGTGTCGCTTCACCGTGATCCGGCGACATTCGCTCGCGAGCGCCATTTGAAGCTCAATCCTGGCGAGTAATTAGGTTAAATCGCATTGCACTGAGCGTACGAGTACATACATGGCATATGTGCCCGTTGCCACTGTTGATCGAACTGATATTAAAGTCCCTACAGTACATGAGCAGCATGTTACATGCCTAGATTTGACATAAGGACGTAGTCAATGTGAAAGGGGAGGAGGTGTAAATAGGGGTCCTTTAGAACGGACAGCTTCTATACAAAAAGTGTTTAAGCACTGTGTTTATTTAATAGTAGATATTACAAGAGTTTTCTTGTGTTGTGCACGAAATGTAATCCTTATATTTAGTACGAAAAGAATTTTTGTTTCGTACGAGATCTAGAAAAGATCAAATTTCATTTATGGAGTGTGAATATGAATGTCATCGATAATGGAACATTCGATAATTGTTCAGAGAGCTATTCTAGTCTCAGCTAGTTCCCATCTTGCGAAGTGGATACGTTTAGATATAGAGCTGCGAAACTGTAGATACCTAAGTGCACCATTATTCTTTAAAACACCTGCCTTTGTCGATTTCACTTGAGAAAGTGATCGGGAAAAATCCATAATTTGATTTCTCAGGCTGCATGGAACGACTTTTCGACGTCGGTGGAAAAGAAAAAGTCTGAAGTTCTGGCGGGTCTGTGCGGGTCCGCTACTTTGTCCCAATTAATATACGCTAACGTTGTTAATTAATGCGGAGTACCATCGAAAGGGACTGAGACAGTGAGAGGCAGTGGTCGATGGGTGACGGGCAACGGGGACAAGAAATCCTCTCTCGCTTGCTCAGCTTGCACCTGCTCGTCTATCTATGTCTTGTCGGGTGCGCTACATTCAGACGGTGTTCGCGCCACCCCAGTCACCTTAACTTCGACATCAGAGGCTTGCAGGACCCCCGATATTATCTGGTGGAGAGTGCTCGAGAATATTATACGTGCGTGGTATACATCTCCCCTCCTCGCTCCACCCAGTCCCGTGCATCATAGAGGCCAGGCTACTTTGGGCGCACTCGAGAGAGCCCCAAGTTAGGAGAGGACGGAGATTCGCTCGCTCCACGGATGCTGGAAGGCACCCACCTCCAAGCGTCCTCAGTAGCGACTGCTACTAATCGAATTATCGATCCCCCGTGCACCCCGCAACCGGGAATATTAGATTTTCGACGAATTTCAATGGTTCTCGCGGAGAGACGCGTGTCCTCGCCCTCGACGCCCCTCGACCTCCAGCGCTTCTTTACAATAAAACCCTATGTGAACGACAGAGCTTCCTATTGTCCAGTAGATTTTCATTATTTCCAGGGGGTACCTTTCCTTGATGTACAAACTTCATAGGAACAAAAAGCCGACAACTTTCACTTTCCTCGCATTCTTAAAGAGGCAGGGAAGAAATTTCACGGAAGGCGAAGTAAGCTTGGTAGAAAGTCGTGAAGGTTTCGTGGCAGTGCGAGTTCTGCTCGACAATTTGCAAGGTTGCCTTACACGCAACACCTTCGCAACAAACCTCATAAACGTCAAATATCTGTAGCTTTATCCCGGGCCGGATATGAAGAGGAATGACACGCGTCTCCCAGCGACTTTTTCCTTCGAAACAAATCCGGTGGAACGCGCAAGCATATTACTTTGTGGATGTTGGGGGCGTGCGGACCTTGACGCAGCCTCCGTCAAAGTACGTCCTCGGCTGCCAGTGATAAATCGCGAGAACGTATCCTGGGGCCTGGAACTCACGGAACCCGGCAACATGTATATGAGACATCACGTACACGTCGGCGGAGCGGGCGAGGAACTAAGTGTGCAGGGAAAGAAGGAAAAAGGGGAGAAGCGACGGATGGAAGGGTTGGCGAGCGGCGAGCAGGCGCGAGAGAAGAAAGCCGAAGGGAAATGTCGGGGAAAAATTCCAATATGCCTCGAAACTCGGAATGGCCGTGCATGGAATGCGTTCGAATCCTTGATTGTGCTTGGAAAGCATATTTCTCTCGTACTTCCGATATTGCAGTGGCGAGTCGCTCCCCCTCTTTCTTTGTAACTGCTTGCCGCCACCGTCGTCGTCGTCCTCCTCCTCGTAGTCGTCGTTCGGTTTTCCAACACCCTTTCCTGCTTTTCCTTCCGCCTTCGCCCATCTGCTTACCCGGATGGGACATGGTATTTTTTGTACCACGACACGTGCTCGCGAGATACGAAGAAATTGTCTGACAGTGAATTGTAGCCTTGATGCCTTTCTCTAACTGAGGACCACCCCCTATTTAAATACGCTTGTCACCCGACATATGTGCACCCTCAACGGAAACTACCTATCTCTCTATTAGATTCTATCGTTCCATATCGAGTACCACCTTCCAATTGCTTCCGAATTGAATGTGTCTAAGTATCCGGCTGAAACTATACTGCACCTGGGGCAAAACATATTAACTGTCTCTTATCAACCACTATTTCGCATAGTGTTCTCTGGAAATATTAAATTTCAAGTGTGTATTAGTTTAACAATACTTAGTCAATAAATATAAATTAAGTTACAGAAATTTATGGTACCTCATATCAGGGTCCAACGCCAAATGACTAATAATACCGTTTGGCTGGTGTTTATCTGCTTCCGTCCTTTCAATAAATCGCAAACACACCCCGCTCACATTCCGTTCTGGCTTTCTTATTGCAGGTGATGCTCCTCGGCCGTATCAAGCACTCGCAGAGACCAACGACAAAATCCGTGGATTTATTGCCCCTTATGATGCCAGTGTAACGATCGCATTACAACGATTCTCGGCAGAGAACGAGCAATTAGTATTCCGCACGATAATACAGACGGATTTCGGCCAACGATACTCTCCCCGTGCGTGTGCGCTTCTTGCGATCTAGTGAACCGAGTCCTAGTCGAACTCCGCGGTGACATTGACAAAAAAAGACAACGCACGCGACAGTAAGTGGTAAATGATAGTGGTTGTATCGGGCGATCGCGCGAGGAGGAGCCCCACGTACCCTCAGGGGTACGCTAGATCCTAGTGCCAAGACCAGCATCAAGATAAGGTCTGTGGGAGCAGTGTCGCAGGATGCGCGGGAACCGGTGCTGCCATTAGTGCTGAACGACAGTACGGTAGAGAGGCTTCCGCAAGAGGAAGGGGGCCACGAGGAAGGCCCCCAAAAGGGCCTGCTGGAAGGTCTGGCAGAATCGCTAGGCTCCAAACCCACTGATTTAAACGAAACGTCTGAGGAAGAAGAAGCTACCACGTCTCACCCAGGTAACCTGGACCTGGATATCGAAGTAGAGATAGTCGCCGTGGCTGAACCAGTAGGAAAATCCCGGCAGCGCGAAGAGCCACACACCGACTACCCGGAATCCCTGAACGAAGCGACGGTTTTGGTCCACCCGTGGATCCACCGGGAGCAACCTACCGCCACCTTGGATCTCACATTGTGTGAGGAGACTCCTCAGGTGCACTATAAGCGTCCAGCGAAGAGGTCATTCAGTCCGGAGGTCTGCGAGAGACGAGTCTGCTCGCATCACAGGCATACAAGGCAGCAAGTGGATCCAGCACGAAGGAATCCCAGCAGGTCTTGCAGAGTACATGGTCGTAGGCGAGACTGCTCGCGAGGAAAAATCTCAAGTAGGCAGGAACCAAGGCCAGTGCGGAATTTGACGGCCAGCGAGTTTGAGTGCTCAGTCATCCGACTGGAGCGCGATCCAATCCTCGAGCCAGTGAGGATCCTGGGCTGTCCTCCCGCGGAGGGTCTGGAGATCTCGTCGTTCCTGGAGCCAACGGCGCCCAGCTACGCTTACCACCCGGCTGTCAACGTCAACCAAATCGCAGGGGAGTCGGCCTGTTTCGGCCTCTACGAACCGAACAATATTCTACCGAAGAGCCGGGCCGCCGGCTTCGCCAAGATCCTCGAGGGACCGAATCGTGTTGTGAAGGACATTAATCGGAAGGTCCTGGCGATGGCACGTGCCATGACGCCGGTCTGGTCGCTCCGCTTGCTTGGCGTCAGCTGCGGTTCTGTGGTCTGCGCCTGGGGACTCCTGCTGATCCTCTCGGTCCTCGGTGGCGGTGCTTCTCACGGTACCAACTTTGATATTTTCGGCCTACGAGGTTTTTACGACACCACGGAAGTGCGGAATCGCATTCAGTGCCCATCGATATGCTTCTGCGGAACCAAACACGTCAATTGCTCCCATCAAGAACTCACCCAAGTACCTAGCATGCTGAAGTCGCTATCCGGCATCGAAAAACTGTAAGTCTATTTTTTTTACATTTACTAAAAATGGATCCTTCACATTTGCTAGAATCCATTTTCGCAAGGTTTTAATGCATGTCAAATATAATTAATACTGGAGCAAGCTAACAGTGTTAAGGACGCTTTTAATCTTGTTATCACTGTCATATCTTAACCGAATAATACGCTGCATCTTGTAATCCGCATACACGAGATTGAACGAAAAATAGCTTGGCTGTTGAAGATAAGGCGCGTTAGAGAAATGGGATTGGTAATGGAGTTAAGATAATCGGCTTGACCTTATAAATCACCGGGGCGTTTGCTTTGTTATTCGGCTCATTTCCTATGACAACAAGTTGTTGCTTTTATAAGGGAGATAGAGTATAATGAATGCAGCTGCTGCCGCTTGATAAGCCCGTCGTTCGCCTGCGTTTAATCGCGTACATGCTCGTTCGGGGAGCGGATCGAACCGTAGTAAGGCGCGTGATCCAATTTCTCCCGATCAACGCCGTGCTTGAATCCCACATCTGAAGCGGAACCGGAAACATGATTATACGTTCCCGTGCCTGGTTCTATTATATTCGGTGTGAGGCTGTAACGAATCTCTGTGCAATCTAACTCGATCAATGGAAATCCCATAAGCACTTTCATAGCATTAGTCGAATAATTATTGAATTAAATAAACCGGGTTTTTGAAATCTATCCAAGTTTATTATGGAGAAAGTCTCTCTCTCAAAGGAGAAAGAACGGTCGAAATGTCAGGTTGCCTGTTTCCTGTTTCGATGGGAAACTCAGAGTAGCGTAATAAGAATGCAGGCCGCAATAAAACAGCGGAAGGAGAGGCCAATAGAGTCGAGCCACTCGGGAATATTTTCTCTTCAGGGAGATTATCTCCGCATTATGATAATGCGGTTTCTCCAGTAACGATAGAAAAATTGCTGTTGCACGTAAGTCGCGTGAGCGTGAAAAAAGGTCTTGCGGCTTGCAAGGCGATTCACTTGACAAGTGTTCCTTGAACTTCCTTGCAAAGAATATCGTAACATTTCTCGGTTGCCTGTTGCAGCAGTGTCTTGTAAAGAAACTGATGTCCTAATTCAATAAGATATTGCTTCTGACATTAAGTTGATTTAATTTAATCCGGTTATAGGCTTTAATTTCGCAGCATTACTATAAGAAGTAAGAAACAGGAAAATTATAGTTTACTACCTTCCTTAGACTCACACCTTAATTATTCCACGCAAAAAAACGATCGTTGGCAAGGCACCATTTACAAGATCATTAACCAAGTATTTACATAAGCGTGTAGGGGACTCTCCGAAGGGTAATTTTGAAATAGCAGCAAGTAGAGTGACAAGACGAGGCGATTAAGTCGACTAATTCGTACAAATTGCATTGGCGATGGTAGGTAAAACTAACCGGCAGTCTCTGCACCATTTTCCCTTAATTACACGTGCTCTCATCGTCACCGTGCAATAAATTGGACGCGTTGATGGTTGTCCACGAAATTGCTTGCTTACGGGAATCGAGGTGGGAGCGATTTGTCAAATGAATGGGGGATTCCTTCCCGTGTTCCGCCTTGGAATATCGCGGGATGACCCGATGGCGGCTGTAACGCGCCGCCATTAATGACGATCGATTAGCATACGATTAATATGCCGCCGACATCGCGGGTATGGCGAATAATTAAATCCCTGGAAATAACATTATTGCCACGCCACCGGGCGCGCGTTCCTGAGCGAAGGAGAATTGCGCACGCAAAAAGGCTCTTTAGCCTGAATACGTGATTTCACGCCCGCATGATGACAATTTAAAAATCGAATATCTGTTTGTTGAAGATAGAATCCGAACTGATTTACTCTGCACTCGAATCGGCCAATATTTCTACAAGACACGGGAACCATTAAACTTCGGGCTTTAATACTCGTATAATTTATGTGCGAGCAAATCGTGGCATGATTAATTAGCATCAACAATTTTGTTATTACGCTGTTAAAGATGAATTTGTCAAGGGAGCCCGAATCCCATAAGTCTTAATACCACTTTTACTCGGCGGATGATTGAAACTTGATTACAATAGTTGCGCAGTGGCTTAACCGGGCGATTTACGAGACGAGTATTGACTAACAGGCCATTCCTGCGATATGAATCAGAAGCGATAGTACAAACCACTAATGATTCTTGATGCCGAGGTTAATGCTCCGAGTCAACAAGCATTTGCCAAGAGAAAAGTAAGGTAATAATTCACATCGGTGTCAAATTATGAAAGCTAGCATTGCATTGCTAAATGAAATCTATACCAAATTAAAAGATTATGCTTAACTCATTAACTCTTCAAGCTAACAGAAATTCATTCGAAGATTATAAAGAACTACGTAGAGCTGTCACTATTCTTTTTTGGTCGAGGGTTTCTCTCCAATTTAGCAAGTTTGCTAGTGGGATGGGCGACTTGACAGTCGAGAATTACAGTTTACCTGTAGCTGTTAGGCAGTAACGGGCCCCATGTCAAGATAATTAGGGATTGGAGCGGGCGGCAGCGCCAGCAGATTTCCCTCTTCGCAGGTAACCTCCATCTAAATCTGTGGTCTGCGGACAGCTAAACACTCTCGTGTTATACACGCCCGGTACATCGATTGCCAGTGACGCGAGCCATCAGAGTTTCCCGTGAATCTCATGGGGCCTCTGCTCCGTCGGGGCTTTAACTTGCTCGAATGCTGTATCCATGCGATAGCGCAGTATCCCAGTCTTCTTCAGTTTAGCGTCCCGTTTTAATGAAGCCATTCACTTTATAAGCGACCACTTACTTCGATCAGTGCCAAGCTGTCCCGTCCAACAGCAATTACCGCACACACATACACAACAGCACTTGCCTCCCACTTTTTTAATTGCTGACTATTAAAGCGCAACGCTTTAGAGCGGGGAATGCTGGAACTCATCCAAACTAGTCTTTAACCATTGTGAATAATAGATATTGTATAATATGTGTTCTTTCCGAGAGTGGTTAGCTCCACTTTTTCTTGTTTCTCTGGTACAGGTTTCTAAATATTTATTTCAAAGGTAGTGCAAAAATGCAGGAATGGGAATTTACGGCTGTTAATTAAAATCTCGTATTTTTAAATTAGAGAATTAACAGTAAAATGCATTTTGTGAGCATGTTTGCTTCCCACGCGTAGAGAATCTCAGTGTTGCGTATGATAACTGTATTAACAGTGACGGGGCGCTTCGTATTTTTCGATTTAAGCCACATAAACAGGACAGGGAAACCTAAACAGGCGCGCGCGTAGTCAAAGTGTTTGGGGAAGGCAACGCGCGATGTTTTCCCAAGTAACATTGAACGTCTGTAAAGCGTTGCCCTACATTTGGTTACATCGTATGCATCACGAGAAGTGGCGGGCGGGTATACATTTTGATGCCATAAATATCTGGCACATAGCACGTGGAGCCTGCGGGAGCAGGCGATCGAAGCTTCCTGATCCTTAGCGTGCTTACACTGCTCGTAAGACCTCAAAGACAACCCTCCCTTTTCGTCGAAACCCTTTGAGCAGCGAGTCTAACGCTCTCTGCACCATCGTGTGTGCGTGCGTGTGTGTATGGTACGTGTGTGCTTTTCCTGCGTATTCCAGCGTATTCCAGCGTTTAAGCTTTCGGAGGCCTGCAAAATGTGAACTCAAGAAGTTTACAAAATATAGCTCACTAATTGTCAGATTCTGTTTGATATTTTTGTGTTCAACATTTATGAATCATTTCCTCTATTCAATATTTTAAACACCAGCGCTCTGCTCTCGTCGGAAATAGAGCATGTGCGGATTCTAGTATGTTGACTATGGCGAGCGGCATATCTAAGCAGGGAACGCAGCATACTAATTGTCACATCCAACAGGAATTTATGTTTCTCGCGTATACTCTGCTCTCGTTCCATTTCTGCCGACAGGGGAAAAAGACGAGCAGAAAATGAAATGCGGAATAATTTAAACAAAAAAATATGTTGATGAGAACTCTTCGGGTGGCTCGAGATGTGAATTCGCAAGTTAAGTACCAAGTAATGTTGTAAGTAGCGAGAGGTGCGTCCTTGATGAAATCGCACGGTAGCCAGTAAGGCTGTGCAATAAGGTCGGCCGCACCTTACCATCCAAGTTTAATTACATTTTTTTCGAGCCCGCCCGGCACATTTGCTGACGTGCGAAATCGCGAGTAGAGGTGTTCGGAGACAGCGGGGGGGAGGCTTCCCATTCAGATTCCTCGAGTGCAATGTGGTATCCCGCATAGTTGCTCACACTGCGTGAAACTAGCGGCGGGGAGCGCAATACCCTGGCACAAAAGCTGGGAAATACCCTTGAAAATACGTCGCTCCTTAGTTTCGACTTTTTGGCCAACCGCCGTCGGCATATTCTCACGCGTTCACACCCCGAGAAGTCTTTCACACGTCATTTGAAATCATTTGGATATACAGACGAACTCCAATTAATATTTAGTGAGCTCTAAATGCATTAAAATGTATTAGTTATTAATTCTATCAAGTGCTACTATTTTTAATCCATTTATTTATATTTCATATTTCAATACATTTCAATTAATATAGTGCAATGATTTAATCAATAAATCATATATGGATTCAATGATTTAATTAATAAATGGTTTGATGCTTCATTAAATTCACTATTCAGTGCTAATATTGACGATTGAAATGCACGATGAATTATTCTTCGCTTGAATTAAATGTGAATTTAACTTATTTATCAAAGTAATATACCTTTTTATTTGGGAATCAATTGAGGTTACCACCTTTTTGTTTATAAAATACTTCACCGTAATGTCAGTTGCCAGTTTGATGGGGGGAGGGCGGTAGAGTTTCAGAGGATAAAAAATATTTTTCAAGTATTTTGGAGAGTTGCGGGAAACTGTGAGCCGGGTGGATGATAGGAGTGAGCTCTGGCATCATAGATAGTAGTCGGAGGTAGGCCACGGTATATTGGTGTATGTATGGTGACCGTGGACTAGTGTGTGGAGGACCGGCGGTAGCGGCATTTTGCTGCCGCAGAACGAGGAAATACTGGGCTAACCGCAAATATTTTACGGCACCTTCGCCGAGCGGATCTCTCGCGCCCGTGCCTCCCTTTTGAAACCGCGATCCTGATACCTTATAACTCCGCCAGCTCGGTTGAACTTGAAACGTTTATATCGCCTCGACGTTATACACTCCCTGGCATTAATATCCGGATACCCCAACTTTCACCAGCTAGTCATTTTTCCCTCTGAATTTTACACGGCTGTCGAAATTGGATTTTACTACACCACATTTGTTTGTTGAGCTTTTCTCGCGTTATTTACAATATTCACACCCAGTGTTTCTAAATATTAAATGACATTTGGAATCTACCAAATGCCATGCTAGGATGTCAGAAAAATTGGATTTAATAAGTTGGTTATATTCGACTGGGTTTGGAAATCGCTATTTTCTAGTTGGCTGGTGACTTGAAGTGTTCTTACTTGCGAATGAACTACAAGCTTAGAAAGGCGTTCTATAACAGATCGAGTACCTTTACGGTAAAAACCAGTGCAACTCGAGAGTAACCTGCGGCTTTTGCTTAATAGATTTCTCACTTTCCTCACGAAAGCCTGAGCTCCGGAAAAGATATACGAAGTTACGTTTCACAAATAGTGTTTTCATGTTTTTAATAAAAATTTACATAGAGTTTTCAACAATTTCCGGGCGGGCTTCAGTTATTCAGCAGGTGTAATATTCAAGGTTATGGCAGTATAAACCCGTACATATCTCGCATGTTCCCAGGACAAAAAACTCCTCCTGAATCATCCTTCCTGAAATTAGTATGCGGCAGGCGTAGCCTACCCGAACTTCGGGTCTCTTGAAAAATGCATTCGCATTGTTTGCCGGCAGTTTATTTTCAAATTCCATGGGGAGTACAGCTTTCAAGACAGGTCGAAAAGCGCCGCCGAAACTTTCCCCCAGAACATTATCTGCCTAGGAATCTGCTGTGCTGTCGTAGATACTCGGACGTTATAATTAAGCCAGCAATCTATAATTAAGTCGATGATAAACGGAGTGCCTGGGCCAATATTAGCATTATTATTTATAATGACACGCCAACCTGTCCTGCGTAACGCGCACCTCCGAGCACAGTGCGCACTGCCCTCCCCCCCTCTCTCTCTCTCTCTCTCTCTCTCTCTCTCTCTCTCTCTCTCTCTCTCTCTCTTACAATCTCTGCCGCACGCGGACACGACAATTAATCATCCCTCAAACAACAATTACGCCTGATTATAGTGTAGACCTATCGAGATATGTTGCAATTAGTCTCGTTAGTTACGATTAGGCTTGCTTCACTGTCCATTCACCGTTCTTCCTAATGTAACGCCTGTATTATGCTTAATTAAACTTCCAATGCGCTGATTACTCGCACAAAGAGAACGATTTGCCAAAAATGTCAGAGTAATTGAAGTTGTATATTTCCCGACATTAAAAGACTAATATTCATTACTTCCGGAAATATAGAATATTTGGAAGAATTGAAGAAAGAATTCTGCTTACATAAGTCACTATCAAGCCGGAAAAAAGAGAGAAAGACCTTGTAAAATACCAGCAGGCAATACGTATTGGTAACACGATCGGAAGTGTTGAGTGTCGGGCGTTAAATGTCACTTAAAGTATTTTTATACGGCTCCGCTGGTGTATTTTATTCGAGAGGAAAGCCCGGCGTGTTCCCAGTGGCCACAGTGCTCTTGTATTTTCGTTACAGGCTGCGCTCTGTTTCCAGTGGTACACGAAGCAAGCAATTCGCCAAGAGTTCTCTTTTATTGTTGTCTGCACGATGCAGAGCTAGCCGCGTGGCGCGCTTTCATCGGGGTCGGCGAAACTTCTATTAGACGGTTGCGAAGCTTCTATCGGAATTCAAGAAGGGTGTCGATATGTCTGCCCACTAGGATTCCCCACCTGCCCGGCTGGCCAGCACTTCTTCGATCCATTCTGATGGTGAAATTAATGGTTCCTAGCCCGACGTGAGAGTTCGCAGGTTAAACAAAGAATTATTGGAGAAGGGTTTGCGCTGCCCGCATTTTTTCACGCCCACGGATTTTCGAGTCCGCACGCACCACTTTCTCTCTCTTCCTTCTTCAGCGTCCTGCTGTCCTTTTTCTTTCGGTCCTAACCCCTGGGACTGATCCGACGACACGCAGTCCCTTGAGCAGTTGATCAAGCATTCTGGACATACTTTATCGTAGTCTGTTATCAGTTTCTCATCATCCCCCCAATGAAACTTTTTGATTAATTCGCTCCGGTGTTCCTCCTTTTCTTCTATCCCGCGGGACGCCACTCTTGACTTTTATAAGTGGAACCGCTGGGATAGCAAAGTCAAAGCAAGCTTGAAATCTTATCGGTTTCATACGTTTTCTAGTGAATCGATAGATATTTTTTGCTCATACGACTTCCTAAGAGTAATTTCAAAGGAAACCGAGTATCTAATAAGTAGCAAATAAAGTTAATTACAAGGAGTGGTAGATCGTAAAAACGAGATGGTCATGATTCGTAACATGTCTGTACTATCATTAAATACACTGACAAGGACAAAGAGCGCGTCATCTCCGAAGGAGGCGGTTACATTTTTTCACGTTCGTCGAGTCCTTTATTCGGCGCAGCATCCTCAGGCCCAGTATAATGCTCCCCCGCTGTGAGCATCCCGTTCCCGGATGCGCTCTGGATGTGATACGTGCGCGATTCGCGGCGGAAGCTGCCGGAACGTTTGGGAAAGCAAAGCTCCCGGAATTAATTACAGACCACACGCCAGGTAGCCAGAGGCGAACGAGCACGTGGCACGTGACTGTGCATCGGTCCAGGTTACTCGGGAAATTCGAGAACATTTTATTCCTTTCTCCGCTCGTGTATGCCAGGCCGCCTCTATGCGTCGACACGTTTACGCATTTCGCTTACTGCATTTGCCACTATGAATCGCTTTTTATTCGTTTCCGGCTGCGACTTACCCGCTATCCGCCATTCACGTCCGCTGTAATTAATTATTCCCGACTGTGAATCAGAGCACACCTTGGCAGGATAAAACTCCACGGGACGTGACTCTTAAAGCGTCGGGGGAATTTTCTGGAGTATGGGGCGACCATTTCCAAGCGAGATTAAGAATTAAAAGTGCGACTGGGTTAAGCATAAATAACCATTTTAAGGCCATAAAGCAGGGAATTATATTAAGGCTGACCTATATTTTTCTGTAATCATACTTAGAGTAGTACAGTAGTGGACCGGAATGAAAAGTTCTTAGTTCTTGACATTTACCCTGCCTCTGTATTCAGCAAAATATTCGAATTAAAATTTAATTTCTTACTGTAACGTCATTAAAACTCAACTTTTCCAACTATCACAATTCTTTTCAACTTTGGTCAGGAGTTTTAAAATGCACCCATTAACTTGATCTTATTTTCACGCAAAAGTGCGTCTAATAGTGTCACTCGAAAGCACCTTCAAAGTTCTCTTTTCAGCGGAGGAGTTACGAGTACGACTCAGCCATAAAACAGGTGAGCGTAACGGCTGCCGATCAGACGCAATCATCATAATAATTCGGTAGGCGGTGGGCTGCATTATACATATACATATAGCCGCTCGACATTCGGAAGGATTATGCACCTAGAAAATGACCTGGACCGTCTGGCGTTGGTCGGGCAGCATATAGTCGAGGGGGCCATTGTCGTCGAAGATTATGCCCCCGACGGTAATAGGCCAATAAAGAATCGGTCCGCTCGGCTGCGAGAGCGATTTGCGGCGCACGATGAAGACTTTCATCGCGTTTCGCGTGAAATTGCCGATAAATCAGAATTAGAGGTTGCGCTCCTCCTGCAACCAGCGAGCTCCTGTCCCGCTCGATTTAGCCCAAGGACGATGGAAGCCCTCTCTCACTCCGAAAGCGGCCTGTCAACGGACAAATCTGCGTTTAGAGGGACCATTGTTGGGGGATTATCAGGCCCATGGAACCTTTCCAGCTCTGCAGGACAAAGAGAGAAATAGAGAAAGAGAGAGGTATAGCAAGATGAGAGTGGATTTCGGATTTTCAATCGGGAGTGAGGACTGCGTTGGGTACCTGTTGAAGCCAGCGGCAGGGCAGGAGCGGTCTAAAACGAGCGGGCGCCTTTTACGAGATTATCGACACAGTTAATCGAGCGGTACACTAACGATGCTCGAGAAGCATTCGGTCTTCCCTTCACCTTGGGAAATCTTCTTTCTGCTCAATTGCTCGCCGCCCGTCTCCTCGCTCTTTCTGCGCCTATGGAGCGCCAGTACACGCTCTCCCGAGCACTTGTCATGATTAACGATTCGACGGTCATTGTGGCCGGCGGGCATTCGTCGATGATAGTTTTCTAACGACACGAGCGAGAAGCATCGGCTCGGCTTTCAGCGTGACGCTCCCATTTAAATATCGATTTATCATTGTTAGGTGGTCCTGTAATCCTTGGTTGTACGCTTGGACTCTCCGTTCTCGGATCTTCCGGCACGCAGCGCAGCACCGCACTAATTCTCCGAGTAGAAACTGGCTCCCTTTGTTCCTTGCTGTCTTCCTTTACATCTCCTTCATTTACACCTTGCACTCCAGCTCGCTCTCCTTTGGCTCCCGTGTAATTGGTAAATAATGAGCTCGGTGGTAACGACTCGGCAACTGACGGTGCAAAGCCCAAGAGAGCACCGGCGCGATTCACAGAGCGAAGGCGCGGACTTGATATTGTTTGAGATGCTCTCGAGCTTCTTAAAATACGAAACACGCGTGTGTTTGACTGGCAGCTCTCTAATTCAGAGAGGCGGTCGGAGAACACCGCAAAGGGTAAGGGAATTTCGCGCGGAGCACTCCCACCGGGGCAAAAGAGTGTAAAAGTGGAGCAGGGGTTACTTGGCTCGGCACAACTCGGCACAGCTCGGCAAAGGATCCAGGAGCGGGCAAATACTTCGATGAAAATAGCCCGGCTACCACGAAAAAGCAAGCGAGAGCGAGGAAAGGAGGAGAGAGGTGTCTTTCGCACGGAGATAAATCGCGTTGACGCGCGTTTCACCGTAATTTTCCAAGGGGGGCGGAACAGGCGCATCCATGTAAACAGGGTTAAGGGGCGACGAATGCCTGAGTTACGCCGTTAAACATCGAAGTTTTCCGGGGGCGGACGCCTTTCGGACTTTCGGCCGGTAGTCTGTTCTTTTCAAGCGCGTTGGGGCGGCAGCGAGGTGGCGCTGCTCGCATATCCGGCTGGACATGAATCACCCGATGTATGCAAATGAATGGCGGGGGCAGCGCGGGTGGACGAGAGTCTCAAAAGGACGTGTAAGTGTCGGGTGAAGGAAGAGGAGGAGGAAGCGAGAGATGCGAAAGGGGGCGTGCGGATTCTGGCAGGGATTCTTTTTCACTCGGGACAGCCGGGCGAGTGGCGCGAAAATGTTACTGCAAGCACCGCTTGCTCTCTTCCTCCCCCCAAATTTATTACGGCGTCACCTTACAAGCAACGTTTTGGAGCCGAGCAGCCTCTGAAGCCAGCCTTACACTCATTTTTCCCCACAGGGCTATTTACTCTCGCCGTGTGAAAGAAGAGTTTAAGTTGTACAGTGTTGCTAGTGTCCGGTCACGTGGCCCGAATGCCCTCCAGTTGTTTTAGAGTTCCTGGTTTTACTAATTCCAGTGCGTCTAATTCTAGCGAGTTTTTGACTCCTCAGCATACAACACATATGGAGTTTCGAGTACTGACACAATTTCCGGAGGCGAATAACGTGAAACTTTCATGCTTTTGAATATTCGGGAGGAATTTAATTGCTCGTATGCAGCTGGTAGTGATGCATTATGCACCTGGCAACTTCACACCGTTTTATTAGGACTATTTTTGGAATTTAATTATGTTTGGATTTCGTATTCAACTCCCGAAAAGGAATTCCAGCTTGGTTATTTGATATATATTTGATAGTAAAGCAGAAGAAGTGTCACCCTATGAAAGTGCGTGAAAAGAAGTTTTTGCCTTTTGTTTTTTGTCCCATACAAGGTCGCTTTATATTCTCAGCGCGTTCCCATCGATTTGTATGTGACATTGTATTAAGACGTCAGGTCATAATGATGTACATATTGCTCCCTTAAGTCGAACCGTTATGTCGGTTAATTCACCTATGACTTGGCCCCCAGGCGGGAACCTGGCGAGAGACGAGGGGACGAAATAAAGAAGGGCTCGCCACTTTCCTTGCGGTTTTCCTATTGAGCCGGCTCCTGGGAGCCGTAACGTCTTCGTTGTTCCCAACCTCCTAAATGATTTTCTTTCTTTCACTCCCCTTCAGTTGGCGCGCGCGCTCGCGCGAACGCGTCCAGTAGCATTAACATTTATATTGCTCGGCTTGCTGCTGCGGGCGCGCGCTCTACATTTTTCGGACAATGGCGACCGCCCGTCGAGAACTATGAAGGATCTGCCGTGCTGCACGGCTTCGTGAGCCCTTTATTATTCGACGGCGCGCCGATCGTGCTGGCAGATCCGGCACGAGTGCTCTCCTCGGCGTGCGAATTTGGTCGCCTTGATGGATCGCCTCGTGTTTGCATATATACAACACACGTGCTTCGACCCAATTGATACTTTGCCTAGAATTCTATTCCATAAAATTTCTGTCGAACAAACCGAAAGTGTACAAACATTTTTGACCAATGTTCGCTCGTGAAAACTTCAGCATTCAGTCCTATACGAGAGTTCACAACACATCGAGCACCGGAGATATTTGTAACTGGCAACATCCGGTTATCCATACTCGACTGGCGAAACCAATCTGCAAAAAGAAGCAGTCAGAGCGTGAGTTCTCCGATCGCAAAGTGCGTCCCTAAATTCGCGTGCCGGGGGCTTTCATCAGGTGGTGATTACCAAGCGGATCCAGCGCTGACACTTTTATTCGACGGCCGAGAGACACCGGTACGCCCGCTCATCTTTCGCTCCGCAGAATCCGGCGGGCGACGATGCGCGGATGTGTCATCCGACGATGAGATTTATGGGGAGCGAAAATAAGTGTATGGCGTTGAGAGGAGGGGCATTAGGGGATCGAACGAGATGACAGCTCGAAAGGGGAAAGGTGCGCGCAAGGGGGCGAAGGAGCGGACAGGAAGGTAAAGGAAGTGGGTCGAGCGTGTCCAAGCAGGACGAGCAAACAGAACAGATTCGTATATCTCTGGCGTCTGTCAAAACAAACGGTTCGCTCTTGTAAAAGGGCTCCGACACCCACCGCCACCTTTTTCTTCCCTTTTCTACTTCCTACTGCCGGCAGTCTTTCTTGCCGGGCTTTTTCACGCGCCTACTTGTAGTGGGCCGAGATCCTTAAGCTGACAAGGGGCCCCCGATGGCCCGAGTGTATCGTTATCGAGTTATTTGTGGCGCCCCAATACACCGCTCTGTTTACCCTCAAAACACTCCGCCCAGCCAATTTTTTTCCTGGTTCGGCCAATTCTTCAAATACATCCATAATAGGCTATTCAAAATAATTGGCTATCTTAAAATACTCTTTTTAATTACTGTAAAGAACTAGTTCAAAGTATTTTAAATTAGAAGAATTGTAATTCAGCGAGTAGTTGCGAATATCAGGGGATTTTCGTTCAGCATCCTAGGCTGTCACTCGGTGTATCAGGTAGCAGTGTATTTGGTCGTTTTTCTCAGCAGTTCGTTATTGTTTCCGCTCGCGGCGAGACGGGCAGGATCGGCGAGGGGCTGGAAGAGAGAACTTACGCGAGGAACCGAAAGAAACGGGCTGGCAGTAGTGGCGGAGTTGAAAATAATGGAATCGAGGAAGAACGAAATAGCGAGTGAAAGAAGCTAGGGCGAGGCGAGGTACGAGCAGGGCTTCGAGAAATAAAACACATCCGTGGTCTATTAAAGTCCGCTGGCCAAGCAGTGTCTGCCCATTACGCCCTACTACTGAGATATACAGTTGGGAAAAAAGTCCTCCATACACCATCCTGCAGAACCAAGCGTAGGTTGTTTTGTCGTGTGCCGTGCAAGAGGGATAAAGATCATTCAGAAGTCGTCAGGAAAGTGCTACACCCTGTCGACTGTCAAGGGACAAACGTGGGGTTTCAGTTGTTTGGTTTGAGGAAAGTAAAGAAAGGGGAATACCGAAATACAAAACTGAATAAAAAATCGATTTGGTTTTAAAGGATGTAAAATGTTAAAACAGTCCATCAAATAATAACCCTTTGTAAAAAATGATATACCAATCACTAATAGTATTAAATAATCGTAGATTTAATTTTCTTCCTCTAAAATGCATGGGAAGTTATTAGTTCATCTCTGGGTTGTCACTGAAATGGAACGAAGTGTCTATACTCAGGCGAACCAGTCAAAAGCTGAAACCCTGCCTGTTCGATACTGAAGTATAATCTAGAAATTCGCGGAGTACACGTGTAGAGGATTCTTGCTCAGGGGAATACTCGTCTGTGCCGGCATCAAGTCCTGACGAATGGAACGCAAGTTATGGGGGGGGGGGGGGGGGGAGGGAGAGCACCCCATCGGCAAGAGTTCTCCCTACCAGGATATCATTTCCTGCGGAAAATTACCATCCCTTGTATGCGCATGGAGGAGATCTTTCCATGGGCTTGACAGAAGCGCTCCTCTTATTACTACGCCTAAGATGCGAACGAGGCGTCGACACAGATTTCCACGTCGCGACGACGTCGTCGACGACGCTCCGAGCATTTAATCACGCCTCACGGAAAGTGCACGGGAATCGAGCAGCTTATCGGGCATTATTACTCCGGTGCGTTTTGCAAAAAAAGCAGAGCTCGGCAGACTGAAACTTGAATGGCGCGCTCGCTTCGATTCAATGTCGCCTTAAGTGTGTGTGTGTGTGTGTGCGCCCGTATTAGCGAACCAATATCGCCCCGAGAAAAACTCGGCTGTGTTTGCCTACTTTTAATCTCCATCGGGTTGGAAGTGATATTAATTGTAGACCGTAAACCATCGATTATCCACGATTAATCCGTGAGAGAAATTTGACAATGCGACGCAACATTAAAGAGAGCAATAGACTCTTAATAATTGAATAATTCCACAAACTGTGATTCACGATTTTCTACGGATGAACTTTGGTCCTATTGTATATTAGTTTCGACTTTCGTCGATCATGGAACAATAGCTGGTGCGATGGCACAGCGTACGAATTTCCTCTGGGAAAATAGATGTTCGATTTAAGCTCCAGACACGCGGCAGCGACGTTTATTCGATGCCGCGTTGTTTCCAGAAATATGTATAAAATTCTCCCGAAATATAGGCGTTTCAGCATTCGCCGGATCTCGGCTCCATAGAGATATATCCGAGGGAGTGAATGGAGCCATGCTATAGTCGGCCCTTTTTCCGATAGCCTCTGCACACTCTCGCCCTCTTCCCCCCCCCCTCTCTCTCTCTCTCTCTCGTTCCCCGCATTACATGCACGTCGAATAAAATGATTCAATGCGTGAATCCCATATGTAGCATTTCTGTCCCATTTATTCGGGACAGCATTGCGGCGTGATTTACCAGCAAGAATGGGACGGGTGTAGCGTTTTCGCTTTGTGCCCTCTTACCACATCGAACCAAGTGAAATTCCGAAGGAAACGTTCGTTTAGAAGTCTACAGGGAGGGCAGAGCAAATAATAGTAGAGCGTCTGGCTTCCCGATACCCGATATATCCGGGATAGCCTTCGAATTTGCTTGGACACAGGGTAACTCTAAACTATTCTTCGCTCCTATCCTCGACACTACAATACCCTGACCCAATCACAGTTTGCTGTATAACAATTCATTCGTTATCTTTCGTTCTCGACTAGTGATTAATACACTGTTGCGAAACCTAGTCGGGGCTATGAAATAGCTGCGATGCTTCGTACTTTTCAAGTTTAATTGAATGGCACTCGATTCACGTTCAGTGTCTCTTCAACTACTGCTGGATTTGTAGATACATCGAGTCACAATTGGGAAACATTCTGTATTGAGTGAATTTTATTTTACAGACCGCTCCAATACACAGTAGTTATACAATTTGAAACTTTTTATCGATAGTAAAAGAATTCCTTCCTTGTGGAATAAAACGAAGTTTAACGCTATTTGACTTCATATTGTACATGTCAGTTCCTTTGTGTTACTTGAAAGAATCGGGAAATTCTGCGAGAAAGGAAGGCGGAATTTGATTTTACACATCGGGTCCACCCTATAGGATGGCAAACCGGACGGAAAAACCTTGGTGAGGAGAGCAGGTCGATTGTCTCAGGAGAAATTTTGCGGTCCGCTGAAACTTGCCGGGGAAAATCGAGGCAAACAATTACCGGGCTTTTACGTAAATGATCAGCGCCCAATTAAGTAACGATTCCGTACAGCTTATTGAATGCGAAGGAGTAGGTCGACCAGAAGTCTAGCCTTCTCTTGCTGGATTGACCTCAAGTTTAACACTGAATTATGGCGAATTCGTGGTCGATCTCGCTTTTTTACTTTGATTACTCTTGAGATTTACTTCGGGCTTCAATTTTTTACTTAAGCAAACTATGAAACACTTTTCTAAAAAAGTTTCAACACTGTCAAGCATATTAAAAACACATTGCAACTTATTTTACTATTGCACCTAATAAAATCCAATATAAAAATCAGATAAATCGATGTAACCCTAATTAACCCAGTATGCAAAATAGATGCGAAAGTCGAAATCAGAATTTACCTTGGGCAAGACGTAATTCGAAGATGCTTTCGGTACGGATTACATTATGAAAGCGTCCGGAGTTTTCCTGGGCGGATGGGTAACTGAGGGAGGTAGCCCGCACGTAAGATGGATGTCAGGTAGAGAGTCATTTATCCAAATTAGACTTTATGAGGCCTATAATTCTCCAAGGGTGAATAAACTCGGCCGCGCGTTTTAGCAAGCGGCCTTCAATTTATTTGGCGGCTCGTCGCTCCCACTTCGCTTCGAGAATTTTTCATTATATATACTACGTGGCTCTAAACGCGCGAGGCTAACGAGTGCGCTATGCACTCGGCCGACGAGTGGAAGCGGAATTCTAGCCGGCTTTCGCTCATGTGGCTTCGAGAGTGCGATATTTATTCGTGGCGCATTCGTCAAGCTGTCGTGGTACGCCTGCCCTACTCACCGAATAATAAATACAGCAGCGAAACAGCTAAGAAAAAACTGTGCCGTTGATTGTGAAAGTACTCTAACAAGCTGTCCTATATTTCCAACAACGTATTCTATTATTTCAATTTTTCACTCGGGCCACTTTATTAATTATCAAGTCAATCTCTATCGAAAACCGGATCGAATGAAGCCACCTAGTAGTTATTGAGTTATTGGAGTTAATAATTCAACAAGAGCCTGTGAAATCCAGGAAGAATCACCGAACTACACAGCAATAAGCAGTGCGACTGTGGAAAAGCCGGTCGCAATGAAAGTCTGCCAATAGCATTGGGCGCGAAAGTTATTTGGGTGGCGGCGTAGCATGCAGAAACGTCCGGCTGGAATTATCCGGCCATTGATTTAGTATCGCGGCAAGAGTGTTAATAAGCATCGCAGATGCCTTTCTCGCTGGATTGGTAGTGCGATAATACAATCCGGCCGTATATCTCCAGGCGTCTCTGCAGATTAGTATCAGCGGACATACGGCGATAAATCTCCGTTTGGGGAAGAGCGGATCAAACCGAAAGCAATTACGCTCGCCGCTATATTCGCGGCGTATTGGTGTACAGGTGGTGCCCAGAACCCGAGAGGTACCTGGCTGCCAGAGAAACTGGGCCTTTTAATGGCCCGGCCAGCGAGTAATAAAGTTAATCGCAGCCGTATTGTGCTCCAGCCAATTCCAAGCGCAACCTTATGGACCGCTAAAGGAAGAGTGCACTCCTTGAGAAAGGTGTGGGCAGAGTACCATAAAATATACACTCCCAGATAGCTCACACCTTCCAATTGCCCTGTGATAGTACTACGAGGTTCCGTGACTTTTATTAACAAGTAAAGCACTGATACTCACGATGATCCATCAAACTTAAGCATACTTCTCAAGTTTCCAAGATTACGGATATATATATTTGAAATAGTTTTCATAGAAATGTTATGAAATTCAAGTTACTTATAATATTGTACTTCTATAAATGTATGCTCCTGTTTTGCAATAATTTGGGTCAACATTTATGTTGACTGTTAGTTATTTGTGGCTGGTAAAAAGGTGATGTTGATTCACATATGAAACTCATCAGCACGAATATGGCAGGCTGGAGTGTGGTGGGGTTATTCCTGGCGCGTCGAGGACGTCGGGAGCGTCCTCGTCAGTGGCGCCAGCGACGAAACTCAAACGTCAAGTTACGGCTTGACGGTTAAATTCGTTAAGAGGACTGGTAATAAGGTTGAGACAAAGTTTTGCAATGCTGCAACTGCTCCCGACTCTCTCGCCAGCCTCCGCCGACTCCTTTTCTCCCCCGCTGCTTCGGTCGACGTCCCTTTTCCGTTTGTCTACGATGTAAACGGATGTTTTCGGCGAACTTGGAAACGCGATTAGCCGCCCGCGTGTTGCCAGCTTGTCCACGAAAAACACTGATTACCATAAACAAACTGGTTCTCAGTGCTAAACAGATTATGCAATTGTTCGCCGCTTCTCCGGGTAAATTGGATTTGTTGCCACTTTTTAAATCTCCCCTATTTCAGTCAGTTTAAAATGCAATTAGATGCTTTCAATAATCGCATCGTCGCAAATCTTTCTGTTTCCTTGTATTTGTGATACTCGAGTGGCTAAACTAACGATGAGATTTAGTAAAGGGAGTCGGGGCGAATGAAATAGCGAGCGTCCGAGGGACTCGAGGGAGGTGTTGAAAGTAACGACTCGCGGCGCCGGGCGGCGAGTTAACCTAGAAAGTAGCGGAAAATTGGTTTCCTCTCTTTCTGTCTCATAAAACGTGTAATAACCCGTGCGTCCTCCGTGTCGCCTAACAATGTGCCGCGCGCGGCATAATAAGTACATATTCATGCAAAGCTTCTGTGACATAGGTTATGTAAATGCTGGTGAAGCCGTGTAAGCCTCCGTACGGGGGTGCAAGTAAGATCGAATCACAGTCCAGTCAATTAAAGAAAAGTATTAATGCTCCACGCATGAAACGTCTGGAAAAAATGTTTATTCTTCTACAATGTACTCATCGAAGAATATATAAACATTTGAGTACAGGCAAGTCGAGTAGGAAATGATTAAAGAATCCGATTATCTAATACCGAGAGAAACTTGACATTAGAGACGCGGCGGCACTCGATATTTATCTATAAGAATATCTAGTCTCACTCTGGCGAAGTCATTAGTAACTCTCCCGATCGCTATCGCATCTTGAGCCATCTAGCCGACAAGTAGTCTTTTGCATTGCTCCCGTCGGCAACGGTATTCCATTCAGACATTAATTAGAGTTAACATTAATTAACTCTAACGAGCCAGCGCAGCTCGATTCGGCCACTAATTGGAAGCTGCGAAGCTGGTGCTCGGCGCGGGCCAGTAACAGTATTTAAGTAACAGTACAAAAGTATCAGTTCCTTCAGTTGCCTTATTTCGACAGGAAAAACACGTACAGAGGGAAGGAAGAGGGAGACGCCGGCGCTCTTTGGGCGCGCTGCCCTTTTAGGAAAAGAGCGTAGCGACGCTATGATTAAGCGTAGGCACATTCATTTCTCGCCGGGCAATTTGTCGCGTTAATTAGCCGTGTAACGAGGGCTCCGCGGCACACGCTGCCTTTTGGCAGCCATCTCCCGCACACCACTCTTCTACAAGCTGCCTACCACACTCGACTCTACCGCTACCACTATGTATAGCCCAGCCTAGAAAATAATACCCTGCTATTCCGTGTTACCTTCAGTCAGTGCGTCCTAACTCTCAAAGTGTACAGGAATTATGTGCGAGTGGTTCACATCTGTTTGATACTCATCTTCTTAAATAACCTGGTTATTTTTTCTCTCGCTTTACGGAATGTAAACTATGTTGGAGAACTGGTGTACCTGGCGTTTTAGTCGAAAGTGGTGTTTTTTTTCTTGGTTCTCTATATTTAATAACTGGCATTTTCCAACCTTTGATGGTAGTATGGAAAGCTATCAAAAATTGTATGTTATTATTTCTAGATTAGTAATTGCTATGTCGCTTCCAAAACCAACTAACTTCTATGATTTCCTGTTACTCTTGTTCGCAAATTGCTAAAGTTACATTGCAATTTTTCTAGTACTTATGAGTAAATTAGTGAGCTGCTGCTATAAATATTGTTCGATCGAATGTACAAGGAAATCATGCATATTCTATTACACGCAAGTGTCAAAGAGGAGGGGATACTTTGATTGCAAATCCTGACAGAGTCAGTGTTACGAAATGCGATGGGTTTACAGTGCGGTGTAATAGGCCTGCTGAGTAAGTTTGACGTTTGCAGGTCAGTTACTTATTAGTTCCTTGCGGGCGTGCGTTCTAGCGCGTGATTAGAAAAATGGTGACCGGTCAATATGAGAGCGGCAACGAGCCAACCATAACTCACGTCCGCAGAATCGAATGAGTTACGGATTCCAGTCATTCCGGAGGCGGTTGCCAGTGGTGGCGAAAATTTTAATTCACCTATTCTTGCCAGGCTTCGACGTCTGACGGCAATGATACCCTTTCTCCGTAATGGAAGCACGAGCTTACTTAACCGTAATTGGCCTTTCGGCATTAACCGGGAATGCCGAGTGAACTACGCTTCCGTCAGATTGCCGCAAATGTCGGTCGACTCTGTAATGATGATGATATAGGAACGCATTGCCACTACTTACTCCAATAATAGTATACTAACAACTAATAATAGTGGCATGCTTCATACGGCTATTAGTTCTTCCAATCTGGACATATTTTCCACTTGTATGAGAAACTCTCCATAAATAAACGTCGCTTACAATTAGTTCAATGAAGATATGAGAGGGAACTCTCGGAGAGCAGCACTTTGACTTTCAATTAATGAGTATTGTTTGACAAATACACTCCTTCTCTGCATGGCGCCTTGTCGAAAGAGAGAAATTTCCAGCTCGGGTATCATTAATCACCTCGTGAAAGGCTGCCTGCCGGAAGAAACACGCGCCATAACGAGATTTCGACGGCGAAACGTCCGGCAGCCAGTTACTTAAATATAACACGCCGTTAAATTTTCAGCGGCCAGCGCAGTATGAGCGCCATGCTCTATATGAAACCAAATGCTTTGCTTATTTGCCCCGGGGAATTCTATCTCGAAATAAGTCACCGGATTTTAGCCCCCGAAAGACCCTCGCTTACCTGCTCTGCTCCAAATTCGCTAAACCTGATCTTTGCTCTCCCCTAATTACTCATTCACCTCTGATCGATACGTTCATGGTCTAAAGTTTACTCCGACAACTAACACTGCTACACTGAACTACACTTTGATCAACTTGCAGTGAAAATGTTAAAGGCAGACCTTACGAAACAAAATCCAAAGTTGAACGTAGCAAGTTTATTTATTAACGTACATTTCATATAAGAATATCTGATATATTTTCTACGAGAAACTACACTGTAACAAGAAAATATAAAGGTAAAATGAGCAGCACTTATATAATTGGGGTATACCCGCGGCCGAAACGTTGAAACGTTGAAGGGGAACAACGCGCAGATATAATTCATAGAATAATATCAGGCTTCGCTTTCATAATTCGAGAATGGAGAAGAGTCCGAGGGAGAAATGACCATCGGGAGCATCGCATTTCCTGAAATGCACCGGCTGATATACCGATGATGGCCACTTCCACCCCCGATGGAAGTGTGCCACGCACATGGTACCCTACACTTAAGCCACGCTATATGATAAAATGAACCCACACGCGGACCCACACACGCGCACACGTTGCCCTGTCCTCTCTCGCGTGATACAAGCTTGACACCCATTGCGCGAGGCATAAATCTCGCCGGGTGCCACGCGCAATTTTATAATAATGCCAATGATTCATCGAGGTATCGCCGCGCGGGCTTTCACATTAGCGCGAAAAATCTCGTGATTTATTGGAGCGGACCGGCAGCAGCGGCACACGCTCTTAGCCAGACCACCGTGAATAATGCATCTCACACGGAAGTTGATGCAACTGTGCCACTGGTGTAACGAGAATGAAATTGCCCGCTGTCGGATATGCCGATTCTCCGAAATCGTCTACCGACCAGCTGCTGGATAGTCGATTCATCCCTCGCTGAAAAGCGTAACTATTGTTTGCAGCGAATTGGATGTTTAATTAGCTTGAATGCCTTACGCAATTCAAGCGCCATTGACACGATCTGTCAGGGCTGTCAGATATCTCCGGGTTTATTTCTGGGAAGGTGAAACTTGAGATCGTGAAAACAGTCACTAACTGGGACAATTAATCAAATATGTCTGAATACAAACATTGAATATGTATTATATTAATATTCAATATTAGACAATGAATTTTTACTTATTAAACGCGAGTGAAATCGATCGAGGATCGTAATCATTCTTCATCATGGTCAAGAATCACTTTGGTTCGAGTATAGCTTCCCCGAACTCCAGCTATTCCCCATATCGGAAATCCGATATCGGTTAGAGATCACAGTACAGTCCCGTGGCTTATGTAACTCGTTTCTGCAGAGGTTACGACGGTCTCGCGCGTACATTACATACTCGAGTGTCGGCGGCAAAAGCGAGAGAACGAGGAAGCAGGTGCTACAGGGAAACGAGAATGCTTTATATGCGAGAGGAGGCTGGAGAGGAAGTGAGGAATGGCGATGAGGAGTAGTCCGCTCCCCGTAGTCGTCGTCGCCCGGTGCTCATCTGAAACGCGCTTAACGCCAGAAGCTATTTATTTCCAAGGAGGGTTATTCCCTCGCTCGGCGTATATACTCCTAACATTTTTGTAATTAGTTTGCTCGCGACTCCCTGGCTCTGGAAGTGAACGGTGGAAGGGGCACGAAACAGAAGCATTTATGGGATAGAGGGAGACAGGAGGAGACAGGAGGAGACACGCACAGGAGGTCTGCGGGTGGTGGTTTGGCAGAGAGAAGGCCGAAAGTCTCGCGATAGTGGAAGGAAGGGTTTAAACGTAGGCAGAGTGAGGAAGAGTAAGAAAAAGTTGGCTGGGGGCGGTAGCACTTCGACCTGCACAAAAGGAGCGGAGAAAGGGAGAAAGTGTGTTTAAGGGAGAAGAAAGAGAAAAGCTGGAATGAGGGTTGTGAGTAGTCTACGGCCAGCTGGAGTAGCTGGCCTTCACGATAAAGAGAGAGAGAAAGAGATTGAAATAGAAGAGTTCGGGCCTGAGGGAGAGAAAGGAATTACGACGTAGGCGATGGGAGCCCCTAATTGCTGGCCAGTGAGCGTTACTGGTGATTATTTTTTAATTGCTACGATTACGAGAACAAGATCACCACGCATTGCTGCGTGCAGTCAGGTCGTTTGATGTTCGACTCTTCCAGGAGCACTGGAAGGGAGAAGTCAAGGAAGGAGCGATGAAACCAGACAGGAAAGTCTCCTGCGACACTGGAAGGGAATATATCGGGCTGTAGTCGAGACCGCAGCGAACGCCTGCGTTACCTCAAATTGTTCCGAGGGGTGCAAACCCCTTCGCAAATAGTACCGAAGCCCTCTCTCGCGCGGATCATCTACGCTCGAAATGACGGAGCGTGATATTACTTGCTCATATATGTAGATGCGGGATCGCTGGTACGTGAGTGCGTGTGCGCCCCGGCGTTCATTTGACACCCACTTTAACCCGGCTGTTCCCCGATCTCTATAGCGCGATTAAACACGAGAATGAAACATGTATATCTCGGGATTTTTGGTGATATATGTTCTCAGGACCTTGCGTCAAATATTTTTGGGATTTCAGTTCCAACTTCTTTAAATATTGAAGCTTTCAAAGTTCCAAGTTATGTCTTTTTCAAATCCTTCTTTAAATTAATTTATTTTGATTAATCGAACTATTGGCAGTGTAAAAGTATCTTTTTTATACTTTTTTAAAGTTGTGATCTTGGACGTTTCAAGTAAGAATAGCGGTGGGTCAATTAAATGGAGGCGCACACGTGCGCCAGTGGCAGAGGGGGTTAAGTGGCTTAAAAAAGGATACGGTGGAGCGTTTAATCAAAATTCTTGGTGCACGCCGATCGTGCAGGGCAAGGTGGGGTGCGGCTAGGGTTTCGCGCTAGGGTGCAAGACTCATGTTAGTTTACCGCGAATACGAGAGGGTGGTAAGTGGGTTTAAAGGAAGCGGTCTTCGCGCGCCTTTGTCCCCCCGGCGGAAACCTCCTCCTGCTTCCTCATCGATTTTATGCTCCGACTTATTTACATACTTTATGCGCTGACGCTGACAGCCCGCCACCGCCGACAAGTCCTTTTCTACCCCCGGCAAGACAAATTCAACCATCATCTACGCCCCAGTTTATCGCAGTCATTACACGCATTGCTCACCGGTGCGATCAACTGAATTAACTTCAAATTAACTGCTTGCAATCATTCTACGAATCAGACTATTATTATCCAATTTTTAGTATGTAAAAGTAATTTAACTCCCAAATAGAATTCCTGTACAAAGAATGAGCGTGCGTAATTCAATTTAATAAAACACATGCGGTTAGAGTTTCCCAGTAGAACCACGAAAGCTGCGATTGAATTTCGTGCGGCGCTCATCGCCACCTTCGAACTAGGAATGCAGCGAGGGGTGGGGCGCGTTCAAATTTTCCGGTAATGCGATGCGCTTTGAAGCGTTAGACTGGCATAGTGCCGGTGGCATCACCGGCCAATGCATTAGACGAGACATTAGCGTAGATATCGGGCCCGGTTATCGTATCGCATCGTCATCAGCTTGGCATGCCAAAATACCGTGTAATCTCGAGGAAATTACACGCTCTGTCCCCTCTCTGCCAACCCTCTGCTTCACGCTCCTTCTCACACACACATATGCGTAGGCCGCCCGTATTAAGATCGAGAGGAGAATCAGCAAGCTTCACGAGACGCCGTTCGCCACGCCTGAAAATGACACTAAACTCTCTGTGTTCCTCGCCGAGCAATATTTATTTGGCAAGGCTGGCGGGTATTTTGCAGGAAAGAGAAAGTGAAATCAGTTACTGGGTGTTGATATGCAGATGGCAGTGCAGGCGGAAAAGACCAAGAGAACGTGGGATGTCTTAAAGCGAATAGCATCGTTTAAAGGGTCAACTGCTGTCAACTGGTTCGAATCAATAAACTCCTTTCTTTCTTTCTTTTCCAAAGCAGGGTGTACTCACAATTAATCGAGTGGTTCACTTCATTATTAACAAAGAACGATGTTCCTGCTTTGGAGTGCTGTCCTGCAGCTTTACAGCTCGTCTAGTACAAGTGAGGCTCAAATTAGGAGAAATGAGAAGCTCGCTGTCTATTATTAACATGTCAAGCGTTGATGGGAAGACGTCAGCTTTTATTTCTTGAATACACAGACTTCCTAGTCAATTAAAACCTGGAAATGGAATCGAAAGTGGATGCACAGTGACTCACACTGTAATTGTACGGTCTTTTTAGGTCCAATAATAGGAGTTGGTATCATCATCTCGTGTAATCGCCAAGTTGATCGCCTTGAGATACAGTCAGCATCCATATCTTCAGTTATCTCGTCGGAGACTGTGTTTGCCAGCTAATGAGCCGCTTTGAAATGCCGTTTCTCTCTTTTCTCATAGCAGCCGTCCTTCCCTGTCACTCGGTGCACTGTGTTACCGGCTGGTTCTAGGTGGGAAGAGACCGCTTGGTGGATACGAGACACGCGGGACTATAGTAATAATTAATTTCGAAGTTGCTTTGAAGTCAGCTGGTGGGAACGTCGCGGTGCTTTGAGAGGCGTAAACGTCAGCGACGAATATCCGCACACCTACGGGTATCCCGTCGGATACATCCGCTCGCTCTGCCGATTCACCCTCGGATTGCCGATTCGTCACGTCTACGTGGATAAGCGACACTCCGCCACAAAGAGTCCAATTTTCAAAGCGGCGGTACATTGCAATTAAGCCTCGCCGAAATTCACGTAAACGTTCGCTCCAGTTCGTAATATTATAATTACGAATTCGCTCCTCGTGAGCCCAGCGACAATGCTCCCTTTTCCATGAGCATTTACTGAATATTATTCCATGCAAGTTTTCCTGCACGGATTACATGTTGCGCACAGTTCGGTTATAAATGTCTGTCATTCGGAATATAGATGTGCGTTATTTTCCATCGCCCACGGATTTCCCCGATTACCATTTACCCGTTTTAATTACGTGTGCGCAGACACTTAAGGCGCGGCTGGTCGGCCATGTCGGTGTGGGTATTATTAACTTGTTAACGAAAGGGAGGGAATTCGACGGTGATATGCAAATAGCGGGTGCCGGACAGCGTGAAAGTGAGTGGCAACCTGTCACTGATAGTAGCGTCTGTTGGCTATAGCTGTCTATCAACAATTGTACCAGATGTACACGTATCGGACTACTGATTTAGCACTGATTCAATGGCTCTGAAATATCCCTCATGCTGGCAGAACTATTATGTTCAAATTAACTAAAACTATAAATTACAAGCATCTATAATATGTATAACAGTAATCAAGTAATTAATACGAACAAATTCCTCAATCCCACAACATTTATATATTAATATAACCTCTGTAAATTTTTAATAAAAATTAACCAGTCGTAATTAGTGGTGTGTTATTATAAATAATAATTAGCAACGCAGTTAGTCTTCCACAATACAAATTAATTAGGAGTAAAGTCAGATTGACGCGGTGGGTGCGTAAAAACGTGTGCGGGCGAAAGTGCAGGGGCTGTAGCACGGGCTTGATTGACAGACGGTGCAGTTACAGGTAGCCGAGCGTTCCAGCGGCTGGCGCTCGAGTGGCGCAGTCGTGTTTCCATGTTTTGATAACGAAATCAGCTTCGCACTCTCGAGACGGTGACGTTTAATCCATAACTGGGGGCTGTTGTATGGGCAAGCTGAAGTTGATTACTTGTACGCATGCAAGAACTAGTAGGCGCGTAAAGCCGACGCCTCGTATACAAGGCTTAAAGCAGCCTCCAACGGAAGAACAACAGAGAGAGCTAGAGCGAGAGGGAGAGAGAGGGAGAGAAGCACTTGCAACAGTCTTGTTTAACATTTCAAGCGGGTCTTAAGTTCTGCTCCGACGATAAGGATTACACGCGCCAACGATAAGCCGGCATCGGGTCCGATTTTAACGGAGCCGATCCACGCTCCTCTTGCGCGCCATACACAAACAGCCGTACGCCATGCCAATCTTTGCCCTTCATAATTCAGACGGTTCGGGCCATCCCTGATCGTGTCGGCCAGACTAACTTTGAGCGTAAGCCGCAAGATCCTGCGAACGTTTGTTCTCGAATTTAGCGTAAATGAAAAGCTAATAGTGGGATGTACACGTAATCCCAGCGAACACAGTCGAAGTGCAATGGCTGATAGAGTTAAAATTAGACTGGAGACTGAAGGGAATGGTGCTTGACGCTGTAAATAGTGGAAACTTATTGTAATAGCATTTTGTGCTGTGCAGGGTTATAGTGAGTTGATAGGACGACTTAAAATATATATTCCAAGATAAAAGAACTACTACCATGTGCCACGTGTCGGATACCAATTCCTGTAGGAGTCCTAAAAATGCACCGACACACCTCCCATAAAAATGTTAACACGGAAACATTCGTTCCGCTTTCATGCGCGCCTGCTTCATAAAGCTGCTCTCTCCAAATGGGCGTTGAGTCAGAAAAAGTGGATCTGGCTCCTCAAAACATTGGGAAACGTCGTGTGGGGCGTAACCCTATCAATATCCTAGCAGATCGTCACCGGAACAGGATCATCTTGAAAACTTCCCACTTTCTCGTAAGAGGGTGGTGGCGAGTGGCACTCGTCGGTGTCGGATGAGGACGCTTGTCTCGCAAGTTTACACGCTTGACGAACAATTTGCGGTTCGAAGCGCGTGTCCCTTGATGGCTCGTCCAATATATCAACAATCTGACGTGCGAGCTTCGTATTTTCCGGCGGAACACGATCCCATCCACCTGGTTTGCCGAGAGTAAGTAGAGTGAGTGCCCGTTAAGGGATGCCCGTCCCTTTTCGCAGGCGCGCTTCTCTCACTCTCTGTGGTTCCTCGGCGTTAACGACGTCGTTACACGAGCACCCCTTTCGATTCACTCGAGCATCCGAATCCGCACAGGTGGATGCCTCTGCTGAGGATGTGAACTTTGACGGCGTCTGATAGAAATCAACTAGAGAACTTCTACTCAAACTCCATCTCGCAGAAGTAAATCGCTGTTTTTCTATTTGATTAATCTAACTTGTGATTTCCATTTAGTTGGTTTTAAGTATCTCGTAAATTTGCCCAAGTATTTCCTACTTTCAGTATTGGACAGTTTTAGCGATTGGGAGAGATCTCACTGAGTACATTTCGCCACGTCATTCGAGAGCTTTGGCTATCGAAGGACGCACACATAGGGTGCAGAAGTTATGACTGCTCGATCGGCGTTTCTGCCTCATCAACGATCGTAAATCAGGATTAAAACATCGCACGGGCGAGGGTTAAATCATGCCGGTGACAGGATCATGCCCTTTACAGGATCCTTCGTCAAGTATCAGTGAATTTTTTATACCACGCCGTTATGGGTGGTTAGGGTCGCGATTACGCGTCTCTAAATCTTGCGGACATGCCGGCGGAATATAAAACATCTAGAAGACGTTGCTAGCCAACTAGGATCGACTCTTCTCCCAATCGGGCCTTTCATTTTGCGTTCTCGTAAATTAAGGCGGTCGCCGTGTTGTTTAGTGAATGAACCCCGTAGCGAATTCTTCAGGATAAAAAGAACAGAGTTATGGAGTCCGCCGGTTATTAAGTAATGAAATACTCCTCGGAGGACTGTAAAGACGCGTGACGGACAGCTAATGTTGCTGGGATAAAAGCCGGCGACAAGAGCGAGCCAGACAAGAGCCGTTTCTCAGCTCGACACGCTCTGCCTTGTCGCCGAGTGAGCGAGATAGTCAGACAGCACACAAAGTCGGCTGTTTGTTTCTGCAAAACGTTCCGATGCTCAACTTGAGTTACGATCGTCTGGATCCGTGCTCCTCGGTGTCTTCGGCTGCCTTTACCACGGTGTGTGAGGTCCACTCGACTCGCTCCGTCCTCCAGATGACGAGAGAGCCCTAATTACTTTCCCAATTTACACCCAACGTCGCGTCGCCGCCAGCTAATTGCTCGCGCAACTTTCAGGATTTGGTTCGACATATTCAGTCGTGCTGTGGGCTTTGCGTTACTGTAATTGTAAAGAGACATCTGCTCCCTCTCTGGTAGCCGGCGTGGCCGGCTCCCTTTAGCGAATAGTTTTTGTCGTATAATAAAAACTTTTTGATTGACGTCGCTGGCGAGGCCAGTGGAAAGGGACACCACGCGCTGATTAATTGAAGATGGAGTTCTCAGGCAAAGAGAGGAAAGTTCCGTTTAATTAGAAAATCCATGGTAGGAACCTAGAAACGAAAGTAATTTCCGATGGTAGTTCACAGTCTGGCGACTACCTCGCTCGTTCCCTCTGTATGCGGGTGAGACTGAATGTCTATGTATGTGTGTGAGTCAAGATTCCTCGCTCTCGGGGCCCATTATTTACATTGCACACGTCGGGTCTCGGGAGCCCTTTGCTCTTTACTCATCTTTCTCCTTTGCACCGTTTCCCGGTGCTCGTCATCACCTCGAGCGCCAACCCGCTTGCTCGCCCGCTCGCTCGCTCGCACTCGCCAACAACGACGCGTCGATGCACCTTTTGCTCACTCGCCCCAGCTAACACCTTCATCCGCCTTTGGATCCACGCGCCTCTCGTTAGAGCGAAGCCAAGAGTACGCGATCGGGTTACTATGACCAGAGAGGCCGATGTCTCGTATTCCTCGCCTACCAATTGTCTTCCGCAGCTGAGCACAACGTGTGTCTTGCGCTCTCCTGTCCAGGCTTCAATTCAGCTGCACTGTCTCTTTATCAGAGTTCATCGATCTTGCTGAGTGGCCCTATCCTTATGCGCCAAGGAAGCCGCATAAAAACCGATGAATGTCACGCGGCATTCACTTCCGCCGGTTCGTAGGTGATTCGCTTCAGCACATATCGCCAGGAATAGGATTCATCTGGGCAGACTCGAGGAGAGAGCGGTGAAGTCCAAGGTGGTTTAAAAGGGTAATCTTCCTAAGGAAATTTCGATCGATGTATCGGGAATGCTTGGAGTACCCTTTGGTCGGGGGTGAGTCAGAGGGGGTGTGTTCGGGTCAGCCTTAAGACGACAATGTCGTGCATCCGTCGTGAGGTCCGAGAGACTAGCAGGAAGTGCACGAGCATCTCCGTCGGAGGTTCCTCTCTCCCTTGGACACTCAGACGGTCCAAGAGTGCTTTGAGATCCCTCGTTTTCCGGAGCGACTTGTCCCTCCAGCCGCCAGAGGGACAGAATTCTCCGGCCATCCTCCTCCTGCTAGCTCGCGACATTTCAGCACTGTATCCCCCGGGTGCTCCAATTACGAGTAGGAATGCTCATTTAGCGGAGGGGGCGCGCGCGACGGGGGAGCCACAATGGTCAGCAGGCTCTTGAAACTATTATCGGGCTGCAAGGGCAAAGGGCTGCGCTCGCGAGAGGACACCCTACGGTGCAATGCTGGTTGCACGCTACTCCTTCGACTTCGAATTTTTAATCCGCTCTAACCGGACCGGCCGACTGGCAATCTCGCCGAGAGCACTTTCCATCTGGACCACAGGCCGTCGCTGGTGATGCTGGATGCCAGTGGCAGTGGCGAACGATGCTTCCCCCGTCGGTGTGAGCCGCTTGCATTCCTTATCATGGTGATGGTGCACACTACTCGAGTGGAAACACCAATCGAGCGATGGAGATTGCGATGCTAACCTCCGGGAAAAGCCTTTTGTAGCTGGGGAGTGCTTCTCCTCCTGCTTTCTCTCCCTGTTGCTTGATCTCCCTCTCTCTCTCCTCATGCGCAGTATCCTCCACCCCGTCCTCCTCTACCTTAGTCTTCATACTCGAGACGCAGAGATCCCCAATCTTGCATATTCGATGCGTCGCTTCTGAGAGATTAGATTCTGTCCTTTCTCTTAAGCCCCCAGACCGCTTTCAGGTGGTTTCTAGTTTATAACGGGCTATTCGATGCTCTCTCTTCGCTTTCCACTGCCCCTGAAGACGAGGACATAGAGTCCGGTGCATCTGGTGGTCCACGCTGACTGTTGAATAATTAACGGACACATCTCTCACTGATGTGCTTCCACTCGATGTAGATCCCTGGATACGATATGCTTTTGCTTGCCTACTCACGGTTGAGATGACCGACGGCTCAAAGATCGTTTCGACTTGCCAGAGAAGTTGAAAGTCACTTTCGAGTGTTACAGTAAAACTATTATCAATTAACCTGGAGCAATAGTCATTATTGATTACTTATTGGCTCCGCCCTTCAAGTTTTGTCCGGCTATAGCTAAACTAACGGGCCTTTGATGACAGTGAAAACATGACTGGCAGAAATTTGGGTTTACACAGTGAGTAGTTTAAACAACCCGTTGTCATTCGAGAGGAAGGGCAAAGGCCCGATGATTTAAGAAGGAAAATACTCTGTTGCCAATGACGAACGTCCGAAAGGTGCGTAACGAACAATAGCCCATTTCGGCAACAGGATGGAACAAATTGGTAATGAACGGGCCAATGATTGTCCTCTGCTTCTTACTGCTTTATCCTCTTCTTTCCGTTCCTCGCTACTTTCTTCTGTAAGTCATCGTTCCGCCGAGGCGACACGGCAATTCCCGACGCCTCTTTGCCCAGGCGTGTGCATGACTGATTGAGATGTCATCGCCTGGAAGTCCGTGCGACCCTCGTTACATTAGCTCGTGTAATCATCGTGTTCCTGCAGACTCTTTCGACTGTAGGTGTGCCCCGACTAAGGCGAGGTCCAATGACGTTCTGGATTGTTTGATGCCAAAACACGACCCACCCTTTTCGCTTTCTTTGCTGTCTGAATTTAACATGATGTTCCTCGCTGTTTTCATTCTATGTGTTTCCATTTGCAATTCAATTAAAAAAGTAATATTTTATTGGATATTATTTAATAATGCAGAGTGGTACATTCATTGTGTTGAATTGATGCTTCAAATCTGGCAGAATTTCTCAGAATTATTGCTTCAACTGACTAAATCAGTATACGTACAAATTTGATATACAAAGACGGATTCCAGAGACTTAATTTAGCCAGCTTTCCCAGTATTTACCTAGTGGATTTTAATCTGCGGGTCGAGCATGAGCGCGCAGGTTGCAAGAGATTGCTGCTAGATACATCAGACTGTTGATGCACATGCCGAGAATTCTCCCTGTCGTGGAAATACCCTAGTTTCTCGGTCTCTCTCTTGCTCCATTCATTGAAGGACCACAAAATTGCCCAAACCATACGTTTGTCACGCATGTGTTACGCGGAGTATTGTTTTCTGTAATTGTTTCGGGAAACAAAGGCGCTCTAGCGGCAATTCAGCATCATGCAGGTGCACCTAGCATCTCTCTCTTCCTCTTTCGTTCTGCCTCTCCTTCGCTCGCTCTCGCTCTGCAGAGGCTTGTTCGGCTACGTATTGTCGTGGCAGAGTACCCTATACGTACTAACGGAACACCCATATTGTTGGTATGCTCGCACGAGGACCCGGCAAACAGTTTTCTCATGCTGCCCGAAAGTTACTCTTTAGAGACGAGAGCTCCTACGCGCAACGAGCAATCCAATTAACGATCTTTTCGACTTTCTCTATTATCCCTGGGGAACAGGCATCGTTAAGCCTTGCGAAAACTGAACTGTAGTCTTGTAGACTTGAGTCGCTTTAATGCTGGATCATGCAAGATTGTATAACTTCGTTTTGTATTTATGACTATTTTAGAATTGACTGTAATTAGTTTTGTTTTCTCTGTTTCAGGTAAGTCTTGATTGACCTCTAGCAATATTCTTGTATGAATTAGTGGTGGACTGACTGCAAGTGTAAGTGAGAAAAACTAATATTAATTCTTCCTGATTTATCGTCATTTAAATTTAATATTTCGCAAGATGAGCCTTGAAAACAAAACAATTGCAAAGTGTCGTCGTCGGTAATGATCCGAACAGCGGATGACACTCTTGAGAGAAGATTTCTATGCGTGCTCGATCCCTCGATAGTCTTTCCTCTTTGTCGCTCGACTGCTCTCGGCCCAGCGGTAATCTCGCTCGATCTCTCTCAGATCTTCGGGGCAATTTAAGAGCTTTTTAAGCGCTCTCAGTGGGCATAGATGTGAGCAATGTGTGCACGTACACGAAGGCCCGGTGGCAAAGGCCGGCAGGCTTGGGTCTACTTTTACACGGACAAAGAGGGCCGTGACGCGGCTGGATACGCACAATCAGCCCGCAGTGATTGAGGCATTCAAGGCGTGGGCAGGCACTCTTGCGCCCTCTTACGCACGCTTACGCACAAAGCCCCCACGAATTCTCACGCTCTCCTTGCCTCTATTTAGTGACACGTCCTATTCAGAACGAAACCAACCTGGTGAAGGAACGACTTTAACGTCCGCATTGACTTTGATCATGATATTCTGCTGATTGAACTAGCATTTGCGAAATTCTTTGGTACAAAATTGTAAGCGGATTAATTACTTCAAGAAATTTCTTTGATACTTGGAGAAATGGTGAAGGTCATTCTTACTTGCATAATTTAATACCCTGATGAAATTTCTCCTATAACTATAAGCCAACTGATGCAGTCTCCCAATGAAGTCTGTCAACCGCCATGAAGTCGCTCGTCAATACGACAGCTTATTTCAGAATAAAAGCAAGTAATTAAAGTTCGCGACAGGAACGAAGGAGGACGGTCGTTGCGGGAAATTACGCGGGAGTCTACCCAATAACACGCGGCTTGAAAAAAGCGGCAGCAACATTGAGATTTTGCGCTCGAATTTACTAATTGGACCTGTCATCCGCACTGCCCGTACTCTCGTTACGCGCGGGAGTTCGCCGGCTGAGAGTTCGAAAACTCTGTTCAGGGAAATCATTTCCTCCCGAGGGAAGTGGTGTTCCACCACTCCTTGGCGCATTCTTCTGCCAAGCTGTGGATCCCCGTTCCGTCGAATCAAGGTCCAATGATTTCCACGGAAATTAACTATGCTTCCATGCAACTTTGCCAGTTCCTTCTGTAGAACTGTCTAATGTTTCAACTGGAATTTCCATCCTACTTGCAACTCACCAAGTCTTGTTAGTCTGCTTTCAATCTCATATCTTGCTAACATATGTTCAGTTATGAGTATATAGGAATTAAAAGAAAGATGAATTGTAAGATAAATTCTTTCCTGGCAAAGTAATTATCCTAGAAGCAACAGTTTACCGAATGTTCGGATCGTGATGTGCAGGGAGATTAGTCCACCGACGATTTTCCCCAACCTTTATTAAATTCGCTCTCTCTCGAGCCCTCCAATATCGCGTTATTGCACACGGCCGCCCGCAGTGTCATCATAAGGTCATAGTGATAGCTAGTTGCTCATCCAGCTTGGCGACTCTTCGATTTATTTCGCTTTCTTCGGAGTCAGGCCGAGTTGGGGTTCGGAAGGGTCAGGGTGAGAGGCAAGAACGGTCCTGCTTTCGATCTGCTCTATTTCCACCTGCCCTGCTTGTCCACAATGCACGGCAATAACCAAGAAATCGTCGGTTAGTTTGATACCGAAGCGTATCCGCTCGCCGAAAGCCATGACAAAGCGGCCGTCGTCCCAACGTCTCTTCGACGGATGGATCACAATATCCTTTCGTGGTTTTTCATCGGTCCCTCGATCCCATTCTTCGCTCACTCTATCCTCTCGATCGCCTTGATGCCACGCTTCGCTCTATCGCACCATCTAAATCAAACCCACTCTCCCTCTTGCTCCGCTTGAATCACTCGCCAATAACTGGACCGACCTCCTGCCTCGGGATTGGCTCGGCCCCACAATAGTTTGGCTCCTCTGTTCGATTATATTGGTGTTTAGAGCACAATTGTCCGAGAAATAGGAAGGTGAGCATTAGATGCAAGATGCAGGGTCTGGCAATCGATGTAGATTAGATTAGACAGAATCGAGAGTCCGCTGCTGCTAAGAGCTTATGGCGTTCGAGTTTAGTAACGAAATTGCTGTACATCTGCCGTCCCCTCTTGATTGCACTTATTTCTACTAACGACTTCTGATTTGTTGCCAATTGTGTGTCCTTAGTTCGTAATATTATAATATGTTGTATTATTCAATACTACGCACGATTTGCGTGTCTTTTATTAGTACTGCCACTTACGGCGGCTGGTTTTAAAAATAGACCGAGTCTTTCCGATCCCTGCATGCCCACCATTAATCGTGCAGGAAAAGAGGAAAGACGAAGCGTCGGAGAAACGATTTCCAAGCTCGCCTAATAGAAACCTAATGTCCATAACCAATGACTCTCGGCCGGTGTGGTATCCATCAATCGAAATTATCTATCTCTGATGATGTATGCCACTCCTTTTTACGCTTCTTCCCCAACATTACTCACTCCCGTGAGAACGGAACCTTAGGACGGCTTCCCTGCCGCAGGACATTCCTGCTGATTGGATACACACTTCGGAAATGGAAATTAATGATTTGACCATAATGGTTTTGGCTATATTTATTAACACAGAAACATTGAATACACTGAATTTGATGTGGATTTAAATATAAAGTACATTCTTATGGAATTATTGATCCCTTGAATATCATCGATGTAGCTGTGTCTAAAAGCACAATAGAATTAAGGTTCCATTCTTCATTGGCCGTAAATACCTACTGGTCAGAAATCGAATGCACATGGATAAATGTGGCCGTTCAGTAGTCGTTACACCCAAACTGGCAAGAATGCCTATTAGTGTCAACCACGCCCCTGCGTGTTACTTCGCTGGATATCTTCCTTCCATTCTCCATTTACCCTTTCGAATCAAGAACCCATCCTCTCCGCGCTCCTCACCACCGCACAACCTTGGTTGGTCAATTTCGTAAACCGAAAAGCCTGCCGAAATCTTTCCGGGAATTCGAGAATGGTAGAATCTCGGCGCGATTAATTGTTGGCCTGGTCGGAAGAGCGTGTGAAATGATAAGGCGATCTCCACGAATGGAGAGGTAACCGAGGGAATTTATGATGGCGGAGGATCGTTGACACTGGCCGGGATATAAGACACTTTAGCAGCTCGTATAATTCCCTCGTTCGGGCTCTTTTACTAAATCACGCGCGCCGCTATGAGTAATGGCCGAGGGAATCCAGTCGAAAATTCTTGGATGCTGGCTGTTCTTCGGAGCGGAGCGCGCACCTAAGCTTTCTATGGGAGTGAGAGTAGTTATGATCTCGAATTACATTATAGATAGAGCTGAGACTGCGGGAGGATCCGACGTATTTGTCAAAAGAGATCCGGGCATCAACGGGGCGGGCATCGTATAAGATTACCGGTGTTCATATCGAGTTCGGACACATTGTCCGTACTTGCACACGTGCGTCATCTTCGGCATTGTTCCTGCGATGCACTCGGTGTTCGGTGGTTTAAGGGAGCGCAAGTTCATTCGCATGAACACGTCGCTGGCACGCAACTGTAATTTCTCGGTACGCTTCTCATATGTTGTAACATTCTCAGAGTGTTATCATAGTGTGGCGACCTAAATTAAACGAGTAGGCATTAGCACCTGTGTGGCCGTGGGGCCGTCCTATCAGAGATTTATCTTCTGCCTTGCCGGAAGACCCATTAACACTGGAATTGTACCTTCCTTCTAGAGCCGTTACGCTGCAGGGAATTATTACTGGTAGATGCTGGATAAAGTATGACTTACAATTATACTGCCATAGTTCTTGCATAGTACACAGCGCAGCATGGGAATCTTAATGGCCTGGGAATCTTCAACGAAAGTTTTTTCTGTCGTGTGTTTGCCGGGAATACAGAGTTTCCTAACGAAGATAAAATATAGAAGTTTCTGAGTACGTCGATGATTGATCCGTCGAGATTCAATGGGAATACGATGAAATCGATAGAACCTGCTTGGGAAACACTGATTATCATCCCAGATTGAACAAAAAATATCCCGTTATACAATTATTCTCCACACGAGGCTAGGTTCATATATTATTTATTCGAGCAGACCACATCTCTCGAATTCGAAATCCTGGTTCAACCTTCCGTACAATGCGAGTCCTGGCAGAGAGAAATTAGCAGAACTATGTCCAAGTATGCCACACAGAGTGGTGCGTCTTGTTGCGCGTCTTGCGGACTTCCAACGAAGTTACCAAGTAAACGAAGTCGCAAACGAGTCCAGCGACAAGCGGAGCGGCAAAAGGGACCACGCGGAAACTAGATACGATCCTGACGAGAGACGGAGACAGGCGTTTTTGCAGGATGCACAGACGATAGAGGTGAGCGAATCCGGAAATTCGCCAGGCGTAGTAAACGAATTAAAGTGACTCCCGGCTATCTGCAAGGAAGAAGCCGTCCGATAGTTGCGAACCTCGGGAGCGAGAGAAGCTGGGATCCTTTGCGCTAGAATAGCCGGTGGGAAAGAGAGTCCTTCCCCAGGCAGGATTAACAAAAGCTCTCGGTTGAGGTCCATTGTCTCCTAGGGCCCAGCATCCTCCTCCCCCGGCTCCTCTCACTTCGATCGTCCTTCCGGACTTTCTTAGCTAATTTCTTGGCGCGTGCTGTCGCTCGCCGGCGTACCGGGGGAAATTGTGCGCGCTCCTAACGCTATGGCAGAGTTGAACCTTCGGGAGATACTTGAAGACAAGCAGAGGGAGTGCGACGGGGACCTTACGGATAAGGCAGAAAAGGTAATCAAACTCTGCCGGGCGTGGCTATTAATTACTGGCAGCGGCTCTCACGCGCCACGAATTCCAAAACTCGAAGACGACTCGTGTCGTCTCCTGAAATTCGAAGCTCCCACCTTCCCAAACTACACCCACGACACAGGCCGACACTAGCGCCACTCGTCTCCTCGCGCGCGCTCTACTTCAAGGTTTGACTTTATAATCGGCCGAGTTGCGTGTCTTGCCCGGCGAAATTCCAAGTGACAACTGAGACCCTTTGAATAAACATGAATCTACTAAGGGCGAATGGAGATTCTTATATGCGCGCTCGTGGCGTATAATTCCCCGCTTTTATTGGCTGCGCCAGAGCGGAATTCTCCATTGCAGATATTAAGTGCTTGTTATTCCGAGTGGGTGCAATAGACACCTATAAACTTTCTAGAATTAAATTCCCCCTTTTTTAAAAATAAGTTACTCTCGATAATAGACAATATCGCCACTCGCAGAACATGCAAATAGTCGTCATTATTATGTGCAGAATGTTTTATTCTCGTACAGAGTTTCTCTCAACATTCAGGGCAACTTTTTCACAGCCATTTACTTTTGCATACAGCAGATAATGCTATATACGATTTAGCCGACTTAGGGGTCAATGGACTGCGAAAACCTCGGGCCAACGCATTCGGGAAAGGTCCCCCTCGCCTCTTTTGCCGAGTGCAACAGTAGTTCCGTATTTTCAGCGATAATCCTTAATATGTACATACACACGAAAACAATGTCATTCAGCGTGTGCAATCGCTCGCCCGAAAGGAAAGCCGAGCGAGCGCTGAAAATTTCACTCCGGTATCAGTTCCATGACGCAGAAAATCAGTCCGGTATTGTTCCCGCTCGGCATCATAAAGTTCCGTCGCGCACAGTTTGCCGGCTGTGCTCGATGCTTTATTCCGCAGGAGCTCAACCCGTCAGGACACATGTTCACACGCGCATTCCCACCCACACATGCAAACCGCCTCCCACGTGTGTATTTCCTCTAGCGGGGCAGATATTCAAAGATAGATTTGCCAGTTAACGCGCTCCCCCAAATCGTCGGGATGGCGGTGCGCCGCTGGATTCATATATCGCGGCGGGTGCGTCGGTGGCGTCGGGAATCGGGATCAAGTTAACCGTCCGGCAGCGTGTAACAATTGTCGAGTGCGTGGTAAGCGCCTTACAGGATGTAAAGCTTTAACGCATTGCTAGGGTGCAGGGAAGGATCTTCCCCTGTTCTCTTCTGCTCTCATCACCACCCCCGCGCACCGATGCCACCTCTATTGTTTTCGGCTTATAGCCACCCCTGCTACGTACTGAACTCTCTCTCTTCACTCATCTCTCGCACTCCCGATCTCTTCCTGATTCTCTCTGTATGTCTCTCCCTGCTCTCCCGGGGTCTCCGACACAATGAGCCTGTCTTCAATGCTTCAGTCTCACCCCCGCTCCTCCTTCGTCCCACCACACCCTTCTGGTTCGACGATGACGCCGAGGTTGATCCTTTCGCTGCGTTCATCAACCCATCCCCCCACCTTCGGAAGCCGAGCTTCCTGGTCTCGTGCGAGTCTCGACATTCTTTTTCACTCTTTGGAAAGAGCGAGCCAACTAGTAGAGAGTGGGTGGGAAAGGGCTCTTGCTAAGAATCCCCGACTTCGTTTGAGACCCTGGTCGATTGGGGCTCGTTATGACGGTCCAGTTGCTCGTGCGATTAACTGGAAACCAGTAAGGAACCCTCTTCCCCAACCGAGAACATTGAATCTAGCTACTGATCGTGGGAGAGCGCAACCCCTTGACTCACCCTGGACCACTCATCTCCCGGAAATACATTGTTCCTTGATGCAGCCCTCTTGGAGACCTGTATATTTCTCGAGAAGAGGATCAATTCCAGGACGTGTAAATATAAGTACTGAATTTGGGTTTGGTAATTCCAGGATTTCGTTCTCAAGTGGAGTAAGTCACCCCGGAGATATAATTATGAGTCTTATATCTTTCATGGAGTTTTTTTGTTCTGTGTGTCCGTCTGGAGATAATTAAGTTATAAAAAGGTTAGGTATTCCAGGGTTGAGAGGCCTTTTACTTCGAGAGCGTCTTTCACTCTTAGCTGTTTGTCGCGATGAAGAGAGAGAGAAGCAGTGATGAGAGGGTGGCATGCACTTGGAGAATAGTTTGAAACTAATTAGAGTTAATAAAGAAGGGAGAGGACGTGGTTGTAATCATTAGGGGGGAGGACGCCGCCTGCTCATTAGGCCACGCGCAGGTTATTCCGAAGAGTAGCTTCTAATCGACTTACGGGAAGTGTGTAAGGTATGCTTAAAATTAGAACGAAAGAGCGCCCTCCTACCCTTTAATATCATCACGGCGGACCGCCGCATGCTGCGGACGCTGTAGTTTCGGAAAAGGAATGCCGAAATGGTCGGCCATTTTCGGAATTGCTTAAACGCGCGTGTAATTGAATCCGGCTGCCCAAGATGGGCCTCTATAACTGCGTCATACAGGGCGAAACAAAAAGCGCCAACAGCATTTTGCCAGGAATAATAATACCAGTCTAGTAATATTTCGACTACCAGAAGCAATAATTTTGTAATAATAATGAATGCAGTTGAATCAAGAAAGTCAATTTATGAGATATTTGTGACCAATTAGGCACAGAGTTGATTCTTACAATAAAGATAAAGGCAAATTAGATATAGAGAGCATTAAATGAGAACTTTCTTGAAGCACCCTGTACGTCAGCTTTACTCGGCGTTTTCGACTTATTACCGATATTCGCGCTGAAAAAGGGAAGACCTGAAAGATCATCGACGATGTGCAGTTAATAACGAGCTTCCTTGGAGAGTGGTAGGATCCGTTCCTTAATTATTCCATGGAAGCTTTGCTGCGCTCGAAATTACGCTAATGGCGACCGAGAGGTAAACGTGGCCAACTACGATCGGGACGTGTAGTCTTTCTGAGTTTTCGTGTCGTTCACCCGCTTCTACCGGTCGTTGGAATTAATGACGGCTTGTCAGGTGAGAAAGACAGAAACGCATTACCGCTCGGAATTTAATTACGTATTTATCCTAATAGCGTTACCGCTTGTTAATGCGACGGGACATCAGGGCCTTTAGCGCACTGCCGAGGTACGTTCACGGTGGGTTACACGTTTTATGCGAGCAATATATCATCTGCATATAAATATTCTATTCATCCTGTCGACTGAAGCCTACGCACGTCAGAACTTACTGACGCGTTTCTAAGACCCTTCACTGTCTTGGGCAACGACTCGCTTGTGTCCGGCGTCCTTTATGGGATAGTGATTTCGAGAAGACTGTGAATACAATCGATCGGGCCCTCAAAAATCACCGTTGCATATTTCGGTCTTCCTGCCAGGTGTCGCCTACCTGTCATGCGAGATTTTATTTCATAATTGATCCGAGACTCTACGAAGGAGAACGAAGTCTTAGTACGTCTTCGCAAAGATTAAATTCTAGGAACGGAAAAAGTATTTAATATCTTGTTATTGCAATTAAGGAAAATTAAACACAGTTGAATTTTATTATCTATTCTTTAGAAGAAATATTAGAGAAATGAATGATTAAACTTGGGCGTTCTTCTTTAAAAGTAGTTTAATAAAAGAAAGGAAAGAAAAGCATCGACGGACAAGTCACTTTAAAGTACGGTCTTAGGCCCTTTGCAGCTAACTGGCAATGCCAGTCGCATTACTGCGGCCTCGCTCGTCCGTTGGCACGTCGAATCGCTTGGGCTGACTTTTCGATGGTCGCTTTTTATCCCTTTAAAACCTTTAGGCGTCCGGAAGTGTCGGATTACCGAGTTCGAGTACGTATGGTCCTTTGAGCCTGCCCCCCGTGCCTCTTACTATGAAAGATGGCCTTAAACCTTTCCTTCCTCACGATTTTCCTTTGCAAATCGAACGCCTGCGCTGGCTTAACTCTCCCATATATCTGCTTTAACAACCGTCCCGGTGTCTAGCCTGGTATTTTTCCAAATACTTAACAAACGACGCGTCCATGTTTTCCAGGAGTTTGTTTATGCGGTGAAAAATGTTTATTATCGATTCATCGAAATATCTAAATAAAACTAGCACATACTTCCGATCAAACCTTCAGGATTAAGAAATCCACGATTACTTAATTCCAATTGAACGCAAATTCCTCCAAGATAGTAATGATTTTTATACCGAAAGAGAATTCTTTAATTTCGTCCTTTCTTCAGTATACGAGGGTCACTGATCCCTGTCGAATGGGATGAAATTTAGAAGGAATAAGAGGGCTTAATATCCGCCGGCTGTCACTCTCCCATTGTTGTATTCTTCTCCCACGTTCCACGGACATTTCCTCGTGGAAAAATGCATTCATCTTTCAGAGCTGGGGCAATTTAAGTCGTATGCAGGAGATATTAGTACTTTTATTAGATGACGTTTAATAACACATGATTCCACACGGAATCCATCAGGGCCTCGTATAGTCTTCCGATCATGAGAATATCTGTATAAGTGGAATGAAGTGGAAGCTGGCACGCGGTTCGCTACATTATCATGCATAAATCTGCTATTCCCGGCTTGAGATAATAATACGGAAGTGGGGGAGTTGGGAGATATATCGTTCTTAAACCCGAGCTCGTCCTAATCATCTGTACATCACGGGCGAGGCTCTCACGAATTCAAATACGGCTCTCGAGTCAAGAATTAAATCTCAAGGCCGCTTGCAAACTCCGTGCAAATTGAGCGTCGATCGCCCCTGGCACGATGAATAATTTGCATCGCATTCGTGGGAACCGAACCTAATTCCCGGGTTAATTTCTACCGCGGTGATTTGCTCCGGAGAACTGGAGAGTGAGAGCGAGAGCGAGAGATCAGTTGGCCAAAGTTTCAATGGAGCCAGAAAACCGTAACGTTAAGCCTTTACTCAGCTGTGAGTATACTCGGCACACGCCATCCAATTAATCTCGACATTGATATGCCGAGCTGGATGAAGATCATGTGGATTCCGCAAATTATTCTTTCTTGCCCTACATCTCGGTGAGAGGGAATTCTGGAATAATTGGCGAAATTATAAGAGCTTGCAAGGACCTGCATAGCTCGTACTATTTCCAATTTGCAAGTTAAGCAAATGCATATATTTCCTGCTCTTACTTTAATAATCATTAGTATGAAATTGTAATACAAGTATATTATGCAACAGCGAACACAGAGGCAGAAAGTGTGCACTCAGAAAAATCTATGTTTTCCACTTGCAATTAAGCTCGTTAATAAGTTAGTTGCTGCACGAAGTAGTCCGTTGTTCCTATTTACCCTGCAACGACTCTTTCTGCTTGGTAAATGTGCGTGCTTTGTCCAGTCGTTACACTTACGCATCACGCGCCTTAGTAAAGTTTTTTCCCTTATCAAGGGGAAACACTCCTTCGACTGGCGCTAGCTGCGCCATGACAGCCAGTCGTAATTATGCAAAGCTCACGGTGCTTTCTCGGAGGTCGCGTATCTTGCGGGCGTGCGGAAACCGCGCGCGGTCTCCACGTCAGCGTTGTACAATAGGCCGTTGAAATGCCACTCGCTCCCTTCGATCACGTGCCATCGGCTCTGCCCTTTTATTTTCTCCGCACCTCCATTGCCCCTTTTATTTCCCATTACAGATGTCATCTTCTCTTCTTTCGCACAGTGTTAACAAGAGATCATGGTTCCTGAAGGGTTCAGATTAGCTATTCAAGTATGAAGAAAGTGGAAAAAGCTGAAAATTCGTCTATTTGTGCTCGCAATGCAATTTCATTATTATTCTAAAATGAATATTATATTATTAAAACCATATCTTCACTAGTTACCGTTTGTACAAGTCCTCTTTTAAATGGAACATTTCATTTTTAATTAAGTAAAATTGGAGTGGTCGTTTAAATCGAAACCATGCGGGATCAGAGGACGAGAAGAACACGAAATAACTCGCCGGGGTGAAACACCCGCTTATATTGTGCCTCAAAATTTCGCGCGACGAGGGTGCGAGCATTATTTCCGCACAATGCCGCCCGCGTCGGAACGCGTCATTGCGCCCGTCCGCTCCGGGGGCTTTTCCACGTCGCCCCTGCCCGTCCTCTTCCTCCTACTCCTCCTCCTGCTCCTGCTCTCGCTGGCAAGTTGAGGGCGCAAATTAACCGCGGTAGCGTGCCGTGGTGGCGAGCATTATGCAGATTCGTCCTCGCGCAGTAGTATAGGATGTCGGAGTACCGGCGCGACGTCAGCGCGCCGATGCGGTCGTCGCATAAACTTGTGGGAGTTATGCGCACCCCGCGTTGGAGGGCCACCGCACTGCTAGCTCGGATTTCGAGCGTGCATCTTTCGAAAATGCCGAAATGCCAAAAGCGTGCGGGAAGAAGCGAGCAGGAGCTCGCCACGAACCCTACGGATTCCACAGGTTTTACGAGCCGAAAGTCATTTGCGTCCGGCGATTTACGGCTGCTGCCCTCCGACTTTCCATTCACTGCCCAATACTCCTCGCTTCTCTCTTTCTTCAGCTCCTTTCAGCCTCCCTACCACCTTTCCGCAGGCTCGTACACCCTTTTTTTCAAGACATAATCGAGCTTCCAAGTGGATTCCCGTTGAACGGCTCGGCAACGATCGCCTGCTCTTCGATTGGTCGTTATACGTAAGGTTTATCCAGGAATTCCCACTTGTTCGTTGAGCAAGCTTCGTGGTCCATTGGATTGCAAAGTAAGAGTAAGTCGTAAATTCTTTGAAAACTGTCGTTTTACGCTGTCGGTACGTTGAGTACCACATGTCAGAATTGAGTAGCGGAATTCGAGATAATTGCTTATAATTCAATCTATTTTGGCGGTGTAGTTTAGTTACATGTCTGTCAAGATGAGTGCCAGTTACTCAAAGTACTCGGTTCGTCCAAAGGAGAACCACTTCACGCAACATGCCACATTCCCTCGGAGCCAGGGCACGCGAATGCCATGATTACTTGCCGTCAGTTCAAGCCATTTCCCTCAATCGATCAATCCCATCTCAGTTAATTATGCATAAGCACAGACCTAAGTGCTTATACATAATTGCGCTTAACCCGTACAGACAGATTAGCCCGGCAAGGCAGCATGCCGGTATCTATAACAGGTCTTAAGAAGTTTCGTTGTGCTGCCGCGCCGGCTGCAGCTGCCAGTAGCACGGCATTGCTCCAAGTTTTGGAATATTCCTCGGAATATTTTCCGGCCCGATCTTTTCATCAGTGGTTCTTTGGACGGTGAGTACGCGTCGGCGAAGACTCCCTCTGCCGGCAGCCAGAGAAAAACAGACTCTCTCGCCGGATGTTTGTTATACGAGTTGGGAAGAAAGCGTTTCCTTCAATGCAGAGCGCGGTGAGCCTGAAATTACGAAGTCCAGATATGCAAGAAACTTTACCGGCCTTCGGAGAAACAAAGAGAGGGATGAGGAGGGTTGGCAGAGGGTGGGGAGAGGGCTGAAGGGAGCCGAACTGTTTTACAGGTGCTGTTTTGAATTACTTTCGCCCGAACTAACTTTAAGTGAAAAGTTTCGTCGGCAGACCTTCTCGCTCTCGTTGTACTCACAGTTTAAGGAGGAATCGGATCGTGTCTCGCTATGAGAACCCCTGCGTCACGGGGATCGGCCATAATCATCGGTGATCTCGCGGAGTCTACGTGCAAGGTACGTCGCTCTCGTGACGTTCCTTCATTCGTAGTGAGCCTAGTATAAATTTTACTCTCGATCCTGTATTACGCGCGGTACGATCGCAGCGGAGATCGAGGCGCGCCTCGTGGGTGGAACAAATGGGACAGCACGGAAAACAGCATAGAGGAGGGTCCGCACGTCATGAGATTTCCGTCCGGGAAACAAACAACCGTGTTTAAGGGCCTGCGCTAAGACACGAAGTAAGCCTAAATGGCCCGTCTAATGATCCATTGAAACACAATGTAAATCTCGAGTCCTTATCCACCTGTAAATCCTTCAAGGACTTTTTAAATACGAGCCTTTAAAACGACCCTTTGCCGTGCTTCATACATGTTTTAATAGTATAAGTTCAAAGTTAACTTTATTCCGATCTCAATATTCGTTTAACTAACGCGCAAGTCGTTGGAATAATTAAGCATGCAGGTAAGAAGTTTGTTAAGAAATTTATTAAAAATTAGACGGTTTTCTGTGTCGGGCACGTTTCCAAGGTGTAACGCGAGAGAATCTTCATTATCCAAATTCAAAAACCTTCTGACCATAGTCTGATCTCCCTAATCCCGGCTTAAACACCTCCTATACAAAGTATGCGCACAGCTAGATAAAGTTTCACATGTAAGAGCATCCGGGAGCTTCTCTTATGAAGCTGAAACTTCAAACTGGGCTAAGAAGTTAACCTAAGTTATCAGGGGCTCAGAGGTTAGGTCGGCGCACTTTCCTTTCACGAGAAATCGACACGTATTCACGGAGACAGCCCGACTAGTACGATGGAGATAGTTTTTGTGACTAATTTGGCGCGGTACTTGCCAGGAAAATGGCAGCGAAACTTGCACGCGCTCTTGTAAATTCTAGTCGGCTAGCGCGTGGCTTCACGCACCGATATAATTTCATTAGAGCATTAACGAGGACCTTCGTTAATTAAGCCAGCATAAACGCGATAATTCTCTATATAGAGCCGACAGCTTAAAGACTCTTGACACGTTTCCTGCGTGCCGTGATAATTAGACCTGAATACGGCGCCGGCACTCTCCCCGCTTTTCTGTGGAACAGGAAGCGCTCGGGCGGAAGAAAAGATTTTTGTATGCCTTTTGGAATTTCTTGACCCGAAGAAAGTTTCTCTCGCTACGAAAATACTTATTACGTATCATGATTAATTCTAAATAAGGTTAAAGTTCAAGGAAGTAAAAAGGAATGATTTTATTGAAGTTCTTGGACGCATAGAATAGTCACTTCGGCACTTTGACTTCTCGCGGAGATAAAATCTCGGCGGAAAAGTAGAAATTCCGGTGCTGGCGTGCGGGGCTCCGTTTCGGGTGGTTACATAATAGTCCGAGGTAGGAACACTCGAGGGAAACTGGATCAAAATCCGGAGTTCTTATCCCCGTAAATTTCACGTGGCACAAAGCCGCGCCAGAGTCCCGTTGAAAGCCCCAAAAAAGTCTCCGGTTCGTTCTCGCACTCGCTCGCTCCCGAATAGGAAGAAGAACGGCAGGCTCGAATGGGGATTTCGAATGTTTTTCAGCTCACGTCGGAAATCACCACACATCTGTTGCATCTTGGGTATTAATTGTAGGATAATCCTTTTGATGCTGAACCCTCGGTAACCGTACGATTCCCGAATAAAAGGGCTTCCCTTCCCTTTCTCTGCACAGGGTTTCACGCCGAACCCGACATTTTGCCTCGAGTGCAGCGACATCCGCGTCGAGTAGCCGCGTGAAAAGCTGGAAACTTCTGGAGAGTACGCTTAACGGGCTATGGGATCTCGGAATAAATGCCTTTGCAACGAAAGTTTCGCCATTTTTCCGGGGAGCTCCACTGATTGTACAACTGTGCGACATGCTTTCCATGCGTTCACTCTTTCTGTCTGGCGCAGCCGGGCGCCACCGTAAGAGAAGGAGATAAAGAGAGATTAGCCAAGCAGGCAGGTATCCCGTTTTTCTCAGATTAATTTAATGCGGCTTACCGAGACTTATAGTTCCCGGTGAGAGCCTCATTCCCATTGTTCCCGCGGGCTAACAATGAGGCCATAGTACTGGCCGAAGGAAATATCTGTCAGCATCTTGTATCGATTATTGAGCGTGTGACACAGTCATCGGCCGCTATCCACCGATAATAGTCCTGGTCCGACCTGGTAAACAAAGGGACATTCCGATAAAAGAAATAAAAAAGAAAGCTATCCCACAAGACTGCCGCTACTAGGAAAAATCCTCAGAATGTATTGGGTAGTTAGAGTGGATCGCATAGTTTCATCGGGAATTCCTGCAGGTCGAAAGAAGGAGGAATTCGCCTGGAGTATGCGAGAAATGCTGGCGGATATTCGTTCCCGTTGTTCGCCGAAAATATTAATACGAGAAAAAGGAAGGATTGATTAAAGATTCCGAATGGAGCACGAGGAAGATCGGGAAGATCAATAGGAATCATACTAGCAGATCACTAAGAGAAAGTTTTCAAATGCGTACGAACCTGCCGGGAACTTGAGATTCCCGGACAAATGTAGGATAAAGTTCTTTCGCTACTTTTCAAAGTAAGGTTAAACACCATTAGCGCGCATATCCGTGCTGGGCTGCGAAGAGCGACATAATTTGGCCGTTTGACGGAATCTCGGGCGCGGGTAAATAGGAAAGTTTCGGCCTCCTGACTGTGTGTATGCGATACTAACGAGCTGGTGAACTTTTCAGTTTGCTCTCTCTCACTCTCTCTCTCTCTTTCGTTGGACACGCGTCTCTAATGGAGGGAGGGAAGAAAGATCGGGGATGATCAGGGTACGAACAGAAGCAGTAGACAAGCAACGAGTCCCCGATTTCTTCCTGCGAGCAGCGGAAACTTCCTCTCTCGGCCGAAGAAGACTCTTGTCCGGCTAGGAGGATGAGGGATACACGCGCGCATTTCGATGCCACGGCTGAATTCGGCTTTCACTCACGTTCGGTCGGATACAGCGATGCAGTCTGGGAAAGGGGGTCGATCGCCATCGTTACCGCAAAGTCGGACAACTTATCGCTGCAATTAGAGATCAATTAACGGGCACCTGCGTCGACTTACAGATCGATCTCTAATTGCTAACTAAATTGCTCCCGCCCCTCGAGCGAAAGATACTCGATCACGAATCGGAATTACCTGGACGATTACGGGAATGCCAGGAGGCCTGTGAGAGAGTACAGTGCGCAGCGTGTGCGCGCTCTCAGGGGTAAAAAGCTTTCACTAAATCTGCCGCGCAACCGGTAATTATCCCGAGATTTACGCGCGATTCTCCTGTCCTGCTTAAAGGATTTTTCCCTCCTTCGTTGAACCCTGTTCGCAACATCGTGCCTTCTCCCACACAGACATACTTGCCTCGCATCCTTTCGAAGCCTCCAATTGCAACCTATCCTCAGCTGTTGATAGCTTCGCGGTAAATGCAATTAGAAAGTCTAGATTTTTCACACAATATCATAGTACAACAGTATTATCATAAAGAGCCTCGATAATTACTCATACTGTGTGTATTAATCATTCATCGAATTTGAACATTGGATCTCAATATTCTCATTATTTCAACTACATATTTTGCGTGTATTCGGTACTTCCTCTCCAGTTAATTCACTATGCCAGATTAACCCAAATAGATGTAAATCGCTCGAACAAATACTACATACTAATATCTCTTTCATAAAACTCTGCTGCTCGAAAGAGTTAATTATTTAAAATACCTAGAGGATGTATGCCGTGCAGTAGGTAATCAAGAACTGGAAAACAATCACAGCTCGTTTCACAATCCAAGCCCGCAGACATCCTGGCTTGGGGTCAGCGCATTCGGACCGTCTGCTTGCAAAATTATTTAATTTCCACGTCCCTCTCTTTCTCTCTCTCCCTCTCTCCCTCTCTCTCTCTCCCTGCTTCCATGAAAGAGAGTCTCGACAGTGTGAAGGGCGGTGAGGTACTTCCTGGCGGAATCGTTAGTCGGACTCGTAGACGGGATTCTCCGGATTCTCGGAAAACTGAATAAAACTCGCGTCGTTTCACGGCTGGTGTCGCGAGGGTTCCGGGAGGGCGAGGAAACCTAGGGAAAGAGGGATAGAGACTCGGACTAGGGTTGGGTTGCCGGCGGTGAAGCCGAGAGAGGCGAAGAGCGGTGGAGGACACCTTTATAATGCGTCCCTGGATAGGAAAAATGTGCTTCTGGTGGATGCCTCGAGTAGGATGAGGCTGGGGAGTCACCGCGACGAGTTGATAATTGGACGCCTCGTTACTTCACGTTACTTTCTCCCCCTCCCTGCTAACCCCCCTCTCTTCTTCCTATTCCCTCTTTCTCTCTTTTACGAAGAGTCCTCTTCTCGCATTCTCTCTTTTAGGCTTGTGTCTCTCCCTTTCGTTGCTGTATTCCTCGGCTTTCTCTGCGGACGCTCCTCTTCTCACTCTCTCGCTCTTTCTATCGGCTGGCGCGCAGCAGCAGTCGGGGCGCGCGAGGCTCCAAAGATCGCACCTCGCTCTTTAAATCCTGTTGCTCGACGACGACGACGGGCCACCTAGCGTAGGTAGGGAGCGGTGTCGAAGCGGTGTGCTGCTCTCTCCATGGAGGAAGGCACTTCGTTAGCTCAGGGAAAAAGCAGGGAAGCCGGCGACTCTCGTTAACGCTCGCTCTGGCTGCTGGCTGGCTGGCTGGCTGGCTGGCTGGTTACTCGGCCGCCTGCAGGTGTGCACTCCGTGAAATTGCATCCTCGGCTATCTATCGCATGCCGCGTGTGTGACGTTAAAGAGCCGCTTCACTCGGCGACCCGCTTTTTAGGTAGTCATTCTCTTTATGCCCGTTATGCCGAGCGAAGTGGCTAGTAAATCTACTCGCACGCTAATAAGATTTACGGTCCTGGTCCTTCGTTCCTTCGATTCGCCACTATTTCCCTCTCGCTCCGCCACCTTGCCTCCTTCCGTGTTACTCGTCCGGCCGGAGCGCGAGAGTGCATCATGAATTATTCGGTGTCAATGGAACTTTTGCGCACCTATTGCTTGCCGAGGTTTGTTCAGTCTGCCATCTGTCTGGCGAATCGTGTCGCTGGATTCTTAGCGGAGCATCGACACAGAAATCCAATTAGGTAGATAACGCGCATTCCGCATTAATAATAGCTTGATAAGGCTTCGGTATTCAGTGCGGTGAATCGATAGGGGGCGGAGTCGTGCTCGAAAGAAAGTGAAGGCGGAATGACTGCTTCCTTGCAGATTGCCTTTAAATAGAAATCATTGGGCGCCTGGCTTTCGTTCCTGCTAATCGTAGCGGCGTGGCCGCAATTAGACGGAGATTAGCCCGAAACAAATTGAGAAATTAGTGCGTTCATTCGCCCCGAGGCGAAGCCGGTGAGTCCGCCATGTAAATTCCTTTCTTTCGTGGGAATTAGCATAACACTGTACTCTTTCGCGTTTCGCCCGTGCATCGCTGGTCCGCTTAAGCTTGACAGTAAATCCACTAATAAAGATAACGATAAATAACTCACTCGCCAGACTTGCGAGGAAAAACCCTTACAAAAAATTGTAATTCAAACACCAGATACCACTAAAGTTTCCTGCATTACGTTGAGTCATCTCACAGGTATATCTCATCTAACCATCATTACCGAAAGATCTAAAATGTACTTTTACCCTGAATTAGAGTAAAAGTAGCGAACTCGGCGTCGTCACTTGCACAATTTCTCGCCGCAGGACCCGCATTACTTACGAAGTGACTCAATACTACTTGGAGTGTAAGTTGCGGAAGTGGCTTGTTAAAACAGTGGCATGTGTCGGTGGTGGTCAGGCGTTGTAGCCAGTGGTAAAAAGTGAGCGAGAGACGCCAAGGAAGCGAGAAAAGGCAGTGGAATGGGCGCACGGCGTGCCATAAAATTCGCTCGTTAAAAGGACGTCGGCGCCCTGGGTTTCGACGTGTCCCTATATATCATCCGTAAACTGGAAGAGGCTGCGTAACAACCTCCGGCAATAGCCCGCAGGAGGAAGTGCTGAGCCTTGGCGAACGCCCGCTGAACTTTGACAGGCTGTCGAACATCGGGTATCACGATATCCATTATCCACGCTCGATCATCGATTATTGCTCGCTACCAGCTGCCATCCAAGCCGTCCCGGAGAGACGAAGACCAAGAGAATGGCTATCTCTCGAATCACGATACAGCCCGGCCACTTTCCGTCTGCTCGTCACTGTTCGTTTCATTGACTGGCGGCATCAAAACTTTCCTACCAAGAGCCTCGTCAGCACCCGTGGATTCTCAATTACCGGACTTCACGCTCAGTGAAGTCAAGTAGCCAGTTTACCGGACATCTCGACGCGTCCCTCGTTATCGTCGCCAACCGTTAAACTTTGCCAGACGTGCTCTCGCCGATTCTTGGATGGCTCCGCGTTGTAGGGAAATGTGACGTGGCCTGTTGAATCCAACGATAGAATCTAAAGGAACACGGAAGTTATGGAAAACTGTTTGTCACCGCATGTGCGAGTTCCGCCTGCTTCCTTATACACAAGGGACTGCTTGTAAACAGACTATTGAGCTACACATTCGAACTGTCTGTCTACTTAAACGGGTTTGGATGACATGGGAAGTAAAAAATAGTGCTAAACCAATAATAACATGTTTCAACTTAACTACACAAATTATTACTTTTCAGAAGCTTATATTATCTATAATTTCGAATCTCAAACTCATATCAGACATTATTATACAAGCAAAGAGACTGTTCCACCACCATGCAATATCCCACAGTGTCGCACGAGTGCGTGGCTGATTATTCCAGGAGACTTCAATAACAATTTTTGTCGGGCGTGACGCGCGTCTTAGGAAATCCAGGGTGCAGAGAGTGGCTATGAAATTCCCACAGGTGTGTCGTATGGTCCCAAGGTAATAACTGCGGTGAGGCTGGAGAGGGATGAGTGAAAAGAGAAGGAGGGTGTGGGTGGTTGTGTAAGGGATGCGAGAGGGCGGTCGAGGCTGTGGTATGGCAGACTCCGCAGAATTTGTCTGGCTTCCCGTGGGTGGCATGTGTGACACGACGTGGACGAGAGATTCGCTCGACACCTAGTATGCGCTGGGGCACGTGGTTCGAGGGTGGTTGGAAGGTGTCGAGGGTGCTGGTCGATGGAAAGCGGCACATGGGAGATGCTGACCAGCTCTGCATCGTCGCCGCACTTCTATGAAATATCACAAGCGGGGGCTGGGGTTGTCTACGTGTCACTGCAAAGGATCTGGTCGACTCTCTTAACAAGGAGAACTCGAGCCGCTCCCCTTTACTCAGGGGTTTACCTCCCTACTGCAGCAAATACGTACTAGTCGGCTATGGGAGCCTGAAACTGTTATTTATTTCATGGTCAGTCTCAACTTCATCCAATGAAAGCCTTTCCGCTACTGCGCGATGCACCCCCGAGGAGCGTCCGGGGGTAGTAAAGTGATACGGAGTCAAGATTTACACTATCCCGAAAATCGTTACTGATTCACTGTACGAGGGTGGAAGCCTCGCCAAGATATTGAATATACTACTTTTTCAATGCGCCATACGAGATTAAATTCGACAAGAATTTCTGGATAGTGAGATATGCATTAGAATCTGTCCCATCGATTCAATACCAAGTGACCTCCTCGACTTGAGTCGAACATAGAGCGAGAAACGTGGACATTCCTCCCATTCAATTAAAAGATAGCCGGCCAATCGGTATCCAAGGAATGCCAGTGAATGGTTACTCCTTTGAAGAGGACTGGAGCTTCGGAGCGAAGAAAAATCGGAATCCCTCGTTAAACTATTCCAAAGGACAGCAAGGCAAAGCGGGTTCCCTCTGGCTCTTGCGTCCGGTGACACGTGATAGTGGAGGTGGCCGGAAACGAAGGATTGAGAGGATAAGGGAGAACAAAGAGGGCGCAGTTAGCTCGAAACCACTTCCGATCCCTAATTGAGGAGTCCGTCCGGATATCTACTCTTGTGGATCAGAACTCTATCTGTACCCTCCAATCTCTCAACCCTCTCTTGCCCGTTTGTCTCTCGTGCACTCGTACACACACACATACACACACACTCACATCTAGACTCGGAACAAGACACATCCTTCTTTCTTCGACTGGCCAGGAGCATCGATGTTGCTCTCTATCTGGTTCTCGCTATCTCGCGGTATCTCGCACGGGCCGCTTTGTGTGTGCGTTCAATGGGAGGACGCACAGGCATCCCTCGATATCCTCTCGACACCTCCGACACATCGCCGGGAAAGACAAGTATCGTCCAGCCGGTGAGTTCTATGGCTCTTTGTTCGGAGTTTCAACAGCGGCTGGGATTCAGGTCCTCCGGACGCCCGCTTCCACCACACAGTTACCGTACCTGGCCCCGACCGAGAGAAATGCCCCGATCCTCTATGTGTGTATTGAGAATGACGTGGAAAGTCTGCTGTCCCAGTGTGAGCATCGATCGCTTCACGGGCATAAGGCCGCGCTTGTTTACGAAGCCCCTTTTAGGCAACTGGGTGGTACATGTACTGTAACTGTAACATTCCCGCTCGCCAGCTATCGCCGCATTAGATCTAGAAAGCCGAGATGAAGGTGAGCGTCACAACATCCTTGGACCTATCAATTGTATCGCTCGTTGTCTTGCTTCTCCGGACAGTATTGATTTGGTTATCAGAATGTTGAGAACTTGTGTTCATTTAATATAGAGCATTCAATGATAGTTTCTCTTGATATGAACCCAGTAAATATAATTGAAATGAATTCATTTGACGATATTTTAATCTGTTAAAGTGATAGCAGTGAATTTGCTGACTACGTTTGATCAAAATAGAGTTACATTTATAAAATATTGGAGTATCATAGTCGATTTAAGTCAAATTTGATTATTTTATACGTTGTACAGTCTCAACAAGTCAGGCTTTCTATATACATAGTTCTTTCGAGCGGAAGCACAAAGTTACCAATACGAGTACAACGATTTGCATTTATCACCAGGTGTGCAGTAAGTCGGGCATGTGCCTGAGCGAACAGAACGATTCTCTCGATCTTGATCGTCAGGTATCACTGCGGAGAAAGCGCCCATATCGTACTCCCACGACTTTCGTCGACTATCAATGCGCGATCTCTCGATTGGCACTCCTAAAGTCAGCCGAGCCTTACCACAGCCGTATTTGCTGCTTCGAAGCAATAACTCGCGAGCCCTTTCGAAACTGGAGCATTCCCTTCTTTACTTAAGATCAACATTTCACCGCCAACACCCACAAGTCACGCCTCTCTCTCAACCTGCTTCTATTACCATAATTAACTGTATCATTTCATTCCACAGAGACATACCCGAACTTTTTCTTTAAACAAAACTCCGACAATAATAATACTTGAACAGTAGTCGTACGTACTGACTTAAATAATTGTAGCTCTCATTTGATTTCTGACAAGTCGTCAGACCCCGAGACCGCAAAAGTACGATGGTGATGAAGTTTATCGTCATTTGCTCGAGACGAGAAACGAACGGCACATGAGATCTCGTGCAAGCGATCTCTGGCGCATCGTTTATGGGAGCCAGTTTGCAAGTATCCATTTCTGTAGCACATACTTCCTTCGATCCTTCCATCTCCAGCGAAAAGCGTGTAATTTTCGTGGAAGCCAATCGGCAAGCGAGCCGGTCATTATCATTATTATCATCGGCCAGGTAATTGCAATGGATATCTCGATGATTGGCTACAAGGCAGAGGCGTGTTGATCGTGTTCTCGCTGGGCAGAACGCGTCTCGCTCTGGATGCCAAAGAGAAATGCTCGTAATTAAAAGGAGAGGCTGCTCGTTACGCAAGCCGGCCGCTCTGGATATTTATTGTTCAGTTAAGATAGCAATGTGATAGAAAATCGAAGCCTATCGGCAGCGGTGATTTAAACGCGAGAACCCGCATGGAATTCTTCCTTTCTCTCGCTTTTCATGATTAATCACGGGGAGGAGCGAACACGGTCGATTGTAATTAGGAACAACAACACAACTAGCAACTCCAGTATTCGAAACAAGCGTATTAAATTCGAAAAAATTAAAAGTCAATTTTCTGCAGTGATAAATTGAATTCCTCGAGCTGTTTATCCTAAGAAAAAGTGTTCACAACGCGTTAGAGTTCTTGGAATCATTATTTCAAATCAGAACATACCAAGTTCTTGGAATGACCATGTCCAGAAGAAAATAAGAAACGAATATACCTTGATGTATCGGCGGATTATCGAGAGATCGCCAGCGGTATCGATGATTCACCATTAACCGGCATCGCGTAGACGTTTATCGTTATGGTGGCGATTTATTATCGGCCTCTTCCCAACGCAGCCTTCTTGCGATCAATCCCACGATCCGCCGGAGTCTTTCTATGGTGTTCCGACCCCTTGCTATTCGTTAACACTGCACGTTAAAGCTTACTGCGCCACTCGCAAAAGCGAAACGATAAAGTCAGTGATTGCCTCCTTGCAATTGGCGTTCCGTGCAGTTATTCATTTGCCCTGTGATCCGAACTTTATAGTGTATGAATGCAAAATCCTTTCTAAATGCAGAGTGGAACAATTATTTACAGGATTTTCAATTTTTTCTACTTCTTAGCATTGTTGTAAGAAATATTCTGTTTTCGCTGGGAGAAATAGTGAACCAGATCGCATGTATACAGATTCTCTGTGCAGAGGTTAAAGTATAGTTCGCAGAATTAAGCACATAATCCTGTGCCATTGCATACGAGTACTCGGCGCTCTTATCTTTACCGTGCATCACTCTCATTACAGCATTATTCCACTCCGCTGGGAATAATACTATTACTTTCACTGGCGTTTCCGTGACTTTTTCACCGCGATCGAACTTACATTCCAGTTCACACGATCCGTACGTAATTATATACCACGCAGCAGTGTTGTTACAGTTTCCTGTCCTTATTTTTACCTTTCGTATTGGCATAAATGCGAAATAATCTCGAATAATTTCAGTATTTAAAGTAGAAAAAAATATTATTCGTATCGAAAATAATTTTATTTAAATCATTTGTGTTAGATTTATTTAGATTGCTTGCTGAGTTTACAAGCACTTGGGATTTAGCCGATGATACATATGTAGTCGATAGTGTGCTACTGTTTAGAAGAATATACTTAATGCGGCGCGTGGCGGCCGCGTGTCATTAATGGTGAGTGCTCATTGCCGTTGACTCGATTACTGTTTGCCCTTACTTCTCTGCCAATCGTCCGAGCGGAATCACCGGAGCTCGCGTGTCCCCTTAACGATTTACATCGTTGAGCACTTTTGTTAACATCCACTTCACCTACCGGATACAGTTCGACGAGAATGCTCCTGTTGACGTAATCAATCACGAACGCCTCCCTATATGTAATACTATAATTACTCAACCAACTTGAATGGATCATGAAAATAGAGGAAAATTAGTCCTTAAATTTCCTTCATTAGATCAACGTTGTCATATTTTTATTTCCATGAAATGTTGAATTAGACAGTATTTCTGAAAGAGTTAATATTAATACATACAACTCTCTGTTAATATTAACATTTCGTGTTAACACGATAAATATACCACTGGCTGACGTATCAGAACTGAATATCTCTCATTGCCGACATCTCTCAATGCTAATGCCGACTTGGCTCTCGAGCGATCGGAAGCATAATTCCTCGGGAGGCTGAATTAACAGTGGCTCTGGTTGGCAGCGGTGTATCGAGAGCGAGGTACCAGGTGGCCCGTGTCAAAAGGCTCTTACTCGTGACTAGAGGCAAGCCAGCAGGAACGGCGGCGTGACACTTCTGCTGGCAGTGCAGGCATCGTTAATCCTCTTTCGTCTGTTCGATACGTTGCACTCGGCCTGAAAGAAACGAGCGCGCGACCTGTAGAAGGGGCCTCCAACCACTGCCGCGGCGGCGAAGAGAGAGGAAAATGTGAGGAGGGGAAAGAGGATCGTTGGGAGGTAAGAGAGGAAGGTGAATAAGAACGGGAAAAAAGGTGGAGCGAGCTATGTCCGTGCGCCGAATGGAAAGAGAGCGAAGGGGGGAGTTTCGAGCTGAGCAGGCGAGGAGAGGCGAAAAGCACGAAACTCGCATTTCCCTAAGTATAACGTATGCTCTTAATCCTGGAATTTATGCGGGCGGAATTAACGCGTGCCCTGAGTCTCCGGCCTCGCTCTACTCGAGACTCGAGACTCAACTTGACTTGACTCTCTGCAGCAGTATCGCCTTGCCCAGGTCGCCCTGCCGTGCGAGCTACCATCTCACCTTACTCACCATGGAAAAGCATCATCCCCTGTGCTCTATCCTTTTTTCCTCCTTCTATCTGTCTACCCTACCTTATGACGTCTCTTTGTATGAGAATTACATTGCTTTATGCCGGCCAGCGAAAAAAGTTACCGGCTCTCTCGGCTACCTTTCTTCCCGTTGCGCCGCGGAAAGGCGAAAGTTGCAGGTGCTTTCTTTGGTTACCGGATATGAATGTTGGGGATTCGTTACATTGCGCGGACTGGTCGGTCGCTGTGTTAGGGCTTGAAGGGATACAGAAAAAGAGAAATAGTAATTCAGGAATGACAGTATTGAAATAACTTTGATTGAAAGTAGAACTGACAATAATAGCAATGTAAAATGTGGGGTTTAAATTGAGTTCAGAGTTCCGTAAGACATCGGCCCAGATTTCCCCTCGACATCTCGATATTTCTACGCGACTATGAATCCGTGAGGAACAGTCGGCATCAGAGATCAAAGGAAATAAAATAAAATTGCTGGTTCGCCCGTGCAGGGGGTACTCTAGTTACCGGGAGAGAGGATTCGCACGGCCAGAATCCCCGAAAGTACTCGGGCGTGTATGTGTACCAGGAGACTCAAGGTCCTCCGGCGTCTCTTTCGCCGGCTTGCACTCTTGCAGCACAGCACTCCTGCCACCATACACTCGAGAGAGGGGGAGAACGGGAACACATAAAGACGGGAGAACGCATGAGCGCTCTGGAGCGCGGGAATCGTCTTGCTTCAGGTTTCGGAACGAGGAGCCCTTTCGATGAGGGTAGCCGAGCTGGCGAAGGGTTCGTCGAGATCCCCGCGCTTGTGTGTGTGTGTGTGCCCGAGCGAATGTATGAGTGATCTTAGCAAGGGACGCCTTTTCGCGACAGACGCCCGAGTTATTTGTCGCTGATCCCGCAAAGGAATTCCCGGCTGCCCTCTGTTGCGAATGGACCACGCGCGATTTACTTTTGATTGCGAAATTTGTGGCCAACTTCCCAGTCCTCTGAACCCTGTACCCAGAAGGGGTCGGTGTTACTTGCAGTGAGAGCCTTGACTTGTGGCTACATCCTTCCACCCTGCCACCAGTAGCCCTTTGCCCCTCCCCTGACAATCTCACTGACCGCAAAAAGTCGTCCATTCCTCGGACGTATTCATCTGTGCCTCGCTTCGACCACAGATTTATTACAGCTGCTTTCATCTGGAGTGCGAGCACTTTCGACCCTTAACGACAGAAAGTCATGTCAGTGACTTGATGTTACATCAATTTCTAGTTGAAATATTGTATTATAGTTAGCGGGAAAGGACGAGAAACGAGAATATTAATTTATAAATATAGGAAGCAATTTTTCTACATCAAAGATGCAATTGCGAATGAAATATGCTCTCAATCGAAGTATTAGGATCTCTAAGTATGATAAAAATGGCTTGATTGACTGGCGGGCCAAGCGAGGGGCCGGTGCCTTCAAAGAAGTCCGCTACATCGATGATTCTCTGTTTGATACGAACTGTATATAAAGGCCGATTCATTTCCGAGCGCGCGGGCTTTGGGGTTATTTCCTTCTGATTGCGAGTGACATGCCCGGATAAAGGAACTTCGTTTCACCCGGAGAAAACCTCCTCCTCGAGCGTTCAAAGTATCCACTTCACTCGTTCACATTGCTGCCTGCAAACCAGTTGACCCAATTTCCTCCCAGGCAACTTGTTCACGTTAAAAACTTCGCAACAAGTATATTTTCATCAAGAGAATTAAAAACGCATCCCGCTTAATGGAGCTGAAAACAGCGGACAATGGTAACTCGAGCGCAGAGGTGCGCGTCATCGGTGCGAGTAGAATGCAATATTCCTTATTACCCAGCATTTTACGCGTGAAGTAAGCGGAAAAAGACTTTCAGGCTTCCCATTGTCCCATCAGATCGTTCGTAATGAAATCTGGGCTGATAATTATTCTCGATGATACGCCGGGTATGATGTAGATGATGTAATAGCCTCTCACAGCCATCTCTTCGATAACTAGGTTAGGTGGATTACAACGTCACTCAGCGTAGTGTTCGTCCATGTTCCAATTAGCCTGTTTTTAAATTTTGTTTACTATGTATTGCTTGCGATGCATACTCACGCTCTTCTTGCAAAATATCGAGCAGGTCCGGGAATAGTATTGCAGTTATTAACAAGATTGCGAAACTTACGAAACCCTACGTTGACTCATGTGTGGCAACAGTACGGAAAGAAGTTATTGGAAACTATTAAAACGTATTGATCAATAATGTCCACTAACGATTAAATATTACTATCGGCATATGGGTTTCACATTATTAACACCTAATCCGTTGTAGCCGAGAGATTATCTCTCATTGATTTGCACACAATTTCGATTTGCATTTGATCTTTGTACCAGTTAGCAATGACATATTCCGCCATACGCATCGATGTCAGATCGATTTATGCGCCATGACTTAACAGTTTATCGAACTGTCTATTGCTTCTTAATACCAATGAGATATCACGGGTTAGAAAGGGTTGAATGGTATTTCTAGCGAAGTATTCGGGAGTTCGGATTGGTGTGCAATGGAATTCCAATCGGCCAGGTGGCTATTGGAACAAATTATTTCAGCAGTCCGATATATGGGGATTTATGGTACCTGTTACTCTATTCACCATATCTGAAAGCCTATCAGGCGTTGCGCAAAGTGCGCTTGTCAAAGCTGAGCGAGATCGAGCGGAGTGTGTAATCGGCTCAACATACCTCTTAATGACCGGCCCGATTTCCACGGAAGTCTGTACGAGCCAAGAGCGTGAAAGTAAGCGTCCTGGCACCCAGCGTGCTGCTCGGCGTCTTGAAATCCAATTGGCAGGAATTTTCTCTGGGTTTGCGTGCACGCGACGCCGCCGAATGATCGTTCAATCTGACGTGACAGAAATTCCAAGGTGAACAGTACGCCACCAGATAGCGAGGATACATGGGGCGCGCATTAGCGCGGCGGAAATCAATGAGACACGTCGATCGGCCGGCCGAGTGATTTGCGGGCCGAGATTAAATTGAAACGATAAAGCCGATACGTGACGAATGTTGTAATGATCGATCGTGTTCGCTAAGTTTTCACCCGCCGAGAAACCTGTACTTCTTCGGTGACCTGACTCTTTCTTCCATTCGTTTTCCTACATTTAAGTTCCAATGTTAATTTCGAACCTCGTCGAACCTTAATCAAATCAGCATACAATGGCTGTAATTATTTCTTTCGAAGTCGTTTCTTAAAACGATCGTAGAATAGGAAAACTAGATGAATACTTTGATACGACTGACTTTAAATTGTCGGAGAATTATATTGTTAAGGTTCAATCTTAATTGAGGAAGTAGTGGATTTTGAGGAATAGTTATTGTCTCTAATTAGGGGACCTTTGGCTCGATTATATCGACAGTGCTCGATGCAGTGTGAGAAATATCGAAGGGGCAGCGCCTGCTCGAACAGGGGGGATTGGCAGTGCAATCTAGTACGTAATTCAAACTAACTCGAGTAATTACTGACGGGAATTGCATCTCGCACGCAGGCCGTGTACCCTGTGAATTATAAAATTGCACCCAGGCTCAGTCTCGCTAGTGTGTTGCGGCCTGCCATCTACATTACCGTTCTTACTCCCGAACCTAATAGGACATCTCTCTTAGTTGAGAACGAAAGAAAACTGAGCCTCATATTCTGTTTCATTTTATATAAGTGGCCCTACATTTTATTCCACATAACATTAATGGATGGATCTTGATGCCGTTTGAATTTTCAACGTTATTGGATTTGTCCGAATTACGAATTAATTTTCCGCAGTCAGGTAAATTTAATTTCCTTCTATTTCATCACGTTTCACTCTTCGCAGCCGACATTTAAAAGGGCAATCTGATTAATGCATCGTTCTGCATGTGCGATATAATATTGGCAGTTTTAATGAAAAAAAGGCGTCAGCGAAAACTCGATTTACCTGTTGCGCGGCGCAGACATTTTTAATAATTATAGTAATTGAATCCTTTATATTTAATGTCAAACCTGAAAGTGGAAAGGATTGCGAGAAATTCCGGATGTCGCCATTCTAATTACATTCACGAAGTTGAAATTGCCGATTCGCAGTGCGGCGAGGAGCGTCTTTATTAACACTCGGCAGTGGAGGAAGGCGGCAATCCACGAGCCGGAAAATGGGGGAGGCTGAAAAGGTGCGAAGAAAAGTGTCTTGGCAGTCGGGTCGCGTACGCACTCCTCGGCCGATTATAATAAAAATCGCAAATTGCGAGCGGCAAGAGAAAGGTGGCGCGATTCGTTCCCTGCGGTTTCCAATCGCACGGATTTACATTTTTAATTTCCGCCACCGGAGAGGAGTGTTCGACCCTTCGACTGCCGGTTTAATTAACTACGCTTTCTCGCTCCTTACATCGACTTCGTCTACTCCCTGTTTTCCCCTCTCATCCCGCCTTTCTACAGGCTTTCTTCTTGGCAGCGTCTCACTCCCGCTGAATACTGCTGGTGCTGCCACTTCTTCCCGGAGTATCGACAATTTTTCAATTACCCGAGCGTAAGCGAGGTAAATTAATTGTTACGTCGACTTAGTTAGTCGACCTCCTCCTTTTGCTTCGAGAACAGAATGTTTCGTTTCGAAGATCCGGTCCATTGCTCGTCCATCTCCCTTTTATCCGAGGATCCGGGAAGAACGTTTGAAGAAACAGCTACGCCGGCTTGCAGATCATTGAGTTTCGCCTGTTCACTCCCCCGGGCCAGGATACTTCATTAAAACTCCTGAGACTCTGTATTCCTTCTCGCTCTCCCGCAGTTCTCAACGCTAGACTCCCGTCCAGACGGGAAGAAGGATCGCCCGGCTCTCTCCAGTACCGCTTCTCAGCGTGATCGGATGATTCGGCTTCAACTTGTTAAAGTGTTACGCCTTATCACTGCCAGAGTCCTATGAGATCGAATTTCGTCTCGCGAATGCCTTGGAATGATAGTCCGAATTGTCCTTTTCTGTATTGATTAAATACTTTCAGCTTTTTGTGTTTAAATTAGTTGATAAAGTATTACACTCAGCAATACACTTCTATTTTCTACTATTGACGTTGCACTTTTACTGTGTTGTAAAAAATTGATTGCTCAAAAGCGTCGAAGCAGGTAGGTCAGCCCTTATTTCCCTTTATTTATTTCAAAATAAACTGCCCGTTGAGGTATTGAAACGTGTCATACTCAAGTTCCTCGAGGCAAAATTCCCTTCTGGCGTTTTTAAATAAATATGTCAATCAAAGCTTGACTTTCGAAAAGGCGATACTCAAAGTCTTTAGGAGTGATGCTTCATAGGTTGATGGGGATTAATCCTCATTTTATTCCGCGATCGTTTAAAGTAAAAAAACGTTGGACGTGTACAGGAGAGACGCATGCCTGCGATCTAATTCCGTCTTCTCCGTGGCGTGGATGTGACAGTCGATCGAGTCTCTCCACTCACTCTCTCTCTTCTCTTCTCCCCTTCGACTCTTGCGAAGATTTCTCCGACGGTGGCACGAAAAATTGATAGAGTAACTCCACTCCCCACGCGGGAAAGGGTGGGCGTGGTACATTTCATATTTTTTCCCCTGTCCCTCTTCAGGCCGCGCCAGTGGAATGAGAAAGAGCTAATGGCACCAGGTGCGGGCACTCGATGGAATATAAATAAATACGCTCCGATAGGCCGATCGATCAAACCATCGAACGCACTTATATCCTATGTGTGCCTCGGCGACACGCATCGCTGCTCCCCGCTCACTACTGTATGGGGTTCGAAAGTACCGATCTCAGCATTTCCAACTCCAACCTCGCTCCGAACCTCTCAGCCTCCGGGAGGTGTGTGTTCGTTAATAAAGCCTGTTTCTTAATGAAGCCCAATGATATTCTCCCCAGTGCCAACAAGAAAATACGACTAGCAAAAGCTGGTCGATCTCATTTGATAGCGTATCTTGTTCCATATCTGTATAATAAATGATATACTACATCATGATTAATTTACTGCACATAAATTGGTACAAAGACAATTATACACATTGTAGAAGCTGGAATATTATTACAGATGTTTTATTAAATCGGTAGTAGTTATTGTCACATTTAATTTTGTTGACTATGTAAATTAGTCATGTATTTTTAAAGTGGGAGTATGTCCGGAGATACGTCCGGTGAAGTATAATGCTCAGTAACGAGGCTCTTTTCCAGTGATTAATCGAATCGCATCAAGTACGAGCGTGCGGCATCCAATTGATGATGTCCGGGTAAAAATTCGGGATCATTTTTCTTCTTGGCACGTAAAAGCAGGCAACGCGCTGAGTTGAAAGTGTCCTGACAACTATGAAACGTGATACTCGCACGAGAACTGGACCCCCTGTCAATTCCTTTGACCGTAACCTCCTTGGTCATCATCGGACAGACGTGTCGCATAAGAGAACGAGACATATTTCATAGGAGGTTTCGAAGTCTCCTAGTACACAGCTCATTACCCGCACTTCATCATCATTCAATGCTGCTAGTTTGAAAATAAGAGTAATCACGACGTCATTGCGAACCAAAGCGATCACCTTGAATTAAAACCTTCACGCATAAATGATGATCGATTTATATATGATCTTCCTCGTTGACGTTATAAAAGTTTGTTGTTTTTATACACGTTAATTTATTCACCCTAACAACTTTAACTCCGTAGTTCCATGTATGAAACCCGAGCACAGGAAACCAATATTGCTTGTCCCAATATCGAAGACACATGTTAAGATAAATGATCTCGTGAAGAGATGATCTTTTCGTGCCGGGAGTAAAAAGTTTCTGTTCTGACAGGCCGTATCCCGAAAATGTCCCATCTAATTAAACGCGAGAACGCCACTATATTCCTCGAGCAGGCATGGCACTTCCCGGGAACAGGAACAGGCGTCGTTCACTGGAAGCCGAGTTTTTTTCACTATTCATTCCAAGGCTCGGTCCATCTATTTCTGACCGGTTGTAACGAGAAGGCTCGGCGGGGAAACTAAAAAGATGGCGGAGGGCGGCGCGCAGTGCGTAAATGCGAGCGATTAGCGTGTCATCCATCACTCGGAGTGACGTTGGGTTACCAAACATTCGTTTGGACAACGTCGTCGCTGGTGTCGCGGCCAAACTGCGGTCGAAATAAGATCCTCCTTCATCTCTGGTGCAGCATCCACCCCGAAGTCCTTCCCACGATGTCAGCCGGATTGAAGCCGGTCTTCCCGACTTCAAAACGAGCTTTTTATCGCTAATCCGATTTCCCGCGCGGTATCCTTGCCAGATAAATAGATTCGGGGAAGGGCCTCTCGTCAACAATCTTTCATCCGGGCTACCGGATGTGAATTTCTGCCGAAAGCTGCTCCTCGCGATCAGAGGGAAGATCAGAGAGCTAAAAGAGATGTAACCAGATCGATGAACGAATCGGAGGACTGTGCGCCCACGAAATAGAGCGGAATGCGAGAGATGCGAGTGGTCCGGTCCTTTGAGCCTGCGGTCCAGAAGAATTGCGTTATTAGCGGTGAATCATTCCTCCCCAAATGATAGTGTACCACAGTTCCTACTCCCAATGGATGTCCTCCACAGCTCGCCCTCGTCAATCTCTTTGATCATCGCCGCTATCCCTTGTACGAGTTAACAATAATCTCGCCAAATTTTGTACCATTTACACCTTATCTTGCACCTTGTACAAAGGCAGCCTTTGTACATGAAATTTTCTGGAGTATTCGGAATTTATCAAAGTCCTACATAGCTACCTATTAATGTAGAGGGGGTTAGTGATACTCTTGATGAAGGACTATATTCCTGTACAGCCTTTGCGGACTCTATTACTTCTCATCTTGTGGGTGCGACAGGATCAAGCTTCTCTCGCCTAACCCGAAAGTTGCTGCCACAAATTCTCGATAATTCATCGCTTCCTTGCTCGCCAGCTTGCTCCCCGGGTGCCTTTTGGGGTTTGTCCAAGAAGCAGCCGGCCCCATTACCCTCGGCCATTTCGTCTCGTTACTGTGCGAAACGCACTGTCACGAGCACGCTACTGCCCTGGAAAAGGGAGGCCATGCCGACTATATTGGAATGAATATCTTCAAACATGCTTCTCTTTCTCCCTCGTTCTCAGGATTCACCTTCCAACGAATGATAAATGCCTGTCGCGCTGCCCTATCGACAAGGGTCCACCGCAAAAAAGTACCGCTCAATTGAAACGAATATCTCCGCCGTCGCAATTTACAATGACCCACCGCGAATGAAGTCCTACCGAAGTCCCTGAGTCCTTGGGAGATTGATTCTCCGACTGGGAAACTGATATCAGGGAAATCTGAGTGAAATAAAATTTATTCCCTTGGGATTTCACATCTCTATTTACAAGACTGGAAAAGTGACACTCTGAACTAATAATATTATCTATTGAGAATGATTTATCTTCGGAGGAATTACTTTTCATCCTATAATCCAATATTTCGTTGGTTCTTTTCTATTATTTTCAATATTGTAATAAAATATTTCTATTAAAATCACAGTAACAGAAGACGGATTGGCAGTGAATAATGCGATGCGATGAAAGAGGTGTAACAGGAACAAGAGTATCGTGACTAAAGCCACCGGATCAAAAAGGGTCGTGTAGAGCATAGCTTATTTTATCACATCGGGACCCTTCGCTTATCCGAAGCAGTTGATGCGAGAGAATAAGGCATTGAACTACATACGTACATACGTGTATAGATGGAGGCGCACTTGAACCCTCAGTGTACATGTACCGAGCCACTTATACATGTGGGAAAACCTTAGCCACCGAGGAGGGAACGTCGAGAGGCTTTTCCCAACACGGCAAATGAAATTGCACACGGTGCCTCGATTACACTCTTACTTTCAACCACTGCTCTTCTCTTGCTCTAATAAACCAGATTATGATCGCACGGATCTTGCGATAATGGCTTAGCAACGAAAGCACGGATTTTCTTATCGCGTCAAAGTACAAGGTTTCCTCAGTCAATTTCTGAGATTTTACTCGACCAATCCTAGATTTGTATAACACTTTTTTATATTGCAAAAATAGTAGAATTGTCAGGGTTTTTTTATTAATTGGTCCTGTTTTTCTTTGTTTCAGGTAAGTTCTGACCTACTCTTGGCGCACGATGTTTTTATATCTTGATTGTTATTGGATTCTTGAGTCTCAACTTTATATAGAACAGTTCAAGTAAGTTTACTAAAGTAGTACTGCTTGGATTAAATGTAAAACTCGAGAAATCAACACGCAAGACTCTATTTGTCGAGTCAGCAATGGGCGACACTATTACCTACCCTGACACCCATAGAACTCGAGCACGGCACTTCCGATCTTCTACGTATCCTTTATCCAGCGACTAGATTGGCCCGCTTTTAGCACACTCGTGTCGACGTTTTCATCCGACAGTGCACAAGCTCTACTCCGCAAACAGTCCGTCAAATTGCGGTAACACGAACAACTCCGACAAAGGTGGCGCTCGTTTTTCGACGATCGATCGCCGTAGTGCTGGCGGTATCGCGGGTGAAAATCTACGATTTCCTCGACGGCTCGGCAGTAAAAGTCTCCGCAAATCATGCGGCACGCCAGCTTTTTCTCGCCCGGCGATTTCCGCGTTTCGTTTCGTTTCGTTTCACTGCCGCTTCATTTTCCAACTGCCTCTGGTGGAAAGGCGATGAGGACGAAGCGGTTGGGGGGAGGAACGAGGGTGCTTGGAACAATTAGCACTTGCCCTGCGGCAGCTAGCAAACACATGGAGCCACACGTATACCCTTTAGCCCTTTACACGCCCGCCTATCTCGGGAACAAGCTTTTTCGCGATAGCGCCACTATTAAGTGGTCGACCTAACTCCGACCCATCGATGCACGCCCCACACTCTCCTACCCTTGTCTCTCTCTCTCCCTCGCTTTCTCTCTCTGTCCCAACTTCTTCCCTCGGGCGAATTTTCAATCGCTATGGTACACCCACTCATTCGGTATGAGAATGCTTTTGTTTAAAGTATTGCGCCCAATCGATGCGGAAACCCAGGATTCTAATGACATTGGGGTTGCAATAATGGAGGTTTTGTCAGTGTTCGTGTACAAGACTTTTTTTTAATGATACGTTTATTGGTGATTCACCCTTCAGGTTCTTTTATATCACCGAAACGAGAGTTATAAGACGTGGCACCGCAACTATTCGTCGACAGTAGCCAGCGAGCCGAAAGCCAAATGGCGTTTAAAGTGTTCTTGATTTCGCGCACGTAGCGGCGCCGGAAAAATCGAATTAAGAACCGCTCATGCCCTGTTATTTTTGGCAAGCCGCAGATTGAATGGGAGCCAAGAACACCACTGCGGAGAGCTGCTAGTTGCAATACGGGCGAGGAACTTCCTCGGCCACTTTAATTGTTGGACGCTTCTTCTCCCTGCTCGGCCTTGGCAGAGAGGCCGATCTCCGCTTTAAAGGGAAAAAATCGCTGACAGCCTGCGGAACTTTCAACCTGACAAATTCCGGCTGGAAAACATTGTCTATTTGCCGGTTGCTGTGTAAAACTCCAGATTGGCGAGCGCAATGAAAGCGAATAAATCGGCGGTGCAAGAGCGCACAGTCGGACTGACATTAAATTGAGATGGTGGTCGGAAGGGGGCGCAGTGGATTTTGTCGACTGGCGCAGTCAATATGGATGTTTCTTGTCCAGTAGCTCGGCTGGGAAGGATCGCCGTGCGGGAGGCCACTCTGGCAAAGCCAACCTCACTTTCGCGAAGGGCCTGTTGATGCGCTTTGGCATCGGGCGAATTTAGTTCCGGCTTTACACGGCCGGAATATTAAGCAATACCTCGGCGGGGGTGGTCCTATGAAAATGGGGGGCTCGGTGGGTGCAAAGTGGCCGTTATCAGTCAGAAGCCGTCAGCGGCAAGGCGGCCGGCCGCCCCTGGGTGCCTTCCAAATCGAGCAAATAAATTCCCGTCACGGCTACCGGCTTGCCCCTCTCCCTCGCCATCTCTCTCTCCTCACTCTCTCTTTCTCCTACTCTGCCTCTTTCGAATAATCGGTTATTTCGTTTCGCCAACTCTCCCTCGCCCGCTTCTTTCCAAGCGAGTTTTTTTCTTCCTCCCGTCCCGTGTACACAGCGTCTGCCACATGCTACGAATGAAATCCATTGTAACCAAGTTACAAATATCGCGACGGCTTGTTGCTCCCACAAGTAGCCTTCGCTCTGCGTCTGCCGCTTGCTTTTCTGCCTGCCTTTCTCACAAATGGAGTTTGGCTGTTCGGCAGCACGCGAAACCTTGATCCCTCGCGGTGCAGCTTATTGTGATTCGAGGACGGATTTAATATTGATCGGCTTTCCGTGGAAAAGCGAGCAACTATTGGTATTATGCTTTCATTATTTCTATTTATGCTGGAACTTGGATAAAGTACGATTTTAAAGTTTCTTTTTTATAGCTGTGCGAATTCTTGTAGACTTATTTCTTCGAATCTACTTAGAAACTTAAATGGAGCTTAGGGAAGCAAGGAAAATCATGAGTGTGTATGTGTCGGAACACACAGCAGATGATGGAGAGCGAGTGAATGAGGGAAGGAAAAGTGATCAGCAGGGCTTTTGTCTCTCGGTCGCCGGAGGGCAGCGATCGTAATTGAATCTGGTTTTCAAACGGATAAACGGACGCCCGCAAACGCGTTATTAACGCGACATGTTAGAGGGGGGGGGGGGGGGGCGCACACAGATACGGTGGAGAAAGAATGAACTTGACAGAGGATGCTAATTTCACACTGATGGGAGTGAAGAATAGACAAGGGCCTAATCTGTCAGTGGTTGCTCCATAAAATATTAAACATCATTGTCTTTCGACACTTTACACTTCACACGAGAAACACATAGTAACAAAAGCATAGTATTGACATTAGAACGCATCCAATAATTCACACACGATTAAGTACCAGAAAGTAATTCTCAAATGAACTACAAGTAGCTTAGTTTTAATTAGATTTCGATGAAATGAAAAAAGAATGAAATTACGATCGAATAAAGCTACCGACGATCCAGCGTACAATCCTTTTTTCCCATTAAGCCGAGCGGCTTAACTGCATAAGTATCGGATGCCGAAAAACCGTGGCCGAAAAGAGGGGTTGACACCCCCGCAGACAGGGAGGGTCGGTCGCGCAGGGTGTCAAGGGTGTCGGGTGGTGCGTCCGGCGCTGACGTTAATTACGCTCGGCCGTGGCCGTCGGTGGGCATACGTGAATTCGAAAAAGTAAAGTGTGTGTATCGGTCGGGGCCGCGGCCGATCCTGTCGGCGCTCGTTCATCCGCAAATGCGAGTGGGGATGAAATTTCTACACCGCGTACTCGCGGGCGAGGAAGAGCGCGCGCGCGCGCGTATGCCACTGCTCTCTCGTGCGTGTATTAAAATCGAACCCGATTACCCGTTTCGTGAATCGGTTAGTCCACCAACTCTCCCCGTGGTTCCCCTTTCCCCGCCAGTTCTGCAGGCGTTCCCATAAATATCGTGGTGATTTCGGAGCCGAAATTGAAACGACCGCAAATGCGCTCTCGGCATTTTGTTCCCAGCGAATTTCGGCTGCACGAAGATCGCACTGTTCTCTCTGTCTCTCTGTCTCTCTCTGTCCCTCTCCTTCCCAACCTGTTCAACTAAGCGGAGCGCTGCTTAATCATTGCCCGATCCACGTACCGGCATGTCGTGGCCATTTGCAATTCGATTTGGCAAACAAATTTGGGATTTTGCCGGGCTCAGTCTGCCGGATCTTTTGTCGAGCGGCGAAAGTTCGATCGGCCGTGGCTCATTGTTTGACTGGCAACTTTGGGGGAACTCGTGCGATGCCTCTGTAATTTATCTTTTTCGAATAGATCGTCCACTGGATTGTTCAAATATAATATGGGAATTGTATTATTTTGTATGGAATAACAATTGTTCGAGAAAAAAGTGGTTAGTGTGAGATAAAAATTCTTTGAATATTGATTATTGAGTTATGCTTTTATTGGAGTCAAAGAAATAATAAGTACGCTGAAGAGACAAAAATATAGAAATATCGAGGTATACCATTGTATGGAAACAAGCTGGAATTTGAAGCCTTTCTGAAAAGTGGGGATCCGGAACGAGGAGAACAGTCAATCGCGAGGAAACTCTCGGATACGCGTAGCCACGAGGTATACTCGAAGTTTCTTTGCACGGCCACCATTCGCCGAGAGTGTCAGTACAGATCGACTTCTTCCGTGAAAGAAGGAAGTGGCTACCACGACTCTCTCTCACACGGAAAGTAAGTCAAAGCCAGTTTGTGAACTTTTCCGCCACGCCTGGATTTCCTAGTGTCCTCAAAGTCACCGCGTGTCTTTCCACTGATATGTCGAAGGCGGAACCTTCGAATTTGTTACTATAAAAGCCGACACTCCTCCGAAATTCTATCGAATTCGCAGGTGTTCAAAGAAAGGATTTAAATAATGCAATCTCCGCAATTCCCACGAATTCGTTTATCGGTTAAAATAAATGAAGAAAAGGAACGGACATCTATACTACCTTTACCAGTAATCGAGTGTGTGCTGATGGGATCGTATGATCGTTACTACCAATATCATCGCTTTTCAGAATCGTTGGATTATTCCGAGCTGAAATCGAACATTCCTGAATCGAAAGGTACGCGGAGAGTACTGGGTGAGAAGCTGCCGAGTGACTCCCAGATAGTTTCTTGCTTGGCTCGGTGCACGTGTCCTTAATTCGTTATTAGGCTGGGCAGGTTCGTGGAAAGGGGGGGTGCGGCAAGATCTGCAGGAGGCGAGGTGGGTAGGTAGAGCCCGATGACGCCGGTGGAGGAAGACGCGTGACTAGATGCCGTAGCGGGAAGCCTTTTTACGTTTTTCCGGGAGAGCCAAGGCGATTGTATCGGCGCTCACGATTTCTGCGCGGCGATCGTGTCGAGCGCTCGACGACGTCCTATCGTCGGACGACATAAATTATTAATGTGCCGCAGCGCGCGCCTGCCTGCCTGCTCGCCATGATCGTGAACCCGATGCTCGGGAGGATGCTTCTGCCCACCTCCATCCACCAGAGAATCGTGGTCGTTAAAATTACTCCGAGCTGGGAAAAAGGCGTCCCTGCCTCCCGGATACACACAGTAGCCAGTAAAAATCACAGCAGTTCTGGCAGTCCCCGATTAAACTGACACGCTCTGAATTCACTCTGTCATTCCTGATTTTGGCAAATAAATGTTCTTGAGGATGTCCCTTGGGAAATATAATTTTTCCTACATTTTTAGGTAGCGAAGCAATGCACTGATTCTCCACAAACATTTTTTTAGCATTTTTTAAATCATGTGAAGTGAGGAAAATGATGGTTTATTATGTGGACATTGGATAGTTCGCAGCAGCTACTCGAATACTGATTCTGTGTTATATTGCAAGCTTTGATTTTTCCTGCCCTGTGTACATATTTCATCCCAGCACAAGCACTGAATCGACAAATTCGCGCGACAAAACAGGAATTACGTGCGTGGAATGGTCGTTCTTTCGGCCAGCACCTCTTTGAAATGGAAATCAAAGTACACGATGTTAAAATGTAAACATTGGATTGCGATTCTTTGCCCTTTAAATCAGAGAATGATTTATATTCAGTAGTTATAAGAGAGTGCGAAATAAATATAAACTGTACAACCTTAAGCAGAGGCAATCCTAAAAGGAGAAATTGGCAAATTGTAGAACGAGAGAGTGGACTTTTATTTGATCTTGACTTTGGCCAGATGTTCGGAAGGAACCAGCAATCAAGGAAGAAAGGAACGATCCGTGAAATTTAGATTCCAGTCCTCGTGTCTAGGAAGTAAACCTTACTGGACTCGTCAGCAGGCAGAGGTCTGATCCGGCTCTCCCGCTCAGCCGTCATTAGATGCAATTTCATTCCTTTGGGTCCTCCAGCCTTGAGTTTATTTCATTCGATGACCACTGCTCTTAGTTCATCCCTGGCAAGCTGGACGATGCGGTTTATGTGCGTCGTAAATCCCAGAATCGAATCTTCCCCTCCTCCGGATTACTCTCTCTCTCTCTCTTTCCTCCTTTGCTCTGCTCTTCTTTAACTTAATCGGCTTGACTCCCAGACCTTTTCATTTCATTTCGCCAATGCTTGATTTCTACACAGCAGGATCTTTCCTGTTGGTTGAAATATTCGAAACAATTTCAGGAATCCGCAAACCTTGACGTATTTAAACACTTCACTACAAAGCGATGTTTGCCTGTGGCAATTTCAGAGGCACAGTCGGTCCCGTCTCTAGAAACTGTAGCACCTGCTTCAAAAACCAGCAGTGCTCTTAGTAAACACTTTGAAGCATTCCGAGTAACACTCAAAATCAGTAGAATGACTCATCTCTCAACGCGCTACGATCAACCCTTCTACTTTCGCACTCGACTTGCATTCCTCTGACTGTGCGTGTCGTTATTTGCTTTTACCGGAGGGAGTAGACGATGATGTTCGCGTGCAATCTACTTTGCGCCTTTGTTTCTTGGCTTACGAGTGCACTTTGTCGTCGAAAGTCTCCCTCTGGCATCCGAGCGGGTATTAGCTGTGCGACAATCGTTTTCGAAAGTGACTCATAATGTACATATGCTGAATAAGCGCTGCCAAAGTGGGAAGTACTCTCGCACTTTGGAGAAAGAGGGTGAAAATAGATTTAGCTGGAGAACTTCACAAGGACTTCGCCAAGTTGAAAGAACTTTTGCCCCGCAGCCAACTCACCGCTTTCATAATGTGTGCTCGCGGGAGGCTCCAGCAAATAATGCTCTTATCGCGTACTACGTTAGCATACTTATCATTCTTTGTGCTTTGAAAGCTATGTACTTCTCTAGCACTGGTCGCATCAAAGCTTGAGAGACTTATGTTGCAACGCAAGAGATGGAATCACAAATGGTCTGACTTAACGGAGGCTTGATTAGTTTCATCGTACGAAATTGAAACGCTACTCGAACTTAATTCGACAATACATATATTTAGAAACGTTCCAGAACCAACTATTTTCCATTGGCGAGTGGCATCTGTGGTGGGAGACTACGTTGGCAGAAATTCGCGGATAAATGCGAGCTGAACCAAATTGCGAGTGTAAGCTGCACGCTTAGAAGCTGCGGAAAAGTAGAAGGACTCTGACGGTGGCGCCGATCCCGTTCGTTTATGGATTTTCGATGCCACCCTCTCAGCTTCAGCGTTCTACCCCGGAAAATCTCGGTATACGTATACGTGGCATTCGTATATCCGCGTACACCGGCGCGCCCGAGAGGAACTTCCCTTTACGAAGTGCTTTTTATCGCTGAGATATCCGACGCTTGTCACCGTAAAAACTCCTCCCGCCGAGTGTCGTCGGCGTTAGCCGCAGCATCAGCATCCGCTCTTTCCTCGGATGTCCTCGCCCCTCCTTCGTTTTCGAATCGCGATACATGCATGTGGCTGCCTCTGATTGAGGAATTATTGTTTAGTGCTGTATTAATTGAATATAATTGATTGATGATGTAAATACACATGAGCTAATTATAAAGGCAATAAAACAATAAATAAAGAAAACGAAATAAAAGAAGTATTAAGCTAAAGAACGAAGTAAAAAGTGAATGTTTTCACTTTTTTCTTTATTATAAAAGAATACTAGAGGTTGAATTCATCCACTTCCATTGAACAAGCGGAGTGCACGAAACCTTTAAAACCTGAAACATCACGAGGAAATAGCAACTGAGCGTTTAGAAATCGTCGACAGGCGCACATACACTTTTCACGGCTTCTCCCATCGGCGATCGAGAAATATTGTTTTGAGGAACACTCTCGGACTGCCCCTGCTCACCTCGTCTATTGCTTCTCGCTCCGCTGGCCTGGAATACGATTGTTTTATTATACGATCTTCCGTCCAAACTTTTGAGAGTTCGACCGTCTCTTTTTTGCCCCTTCGCTCGAATATTCTTCAAGATTGTTTGCGCTCCCCTCTCGTGCTCGCGCCGATTTTTGTGACTTCACTACTATTTCGTATATCATCGCCTTAGTACCGGGCAGCCCTCCTTCTCCTCCTCTGCCCCGCGCTACTTTGAAACCCGGTGCTCTTTTAAAGCCTGGTAATTTGGAAGTTGGTAAACAAGCAGTCGTTTTGACAGCGGTAAACTCCCTCGAGCACTCACCCGCTCGCTCGAGGCAGTGTTTACTGCAACATTCTCGAGTGCCGCTCGTTCTAGCTTAAGCTACCTGTTTTTTTCATCATCAGCACTTAGTTATAATTATAATGCGTAATCATACGAGAGCAGTGTTAATCATGTCGGAGTTGCTAGAGTATGATAATTATGTTGTGGAAAAATGCAGTGTGTAGTGGGGCGATTCGAGACACCGCATGGTAGTTGTCATCGTGACTTGATCAAGTGCGAACTTCCGCGGTTCGCGTGAACAAAACGATGCCTATTATATTATCATCATCGTATGCATTACTCCATCACGCGGTGATCATGTCGTAAGTGCGCCTTTCCTTTCGCGGCGACGTCCCCTTTCAATGTGCAAAGTTAATTCAATCTTCCTTTAAATAAAATGGTATAACTTTCTAGTGACATTTATAAATTTGCATGCAGCCCGTCCGGCAAATAGCTTTTAAAACTCGGGGCAGGTTATTCGAATTTAATTTATAGGTTGATAATTTTAATTTTAATATTCATTGGGATAGCTCTTTTTTAACTTTTTTGGGACGAAAATGATTATCTAATATTCAATATCGAACAGGTTCAAGTAAATTAGGTTTATCGCCGTGCTTTCATCAGTGTCGGCATATTAATAGCGGAGGGTCTCATCTAGGTCTTTTTCGGCGGCGAAATTGCCGACGAGCATTAAGTCTGATTACATGGAAATCGGCCCACAAATTGATATACCCGGCCTTTGCCCACCTTCTTCCGTCGCTTCTTATTTCCCAAGTAATCATCGCGATGTATATATTAGCGGCTCGACTCCCCGGAGAGACAGGGGAAGCTCGTTCAACCGTGCGTCTATTTAAAAGTATTAAGCCGAGAATCTAGGGCAGGGAGCGCGTGTACGGGAAGCGCAAGTAATCATCCGGAAGTCGCATATCGATTGTGCACGACCAATTTCTCCGGGAAATACTAATGCACCACGGTGGTCGGCTAGCTCGAGAGAGGATGAGAAATTGAATTCCCGGACGAGCGGCGAACGAAAATCCCGCAAGATCGCGCGCAGTCATCGTGTGTCATGATCGCGTGGACTTCCGCCACACGCCTGGCACGCGCGCGTCATCAGTTGACTCTACTAGATCCATTTTTCTCCCGCTGGGGTTTCAAAAGGTCGCAGCCCCCAAAGGAAGGTATCAACAAAAATTCTAAAATTCTCAGTTCATCTTTAAAACATTACTCGACTTTATTTGACTAGAGAAGAGTCATCGATCCAATTAGTTAGACATATGAAATTAATGGGAGCAAAATGCAGGATGAAGAGTTGATCTTTCGCCCCTTAAGTTTGGTCGGCAAGAGAGAGAGAGCGAGAGAGACAAAAAGGGAAAGAGAGAGTTCGTGTGCGGTAGAGCTGGGCCGTCGTTGAAACAAATTGTCGTGCTCTGTCTTCGTCAGGGCGGCGAATGAAAAACGGCATTCCTCAATCGGAGCGAGCGAAGTCCCGCCATTTTTCTCGGCGCCACGTTCCCAGCAGGCTCGCAAAAACTGAAATAATCACACCGGAGGCCTCTAGCTAGGTGAGCAAGCTATCTAGCCGGCCGATGGACTCTCTTCATTTTTCGTGCGGACGCCCGCTGGCTTTCGATGGAAATAGGCAGCGCCCTCTGCCACCCAACTCCTACCGTCTCCTCTCCAGACACATTGCTCACTCTTTCTCCCGATTCGAACAGTACCCCATCTCTTCCGCTCCCCACTGGATCCCTCAGCCGCTCTTTTTGCGCATTTCCGCCTGCCGCTGATTCATCGAATCTGCGGGAGACGCGCTTCCGCCTCTTGATTCCATTTTCTCCCGGTTATCGGCCTTTCATTAGTACACCGACTATTATATCATTTCCTTTCCTTAAGAGAATTCACTTCGACGTGTGATTGCATGGATAACTTCATTTTCAAATATGTTCATTTAAAGGAAGATGTCGTATTAAAGGAGATGTATGAAAGACTAGTATTCTGTTAATTAGTTCGAAACGCAATCGGATGGAATGTCCGCCATGATAGATCGCGACAATTTGCCTAATTCGTACTGATTAGCGGGCAGGACAATCCCGACACGATCTATTTTAATTACGAGCGGAGAGTTACCGAGTGATCAATTGACAAGGCGGACACAAGACTGGCACACGCTGGCAGTACTAATCTTTGCATCACCCGACAATTAGTCTTTCCGGCGACATCTCCGCTCGAGATTTGTCGTCAAGCAGCGCCGATCCTTTCTGGCTGGAAGCGAGCCCTATACATAGCCGGAAAAACAATCTCGCCTTATTGACGCACGCAGGCGGCAGACCCTCGAGGGGGTTCCGTGTTATTAACACGCAAATGAGGCGCCGCCCCCCACTGCAAATTCACACCGGCTTCACACCGCGTGAAATGCAAAAGAAGCGGTGATTCGACATCGCCCGCAGAATTCAACCTTTTGAATAAATCCGAGTATCAACGAATTATAAACCGCAAGGGAAAGAGAAAGAGTAAACAGGGGAAGAAATTGTAAAGGCGAGTAGTTCGTTATTGAAGAATTACACTGTCGTTTCAATACCGCATCGACGTTTTCTCGAGCGTCATTAGCTGCTCCCCAGTGGCTCCAGTAGGATATTTCCCTGGCTGATAGAAAAATGAGAGGGGCTAAAAAGTACGAGAAAATACAAGTTTACAGCATCGTCAGTATCGACGTGACGTCTGCGGTTCGAAATTAACGACACGCAAATGAGCCTCGCTTCCCGCGTAAGATCGACGTCGACTTCCTCGAGCTGTCACTGCTGAAAAAAAGGAGGTAAAAGGCAGGAGGAGGAGGAAGAGGGATGAAGCGAGGAGACGATTCCGTCGACGCGGCGTATCTGCTTATTCATCGGGCGCGTAATGGGCCGGATCTCTCTTCTCTCCCTCGATAGCAGTAGCAGCAGTAGCCGGGCGAACAAAGCTCGGAGAGAGAGAGAGCGAGCGGAGAAACGAATTGCCAAGCCTCTGGCAGTAGAGAGGAGGGTGGAGGAGCGGAGGAGGATTGGAAAGGGCCATCGGCGTTCCGGTAACTAAGAAGATGGAGAGAAGCCGGTCGCCGTGCTAAGCCCACCGAAAGAGCGAGCGATCGCGCATCGCTGGAGATGGTTAGGATGATGGTGGATGGCCACGATCGTTCTCCTATCTCCGGCGAACAAAGCCCTGGCTAACCCCGACCTACCGGAAGCTACATGCCGCCCGGGACGGAAAACAGTCTGAGACTCCGACTTCCGCCCTAGCTTCCTACGATCCTCGAGTTGAGCAGGGCCTACGGCATCAAGGAATATCTGGCTGCTACTCTGCCACTGCCGTGCACCATGTATACACACCGGTAACCCTTCCTATCCACGCTGTCATTCCACCAGCGTCATGTGCCTCGCCGGCACACACAGTTCAGACACATGCCGAACTAATAACTCGAATGGAAATTCGCTGGAGGCAAGCACACCTCCCCGAGATATCTCTTACTCCCATTCTACCGACGATGTCCCTCCTTAATTATGCGTCTTCGCCAACTCTCCGCTCTTTCTCTCTCTATCTCTCTTTTGGCATGAAACGCTTCGCGTGCCAAGGATCTCTCTCTATCATGGTCGACCGCATTCGGAGATATTGCGGGCGGAAATTTTATGGGTAAATTACGGATTCGGGCTTATGTAAATAATAATAGGGGCCGCTGTATTAGCCTATAGCTAGAACGTGCGAGAGAGCATACGGACACCGCAAGGTAGTTTGTGATATCGCGATGATATTGTACATTCCTTACGAGGTTCGCCGGTGCTAACCTACCTCGAGCGAGCGAACGGTGTAAGGTAGATAAATGGATCCATCGGTAGTACACCTATAGGAACGTGTTGGCGAAGGCCTTCCTAATGGAAGCGCGCGCCGATTTACGGTCTGATTCTTCTTAACCAGCTGGTGTGGAGGCTCACCGGAATAAGGTGGAGGGACTGCGGTGCGCCCGCAATGTAGCTCAATAGCGTGTAGCCCTAAACGGGTAGCAACGGCTAACGCGTGATTTAGCGCCGCCGCTCTCTCTCTCCCTCTCTCTCTCTCTCACTTTCTCTCTCGCCAGGTACACACACAGCCTCTGAATCTATCTTGGCTGCGAAAATCCTCCTCATCGGCCGGAGGCGCACTCACCTCGGTCTCTCTGTTATATCGGTACTTTGTCGCTGTCCTCGTAAAACTACCTAGACTCCGTGGCTGCGGGGCCTTAACTTATTTACAAGCCAGCCCCGGTTATGGTCGTGTAAACACGTCCGGCGTATTTACAGGTCCATAACCCGATGGCAGACGCATGTCCCAACGCGTTTGGCACCAGTCCATATCTTACGCGCCTCTCAGACATCCCACTATTCCTCCCGCTCTTGTCTCTTCGTGCCCTCCACGTGTCCTAATGGTGTTGGTATACGCACCACCCCCCACTAAAATATTGTCCATCCCGACGGTTCCAATCAGTCCTGTCATCGATCCGAAATTGCTCGCCTCGTAAGGTACACCTCGGAGTTATGTCAATCCTTAGGGGCGGCTGGACCAGAGAAATCTCCGTGAAACGCTATACCCGTTCTTTATTGATGAAATACAAGCTTCGCTCTCTTACTTTCTCCTCCCAGCAAAGAGAGTTCCAGCAATCGCAGGCCACCGAAAGAAAGAGATGAAAGGAGTCGCAATCATAGCGTGTACTCAGGATGATTGCAGTACCGGCGCAAGTTACTTTTATTGTTCGTTTTACATTGTGAAAATTGTTATTTTTAATGGTAGCTCCACCCTCGACTGTGCTTTACAGGATGCTCGAGACGAGATGGCTGAAAATATGTTTTCTTTAGTACGTCCTATTCGAGGGTGAGTGTGTGTAACAGGGACCTTGGTGTACCATAATGGCGGCATATAGGGCGACCCGTAAAAGACAGGGCAGTACGTCGGCGGATGGCCATTAAGGGTGGTCGTTTCTACCTCGAAGGACAGCGCTCGCAAAATCAATTACGTCAGAAGAGAGCCACCAACCTCTCTCACTATCTGAATGTGTTGCCCTGTTGCAATGTAACGTACTGGAAAGATCAAAAGTCGGCTGCGAGGTCGAAAGTGCAAGACCGCCTCACCTACACCCTTCTTCCCTTTCCGGCTCGGGGGAAGAGAGCTAAGTCCATAATTCTCGGAAACTTGCGGGAGAAACAAAGCGACTCGAGAAACTCCCGGCACACTCCTCTTGTTCATTCGTAAAAGTATCGTGGTTTCTTCCTCACCTTTATTGTCCCTGTCAGCTGAGAATCCGCCTCCTGCTCTCCAGAAAACTTGCCGCTCCTTTTCACCACTATGCTGTGTTTAGAATAAAACAGTCTGAACTTTGCGACACCTTTCCGGTTTCATGTTGCGAATACGCTGGCGTATCAATGTGATAGCAAGAACTTTCGTCAAATGGGGGTAGTTGAACTTGTAACTAGGTGTAATTGAAAGAGGAACTAGCGGGTGAACTCGGAAGTAAATTATAATTATGCGCCGTCCAATGAGAACTGAAAGACTGACCGAAGCCGATCGATCCCCATTTTCATTGCTCCTCCCATGATCACGTGAAATTCAGGAACTCATTCGAGCGCGAACCGATGGCCCGAAATTCAGGGACCTCTGCGAACTATGTTCCACTGGAAGTAGCTGTTCACTGACGCGTGATTCATAGTTCCTTCGAACTAGTTGCTCCCGGCAGAGTCATCCGGCGGTGCAACCGATATCAGAGGATGCCACGGGAGACTTTCGACTGATAGATATATCGCCGGGTATTTCGTACTTCCGCAAGAGAAACGAATCTTGTCCAAACTCGCCTCCGAACGAACTTCCTACGTTGATAGCTGAGAAAACGAGTAAACAGCGATTTCTAAAGCAACGCATTTAGCTCGGAGCTGAAAGCAAGCGCGGTGCAGTACGCGCATTCCAGAAAGGAAGCACTCGAGTCTGAATCTCTGCCGGACATTCTACTCGCTTCGTAGAATCACTCGGCATGGGATTCCACGTCAGTTGTATTGGCGTTGACAAATGCCGGCCGATTTATTAATTGCCCCGCTCAGTTAATCATAGGGGCTTCGAGGGTGATTCATGTGGTGCTAGGCTGGCGTGAAGTATGCGCTAGATGTCCTCTGCTGGTCTCCCTACACAGTCTTCCCATGGCATTTTCGGAAGACATTCGTGCGCTTTGATGAGCCGCAACCGCCTCTGCAATTGCCGAGGCAGTTCAGTGGCCTTAATAAGAGCGAGCACGGCAAGAACACATCGCCACAAAGGGATGCCAGAGGAAATATCTATGTCGCGAAGATAGAGTGGTCGAGGGATGCGAATCCACCGCCTCCACGTTCGCCAACCACGCATCCACCCTTTCCTTTCCTTTTCTCGACCTTTGTTCCTCCTTTTTACCCCGCACCGAAAGGATGAAACCTCGGCTCTGAATGCAAATAATGCGATTACTGTGGAGCGAGCGAGCGGGTAACAGGTGCACTCGTTCGACAGAAAGCATAATTCATACGGAACGGAGAAAAGGGCTCGGGGGTGAGATGCTCGAATTAATTTCAGATCCGATTGGGCTTCGGTGCGAGCTATTAATCGAAAGGATTTCCTTGTGTCATGGCCTTCGGGAGGGTGAGCGCTCGCTCGTGAACACGCACGGCCAACCGAGAACCTTCTCTCGGAAGCGTTAGCAGCGTGATCTGCAAGAATCTGACACATTGAAAGATCGTGGCTGCCGTTCGCGTTGTGTTCCGAGCTTCCGCCCGGGTAAACAGAGATTATGGCAGTGAAAATCATTTCCTCACCGGCGACCCACACTCAATAACGCCACTCTTGGAAAAACTTGGACCAGAATCAGCAATGTGCCTTTCCCATTTCTGTCTCTGGGCGTGCGAGACAACTTTTCGTCGACAAAGCGTTCTAACTTATTCGGCTTAAAGCTCGCCGGAGAGCAATTTAAGCGGGCGCTAAGAGAGATTAAATAAAAAGCGTCGGAAGCGGCTTGTTATTCGCAATGCTTACGCGAAATCCGCCGAGGAAAAGCAGAGAGAGCAGGGAATAAAAAAGGAGGCTCACGGGAGTTTATAGGGAAGGTTGTTGCGGGATGTACTTACGGGACAGAAGAAGTAATCAGCGGTGCTCATCTTCGGCCGGGGTGTTTTAACAATTACATTGTCCCCCGCGAGGAAGGAGCTTCCTGACGCATTCCATTGCGTCTCAGTCGCACCCTCATCTCTTAGCCACCCCTGCTAAGCTACTGCCTCGAAATTCCTGGGCCAGCAGCAGTTTTCTAGCGACTCCTTTCCCTCGCGACACCATATCCATTCTGTCCGTGTCCGCTTTCCCTCTTCCATTCGTCAGAGCCTGGCTGTAGCTGTCTCCTCTCGCCCTATACTCTTTCCACCCTTATTTTCCTATCGTCGCTGGTCCTTCCTGGTCCTCTGTCCCCTTTGTCATCCGCCACGGCTCGTTTCTTAAGGTTCCCCTTGCTCGCAGCTTCCGCTCGAGACTCCTTGCCCCAACCCAGTCTCCTCTCTCCTCCCCGTTGCTAGTGCCACCCTCCAGCGGGAGGACGCTCAGGGCGAATGAAAGTAGCAGGCAGCTTAGCTGGCCGGCAAATTGATATTAAATGCTCGGCCTGGTCACCTTGTATATTTCTTTATTAACCTCGCGCAATGGCCTCGACCCCACCGACTGCTCTTCCTTACAGACCTCCTCAACCTTCTCTCCTCGTCCCCTCTTGTCTTCAACCTGCCCCCGCTTCCTGCCGGAAAGCGCCAGGAGAGCTCTGATTACCGGCTGGCATATTTTTCCGCCTCCTCCGCGCGGAAAGCGTACGTGTCCGCATGGGCGGAGGGCCGGCAACACGTCTGATTAATTGGCAAGCACTCCGGAGAGGGCTGTAATTGAAAAAAATCGACGCTGGAAGTCTCTCGCATAATCGACGAGGCCCTGGCGTCCTTTTTACAGGAGTGAACACTCCGGAGCATACTCTTTTGAAGGCCCGAAAAAATGTTGCGGTGATCCCGGCGTTCAGGGGTGCGTGTCTCGAAATTTCGAAGGAGATCCCCTTAATCAGAACGGCCACGTGCGTCTCATTAAGGCGAGTTCGAGCCACAAATCACGACATAGCCGGGCGCGACCAGTGCCGCTAGCATAAATACCAATTATGCGTAACTCGCAGCTCACTGACTAGATGGAGAAAGCGGCTGAGAGGGTTCGGGAGGGTTTAGAGTTGGTCGTCAAGCGTCGAGCCGAAACCAAGGCCGAGCGAGCATAATTGTAATGCATATAGACTGGTGAGGGGTTGCTCGAGATTAAAACTCCTTTCTCGAAATTAGTCTGCGAGGCCTTCGCTCGCTCTTTTCGCGTAACGCGTCCTCCTTTTCCCACCTTCCGAGATCCACGCTCTTGTTCGCCCTCGTGTCTCTTGCCTGTCGTCTTCGGCCTTGTCCTCCGGGGCTGCGGTAAATCACCTGTTTCCTTTTATTTGCTCGCTGCGGATTCGTCGCTGCGAGACGCCCGGCCGTAATTCATCTTGCGAAATCGTTCGCTCGCATGTAAATCATGGCGAGGATAGCATGGCTTCGATTTTTATGGAATAAGGCACCTCAATCTCGAAGCCGTGCGATGAACACGCGCAAAATTCCATACCCACCTGTCGTTACTCGCTCCCGACACTATGTGTCACCTGACTCTGCGATTATTTGCTGTGGCTGCCTGCCTGTCCACGAAGAGACAGTCGTACTTCGCTTAATTGCATTCGATGGACTGGTTCACCTTAGCGTTATCCTCCAAGTCGCAAAATAGAAATCGATGTACCTTGTTAAAGACGCAATAAGAATATTCAGTAATGGTCCATGATATTAATATTATGATGCCTTTGAACGCTGATCTATTATTTCTTTTCTTTCAACTAAGAGATAAGAAAGAAATGTTTCCTAAAGGGATATATTTATTCAGGACTCCAATAACGACAGACACTCGAAATTCAAAGAAGTACAATTATGTTTCGAAAGAAGCCAATTGGAACTTGAACTCCTACAGCATTCAATCTTAATGAAAATCCAGTACAGAAGGCAAAGGGCGCCGGCAATATAAAAGTAGCTTGCCGGCCACGATCAATCTCGCCGGCCGCGGCCGACAATAATTTCCTGGCTGTATAAATTAATTAGCCGTGGCTGCTGCGAGCTATCCACTTCTTCTTCGTGGCGAGCGGCCGCCCTGTAAATTACACGGTGCATTATGCAGCCACGATTTATTAATACAATTTGCAGCGGGTGGAAAAGGCGCTGGGCGCCAATTATCGTTGGTCGTCCTTGACACGGCGCGTCGCCACCGTAGAATCGTCCCCGACGCTTTTTTACATTCAGAATTCCGTGCGTGTGTGTTTCCCGTACTATACGATGCTGGAAAGCCAGACACGCGTTGCCGACGGGCGAGAGAAAAACAAGTGGCTTCTGTGTCATTAAACTTCATAAAAAAACTCGTGGGTCGTACTCGTTACTTTTCACTCTGCCTAATTTCAGCGCAAAATGCTGCTAAAACATATGAGTCAAGCTCAAACTATAAATTAATGAAAACACAGATTCTATGCAAGTTTAAAGAGCCCTCGGTTCCAATAATAAGAGGATCCTAACATTTTAACAGTGCTCTTTAAGGTTCTATCTCGACGATACGCCTAATAAAGACATCGTAGGGAGTCTGCATTTGCTGGAGGCCAGTGAGAAATGTACGTGCACTCGGCACCAAAACGCTCTTACGAGGGAGAGGCGGGGCAAGGAGGCGAGGAGGCGAGGGGGTGGAGGGTGTAAGGGATCGCCAGGCACCGGGACGGTGATATTGCAAAGTGTGTGCTCACCATTGCTGTACACGAGAGAGCAGCCACTCTTATCTCAGGCGAACGTGCACGTATGTATCAGAAGCGCAGAGAGACGTGGGGGATTGGCGGAGCGAGCGCTCGCTGTGGCAATGTCAGGAGCGAAATCGGCCCTTTTTACATCCGGCCACTTATCACGGCGGATGCTCGCTCGAAACGGAGAGCGTGACTGGATATTTGTCCAAGTTTTAATGCACAGAAGGCAATAGACTCGAGGACCTCGCAACTGCCAGGCAAAAGCATTAGAGCCCGTTTGCGAGCACTCGGCGGCTCTCTCTGCCATTAGCGAAGTTTCAGCCTCGGTGATTAAACCTCAAGCGAGTCACTTCCCCGAGCCTTTTCGGCGTTGACTCCGCTCGCGCGCGCCCGCCCGCCTGCCCGGTATTCAAGATTCCAAGCAATTTCGTAGAGACGCCTTCTTGGGAGGAGGAGAACGAGACGATGGCGACGAGTCTTCCTCAAACCTCTTCATCCTTCACGCTTGCCACCGGCTGATCTTCCGCAATGACGGCGCCAAGTATTGTTCGGCGAGCCCGAGTGATTTCCGTGCGCGACTAACGTGAGCGCCAGACTTTCCTTTCATGGAACCCCATTGCCAACACTCTGCATTTGGACCTCGCCGATTCTTATAATTGAGGGGAATAGCAGGTGCATTCATTGTAACAACACATAGGCTTGCATAAAATATTGGCAAGCATAAAATAAAAGAATAAATAGGGATTCACAGTTTCAAAGAACCTTAAATCGTAGAGAAAAGGGAAATTTACTTCTTCTGTAATCTCTCCTTGAAAACGACAGTGTACCAGTGTGCCACGTAACCATGTCTTCATAAGCTACCTCGCACGAATACGATGACTGCGCACTAAGTGCAAGAATCACTTTCGCTTCTCATTACATTCCATCCGATGGAAACAGGAAGCCACGAGGGATCCTTACGTAGTACGGCGTTGTTTACGGAGAAAACAACGTGGCTCTGACATCCTAGCGATCGCTTGGCAAGCCGCAGGCGTTAATTGAAAAAAAATAGCCTGGGAGTCCGCCCGATCCTGCGCGGGGCTTCTTAATGGGGAAGATTTATGCGTGGCGTCTATATTACATAGGCAGGCCTCGTCTCCGTAAAGCTGGCCATTGTATGGGATGCCGCAGTAATTCTTTCCAAGGTTATTCCGAACGCCGCCGCCTTCCGTTCCGTCCCCCTCCCCGCGGAGGGGGAACTTAAGGCGGCGCCACCCTCGGTGAAACACAGTCCGAACGCAAACATAATTAAAATCGCAATAGTCTATCCAAAGGCTGATATCGTTGGGAAGGGCGAATGTATGGAACGAAGGAAGGAATGAAGCTTGATGCCGGACTGCTGGGTAATACAGCGTTAAGGTGGATTCACAGGGTCTGTCTGAATAGAGCCATAATACCGGGTTGGTTCGAGCGGGACTTTCTTCCAAGGAATACGTGTACTCGGAGGGATGATCGGTAATGGGCGAAACGATGCCCGAGGCCTTCCCACGGGAGCGCGGGGGATTCTTTATTTAATATCCCCGGGCTCTGGTGTCAAGGAATATATATTACCAGAGCCGTCTTTTGCCTCGCCGGTTATTCGCATCCTTGCCAATTGCTTTCGTCGTTCTTCAAACTGAATTTGTACTTCATCCACTGTATAACGTTATCATGCGCCAGAATTCCAAGGATTATACTTCAAGTGGAGTTACGATATTGCTATTGACGATTGTATGTATATTGATACATGCTCGTACCAGGCACAAAGCAAACAGAATAACACTCGAAAAGATATAAATCAGTCCTATTATTATGTAGACCAGAAGCACACGGAATATTTCTTAAGAAGAGAGATTAGGACAGTTTTAAATAGTGACGATATTGATGGGAAAAGTTGGCCCGCAGGAAGCGAAACTTCGTTTATCTACTGAATTCCAGGGGCTCGAGCACTTCGGTGGCGGATACTTCTTGCCCAATAGAAAGAGGAATGGCAACGGATAGAGCGGAAGACGTCGGGCGTATGTATTTCTCGCACGTTGCCCCCTAAGTTCGATACGATGAACTTTGACTGCCGAACTTGCCCGGCAAAACTGTTACGCACGCCTCTTTCCAGTTTGCTCCGGCTGCTATTTGATACAGAATTCTCGATTCGCGAATCCGCCGAACAAGATGGGAGTGTGATGGTTCGACAGTGTGTACGCATTTCTTCTGAAAAAGCGGGGTTGTACTCCTTAGAATTGCATTTTCACTTTCTGTCTTAAAAGTACTAGCATGTTTCGTGCCTTAGTGGCAAAATAAAATCCTGAATAATATCCAATTAGGATAATTATTTTTCCATTGAATGATTCTATACTTAAAGGATTTTGTATTCCTGCAGAATTGAGATGAATAATTAATTTCTTTCTTAATAATTCCAAGTGTAGGCGCATACCAATATTTTCTCACTTATACCCCTTTACTCCTATCTCCCGTAATTAAGAACAAACTCAAATTTCATAATACAAAGTGCTTTTGGTTAATCTTGAAAAGAAGTCGGATAAAGAGTTCCCGATTCCTCATCCCCGTTCTTTACTCTAGAGCGGGAGGTTCAACGAGCGTGTATTTACCGGCAGAGCGTTTTATTAAGGTCGAAAGGTTGCGAGTGCCCTAAAAGAACGAACTTTTCGCAAGCGTATAAAAGAGAGTCTTGGGAGCGCGGCAAATAAATATCCCTTGCAGGTCGAGATTGTCTGTTTACAGGACCCGCTTGCGCGCGCGTGCACGATGGCTATTACCAGCAGAGACACGGAACACACGCAAAATTGAGGGGGTGACCTTCAACTGTGTATCGCGGGATTGCAATATCCACTGTCAGTTTCTTTCATATACACACTTGCCACAGCCCCAAACTCACGTACACGTAATTTAGTAGGATTTTTTCCCCGCTCACGCCCGCCCATGTGCGCCATGTACGTGCGCCAGTGGCTTGCACAGACACGCGTGTACGTGCGAGGCGGCGGGAAACTCGGCTAAAATCACCTGACGCGTGTAATGCGTTTTTTATTAAAGTCCCAACCGCCTCGTCGTGGCTTGGTGCACCGCGCAAAACATTTAAAATATAATGCACACGTATATGTGGCCGGCCAGGCTAGACGCGCTCTTCCTGCCTGCTTGCCGGATCAGCATGACTTTAATTTCGCACGTACTCCCCCGTTCGTTGAATGCGCTCACTAATGTTTTCATGTTTCTCTTTGTTTCAGGTAAGTCCATGCCTGCCTTTTGACGCTTCTACCTCTGCCAGTTCAGGTTGCGTAAAATGATGTACACGAATTTTGTCTAAGAAATCTATTTAAACAATTATTTAACAATTCTTAACATATTCGGTGGTTTCAATAGAACTAATTAATTGGAGAAGCTTGATATCGCCTTCTCAAGCGATGCAATAGTTCATGAGCGACTCGTACTTTTTAGCACCTAGTTTAATCCCAAACTGTTTAACAGGAGCGACATCCTATTCCTGCCGATTGACGTTACAATTGTGATCGAACTACCACCGCCGGCCTTTGTCCACGCGATAGCCTCAACATCCCGCTCATAAACAACGAAGTAATTAATGCCCTGAAAGCGGAACGATTATTGATACATTTTGTAGCAGAATGCACCTGTCCATGTAGGTTGAAGCTTCCAATAAGCGCTTCGCAAATTGTACACTCTCCGCAATTGGGCTGAAGTCACCTAACCCATATACACGCGGATCACGCAACCCAATATTTGCAATTAAATATTGCGTTACGCGCTCAACCTGCAAAATTAAAGTACTCTTCGCCAATGAGCGGCCTCCCTCAGTTTATCCAATCGGGTTCAATGACGCGTTAATTATATATTTTTTCTGTGCGCTAGTGACAGGCCTCTTGGCATACACAGGACCAAGCGGAAAATTCGTATTCATTTTACGGCTTGGTCGAGCGAACTCTTTTTCCCTCCCCCCTGCTTTTGCCATTCAGCCGGGTGTACGTAATTCGGCGGTTCATCCGGCTATAAAATTGTTGGAAGTAAAATAGCGTGTTTATCGCGAGTCCCCTCTAAATCCCACCCACCCCTTGGTGCACGGTTTGCGTTCCTGAAGGGCCTGGGTACACACACAAGGCAGCTCTGTGTGTGGTTTTTTGGTCATAGTGCGTTTTCAACGCATCCCGTTAAAGGGATTCACTTCGTGACGAATGCGTTGTGTTTCGTCGACAGGCAGGTAAAAGAAGGAGCAGTGTCCTCTTCATACATGGTGGTTGCCGAAAATATCATGGTCAGAATTTATTTTCCTTTTTCTGTTCTAGTTCCCATTGCAGACTTTTACATCAAACTATATTTCCTGAATTATGGACATTAGTTTGTTCTATAATAAGGAATTATTACTATATTGGAATCTTCTACAGGCAATAGTTCTGGATCGAATCTACTACAAAATGTATAACCAATTTGGTTTCTATCGCGGTGCACTTTAATTTCGCCTTGGGAGTTTGCATTCTACCAAACAACGGTATTAACACATTAGACTATTATTTGTGGATATTTATTTTCCAAGACAAAGCGCTCGCTAGCCGCAGAGTTTATGCTGCGCCCTAAAGCGTGGAGTTTGAGGGTCACCGTGTACGTCCACGCGGCAATATATACATGTGCAGAGATAGCGGAGCGCCGAAATTGTGGTCAGTGTGTGATATGTTCGTTACATAGGGGAAACTCGGCTAATACCCTCCTACGCTGGATTTAGTAACAGCCCCCGGAGTTATATCTACGTGTACACACGTACGTATACGTAGCTTATAGTGGTGGGCTCTATTGTTCCAACTGGACTCGAGTGTCATAAAGTATCTGGAATGCCGTATTAAAAGGGGCTTCGTGGACTTAAAAGAAACGTTAGAGTCAAAAAGCTATATAGTAATGATTTTTTAATTCATTTAAATCAACCAGTTTAATCCTGGATTAATGTTAGAATGCATGATAATAAATTCTAGTAACTTTCCCCAATATCTAAGACTATTTTCTGAAAGCTATTACAATTACTAATACCAGAACTTCCAAAATCTTGAGAAAGCCATATCTAGTCCAAATCCTACGACAATCACCCTGATATTACCAAAAGCACCATCATAGTCACAAGTTTGAGCCAGGAAGCTATGGTTTCCAATTCTAAAGGAATAGTTTCGTTCCTCTTAGGAAGATCGAATCTTCGGATCGAGGAAGCTTTGAGATGAAGTCAGGTGAGAGGAGGTCGAGGAGGGTTGGCGATGATTCTTGGGTAGTGGGTGGCAATGTGGAGTTGTGCACTTGCCAGTGGGCGCTGTCTAAGGTGGCGCGAGAGGTGGAAGGGTGTCAGGCCGTCGGCGTCGGTCGTGTCGCCGGGAGAAAAGGAGACGCGGCTTTGCCATTAGCCGACACCCGTCGTGCAACGGCCTCGGCCGCATGAGCTCGCTCACTACTGCACGGTGCTTCACGCTAATTGGCAAACATCGAGCTGGCCAGCTTATCGCGATCGGCTCGGCGATTTTTGCAAATTACGACGCTCGTCCGACGCCGCGCCGAGCGCAAACTCTCTCTGGCTCTCTCTCTCTCTCTCTCTCTCTCTCTCTCTCTCTCTCTCTCTCTCTCTTCCCCTCTCTTTTCTTCTCCCTCGCCCCGCTTGCAGCAGAGATTCCTGATAGCGCTCGGCCAGGCGAACCCTGATATCGGAACCACTCGCTCCTGTCCTCTCGGTTACACTCTCCTCTCCTGGTCTGTACACGCGACACCATTCTCTCCTCCTTGCCTCCTTCTTTATCTCCACCGACCCGTTCGCCTATACCTCTGGCGTTTGCTAGTTTGTTAATTAGACTGCGTCTGGCGGGGGTGACGGGATCTAGCGATAAAGAGCACGGTGATCGTGGATAATCCAGGCGGAACGACTTTCACGATAATTTGTTGCGATTCGTGCAAGGGTTTGTCGAATTTGTACAATGTACATACTATAATCTGTTTCGTAAATAGCTACGAAATCTGGTGGATAAGAATTTTATATTGATAACTTTGGTTTAAAATTTAGTTATTTCTGTTGGTTTGTAGAGTAGAGATTTTGTGCCATTGTTGTGGGGTGATGGTAAAAATCTTCTCTGACAATACAGAGCGACTTAAGCCGTTGCTTTTTCATCCGCGCTGGACGATCCTTGATGAAAGGCAGAAGAGGGATTAAAGCTTCAAATAATGAAGCATCTCTTAATACCGCCGGATGGTTAAGCTTTTTCACGTGGTATTCTAATCTGCAGAGAATCGGGCTGAATCGTGAATACTTTCGAGAAGCCCGTGCACTAATGAATGGACTTTATGCGTTTGCACCGTGGAACAGCGCTAATGACGCTCTCGCAGACAATTACTTATTCACTGCCTAAAAATCTCGCCGTGAGAAGATGCAACAAATGCCACGGTAACATATAGTCGGCTTTCAAATGGCGTTTTCTCTGGTGAAAACAGACTTTAACTCAGTCCATTGAATTGCATTTGAGTCGAGCGACAAAAAGCCTTTTATATCGAATCCCTCGATAAATCGGCTGTTAGATCTTCGACTCCTCTTATTAATTACTCTCCTGAATTACTAGCAACATCTACAAGAAAATCGTGTCGCCTTTTTATCTGCCAAAACCAGTACAAATACCGGAAAGATAATTTTCCGGTGGCAACTAAAGAGTTAAGCTGGTACAATTCTCCGGATTTATTACAGGGGGATAATAGGTGTGCATAGAGGTAGCGAAGCATCGTGGACAAAAATCGAATTTTTCATTCTCCGTGCAACGCCGCCGGCTTTTTTGAGCGGGTTTTTTCACGTGACCGGCGTCGGCGGCGTCGACACTAGGAGCACGCTTTTGTGGCTGCATGCGTGCGTCGCATGCGAGAGGGCAAAAAAATTCGCGGCAGGTGGCAGGAAAAAATAGGCCGAGCAAACGGCCCGGAAGCGGCCGCACCACTTTTTCTTTCCCTTTCTGCCCCCTGGTGACTGCGCGTTGTCTTCCCTAGCCGCTCCAACTTTTTTTCCCGTGTTACTCCGTCTCCCTCGCTTTTTCACGGCCAGCCTCCCACCTTCGCCCACCATCCATCTCTCTTCTTGTCCTTTAACAGGTATAAAAGTGGGCGCGAGCGCTAAATAAATTTTGCATTCCTCAACTCAGTTAACCGAGAGTTCCATCACTGCCGCCGAACTATGTAACTACCGGCTCTCCGGTGGAATGGCGTGAATTTCATAAAAATTCCGTCAGCAGCTTTTGGAAAATTTAGTGGCTAACATGTGGCTTCACTACGTATTCCCCTTGGCTGCTCAAGTATGCATTGTTACAGACTACCCTGTCTAATACTGTACTACAAATTAACACGTTTAAACTAGTTGATTATAACGTTTTATAATTACTACATTTGGTACTACTGTTAAAATAACAGTGAATTGCTGTGCTAGGAATTCAAGAGTAAGATCGCAATTCTGTTTTAAAAATTGTCCACTCGACAGCGACTGGCACGAGTTATAGTAAGTGCTATCCGAACTAGCGATAAATCGGATTGCGCCCCATTGAAGCCGGCATTAATCCTAAGTTCCCCGTTGATCTCCCAACCCGTTTCTGCGAAACGGTGCGAGCTCCTCTGCGGCGACGCGACGCAAAGCGCCGCTTTTTCGTCAGATTCTCGTCGGCCTCTGCTCCTCGGTACGCCGGGCGAAATTAATTTCGCCGTTCCGCCGCGGCACCCGTGATAACTCACGGGTGGTGCGCGTCGACGCTTTTGACGAGAGCGTAAAAATCTCCCTGCGGTCAACTCTTGCCCTCGCAGCATCCCTGGACCCGTTCCGCTCTCACTCTTTCTCTTTCCGCTCTCACCCCGCACGAAAAAGAAGGACTGTAAGCGATGGTGAGGAGTGTCGGGAACAAGCTAGCCCGACGAACAATGCTCTGCCACGCGGAGAATTGTCGGGCGAATGTAATTTCAAATTGTCCTTGCGAGCTGTTAAGTGCGCTCTTTGCGATCTGCGGCCTTTAAGTTGCAGCCTGCCTGGAAGATATACGTCCGTCAACGGGCGCGCGCACCGTCAACGTAATTCGTATTTATACGGACACTTTATATGGGGGTCCTTTGTACCTCGAGATTCGCACAACATTTGCCCCAAGCTGCACGCCTCCTTTCCTCTTAAATCTTTGGTACACGTGCTGCGACAAGATCCTCAAGTAATTTAGAAAGCATTTCACGTGTACTGCAATTATTCTTAGTAGTAGTATCCATTCTGTTTAGACGATTTCATAGAAATCATATATAATTTATGAAAACGTGTCCATGTTTCTCACTATAAAAGTTGCATTTGTTAGGGAATCTTACAAGTGAAAGATCCATTAAATTTGGAAGCTGGTGTGTTTCCATTAAATGAAAGCAGAGCGAATTCAATGGTATCAAAGTCATTGAATAGTAACAGGCTGATCTGAATTAACATGGCGGCCTCAGTTTATGCCCTGAATCGTATTACATATCGTGTATCCCATAACCTTAGTCCGTATGGCGATTTCCTTGTCGATGCTGGTTGAGGGCAAAGCGGTCGAGGGAAAAATCGACTCAATTGCACCAGTCGATATACGATCTCGCGTCAAATCGCGTGAAATAAGCGGGCGCGGGTTGAAAACGGCCCGATTACCACACAATCGTACCATGGAAATACAGTAAATTCTACGCCAGCCTCTTTTGCACTGTGTGCGCCGATCCAGGCGTTCCAGGGTGTATCAGATATGACGTGAATTTTTAATCGCGTGCTCCTCCACTCGGCTTCAAAGGGCATTCGACTGCTATTCTGATACGTTTCACCTTCATTAAGGCTGCGCTGACGTGTACTATCAGTCACATCAGTGCCACGACCACGCTTCACTTCACGCTTAACCCATTGTGCTGCCTTCGACTCTCTGCTTACATTATTCCCAGGCCGAAGTACAATGGAATCCCCCTGCCGATATAATACTTATTGGCAGTTAGATGTCGGCTGACTCGTGCCATTTCAGATATTCCTGGATTCGGTCCATCCTGGTTTAATTTATTTTATTAATCGCAATGTTTATGGATGTATACATTTTGAAATTTTACTGTCCTTAATCTCGCCTAATAGTTTGAAATTCCATAAACCAAAGTCGATTCCTTCAGGTTCGAATCTTATTTACTGCTTGCACATAAAATACGCAGTAATCAATTTGAAATGCCCATTAAATTGACTTGGAATTTACTGGGCAGTGGTTAACGAGATCATTTGAAGTAAGATCACGATGACATAATAGTGAATTGATTCCCAGGCGGGGTCGGCGCGGCGCGAGGTCAAAAGGCATTCGTAAATCGTATTAACGATGATGCCCACCGCTGAGTTAAGGCAGCGACGACTTGTGCAATTAGACCATTACCTCAATTACGCCCTTATTATGTGCCGCATCTATACGACGAACTTTCGACTCCCCTCCCGAGTCTGCATCCTCATTCACGCGGCATTCCTAACCCGTATTACAGTTCTACAGTCAACCTAGCTGAACTCGATTCATCTGTCGCAAATAACGCAGACTTTCATCCAAGACACTAAATATTTCTTGACGTTCCAATTATATTTATAGACTGCATCCAATTATACTTCTCAATTATAATTATTGCACTAATATTTTTATCAACATTTGGGATTGTATAAAAATATCTACCCTGATTGACTTAAAATCCTACCGGATCAAAATGCTATTATTTTCCAGGATTGCTTGATCAATCTGGCGAAGTAACAGCCTGCATTTAATTATACGATACGCCATTATTGGGGTCCGCGTTAAAAACATCTCGTGACCGTGTCACGGTTTTTCCTGCCTACCTCGCTTGGCTTGGCAAGCGAGGATCGCCAAATTCAAAATCCATGTTCGCGGCAATAAATTCTGCCGTCCGGGAATTCGTGTTTCCCTCTGGCTTGTTCCACTCCGCACTTCCGGCGCTGTTACCCCTTTTCCCGCTGGCGCGTGAAGAGGAAAGGGTGAAAATTAATGAATGCTGGACGAGCGCGCAAGCGAAGCAGAGATATTCTCAGTTGAGAGTGCGAAAAGGACGCGCCCAGCAGCATACATCTATCATATCATAACAGGGAATGACAATGAATACATCAGCCTGGCTGATTGGAAGTGAAAATTTGCACATTTTCTTGTTTAGATAATCTTGATGTATCGACAAATGCTATTTACTTCTCATTACAATTTTTGTAGAAGCCGCAGTTGTATTAATTATTGCTTGCCAATTTCAAGTTACAAATATTTAAGTCTGGAACCTAAGAAGGATTAAGATCTAAAGAGATATAATTTGTAGGACAGGCCGGATGACGTTCGCCTCAATTCCCTGATCTCTTTGACGGGTGCTTAGAGTAAATTCCCGAGTTAAATATTCACACTCGCGGCGACACGTCGCATAAAGCAGTTGCATGGAGGGTTTGGACGGAGAAAATAAGAGTAGCCGGAGGGAGAAGGCGACCAACATTACAAAGGGGTCTTCGAGCGAGGCGAGCGCCGCAGGTATTTCAATTCGCGCAATTCCAAAGGGACCACTATGCTTTAAAGTTTAAGGACGCTTTTACCGAAAAAGGGCGGGGGTTAGCGGGCGGGAAAGACGACGGAGCAGCGAGCGAGAGTAAGAAAGGACAGGGAGATAGAGCGAGGGAATAAGCGAGAGAAGTGCTTTTGTTTTGGCGTAGGCGGCGGTGCACACATCCAGCGACCCGGAACCTCGGACTTTCCTGCGACCGGCAAATCTCTCTCTCCTATCTGCCGTTCTTGCTCCTCGGACTCGTTCCTCTCCCAAGCAAAACCTCCTCCTCCTCCTCCTCCTCCTCCTCTCTTCTCATAGTGCAGCACGGCCCGTTCTGCATTTACCTACCTACTTATCTCGTTAGGCACTCCTGGACGCCACCCTCCCACGCCCGCCAACCCTCTCCTTCTTTTCGACCTCGTAATCTCTCTGCCAAAGTTCCCGCACCTCTTTTTCCGAAGCAACGTCACAAGTATCTTGTGCTCTTGCCACTCGTTTGCATTCCGCATCTTGATCTTACTTGTACCCAATAAGTTCGTTGAGAGAATTTACTTGAATTCAGAAAGTTAAATAATGTTCTAGTATTTATCACAATTTGGACCATAAGAATTCCGGTACTCGAACACCTGGGACAGCAATGTTCAATACGGAAAGTTCAGTTTCACAAAGCTCTGCTATGAATAATGGGAAAAATGCACTGCCACCTTGAAATATGTGGAGCGTGCTTTAGTACATTAAACGATTTACTTGTAAAGTAGCGCGTGGTTGCCCTTGATGAACGGTCGGCTTTTCAAAAAGTGAACGGGAAGTTGCGGCGGCAGCCGGTTATGGCTCGTTTAACCACCCGATGGAGTAGCAATTTAGTAATTATCCGATATTAGCGCTCTCCTTTAATATGTATGTGGGCAGCGGTTCTGCCAGACCAAGCTTTACGATCAATAAATTTAAACTAAAGAAACTCCGTCACCTTTTTACGGCCAGAGCTTTATGGTTTTACCGTAGGACATAGCTCGCGGTACATGGAACTTGCGCAACCGATAAGTCGTCCGAACTTGCTTGCACGTGGCCTACGCCGTCCGCAATCTTCGTACTCTCGGAATCTCGGCGACATGACCTCAATTACGAAGGCTAACGAGTTTCTGGGAAGTACGGGTTACATAGGGACACCTTCGAGATCATTAGGAAAATTCTCATCAAGATCGAGAAAAAGCGAAACCTCCCAATGAAATAAATAGAATAAAATCAATATTAATAATACTATTATACAACGTATTCATGATGATCTTTCTCATACAGCAAATGTTCGAAAGTTCGAGGCGACTCACTAAATTAATTCATAAAAGCGAGCGAGCAAATTAACATGAACGTAGCTTTAACCCTCCGTAACAATTGTCCCGCAAGTATAACAACATCCCAACGAATTATACACCGTGCAATAAACTTTTTCCTCGACTCGATCTCCGAGTTCTATCCGACTTTGGCGTTCCCACGGGAAAGGATGCAGCGGCAGCGGACGAAGGGGAATAGACAGATCATATTTAGTAGCTCGCTAGGAAGCGGAGCATATCGAAACTCCGAGTTGAGGCTCGTCGTTCGAGTTAAATTGTATGAATTCGAAATGCGCTCGGGGATCTCGCCAATCCTCGGTAAATCTTAAGACACTCTGCGCGCTCGAGCGCTACATGAACATCTCCAACACACAGAAACACATACAGACACGGACAGCCTCGTACAGGTGGCAGTGGCAGTTAACGTGCGAGCGTTCTTATCTCATTAAAAGTACGTCGAGAGTCTGCGTATACGTGTGAGAGCTCGGCCGTGTCACACACCTTTGCGCCGGAGGCATTGTGCGACTTCGTGTACCAAAGTTGAGAGGCTGCGCGGGAGGAAGGAAGAGAAGGATCCGCCGAAGTGTTTGGCTGCACGATGAACAGAGCACCGGAAAGAAACGCCGCCGGCTTTATATCTCCGGTGGAATACGGGAAGAGTGGCCCAGCTTGGTGGGGGAAGGAAGCTTAAAGGACAATAGAAAGTTTCACGGTAGTAGTCGCTTCTGTTAATCAGGATAAAAGTCTCGCGAGCCCGTGCGAATAGGTAACTGTTCTCGGCTGCCTGCAAATCGACTGGTGGGCGAGCTTTTCTCACGGAGACCTTGTTGACGCGCCTGGATTACTAGTTCGCTTGTGAACTCGAACCTCTGCACTTGGATCGTCGCTCTCGTATCTTTCACTACAGTTTTACATACTAAAGTTTCCACCTATTGATTCCCAAGCTTAAAGAGGATAATAATTCAGTAAATTATTAACGATTAGAAAACCCTTGCTTTGAATTATTAATGTTTGTAGGTTTATGACATTTTATCGAATAAGACATGTTTATTCAACTTTGAGAAACGGAAGTTATTCGAAGCGATAGGAATAGGACTTAGAGAGATTCCTGGAGTATCAAGGGCGGTCGGGGTTGGTGAACGGCCACGTATTCCCTATCCGCAGGAATCAGCGGGCGATCCTCGATCTGATCTATTCTCATAGAGAGGTATTTACTGTAACCCAAGCTGGTTGCAGTTAGTAGCTGTTTATCTCGTTAGAACGGCGAGCCTTTAACCTTCGCGAACATCTACCACCACGATCTAGTCGTAATCTCGTTCTGACTCCTCGTGCTCCCTGTCCCCGTGGAATCCTATTACCGACTGCATAATGCGCTCGCTTTCTCAAGATAATGCTTATACACGAAGCACCGATTTTTCCCAGACCGCCCAATGACTGTGCTTCGATCAGCACGGCAGCCTTTTTTTCATCGCCAATTGCACTCGCAGTTCGCCAATAGCGCGCGCAATCACGTGTAGTATTGCTCGCGGCTGGCTATTTTTCCGAATCCGCCGCCAATTGCGAGTTTCCACTAGTATCGGAGAGGAATTTTTGCGGTTTTGCCTGCTATTGATCACTGGTTTATGCAATATCAGCCTGTTACACCTATTCATGGCAATCGGCATTGATCCTGTTCGATTATCCACTTTCCCGTTCAATCTGGATTTGTAACGGTCCTTTGGAAATTAATACTCGCTTCCGCAGTAGCTTCCACCCAGAAAAACGAGCTTGTTTACTGCGAGGAATGAGAGATCCATTGACGAATGGATGGGTGAAAGCGTTTTAGTACCTTACGCGTTTTAGAACTTGTGCCACAAAAAAGTCGCAAAAGAGAATTAATTGAAAGGTGGTACCAAGTTGAGGAGACAGGATCGGTGAAATAACTTGTCGTAATGTTGGCGATAATGTACGTAGTCACACATCCTCGGCATGCATTCCGTACATACCCTCATAGGGAGATAGGTGAACCTTGTGCACACCCACGTGGCTCTGCCTACCTGCAGTCTCGAAAAAAGCTAGCCATTGTGTCGAATTCAAAAAACCTCGCTGGATGAGCGTCAGTAAAATTGCATTATTGTGTCGCACCTCTAACATAGTACCGAGTCTTAGAATATCACCAGGAATAAATACCCTACAATTTCATCTTGCACCGACTGCAAAATAAATCACCTGAAAAATTAAATGAATAGTTGATACTAATAGTTCAAATTACAAGTGAATTGACATCATTTTTATTCAGAAACTTTCTAACGGGATAAATCAGTGCTATGATTGCGCGCGGTCAAAGGGTAAACTTTTTCGACATTATTCGTCCTATGAGCTTTAAATTCCTGGAATCCGTGAGAGGATAAAACTCTATCGCATAATAGCTTGTCTCTTAGTGCCTGGAAAATTGAGGCGGACGCGCGTATCCGCTTGTGTACGAGGATCGAGCTGCTCGACGAGTTAATGGGACTGCACTAATTAAATTTCGACGGTGCCATTCATTTCATTAGGACAAAATTAAAATATCTCGTATGAAAGAGCACTTAATGTGGACCCACTTATGACTAAAGCCTCATAAAGCCCGGCAAAACTTTTCGCCCCGCTTAGCGCTCGTTACATTCGTTTGAATTATCTTTCAACCCGCTTTCCCCCTCGTCCTCCGCAATTTATCCGGGCATTTCCCACCGACAAGTTTACTCATTTGCAAATGAAAACTGCAATCGTCCTGCAGCCGGCTGAATATAGTACCGGAAGCCTTTCCGTTCTATGTTTAGATCTTTTTCCATGCCGATTTCATGATAGGATACCAATAGCACGTCGCGTCGATAGGATGAACGTACCCGTAATAGCACCGCTAGCGGTAATCGGATCTTGCTTTTTGAAACATTTAATAGCGCTGTTGACGATAGTCCGGCTTTGAACAATTTATTGGAAACTGAAATACGTCTTCGACACGTGATTCCAGGGAATTAACTTCGAAATCGACAACCCATTGTGCCGCAAGTGTATCGGCATCTATTTCTAATCGGGGACTCTTTAAATTTTAATATTAGCTTCATCTTCCTAACAATCGACATGTAGTTTAATAAAATCTATTACAAGTCCTCGAAATATAAGATCGAATAACCACGAAGAAGAATGCAAAAAGAGACTTTACATGTATGCAAGGTTTTTTCGATCCAAGTGATCGAATATCCTTCTCATGTCCTCTGTTGCGTTCCACCGAATGTACTGATTCTTTGCCGGCGGCGAAAGGGGCCAAGAAGATCTTGAACTCTGCGCCCTTGGCAGGGCCGGTGGCTGGAGCGCTCGAGTTGCTCGGAATCGCCGAGAAGAATCTGCGAGGGTCCAGCTTGTGGTTAAAGAGTTCGACCCGCAGTGTCTGTCTGGCAGGTGTGTTTTGCCGTGAAGCGTGTGCCACGGCCAAGTCGTCGAGGCAAAGAAACGGCAACACGTAAGTGACCCGCGACCTCCACAGACTCCCTGCCATTCCCTGCCATTCCCTGCCTTCCTCGGTTCCTCTTCTTGCATCCAGGATATACACGCACACAGACATCCACCTTGGCCATCTCCGTCGTGCTGGCCATTCGTCTTCGTAGCCGAGTCGCCACCATGCCAACCGGGTACTTACCTACATGCCGTCGCGTCTCCACACTATTCCCGATTGATTTTCTCTTACAAGAGACTCCCTTCTCCCACTCCAAAGAGGCTCACTACCGGCGACGTTCGGCCAATATCTTTTAAAGACTCTAACGCCCTATAAATTTACCCACATACTAAACTCTCAATTTCTAGGGCGCGAATAGCTCGTTAACGTTCTTAATTGGTCCGCTGAAGATATGAATGTATAGAACTTCCTCTAATTGGATTAATTTTAATTTAGATCTTAATATAGAGCTTTTTTTTGTTAGCGTTATACTTGATAAAGTCTTTTCAGTACTTATTCATTAAATGTAGGTCGAATTTGATGAGATGTTTGTGCCCCGATGGATAATTATAACTGGGAATGTAGGTAGCCTGGTTATATATTAAATTCCCATAAAAAGTACAATTTTGTTAAGTGGCAAGCTAGGAATTCTAATCGGTCAGAATCGATCGAAGTGAGCAATCGCCAAGTATTCGATATAAAGCCGTCACGAGTGTGGGTCGTTCATCCTTTTAGAGGCAGGTCTTTGATGCATCGGTGCAATAACCGCTTTCGATACATTTGCTTGGCGGCGAAGATTAATATGTTTATGAAGCAGCGGGCTTTCGCCCCTGGAAGCCACATATTTCAAGCGCGATACACCGCTTCGACGCGTCTTACGTAATTCACACATAGAGGTCGTATCATTTATTGAGGTCGGTGTGTGCTGGCAGCAAAAAGTGGGTTGCCAGCGTTCACAGGATCCCTTTCGTAACCCAGTGCACATCGCTCTCCATAACAATAATCCTCGATCCCCAATGATATTCCCTCTTGGCCGAGTTGAGCCCTGCCAGATATCGCAGACATTGGCGAGGCCAGGAACGTCGGCGCGCTCCAGCGCAGACAAACTACCCACAATGCAACCGCTCGATCCCGAGCTCGTATTTATGGGAGGCTGGCCCGCCAACCACTCTTTCGCTTTCCTCGAGAGATTCGCACACGTAAATCGCACGGAGATGGATGCGTTTGGAGGCGGACGCCGAGTCATTGGCAGCATACTCGATCGAGGGGAGGTTAGGTGGGTCGATCGGCTCCATGGAAAGGTGGGCAGGAGGCACACACGAGGGTTCCCCATAGAAACAGCAGGGTCAACACTCCTCGGGAGGCAAGGCGCATCTCGACTGTATGAACGTAAGGTACTGTTAATGCAACCTCACGATCGTAAGCGAGCGAGATGAAGCGAGAGATGAGCCAAGAGTCGCTCCGAAGAGTGGATGCTGGCCGCTTCCAAGCCTTTCCGTCTCCAGCAGCATCGTCACGAGCTCCTCCTCCGAACAGCGGCTGCCCACTTTTCCAGGCATTGCGGCTCCCTCGATTGTCGAACCTTGCTTCGCCACCCCCGAACCACCCTCCAACCACCCTCCAACCACCGCTGATCGACTATTCACCGCTGCTGTTACAGGGCGGTCGCTCGGCCCTTTTTTGTGCCCATCAACTCCTGCAGGTAAACCACAAAATGCGAGATTTCTCTTGTTCCCCGACTCAGGGATGCTGGCCCCACCGCTCTTTCTCCACCGGCTGCGGCCACCACGTCCGTTGTAAACATTGTTACGCTGCGACAAAGCCTCTCTGCCGCTTGGTGGTTTCTTGTTATGCTTCTTGAGACAGCTCGCTGGCTAAATGAATCGTCTAGACGCTCCCTGTTCTCTCGGCTTACTCCTGAAACTCCTGCCAAATTGCATTAACTTCTATCGTCTATTCTCTAACTCCTTCACCGCATGATTTTCTGTGTAACAAGCCTACAACTCGTGTCAATGTTTACATCAATCATCGACTATCGCCGTGTCTGTGAATAAACACCGCAAAAGAGTAAATATCCACGGGATCGAAAACATTGGTTGTGTGTTTTTCAAGCGGTCGGTTTATTTATTGTTGAAACGGCCTGCCAAATAATGTGAAAAAACATTTCGTATTAAAGCGTATACATGATTATTCAGTGTGTTCTGTATTTGGAATTTAATGGAGAACCTCGGAGGTTTAATGACGCTTAGTATTAAGAAGTAGTTTGAAAGGCTGAACAGTAAACGAGTACTTGGCCATTACGAGCACGGTCTCACGGAGATAACCGTCGAGCAAGGGGGTCCATCGATGAGTGCACATTATCTCTCGTTCTCTGTCTCTCTCACTCTCTTCCGAATACGAGCGTTCTTTCATTTTCAGTGGACGCGTAAACGAGGAAGGCGAAGTCCCTTGATAGGTAAATGTTTCGCTATTTCCATTCCCGCTGCTTAATGAGTCGTAACAGCACGCGTCGCCAGCCCCATTTACATGGAAGATCGAGCGCAGCTTCTCTGCTTCGAGAACGAGACCGCCACGCACACTCTTCGCCTCTAATGTTCATTGCGTAATAGGTTTATACGCGCCAAATGCTCCGGCGGACAATTCAGTTAGATAAGAACACCAAGCGAACACATTAGCGAGAGGTGCTCGGCCCGTTTTTACCTTCTACAGCAATGCTCTTCGCACATTCTTACCGCAGTTCCGGGCATTCCAACTTAATATGCCTACAAGTAGCATACTTTCATAATAAATACTTCAAGCGTGTTTTCCGGTCATCGTAAAACGCTGCTCCGCACCAGAACATGTTCCGTTAGCCAAAATATTTTTTAATTTTGTAAAGGTTGAATTTACATTACTGACGTACGAAAAGGTGAATATTCTTCTCGCAGTCAAAATGTCAATAAATGTGACAAGGCATGTTCGTTCCGTATGCATACTGCAAGTCCAAAATGACGCAAAGCTATACACACGCTCACCGAAGTGGAATGTTTATTTGGCATGCGAAAGGGACTGGCCGGCCATGATTCCGCAACAATATTATGCCTGCGGAGTCGAAGACAGCGATAAAAAACTGGTGGATTGTGAAGGGCGGTAGGAGATGGCATCGACATTCCCACGGCGAGTTTCTTGGCGTTCTCTTTGCGTAATCCTGACACGGTGGTCTTCGAAACAGCTTAGAGACAAGTCGAACTGGAGACTCGAATCGGCCATGAGGATCCTCCATCCGGTGGATCAAGGTAGTACATACCCACCACCGACGCTCTCTTCCTCTTTCTCTCTCTCTCCTTTCCTCCCATCAAACAGGGAGGACGATCCTTTGGTCTTTGGCGCGAGTTCCTCGGTCCCTCAGCGAATTACCACTAATCTCCTACACCCCTTTGCCTTCTCCTCTCATTCTACAACCCTCGGCCCTCTCCCACCCACCCACAACCCTCCGGCAATCGCCATCTCCCTCTCGACATAGTTTGCCGCACGAAACACGTCCTTTATCTCGCTCTGTCTACTTCCTGACCCTTCTATCCAGTGCCTCTCACCCTCGGCGAGATTGAAGTACCGTCTAAGCGCGCTGCTACTGAAAGTGTAGTCGACGAGCGGACCAGAGAGAGAAAGAGGGAGAAAGAGAGGAAGACAACTTGGTTCGTTCAGCTCGGCTTCCTGCCACTGCTTCGGCGTTCTTCTGGTTGCATCACTGTTGGATCCATCGTAAAGTTAATGAACCTTATGCTTTAGGAGGCCGCTCCGCCGAAGCCCCGATGCTTTAATTCGCGCCATAAAAATCCAGATTGAGTGAAAATTAGGCTGGATGAGCCCGAGCTACTTTATCGCCGGGCGAACTGCCGGATAACTGCGTTGATAGGATTTTGGCAGGCGGACTTTCTACTTTGCGGTGTGCGATAGGGTTTCTTAATCCGAGGTTTCGACTGGGTGGGGAGACGTCTCGATTTTAGTAGGAGTTCGGGGATTATAGTATCGAAGAAGTGCTTGTCAAATTAGAGGAAGAATGATTAACAGTAAATCGTGTTTCGTGGAATGTAATTTAGGAGCGCTGCTCCAACTTCAGTTCCAACCTGCTGGCTCTACATCGAGCTTATGCCGTGGGGAGTAAATAGGAAATACCCATGCGACCCCATACCCGAGACACAAATAGCCAGTACTGCAGTCCGGCGCAATGTCGATATTACAGTAAGGTTACTTCCCCCCTCAGGATTACATGTAATAGTTTCCCTATTGTAATAATGTCTCGAACTTCAACCGAAGAATTTCTGGAGCGAGAGGAAAAAGCTTGGATGGCAGGTCTCTAATTGTCGGTGGGTCGGTCGGTCGCCACTGTCTTCGGGGCGGCTCTTTATCTGAAGAGTGTGGAGCCTAGAATTCCACGTGAGCTGCCACTTCGCCCCCGGCCTTGCTTCTTTTCTCCGAGTAGTCAGACTTCCACTCGAGCCTTCCACCTTGGAGCGCGCGTCCGCTTAATGACGACGATAAAAAGATTAACGGGGATTGCAGGGCGACTGGAGTTGGGCCTACGCAGGGCCCCGGATGCCCGAGCATTCCGAGTCGAGTGGAATTAGCTAGCGTTGGCAGGAAATGGCGCCGACCGCACTGTGGCAGTGGAGCTCTGATTTTAAGTACCACAAGGTAAAAGCCTCCGAAGAGCCTGCCGGTGATCGAGCACTTTCACCGAGGTCGAGTGTTATCGTTAATAATACGATTTTCCAAGCGGCCTTTTCACAGCGTCGCTCAAGAGCATCCGATTGCTCCTGGAAGACGCCATCCTCGCACTATGTGCCAGATGCACCCGCATGGATACTGCACTCTTAGCAATCATTCCTCTTGAAAATTTCAAATTAGATACAGAAAAAGCGTAAAAGTATTTGAGATACTTGCAAAATCATTATTCCATTCTAAAAATTAACTCTTATTGACGGTTTTTCTCTTTTTGGTTCAGGTAAGTCCTGACAAGCTTCGAGTATCTAATACTGTTTAATTCATCGACCAAGGTAAAAGGTTTAAATCAAATCGGTGTATCTTCCGAGAAAAGTGTAACGCTGAGAACTTAAAATAACTTCTCGTATGAAGTACTCGCTCGAGATGAATGGTATTCAGTCCAGAGATACCCGATGGTTAGCAGTAGTTCCAGTTGCCAGTGTAAATATTGCCAGTGATTTGTCCGTCAGTTTAACGTTCGGTAAGACGAGCGTCTATTAGAAGATCGCACGATTGCACGTTGCGTCAGGTACACGTAGCACAGAGGGCCGCGTCTAATGGAGATGTCTATCGGTCAGAGGCTTGGCATCTGCATTAGCGGCTTCTCGGTTCCATTCACTCGGGAACATCACACGTATGCGCGTCCACCTTCCGACATTTGTCACCAGTAACAAGTAATGACATATTCATCCAGTGCGATATTCATTATTTCGTATGATTTATTAATTAGATTGAAATGTAGCTAGAATTTCATCCTTTTATGGAATGAAAAATAAATGATTAAAAATTAGAGTTAATTTTCGTGTAAAACGACTGATCCAAGGTATTAAGGACAAAAGGCGATAAGTGTGAGGGCAGTCGTTGGACAAACATCCGAGAGCACGCAGTGTTTATCGATGACCAGTAGCATAACGGGCACTCTGCCGGGGCGGCGTCGAAAAATAATTGATCGCGCGTTAATTGCAATACCGCTCTCCCTGTAACGCGGCGAGCAGCTATACCCTGCACGAATTATATGTAAATAACAAATGGCCCGACCCGCTTCTACCCCGACGGCGTGCACACCAGCCAAATGACAAACGCCCGGCGCCCAAGCGACGAGCGTTTTCCAATTAATGGATTTCCGGCTTTATCTGACTAGCAGCTAGCAAACATCTCCCAGTCGTTCGTGAGAATTAAAGCGGGCAGTTTATTTCTAAAAAGCAATTTTTACAACCTATAATTTCACTTTATTTCGAGAAAAAAACGGATCAAGATTTGAGGCAGTAGTTTTTCTTTAATACGAATTCAATACTATTCCGATAGCTTTTACAAATGATTGGTGTTCCACTCGATCCGATAGCTATCCATTTATTACTCATACTTCTTTTCATTTAGCGATTTGGATCGTGAGATCGAAGCGGCGTACTTCGGACTTACAATTACAATTAATCGGGGTTTCTCACACCGGTTATGATACCACGGAGCTTTTGTGAGATGGTAGCGGATGTAATGGGTTTGCGTGTCGGCTTACAAAGCTCACGCGTGTTACATTGACAGGATGGCGAGCGGGAAAGGGAGCAGTGCGCTGAATCCGTCGCCAGTTTAATTGCATTCGCGCTTTGTGCATAGGAAGCGCGTAAATTACATATCGTTTCCATTAGAGCACCCTTGGAAAAGCGAGCGATTTTTTCGACTGCACTGACACATTTCATGTCCGAGCTCTCGCCACATATATTAATGATTCGGTTAGTGCACTGTCGGCGATGCTTTGTCACACACGCACATATTCTCCGCGGTGTCACTCAGCTCGCACATGGAATATGGCGATTCCGATGGCGGCTGATTGCGCGTTCTTCTAATTGGAGTCACCACGAGGCCACGCGTCGACGTTTGTACACACGTGCGTATAAAGCCGCGTAGGTCGTGTGAGTGGCTAAATTATAGGGCTGCTTCCACGAATATTACATTGCACGCCAACGCGCCATATTGGTTTAGCCAAACCCTCTGGGCGAGATTAATGTGCTAGTAATTCGTGCTAGATGGATCCACGAATTTCACACGAAATGTTTCACAAAAATGTGGACGTCCCACCTTAATCATTATCGTTGGACAGGTGTTTTGTAAAAATAGTACGTTTTATTTATGTCAATTTTTTATGATAATAATAGATATCTTTGGAAGGAAGAAATAACAGTTGTTAGAAATCATGAATCACAAGTTACTGTTACAATATTAGTAACATTTTGTTGTTAAAGGTGTTTAAAAACAATAATGGAATAGTACTTGCGAAGCATTGTTCCTGCGGGTGAAGCTCGGACAGTGTCGGGCGAGAAATAGTCGAACTACAGAAACCCTAGAGCGTCCTGGCACCCCTCGGTTCGTTTTAGCTTACCCCAAAGCCGTCTTATGTGGTTTACAGGATCAAGCGAAATCTAGACGCGAGTCTGAATGGGCGACACGTCGGCTTGATAGCCGGAAACGCGATCTCCGATTTTCCTGTCGAGGGATTCTATTGTTTCGCTGCGGACACGAACAATACGGGTGAATCGCGAGCTCGCCGGGCTGAAACTTCTATTAGAAGCACTGTGTACTTTACTCTGCACGCAGCTTTTATTCCTTCAGTATTTCAGTTTTCTGCCATAAACACGTTTTTCTCCAGCGTTGTTTTATACTCCTAAATAACAATCGTAGTTATCCGATATCCTGCAGAATAATGGAACTTTTATTCTTCGCCGTGTCTGGTTAAAGCTAAAAAGACTATTCCAATTCTAGTTGAGCTTCTTTAAGATTGATGCGATATCGTGCCTGGGAAAATCATAATTTCATTATTAATGTGGCACTTCAACTTCTGCTGTCCAATTAGTTATAATTCCATAAAAGACGAACTCATAAAAAATAGCTTCATTATGAAAGCATAATAACACTAATAAAGCGAAGTAATTTCAAAACCGTGGTAATCTGGCATATGAAGCTCGAACTTCTCTCAAGTGGAACTTCATCGAGAAAAAAGTTCCATCCGGAATTTGCGAAAGACTTTCGTCCTCTTTTTGCGCGGAGCGAACTTCTCCGTCGCTTTGCGCGGCCGCTGGAACAAAAATAAATATCCGGGTTCAAAGGTCCAAAGCTGATTTGTCGTCTCGCGTGTTTCCCTGAGCTCGGCGTGGAGGAGATCGCACGATATATCGTGCCGGGGCTTCGTGGCTTAGAATTACAAACAAACGCGATTACTGCGCCACCTTACGCGTGTTTCCAATCGTGGACAGTGCTAGACGATGCCCATTCATCGATCTGTCTTGATCGACACTTCCTGCGGTGTTGGATTCCACCTGTTCCCCATGGTTTCCAATTCCTATTGATTTTACTTGGGCTCAACCGCACCAGGCATATAACGCGGACGAAAGCGCTTAAATTAAAGCAGTCACGTTCCTATCCAAAACGTATTTCGTAGGTTCAACATTCAAAGTGAAATATCCTAGAGTAGAAATTAAGTTAATCCAATTTGTAGTAGTAATTGATGTCTTCTACAAGAATACCGATTATATGAAGTCGTGATAATAATTCCTATTAACATTAAATTTGACAATCCACGAATTAGCAAGTTAATAAATATTCGATGTCCAATTGATTGAGCGAGATAAAATAGATATCGGAAACGGTTTAATTAATTTGACACGCTATTTAAATAAATCCTTTAGAATTTCTATCATTCACTGCTATTTATATATTCCCTCACTCGCCAGTCTTCTAAAAACGATCTATTTTTGCATGATCTTTATAACGTAGAGTTTTGCAGGTCGAGCAGCACCCGCGTCAAATATTAGAGGAGAACTGAGACTCGCGAAATTCCGCATTAACATAAGGCACTGTAATATCATGGGAGTGGAGAAAATGGAATCCAGTCCGCAACCGCATATATTTCAAAGATTCCGTGGCGTGACGTCGCTTTATAAAGTCAGTCTCGGTGACGAGAGATGCACCACGATTTCGTCTCTTTCGCCGTGGCTGCACATGCCTAGCCGTACCTGTATATCCGCGGCACATTTATCCGTGTCAGTTCTATTCGCGGGCGTGGCAGAGAGAGAGAGAGAGAGAGATACGACTGGTACAGCGTTTAGATAGGATGTCATATCCGCCTGGAAAGTCGAATGGAGAAACTCGTAAACGGGACACTGAGGACCTTGGAATAAAAATCCCGGTGCTTCTCGATTTCTACGCGGTTTTTGGCAGGTATATACTTTTCTACACTCGCTTACTGCCGAACTCCTGAAACAAGACGCCTTTCCCCAGGCTATACGTGCTATTCTAAATGTTTCTACTTCCTTTCCAGCTAGGCTAGACTCCAGCTCAATTTCCTAATAGAAAATCTAGGATTCTGGCTTGTTTGTTTAAATTTAATACAATTAAAACAAACATATCTCTAGAATACAGTAAATTGTGAGGAAAAGCTCGAATCTGGACATATTGAAATGAACTGTACTTCGAGTTGATTTGATCTTTCATTGAAAAATAATTTCCATACTCTTAAATTAGAAGAAGAATGCAAAGTGGCCGCTCAACATATTTGCAATCCCGCACGACGTAATTGGACTGTATGGAAAAATTCTACTTCTTATCTGCATCGCAACGACATTAGCTTACCAATAAAAGGAAAAGCGTGGTGGAAAAAGCGAGGGAAATGGGGGCTTACTTTGAAAACAGAGGAAAACTCGGTAAAGGAGGTTAGAGTGGAACCAGAGCCGCTAATTACCGTTAATAGTGGAAGGCGGTACGTGCCTTACGTCGAGCGATTGGAATTAATCGGCGAATTACTGGCGGCCCGATAGCTTCATGGGCCCACTTCGGGCGGCGAGCCCTTAAGTATCGCAATTATGGGCGAATCTATGCGGACGATGTAACACGCGAGCGCGCATGCCCGCGCACACCCGCGCACTCCGCTCTTTCGCCGATTTAATTAAGTCTCGGCCATAAATTCGACGCATTATCCTTATTGCTACTCCGCAAGGATACTCCGCCCGCTTAATGCCACGGCGATACACTGCCGTGCACGTGTGGTGGGAGATTGTAGTGCACGATCCTCCTGACCTTGTTGACGCTTTTCCGATAGTGCTTTTTAGTTTGCTGATCGTGAGAAATGACTGAGCAACTTTTTTAATCTAGTCTGTGGTGATACAAGGAAAGTTCATGTGTTTGGAGTTTCTTTTATGATGGGACGTCTTAAAAACGCACAGTGAAAGGTTTTACTTTTAATCTTTAAGAGTTGCTATAATAATTCATACAAAAAAAACTGTACGTGGATTGTTAAAAAAAGAAAAGTGCCATCTTTTCCACTCCTATTGAGTCACCTACTAGCACAAGTTTTCCGCAGCGAACTTAACTCGGGCGCCAAAGTATTCTTAAGATTTCTCGTCCCATAAAACGCAAAGTTTTCGCGTTTGCGGGTATCCGCAAGGTTCGGGCTTATCTGGAGATTTTATTTCTGTTGGAACGTGATTTCCGCCTAGGAAAAAGGGACGTACATACGAGGTGCGCGCCACCTGTACGAAGCAACAGGCTGCATTAGTCGGTTTATTGGACACCTGGTGCTTTTTCTCCTTGGCGCAATGAAAGATGCGCAGATTTAATGCCACCGGGTCGTGCACACCCTCTCTCTCTGTCTCTCCTTTTCTCTCTTGCTCGCCGCGGCACCGAGTTTTTTCTCCTCCAGTGCGGAGAAAATATGACGTATAAATATTCTCTCCCGGCGGGATAATGTGGAATGGATGTGAAGGACGCTCGGAAAAAAAGTGGAGGCGATTAAAGCTTGCGCGGCTCCTCGTAAATACGTAACTTATTGCTACACGGGACCGTTCGATGGGATGCACAGTCCGTGCTGTTACAAGTTGAGTCTTCAATCTCGTTTTCCTATTACATTATTTTCCTTTCTAATATAGTACATTGATCAATCACTAGAAGCACTCTTAATTAACCACTTGTATCTTATATTTCTTTTATTTTTATCACGGCAATTGAGATTTATTGTAGCTCAATGAACTTATAAATCTTCCAGACCTTTCTAATTGCAGCAATGCAACTGTTTAACATTCAGCCCGAACAGTAAATTAGAGTCTGGAAGGGTGCTGCTAATTGTCTAATTATAACGATGAACACGTTCCTCCGAAGGGAGCATGTCCGAGTGCTCGCACCAGGGAGTAAATCTTCGAGGCGTGTTGTTGCGCGGGTGTTTCGAGACGCTGGTTTCCTTTTGGCAGTGCGAGTGTTATGTTCCGCCGTTGTTTTGACGGGCGATATATTTTTCGGGAAAGCCGCCAAGTGCTTCCCCGGCGAACTTCTAACTATAGACTTGCGCAGCTAACGCGCTGCGCAAGTATTTACGTATTTGCTGATGCGGCTGACTGCGGCAGATCTATGCCATTTGCCGCCCGCACTTGCGCGCACCCGGTGTCTCCTCAGGATGAAGCGTTGTGTGCCGCGGCGAGAGAACGTTGCGCGTTCGTTTTATGCACGCCTCTAATCTCAATACAAAGCACGCATGAGATTGTTATTCGTGGAAGCAAGCGAACCCCCCTGCTTCGTGCACCGATTCACGAGCGTCAGGCTTGATTGTGTGTTCATTGACCGTCCGATCTCTTTTAGACCCTGTTTAAGGCTGCAACTGTTGTTTCATCTTATCATGATTTAAATGCAATGAATTCTTAATCATTCTCGTTATTATTTAGTCAAAATTCAATTGACAAACTAACTATACTTCGAATATAATTGTTATATGAATATGGATTATAATAGAATAGAAGAGAATGAAAACGAGTAAAATTAGATTTGATGTCAGAATCTTGTGCAGGGTTTTTGACAATACGTAACAACAACTCTGGTATCCTGTCATTCGAATTGCCGGCGAATTTTGAATATCCGATTAGATGGACAGGACGGAACAGAGCGGATAATTGTCTGTCGAAGCGCGTTTCATAGGTAACCGACTCGCTGTCCTTCATTTCGTAAATACGTTTAACGGGCTTATTGCTTTGAAAGCTCCGGATTCGATGGCATACTGCGAGTCTCCCATTGTCCTGCGTTTCGAACATTGTGCGGCCTTTAATAACAAATCGACGCTGACATAAATCAAACAAATGGAAAATCAGGTTTAAATTTCCCAATTACATGAATCTTACAGCAACCATTGCGTTTTTATCAGACATTGTAAAATTGAGAGTTAACAATTTGACGTTCGAACAATCGCGAAGCTTTCAAGTGAAAATCAAATCCTGGGAAGCAGGAAAACGTTGTAACAATTATGAGCGTCCGACGATAAAGCACTCGGCTGCCTCACAGCCATTATTTCAACGAGGATGAGAGCCCATTGATGGCGTCCCGATGATTGTTAAAATGTACGTGATTAATTGGTGCGCGTAAGGAGAGTACCCGACAAACTGGATAAAAATAAACCTGGCAAATGTGATTGCTGGCTGATAAATGAATTTTAATCGCACACCTACGTTTCCGAGCGAAATTGAAGTGGCGTCGGCGAGGCGGATGCCAGTCCTGTTTCTGCCCGACGCGGTAACAACTAATCGAATGTGCGTGTTCGACGATCTGTTGACGAGATCCCTGGATTTCCCCCTGACGCTGCACCGTTCATTCTTCTGGCTTTATTTCGAACCCCATCTCACTCTTTTCGTGCATCACCTGTCTATGGTATTTGCTATACCGCGCGAATACAACCTCCCCACTGCCGCACATCTGTCATTCGATGGATTAAATCGATCGTCAGTACTGCCTTTCGGGTCTCGTGTTTCGGAAAGATTGACGTTATTCTACAAAAATTCAAAGGCGTCCACATTGATAAACTATACTATATGTATTATATGTAGCATGTAAGTTATGTGAAGTTGTAGAAAAATCCACGATTGTTAGCTGCGAAGCGTGGCTCATAATTTGACCCATTCCTTTATCAGTTCATTGTACTTGTATGTTTTATGTTTGAATAATTCCGTGGGCAATCACGACAACGTCAGAGCGTTCCTCTTAATACCAGGCTAAAGATTAGCGGGTTGTAATAAATAAAAGCGGGTTAAATCAGAGAGAGCCCTATCAAGCAGCAGATTGCCATGGGATAGCTTAGAGTTCGGATTTTCCTCTCTAAAAGCGAGATCCAAAAATATCCCGAAATCCGACAGACGAGTACATATGCGCGCGCGACCCTATCAGACTTCACTATCGGCCCATGCGAATTTCGGCTTCATCCCGCGGGCAGAAAATATTTAAATGAACCGGCTGGAGTGCAGAGAGGTTCGATACACCACTAGAAGTGCAATCCCGATCAATACAGTATGTGACATTTCTCGATATTCCTCGAAACAATTCGATAGAGTGTTTGCACCCCTAAAACGAGTATGTTAACATGTTCGGAGAACGAGCTTCAATGATTTCTAGCAGGCAACTCACAAGGTGGATACTAACTATAACCAAATTTAGTGTAGAATGACTACAATTTTATTCACTATTTTCTTTACCATGCAGAACGAACTTAAACCACTTCTCCTTTTCGATTTTGGAATCAAATCACCGCTATAATGATTCACCATCGCATTGGAATGCATTTGCTATGATTGCAGCATTGCCCAGAAATTACGGTAGCTCCTATTCAGGCGTGATTAGCGGAACTTCATAAATATCCCGTAATAGTGGCGGCTACTCGCTACTCAGAGGCAGCGGGCGCAATTTATAACCCAGACGAGGTTGAATCATGTTGAGTCCACTCTGGAGTAACTCACGATGATAAATACAATCGGCTCTCGCGTGACTGCCACGTGTGTGCTCGGAAAAAGGGTGAAAGGAGAAAAAAGAATAAGAGGCATTGCCAGCCGGTATTATATCCACGTAATAGTGTAATTGAACGCAGAACACGATTCCTGCGGATATGGGCGGCTGAAGGGTTTTTGCGGGGGACGTCTGGATCGAGAGACTTTATCGGCATACTTGAGCCTTAATACGCCTTTATTCCCGCAGACCGACCGTGAAATGTCCAGGAGAGAAGATACACGAACGATTTCCCGAAACGCTCCCTCTTCCCTCTCGACGTACTCCACACGTACACACACCACATCCGAAGCCCCAACCGCAACATAAATGAACGTGGCTGTTCGGCTGCGGTTAACCCGCTTTAAATACCCGTGAATCTACGAAAAAGTCGGCGGGTTTGGCCTGTTTTCCATTAAACCTGGCTACCGTGCGATAATGTTATGTGAAGTTGAGTATCAAACAGGAAGCTTCCATGACTGAATTTTTTTAGGCAATATAGTTGTTCGGGTGATAGCCATTATTTAAATATATGTTAGTGCCATTATAAAGTTTAAATTTTCGCGGTAAAGTTCAACTAGGTTATCTGGAGTGAAATATAATCGCATTAAGTCAGTCGTAACCGCAGTCTAGAACTTTCCCCATAAACTTTCAGGACCAATTATTTTTTTACGACCAGGCAAGCTACGAAGCACGTTGTTTTTCGAAGCAACATGTTCCACGTACTTTCAGGTGACAAGTGCGAGACATTTAGACGGCGCGAAGTGTTGCAGGCGTTCGAGATAACTTGGATTAATCGTGTAACTTTCGCAGCGATAATTTCGACTCAGGACGAAATCGTACTCACGCTGGAAAAGGTGGAGAGTCGTTAGAGGGAAATGGAATCTACGTTAATTTACGAGGAATCTTGTCATGCAAGACTAAAGCGTACGCGTGCTACATGTATGCGCGCATTTTGAAACGAGCATAATTATACCGACAGAAAGTGAAGTTATAATTAGGCGTTAACACCTGGGAATGCCGGTGCAAGATGAATTATATGCGAGCCAGTTGATAATGCAAAGGGAGCGTAACTCTTTTGTGCGCGCCGTTGGCGTGGAAGTGACTCGGCGCGCAGGTAAGCTCGTCTATGCGAAAACCATTTGTTCTATTATGCAAGCTGTCTAACGAGATTCCATTCTATCGGCGCTACTTTCGGTATTACTTGTCTACCGCCGACACTAATTCCTACCAGCGCTCGAAGCGGCAATAATCATTCCGAGGCTCAAAGCACTCCGCTGGATTGCGTTTTGAGGTTATCTCGGGCGGGCTGCCGTTCGAGGTTATGTCAGTACCAGACGATAATTCTTGCTCCATAAAGGAGAAAAATGGGCCGACGTATAGCGGTCATTGTCGTTGCCGATGGCTGATACTTAATGAACTTGTAAAGTCTACTCCGATGCCAATGCGAAATGACTTTTGTTTCGGGTCAAACTCCACCTTTTTCGCCCAGTTTCGCTTCCCCGCTGGCGATGTTAGTTCTTAAAGCGCAGTTTGCCCACTTTAACTGCTCGCCCGTCTCGTAAAAATGGTTGATGAACGCCTTTCATACGGCCAACTACTTCCGTGTGCCGCGACAACCGGGATGAGTTTCCGATTGTTCTTTTCATGTATTTCGGAAACTGCCGCCTTTTGAAATCGACATCTTTGTAACCGAGTTTAGCAGATTAAATGGACCACCCGGGAATCGGGCGGAAGTTTCCGGAACAATGAGCGTCTTAACAATTGCACCGGCGCATTGTCCCGATATGATTTTCAGTCGACGGGCGTTATGGACTTTTTAAGTACTCTCACTGCCGAGCGCTACTCGGGAAAGTGACCCTTAAAAGTGACTTCAGCATTTTATACTGATTAAATATTCGGCAATGGACTTCGCCTAACCTGCCGTCTTTCTCAAACTACTGAAACGTCTCAAGTAAATTTAACTTTCTTGAAAAGTTCCGAGCAAACTCAATGTCGACATAGAACTCGCGCAAATCCGTTTTCCAAATTACTGTATTCGAAAGATCCAACATCTCATGAATTTTCTACCAGCGTACACAAATCTACAAAATACTAAAACTATTTATCAATTAGGAAGACAAACTTACTAAATCATAGACAGTGTCTGCTAGCTTTACGACAAAATGACGAACATCCACGATAAAATCATGAAACCCGAGTGCTGTCGTCCCCGACATTCCGGTGCAAAGCGTACTCCAAAGGGTGCATTGGGACATAAAACGTGGGGCGTCGGCGTCCCGGCGGTTATGTATACGAGGCGCCGGACGTCGGATGATCGCGTAGGCTCTCCGAGTAGGATTGTGTGGAAGCAAACGGCGCCGTGAAAGGGTTGCACGAGGGCGACAGTGTACGGACCCGACACTATCAGTCACTCGGCAAATGGACTGCAAACGTACCGTGCGCTTATGTCAATTTCACTATCTGCGCTTCGAGCGCGCGCGCGTCCGGCCAAGATAGCGTGGAATTACGATAACGTCGCCGGCTATCTGACGTTGCGATTCAATCTAGCGTCCATTGCGAAATTTCCCTCTTGCATTCTCTCAGAGTAATGCGTCCAGGGTGGATCGTCACCGAGGAAATCGAGTGAAATGACGACTTCATTACGTTAATTAGCTATTATCTGATAGTAATTACATGGTTTTCGTAGCGCTTTTCAAGCTGCTCGTTTAAGTCTTCAGTCACTGACGTTTTATTCAAATTTAATTTATACACATATATTTTTCAAGAAATACTCTTGAATATAAACCAACAAAGTAGAGAAGAAACTGAACGAAGATAAGTCCGACACTATTAACACTGGCTCGATAACGGATTGTCCATAATTCTGTCTGGCTAGTGCAAGCCAGGCGTGTATAAGTTCTCGCTAAGTTTCACAAGCAGTGTGTGCGGTGGAAATTCTCATCGAACGGAGGAGGGGTAATTTTCGAAAAGCCCATATCCGGCCAGCGAGGAGTCTAGTTATCCTGGTGGAGGATCCACGGGAAGTCGTTAGCCCAGCATCCGCGGTTTCGAAGCAGCAGCTGGCGAAGCTAACAATCGCTCGGATTAGAGCCTCGTTCGCGGATCTTCCTCTCATTTCATTAGCACCGACCTTTTTCATTATCCGTACCAATCACTATCGGTGTGATTACAAAAATAGTCGAGCGGATAATTCTCGGATAATGCGAGTACAGCGCCACAGTGGTAGCCGCCGAGTAACCAAAGAGGAGAGAATGCTGGGTGAATATTACGAGACTATCTCCGAATATCAAGCGAAGAGATCCCGATCGATTAGTAGGAGGATGCGTTTAACCAGATTATTCACGCTCGAGCAATGAGAAGGGGCCAATGAAATTGCGATAAAGCTAGGAATTGTGAGGTGGCGCGGTTGTGAGAGGACGAAAGGGTTGGCGGAGAGAAATGAAGCGAGGGTTGAGAGTCGAGAGACAGAGATCCATGCGAACGTAGAGAAAAGGAGGAGGAGGAGGAGTGGTTAGGGGGGCAGTGGTGGTCGGGGGCGATCAAGCCCGCCAGCAAATATCGCCGGCTCGACTTTCATTTTCAGCGCACTAATTATTCACCTAGGCCCCGGCGGCGTCGGCGTCGGTCCCGACTCGCACACATTTGCTCGCTCGTTCGTTTGTTTCTGCTGCTTTCGCAAATAAAAGCGCCATGCGAAATGGACGACCTCCGCTCTGATCCATGGAGCGCGCAGAGGGACGAGGACGAGGCCGCTGCGAATCGAGGACAAAAACTCTGCGGCTACGATTAATGATGTTTCCTGGTGACGTTGTCTCGACGCCCTCGAACTTGCCTACAATTGAAAGTTATTAGCTTTCCTTGGCAGCGCGAGAGAACGGCTGTCGCCTTCTTTTTCGGTGAGAGCAAGCGGAGTTAAAGGGGCTGTATTGTAACGATTCCCTCGGGAGATTGCGCACCAGACTTCTGCTCAGTTTTATGAAGCCCCGTCGAGCATAATTGATGGGGGCCTCGCTCGGTCCGGCTGCGCGTGATCGTTAATAATTTGTTGCTGGAATTAATTGCGTATTTGCTCGTAGTCGGCGAGTGGCACTCGTCAAATATTTGTAGGTCACGAACGCGCGCCCCTGAAATTCGCAATGTTGCCGGCGCCGAATTGTTAGCGGAATTGCCGTTCGAATGAAAGCGAAGAGCACGCGGTGTTGAATATGGAGTACTATCATCGGATATATGGCTAGGGGCTTACTCCACAAATCAACAATAGTACTGACGCAAGTTTTCGGCAACAACTCCTACCCTGGAACTATAAATTGCAGGGCAGGGCCAGTGGTTATCCAATACATGCTAATGCGGTGAGTAGTTGCCAGCTGCTAATTTAGAGGGTACAAGCTAGTAAAGTTGCGCCGGGTTACGGCCCGGCAGTATTACGCAATAAGATACTGTATGACGATTAATATTCGAAGAGTCAACCCTGTTTACCTCAGGTGCCATTAAGTTCCGCATGAATCACGTAACACGCTTTCGTAACACGAGCACACCATTTTTCGCGATTGAGCTATTATTAATAATAGATTTATTCTCAAACTTCCATCGCTTTTCTTTATTTGACTACGTTTATTTCCAACCCAAGACATATACGAAAGTATTATGTTTACCAATGCAACCACATGAGAAATGCTCTACTTTTGCCTGTCATTTAATCGTACTCGCTGCAGTGTGTAACTTTCAGGCTGAGCATAAACAGAAGCCACGCAAGTCGTATGGTGACTCATCAAAGTCAGTGGCGCTAATTTGCTGAGATTCGTCGGCTCGGCCGGCACTCTCTGGCAATGAGAGCGATTTGTCTGATTACATCGAAGCACTGCGGCATTACAGGGAATGTTGTAGATGGCGCTTGGTGCTATAGGAAATTGCAGCGAAGCGAGGAAAGGCTATGGATTAATGGCCTTGCGGATGATATGTTCGACGGCGCTGGCCGCACGGTTAAAAGCGATAATTTCCCCGCTAATCCCGAAACGTCCTCTCGTTATTATTAATTGCCCCCTGTCAGTTCACTGCCTCGTATCGGCCGACCCCTGCGCCACCTAGTCACGACGGATTGCCGCGTTTTCTCGCCCCGCGCTACGGGGGAAACCCCGAATTTGTCTGGATCGTGTCCGGCGATCCTCGTTAACGCCCAAAATCCTCTAAGGTTACATTCCAGCCTCGCCAACATCATATCGAATTCACTGGTAACCAGCTTATCAAGCTGGTCCTCAATTAACCAGGATTTATTCGGTGTCAAGGTTACTATACGCCAGGGTCAAGTGCTGAGTTCGAAAGATTCGGCAGTAAATTCAATTTGTCTTATAAAACTCTGACAAGGTCTTGCATGAAGTCGTGTCTTAAATAAACAATCATCCGAAAGAACTCCTGAATCATTAAAGAATACCTTTGAATAATTTCACGAAATGAACTCAATTTAAATGGCACTCGCTGATATTTCAATCTAGTCATTTTAGCAGTCATAAATCTACATAAAAGTTTGATCACCATTTATTTAATCATTAACAATGATCAATTACGATTTTGCATTTGGAATGGAATTCTACTGTCGACCAAGTGGATCAATGCTCCAACTCCAAATTTATTAGACACCAGGACTGATGGGGTGCTCGATTCCCAGCACATCAGACAGTCTTCTCCCACGCTCTCTCCTCTCCTCTCCTGTCGCTTCGTTCGTATTCCGCAGATAAATTAACATCGCGCCACTGTCGGTGTGCAGTCATGCCACAAACTTCGCCGGCCGAAAATTTTGCGGGGTTAGTCCTCGCGCTTGTATTGTCCTACCCCCGGCAAACAGAACCACCCGCACATAGAACGAGCGATGAAGAGAGAAAGAGAGAGAGAAGCCCCGGCGACGCAGACACGTACGGCGAGAGGACACAATGCGTCGGGACGCGATAATTGGCAGGCGCGTTGCCAATTCTGCGTTACCTCTCTCCTCCTGTTAATTGATTCGCCAGAAAAGCGAGCGCCGCTACGACCTACGACACACCAAACCGCCCGACCTGTTAGCGGATTATCATAGTTTCCCTTTGTGCCTTCGCTGATCCTCATTCTCACTCTCTCACTCCGTCTCCTATCTGGTAATCTGTACTCTCTTACGATAGGTTTACACGCCTGTTAACAGAGCCATGCTCTTGATTTATCGTGGTAGGTATGAAGTGTGTTTGTGGCTACTATTGCAATAGAGACCCTTCTAAACCTTCTAATACAGCCGCTATGTACTCTGATCCTAATGAGCTCGAGATGATTATATGCTATAGCTTTGTCATTGATCCTGTACCATTTCCTGGCAGAGTATTAATTCTCGGTGGCATTGCGGTGCTCGAGAGTAGGTGCGAGAATTGTTTAAAGTAGTCACACTTGTGATATATTCAAGTACTTTGAATAGCTTTGAAAAGCAGTAACGTTGGTTTCGTTATTAGTAGAAGCTTTAATTAATGATCGCCCGGGAGATTGTTAAGCATAAATGTTCAGTGGCTTCTGGTGTTACTCGAATATCAATTTCAAAAGCCCGCAGAGCTACCTTTGAGGCAGCGAATTTGATAAAAGTATTAGGCCTTCATTGTTCGTATGACATGAGATTGCCAGGTTGCCGGGGATCGTATTAACGAATTTGCTTTTGTAATCGCGGCCTCTGTTTGCTGCGGGTTTCACGGACCACTGAATTTTCTGCGCCGTCTTATCGCTCACGCTCCGATGGCCGTGTATGTCCCCCCCCCCCCCCCCCCCCCCCATGAAAGCGCACTCGAAACATCAAAAGACTCTATGTTCCAGGCCCAACCCATTAGCTCCTTTCCCATTTTCGGAATGCGCCCGCTTCTAACTGGATGATTCATCAAATACAGGCAACCCGGTTGAAATATATTTACCGCAAAAAATGGAATTTTCCAGGGGTTGTGTGCGTTAAAGGGGTTCAACTGTTAAGGGAGATGTACCATGGTATTTATATATTCAATTAAGACTTCATTAATCAAATTCCTTACTACAAATTATTACTAGTGAATTAGTTCTCCTTCCGAAAGTCTCTGTCGAAAGAAAGTCTGTCTTTTTTGTGATTCTATTTAATTCCATGGGGTCGTAGAACTAGAAGTTTGCTTGCCCCATCAGTCTGTCCCACAACTGTCGACAGGTATTTCTTTAGCGCGGAGAGGACACGCAATGAACACGACGATCATCAAGCAGGGAACGAAGGTGGCTTTGAAACCACTGGGAGAGGACGTGGAGCAATAAAAATTTCAGCGTTCGGAGTGCTTCGTCCCTCATTGCCGGTCCGCTACGTCCTCCTTTTTCCCGGCGCGTCCTCCTCCCTGTCGCATCAACGCAACAAGAAATTACCGGTCGTTTGTTGTCCCGAGGGGTTAAATAAATAATACGCAAGTCGTTGCGTTTCCCTGGCATTCTCGTTTCTGTAGTCCCGAGTGGGCAATCGATGCCAGTTCGCCCGGGACGTTTCGTCACCAGAGCGAAACCCGCCCGCACTCTTATCAATAACGTCCCCTAGGAGCGCGACGTAAGGCACGCAGCGATCCTTCTCACCTGAACAAAGAAGGTTAGAGCCCTCTCTCCCTCTGGCTCACGGGGAAATCGATCTCGAGTCGAGTCGATGTCGCAACAGTGATATTTCCACACCAACTTACTTTATTGCTCTTTGCGAACCAATTTAACACACCATAATTCAAGGAATTTGGCGAGGATCTATTTGCCTACTTGTGGAACTGCAGTTTTCAAATTATGTTTCTAATAATAGCTTCGCATTATATGATTTTTTATATTTTTACAATGATCAGTACAATCGAGTGAACAAATGTTTTAAAAATTTTGACTCTTGGTTACTCTGAAGTATGAGTTGACGAGGCGTTAGTCATTAAAAGTTGAGCAAAATAATTGGATCAGCCGGGAAAAACAGAAGGAGTAAGTGCTCGCGTCACGTAGGCTTGTAACACGTTTTCGATGGCTTATGCGGTGGGTTTTCACAAAACCTCATTTGAAAGTTTGATTAAAATCTCCGACGGACCACCCACGTAATGGACGAACTTTCGAGTGCGCTCACGAGTTTTATGCACCAACTACGACAATTTTATAAAGCGCGATGCCGAGGCTCTGCGAGTTCTGGCGACGCATAAATCTCATGTCGGAATGTGTCGATGTAACCGAGTCCCTTGTCACGAGGAAGTGCCGCCGGCTAGCTGAACTCATTTGCCAGCACGCCGCCACTAATATGAAAAAAGCATTCTCAAATGGAGAAGTATGCGTCTGAATTCCCCGCATCTCGCTACTCTTAATCATATCACAAAGGTAATATCACTATCCTTTAGTTCCAAAGTCTTTCTAACTAGATTGCATAATGAACGTCACAAAACTGTCCTGCGTGAGTTACAATTAAACCTCAAATAATTAAAGTCTTTTCAGTATAAGTTCATCCTATTATTACCAACGATTTCGAATCCAAATAGAAACTCCTCTGTGCTTATTCGATGATGAAACAACTTGATATCAGTCTCGATCTGAATATTCCCGAAACATCTCCGGCACATAGAGCGAGCAACACCCAGAGGTCGTAGAGATCATTCTCTAGGATTGATAAATCCCCGTAGATCGTAGATGTAGATTCCGGCGTACTCCCAAGTGCACCTGCAGTCAGAGTCGCCTCCTGCGGTGCACTTAAACGAGATGAGAGCGGCGTACTTCCGTTTTTTCGTGGGAGGCAGAGGCCGACTAAAACGCGATCATAAATCGTCGAGGGACAGACAGACTCTATAAATATTGGGCCCTTTCTACGTGCGTACTACGAATGCCAGCAGGTTAGGACGCGACAGACTACACCTTCCGGAGGCGCCAGTAAGAGAGAGAGGGAGAGAGAGATAGAAACAGAGAGAGAGAAACGGAATAGAAAGGGAGTAGTCGGGAGGATCCTCTCAGCATCCCTTGGATGCTGCGCTGCCCTCTCCGCTCCTCGGGCGTACGTGCCTCTCGCTCTCTTCGACTTAATTAAGCCGTCAGAGCTAACGCGTAGCATCCAAACACGTGGCACCATGTCAGATTTCAGTGTAGCAGTGGCCCCGAAATCGCGTCGTGCTGCTGCTCCCGCTGTTACTCTCCTGTTCCTGGTTCCAGGGGGCGAAGGTGGCGCACGGCTTCAACTTGGCACTGCCGTGGAACTTGTTAAATCGGCCTGGCATCTGCTTCGAAATTCCCTGTCTCCAGCTTTAATTTACCCTCCGCCCACGTCTGTGTAATCGCGCGACATTAATGTCAGGCTGCTTTTATTTCGGCGAATCCGCTGGTACGGAATATCTCAGTACTTTATCACGCTCCGCTTCAGTTCCGAGCATCATCCTCTGTAATAGTCTCCTGGAACAGAAGATCTTTTTCCAGATAGTCACCTAAACGCTTGCGTTTAGAAACTATATTATTTAACTTGCTAATGTACTTTTAAAGTCGAATTCCTTTCACATTTTAAATGGTAGAATTAAATATAAATGAACAATAAATTCTTAGTTCCTATAATTCTGTGTAATCGCATAGCATGGGCAACCCTGCGACTACACATCTTTGCAACTGGGTTACTAATACCTCTCATGCTCGTCTTCCCACACGCGTTTAATTAAGCCGTCAGCAGCAGCATCAAAATTCGACTCGAAGGATGCCAGTTTGAAATCAGAGCCTGGGCCAAGGTTTCTCGGTGCCGGTGAAGGTACAATGGCCGGGTGTATTATGTGCTGAAGCCCCGAAATTCTTGATGGCTCGTGAGTGGATGCTGAAGGAGGCGCCATGCTCGGGACCTGTCACCGAGCAGTGGGCCCTTAATGGCGGCTCATTACCTTCAGCATCAACGCGTGTTAAGCACCCGGGACAGCCGCTCGGCACTCGCTCCTTTTATTTTACCCGAGCAGTTACAAATGGTCACACGATGTTCCTTCGTGTCGGACTAAGCGGTCGCCTCGTAGGTGGAGATGATAAAGAATAGGCGACGACGCGAGCCGCCACCGCCACTATGTCCCGCCGGCCAAAGAGATGATAACCATTACCTTGCCGGAGATGAAACACCCGGCACTGTATCAGACCCGTTGATTATTTATCGCGGACCCAGGGATAATTGGCTGCTCCAAAATCCAATCAACAAGTTCTTTAGCTCCAGGTAACCTAACCTCTCAAGCCCCGCTTCTTTGTTTCAAAGGCTTCCCCCACTGGAATGTACCTTTCTTTTTCGGCCTCCTCCTGGGCCTTTCGCTGGCCACCCAGAAAACTTTATTATGTATTGAGATATATGCCTACGTGTGCCGAGTAGGAATGACGCTAGGAATGATTGTGGTGAGAGAGCTTTTAATATCAGAGATTGTTTAGACCTCAAAAACTGAATAATACACCTACATACTTGACACTTCTCTCTTTTAATGTTTCTATTGTTTCTTGGTTCTTAAGGGGTTCTTATATGGATTCTTGGTTCTTATATTTTAAAAAGGGTGAACTGAGTTGGCAGTTATCCAGAATTCAGTATATTTGACGATTCCTATTACGTTTCTACTCGAGTCTTCCCTGAAGTTTTCCTGGCGACATGTATCAAGGTGTACTTGTCCCATTCACGAAGCTAATTAGGATTCAGAAGCAGCCGGCGGAGCTGGCTGAAAAGGAGCATGAGACGCAGAAAACGCTCGTGACGTGATTCGGTCAGAGTGACGCGTAGTAAATCACGGTAACGTTGGAAGCATGATGGCATCATCGTGGCGGGGCTGGAAGCTTTCAGTAGAGCTTCATTTATGATCGGTGACGTCGAATGAATTAAAGTGGGATGCACGACTGCGACAACGGTGTTAATTCACCCCCTCGCACCATCGAACCCTGGTCTCGCCTGTTCTGTGTTACCTATGTGCATTAATGGGAGTAGGCGAGTACAAAGTGCGGCACATTTGTACCCGCTGGCAACGTGTGTGCCTGACATTGACGTCCTTTGACAATGTTTGACTGCCAATAACAGCGCGAAAAATCCCTTCTCTCTGTCCACGTGCTCCCCGCACTGGATAAACAGCGCGCCGATTGTCTGCGTGGCTGCTGCCACACGGATTAATTATGAAACATCTTGTTTAGATAGAACGATTAAACATTCATTGCCTTCCTGGCTATTGAATCCCCAGCGAGCAAAATTTCGAAATTATTTTGTCCACTGCGATGGATAGCACATATGGAATTCCCTACAGGTTCGATCAAAGGTATATTCAGAGGTATATGAACCATTTGGGGAACCGATAACACGACCTGTTCTATCTGGATTATTTTATAATTCAACGTGCTATGGTTCGAATGTCCTTTTTTAATCATTTCAAAAAGCAGTAGAAGTCTGCAAGTATTTCTAAACTGTAATATTATTGAAACTTCATTATACTAGACTATCGTGACTATATTACGAACGTTATCTTTCATAAATTATTATGTGCAGCAGAATCTAAATCACCTGACATGACGGTAACCATCAGAGTGTTAAGACCGATACTCTAATGTTAAGTTCTATTCTGCATTATGTTCGACAGGATATTACAACCTTTGGATGACCCTATACACGATTCTGTCACGCTACAGATATGCGCGCGGTACTTTCCGCACAAATGCACGGCGATGCGCGTCGGCAATTATTAACGGCCATTTGCTCTCGATGGCCGTGGCGGACGAGCAGCGCGAAATGACGTTGTAGATAAACATTTGCCATCGTAGAATTTTAATAATCATTGTCATCAAAGCGGCGAGTGGAGGGCGGCTGGTAGGGTTGGTGGGGGTTTAATCGACGGGCGGCAAAACTCTATGAAATGACAGGCCCATCCGGATGCATTCAGCCGTACTTCATCCCCCATCATACCCATTCCTCCTCCGGCCCGATAATTGCGCAAGCAGCAGCGCTAGCATCCAGCAGAGGAGGGCCGTTAATGAAATTCTTGACGGGTTTGACGGGTGTCGCGCGACCTATCGATTAGCACCACTTACACTTCTCTCGAGGTGCGAGCCAACTGATTATCGCACTGTGGAGAGCCGGCGAGCGAGCATTCCCCGGGTCCAAGCAAACAAAGAGTCATCCAGATTTTTCTGCCTGCACTTTAGTGCACTCATAGTGTTTCCCTGCACCCTGCTGATCCTCGGTGTCTACTCGGCCCCATCGCTCAGCCTGGGGTGCTAATGGTCCTCGAGGTCGTCCCACCATCTATCATACCACTGAACGCTTCGCTCTCTTTCCCCCCCTCCCCCCCCCCTCTCCCCTCCGACGCTTGCCACCTTCCAATATAATGCTCCTTTTGTTCATTTCGTTCACCCACATACCCACTTTTCAGCGTACCAACATGTTTTGCTCCCAGGTGGAATCCTCTCTCCCGATGCCGAATGCCACCAAACTTGTTCCGCGAGGAGACGGCACTCGGTCCTTCGATTATCTTAATGACGCTCGAATTCCAGACAGTAACTTCCTCTTACTCCGCACTCCGCTGCTGAGAGTGTTGGTTTAGTGCGCTTTCCTCGGCCTCTCTTGGTGTAAGGGTCGTCGAGGGCTTACATTTCCGTGAGTGAATGTCACTCACTACCAGGGAAATACATGGTAGACGTAGATAGATGTAACACTATTCCACTGGAATGTTGGAACGCCCTCCAAACAGCTTGTGCGGTGTTTTTAGGGTCAAATACCGAAAATTCGATATTAACTTTGTTTGCCTTAATTCAATATTACGTTATTGATTATTTTAACTAGAAATACCAACTTCTTTGTAATTAGTTAATCACAGTGCATCTGCTTTAATCTCAAATCTGTGAGCAGATACATTGCATTCCAGTCTCCGGCTGCGGTGTCCATTTGACATACGTGCACGGGGTATCCCGAGTAGGTACAAATGTTGTTTGCCCAGACAAGTGGCGATTTGAGCAATAGTTTCTACACGAAGGGTGCACACGTACGTTCGGGATCGATCAACAGTGTGCACCGCAGGTGTTTAGGTAATGCATGTATCCCATGAGCATAGTGAATCAGCAGATATCGGGTGTTTGACGTTGGCCATCCCTCGGAGATTCATTCAACAGCAGAGTCACCCTCGGATTATGTTAACACACGGATCCCATCGAAGCGTATCATTCGACGGACCACTTTCTCCCATAAGTATTATACCATCTAGCACTCGTGTACGCTAGAGCGAAACACTGAGAGGTTAAAGAATCCGCACTCCAGATTTAAATGGGCTGGCCACATCCTCCATAACCGATTTATTATTGAGGAGCATGGATTACTTTCAAGAGATGGCAGCCCGGATTGGCTGTATCGGCGAGCGGGCTTTATTTACGAGCTGAAAAATGCAGACAACGAGCAGCAGCCTGTCTCTGTTGTAACCGTGGCGAGATCGTTTGTCCTGTTCCTCGCTCGCCAGGGGCATCCCTCGCCCCATCGGTCCCTCATTCTTCATTTGCCTAAAAGAGACCCCTTTGTATCCACTCGTCTTCGGCCCGAGAACTCCGTTCCACGCCTCGCTCTCATTCCTATCGAGTACCTTTTATTTTCGAGTTTCCACTGCTTTTCGACCCCCTTTTTTCCCTTTGGACGCGCGTCGCTTTCGAGGGAAAGCTCCTCCGGGAAAGGGTACTGTTAGCGTACTTATCGGCGATACTGAAACTGCTCCCTTTGTCTCTTGATGATTCGGAGTTGCACGGGGGAATTGAAATAGGGAGAGACTTCGATGAATCGAGACAAAGGATTTGCTCATGGGACTGCGGAAATGGAATTCCGGTGCGATGTTAAATACCCAACTTGATACCTGATAAGTTATATGTCCCGATTTGACAATGCCGATACTAATAATATTCTTTCTATTTGTTTCAGGTAAGTCCTCTTGGCAATTCATCTTTCTATCATCCAGAAGGTAAAACGGGGGAAGTTTAATTAAAGATTTATGTGTACGTAATCCGAGATTCCAACAGTCTGTCGATTTAAAGCAATAATTGTTCAAAAAAGCGACTGCCAGACAATCGGCAATCCGATGAGTAATTTCGGAGCTGTTTGCGCTTGCCGAATTATCCGTTTAATTACTTATTGCTTCGGTTGATAATCCAGTAGGCATAGTGAGGCCCCTCTGGATAGAAGGATAATAGGGTGAACGTTCTTTCCCGTGGTCCGTTTTGCTCGGCCAACACACACGCATGTTTAATGCTCCACTTAGCCCGCGTGCATTATGAGCATTGACTTATTAATGAGGCCGGCTTTACCCTAGGCTGGCTGTGCTACAATGCAGCGCGGCCAAGCGCGCTTCAAGTTTATGACTGAAACACGCTTATTAGCTTTAATGAATAGAAATAAAAGATTCAACCGGCTTTTGCAATTTAGCCACCTCCGACGCACTCACGGTCTAACAGGCATCGTGATTATTGCGCATCGCTTTTGTCCTGGTTGCTGATTAAACTATTTCTCTCAATTATTAGCCCGGCCTCGCTGAGCTCGTTCCGCGAATCAATTATTATGCGGTGAATTGTTCGACTCAATGCTACCCGAATACGTTGGTTAAACATATCTTTGATGTTTAATGAGGTGAACACTGCTTGGAACAATCTCGACTAAATGCGAAGTTATAATATTGCGAATTTGACGGTATATTTTTAGGCAAAGTATTCTAGGTTGGTTAAAAGAGTACTGATAGGCATACTTTGGTAACTATTCGCACGAAACACGAGAACTATACTTCACGCAATGCTCCCTTCATCAGAAATCGACGTAATGGGAGCTCGTTAAAATCCTTACGTGCGGCGAAATGGCTAGTGAGTCTCTGGTAAATAAAACATAGTCTCGCGGATTCAATAAAAAGTGGGAAAATAAATGGAAAGAAGTAAACGCCGCGTGCAGACTGCAAGCTGTTTCGTGACGGATCGTCACGATCCATGGATCTCTGCCAAGAGGTCAGCATTCCTTGAAGAAATCCTTGTGACTTGTACTTTTTCTCCTGACATTCCTGCTCGCTATCACATGATACATTCGAGGAAGCGGAAAATATTACCGGATTAGTAAAATGTAGCCAAAGTATTCGATAAGAACTAGAGCAATAAAAAATGCAACTCATATAATAATAATTCAAAAAACAATTTCAATTATTATTGTACCGCTAGCAATGCCAAGTTCGAAGATCACTATTATAACACGAAGTTTTCTCATTTAAAAAATGACTGAAATAGGAAAGGGCATTGAAGCGCATTAAATATTACGAGACTCAAGGGGATCTAATACGGTTCAGGCCGAGAACGAAGCAATCACGTTAGAGGGTGCAGCGATCGTCCAATTCGGCGAATTGCGTAGGCGCTCGCGTGACCCGGGGACGTTCACGCACGCTGGCTATGTAAAAGTACGAGCTACGTATAGTTGCAACCCTGTCATTTTTTCCCGTGTCTCGACGGGGTCGGAGCGGTCTCTTCCCACTTGGCACACGTTACATGCCCGGCCAACTGGCGGCTTACGATTTCCTGTAACCACTACTGCACCTTCTCGCCGGCTCTCCTCTTCTCGCTCGGCCGCCCTGTCACTCTCTCACACGCTCGCTCGCCCGCCCGATAAAATCGCCTCGGCCCCGAGGCCGGCGCTCACGGTGCATTCGCAAATTACACGGCTAAACACGGGGTTATCGGTGTTATCGGCGGGATAGAGCGCCAATTAGTGTGACGCGCGCGTGCACGCGGAAATTCGAGGATCTCCGCTTGACCGCGGCCTTGCACCTAACGCCAACGCCACTACTGAATCAGTAATATCGAACCCCTCACCAGTATTGATCCCACAAATCTTCTTAATGTGCTTACAATTATATATTCTGCTTTATGGAAATTAATGATCATTCGAATTTATTATAATCAAGTATTTCAATTTTGATCGTTGTAATATTAATACGATTAATTTCGTAGATGTATTGTGAAAGGAGTTTAATGTACTATATGAGAGAAGTTGCTTGTTTCGAAGCAGAAAAGTAGCTTCTCGTACACTTTTTACGACTTTTATATTGGCTGGCTGGCGAATTAGAACGATCGGTTTCGCGTCGCGAGCTTGGCAAGTGACCCAACTGATCGTATCTGGACCATTGACGCGTCTATTGAGAAGCTAACGAAGCTTAAGCCTCGCGGTTCTTTGTACCGGAATCTAAATTGTAAATGACACGAATGAGCGGAAATTGATCGCGAGCCTTTGATAAAGAAGGCAGGGGGTGTAATTAGTGACGGGTTTAACGGCTTTGCATGTAAGTGGAACGTGATAAAGAACAGTCAATGCCGCGTGCTTGGAAAATACTCCCTGCAACGCGGTGTAGATCTCTGAGAATAGCTGAGAATTTCAGGATTTCGCAACGTTTTTCACTACGCAAATTTTTAAATACACCGGTGTCTTTCAATCGGGATTATTTAAATGTTCAGCTTGACAAACTTTTGCAGGATAGAATTCCTGACGCCTGCAATTTCAGAATTTCGATACTTTTTGATTTTAAGCCGGCCACCTGCAAAAAATATCGGACTTTTAGATTTAACACCGGGAATTTCACCTGTGCGAGACATTTCCCATCACGCGCATTTTTGCGCCCCGAAAATAAGTCGCACCGGCGACTACGCCGACCAGGGAACTTTTTTCTCTCTAGCATATTGATAGGATCGTTGTTGCCGGAGAACAGACGGCGCGAGAGATACTGCGGAGAGGCCCAGGACAATTTTTCATTTTCGATGTAATCTGCGATCGAATGAAAATGCAAATAGAACCGACGAACGAACGGAGTCAAAGATCATAAAAAACGCCAGGGAAAAGTCACACGTCGTCGCAATCTCATCGGATCATTTCCCCGATATTGCCAAAAAGCAAAGGTCATTTAATTCCTAGCGATGCATGATCGATTATATTGAAAGTAATATATATAATATCATTGTAACGAATATTATATTGATGACTGTGTTTTTAAAATTATTTTTTGCAATATGTAAGCGGCTGTCGCGTGACTGGGATAGCATGTGCATTGATTAGCAAAGAAATTCGGATGTCATCATTAATCGTGGCGGTGCGCCCGGCGGATATCAGCATGCAAGCCTCGTAAAAACTGTCTGGGAGAGGTCTGCACGTTCTCCACATCGAAACGTGCATTCGAGAGGAGCAAAAGGAGCTGCACGAGTTTGCCGTGGCCAAACACAGGCCTCCCGGCGTCCTCCTGTCATCTTCGACAATCACGACTGCCTCGCGTGTGTACGTGAGTCCCTCGTGCACGCCTTCGTAAATTTGCGAGCCCTGCAAACAACCGGTCAAACAGGAGGTAGCCCTTAAAGGAAAGCGGAGAATTGGAAAATTGAAAGACAGGAGTATCGGCCACGCTAGATTTACGACTACCTGCCTTCAAATTAGATACAATTTTTAGTCTCTCATTTAACCAACTTTAATTTACCCAAATTATCAAGCGAGCCTAACACAGAATTTTCTCGAAATTTTCTATTTCCCGATTACGATGAAAGTGAATTTGACTATTAAATAAAATGCCAGAAATGATAAAGTACCAAGATATTATCTGACAGGAAGATAAAATGAATTCACACTACTGTATAAAATAACGCCTGGTATAATAGTATGCTCGATGATATCATGCCAATAAAAATCGTCGAGCTGCGTGACTTCCGCGGATTATTACTGCGCGAGAGGAAGCAGAGCGCAATGCATACGTACGATACACGTCAGCGGACAGAATAAAGTGCGAGCTTAATAAATACAGCCGGGGAGTTTCGTGATCTGGAAAAGTATATTTCTGGGCGTAGTATCGCGATCCTGAAAAAATTAAGCCGCCAGTGCAAAGGATTTCTCAAGCATGATGTGCATATTATACATTGCACTTTGCACTTGCCTATCGTTAACACGCACGAAGGAACATCACTCTGAGAAATGTAATTTTTCCAGCCAGTCTCCTCATTAACGTATTACTTGTCTCATCATTTTGTAGATTAAATTCCTTCCTAGTTAATGTCAAATAATTTCCTTTATGATCGGAGTCACTGGGGAAGGAGTCGTCTATTAACCATTCTATTAGGAATTCATAGTTGAAACTTGAATTTCAGGCTTAGTTCAACATTCCTATCCCGTCGTTCAATTAATATTTCTGAAGTAGTTTAACAATCATGACGCTTTCAAAAGGTGCAGACTACATTTCGTGTGTCTGCCGTTCGACATGGTTTTAATTAACAAAGTGGTTCAATTAATATCGAATTCCGAACTCGACAATTGGTAGAACAGCACATATTTGTCTTGCAATGTTCTCTACTCAGGATATAACACTTAATCCTGGAAAAACCTGCCTTCGCATAGTATCGGAACATGGAAATGGAGAACCGACTGTTTATACTGCAGTGCTGCTCGCATTTTTTCCATTGCCGCCCCTATTAATCCTGTTTCTCATACCTCTAAAAGGCAAGCTTGATAAATGTCCAGATCGAGGGAATTCGATAGGTAAACTTAACTGCCAGAAAGCACGAACGCCAGTCTGGACTTCAGCAATGAGTCAATGCAGTAGGAAAAATGGGCCAAAGTTCTGACTTCTTCTTGTCCCCTTTGCATTATCAAAAGTATTATGAGAAGCTTGACAGGGGACTGGGTAGTTTTCAGCGCTGTCGCCATGTCGAACACGTAGCCCATAACCACCCTCGACGAGCGGGGTGGTTGCGGTTGCTGTGCGGCGAGAACTGTTAGCGACAGCGTGAAAAACAAGGCTACAAAGTGACGTTTTCCCTCCCACGAAACTACGAGCGCACGAGCCACCGGCAAGTATTTCCATTAGGGATGCGTGTATTTCATGTTCGCACACCCTGGCGCCATTCAGCCCATTTGAATTGTAAACCACGATTTTCTTACGACGTCAGCCCACTTTCTTCTAGGACGAACTAGGACTCGATATCGAGCGTCAGTTATTTTTGGGAAAACAGCATTTGCATGCGCGCTCTTCCGCATCATGTAGCTCTTCGCTCCCTTGCGGGAAAGGAAATTGCGAGAAGATACGAAATTCTGTTCAAGAGTTAGACTGCCGTATTGATAAAGGTGTCCAATTTTATCTACTTTAATGTCGGCTAGTTTCAATTTAAGCATTGTACTCATACTTTATTTTTAGTCATTTAAAGAATTCAACCTAAAAATACTCATCAGTTTCTTTCGATCGCATCAAAGTAGAATAGACTGTCGTTCGAATTCTATCAAGGTTTAACTAAAATGAGTTCACCTCCCATGACAAAAGAGATGTGCACCAGAAAAACGACGCTCTTTTTAAGGAAATGAAAATATTCGTTGTGTCCCGACGCAGAAGGACATTCTTCCGTTCGAACTTTTACTTCCTGCTCTTCCCTCTCTCTTTCCATCCAGCGACGCCGTCGCTTTTTCGCCCCACCTGCTCGTTGCCCGAAAGGAAATCCAATTTCCCATCTTACAAAGATCATCTTGAATAATTATTTCAGCCGGCGGGAATAGAGCTCTCGGGCAGCCGGCTGGTTGCCTAGAAAAGCGCTTGTCTGCCACCGGATATCTCCGTTCAAAATTAATCTCGCTCCTTCTTTTTCCCCTGCTATTTCACTATCGCTCGCCATTCGTTGCGCGCTTAATGCGCAAGGAGGAACACCAAGTGGGCCCCTAGTTCATCTGAAAAGTCACTAATTCCAGTGATAAGAGGTCCGGTAATCTCGCTTTCCTGTCCGAGACCTAAAGCCGCAGCCGTAAAGCAATCCCGCAGTGAACGAGAAAAGAAAGCTTAAACTGTGTCACCCCACTTTGCAACAAATACGAGTAACAATGATTTAATAGCAGCTTCCCGTAAAATAGTTTTCAGCAAATTTTAATGCTTCACAAAATCGAGAACAAGTGGAAATGTTTCTGTAAATGTAAAAACATTTACATTTATTTTAAAACAGCGTTCTAAGAATTCTGAAGTGCGTCATGTGCAAGTCCGATCAGATTAATCTTCCACTGAAAACATTAAAGTTCTCCGTGTGGCAGTTCCACCAGTCTACGTATTATCTTTGTGACCCGGCATTCTAATAACGTCCAACCGCGTTAATCCCGCAATTTATTAATGCAAATCCGCGGTTCGTGTCGATGAGCGTTATCGCTGGACTCAATTCAAATCAGCGCTCTCTACCGCTTTTCGTTTTGCTGGGTACTTGCCCGACCCAGAGAACACTGACGTATATGAAGCCCTTTAGTCCGTGAATGCATGCACCTCGTTCCAAGCGAATTAAGCGCACTCCACGAAAAATCCTTCAGGCTCTTTCTGATAATCTAATAATCAAGGCTTTTACGATAACTCGACAAATTCCCGACGATATTTTACAGACTCTCTACAGCAATCAATTTCAAACTGAAATGCAATCTTTTTGATATCACTTGACACTCGCAAAAGTTGTACGTCGCGCTTAGAAGCCCTCGAAGTCCAAGTAATTATAGGGTTTTGCAACTAAAACTCTCGCATAAGTCGAAGCCGTAAGAACTCTTAATTGTTTCTCTGAGACGCGAACTTTCAGATTTACAGTTACGCGCAGCGGAAGTTGGCTTTTTAAGAGGAAGCTCCTTCGCGTTGATTCGCCAGGGTTTTCTCATAGGAATTTAAATGATGAGAAGACTTTAAGCTCTTCTTCTGTGGGAAGGAGCGTGAAGCTGTCGCACGTCGGTATCGTATGGCGGGACGTGGTCGGCCTGAGTATGCGGGCTATGCATTTTCCATTATTATCTCGACGTTTTATAACGGGGCTTACGTGGCTGATTAGCTGTCACGCTCACACACACACATGCAGAAATTTGCCCCCTCCCCCCCTCGCTCTCTCTCTCGCTCTCTATCTCTCTCTCTCCGTCGCTCATTATGAATGTATGGATCTACATCTGATCTATGAATAATGCGGCCGGGCTTAAACTGATGCCCGTCCCATGCAATAGGCATAGAATATACATGCCAATCCCGGGCATAATTAGACCACTCCATACTATGTTAATTGACCTCCAACTAGTGAATAGCCGCCTCGTAATATCCCAAATATCATACCACTATTATTACCAGTGCTTCATCCCACGGAATTGTTACTCGCGAAATGGTATTACATTAACAAAGTTCCTGTAACTGAATTACAAAATTTCTAATTTACACATGGAAGTCATATTATTACAATTGAACTAATTAAATTCGACTTCACTCGCTCTAGATTAATTACTTCGTCAAATTATTTCTCGATAACTAAATTGTATTACATTATGGAACCAATGATTTCGGGTGGAGAAAAAGGGTTATTGGGTTGCAATGGTTCCTGGAACAATTGGTGGGATTCGCAAGAATTGGAGGCGAGAGTGAACGGCAAATGTAGCGGGCAGCGCATGAACGATAGTCGGTGAGTGATAGTGGCGTCCTGGCTCGAAAAGTGTGTCATTTGCCAGAGTGGCAAGCGCCAGCCGGCCTTTTTAATGCATTCGCTCGAATGGAAGTAAAACTTATCACGGCTCATTGCGAGCCCCAAGTGCACTTGCAGGGAGAATACGGCACACACCTTATCCGCCCGCACTCTCGAAATGCACGCGAGCTTCCGTTTCCCTTGGCGGCCTGCAATAATTATTATCTATTGCGCCCTGCCTTTTTATCCGCGGTGTACAAGTTAGTTGCATTAACATTATCGGCCTCTCTGGGAGCCCTTTGAAAAACCTGGCCGTCTTGGAGCTTCGATAAGCGGGGGAAAGCGACGGGTTTTCGCTTTCTTTTTAAAACGCCTGCGTAACCGGAGTAAAAAGCTTCGCGTACTATGAAAGTATGAAACAAAACAAGCTTCGCTCCTACTAATTTCAGACATTAAAGAGGAGGAATAAATGTGAAAGCTGTGTCTGCCTTAAGCACGGCTGTATTATTTGCGAAAACTGAGAGGAAACTTTCGCGGAGTATTCGACTTTTTATTTTTCAGAGACTCTACAAGCTTCACCATTTAGTTCAGCAGTCCTATTCCAATTGACCGAGTATATTAGACTAGTCATGTAATAAGTTTCCGCATCCGATCTAATCGTTCAAAGCGTCGCACCGGAGCAATGCCTCGACCAGAGAAAATTCCAAGCGGCAACGAGCTTTCGGACGAAGGGCTCACTCGACTCGGCCGAATCGTATTTACATTTAATCTTCCAACCACGTTAATTTCGCGCGCGAGAAATTCCCGGAAAATCTGTTTAGTTTCCCGCAAGGCGGCGTCGGTGAAGGTGCCGGTGGCCACAGTGGCACCAGGCCACATAAAAACTAATATTAGTCCTTGAGGCAAATGCGTTTTACGAGCGACGGCTCGCCGGGAAATATGCTGCCAGATTTTCCTCCTGCCGCCTACCGCCTGCCGCGGTGAGCTACAGTTCAAGCTCGCTCTCACATTCAGCCGGAGAAAATGTACTTCCATTTCTCCGGGACAAAAATGAAAAGCAGGCAGGAGCCCTCGCTGAATTGCTTTCGAGAACGATTCTCAAATGAATGCGCTTTCACGCCGACCGGCTTCCACATTTCCCAAATTACCGAACGAATTCTCGGGTCTGTTCTATATTCGATATTATGTTCTCGAATAGAAAAATTTCTCTCAACAAAGCAAGCAGCTGCAATTTGAATGTTAAATTCCAGCAAGAGCCAGGCAACTGAAGTTCCCAGAGTACACAAATTAAACTGGCCGGTGGTGTATGGTTCTGGTAAGTTAGGGCGAGGACGGAGCCCATCATCGACTGTTTGTCAAACTGGGAGGTTGTTTGGTCAAAGCATGGAGATCAAGTGGCACCAGGCGAGGGGCATATCAGGTCCATTGCACTTTTCGCAGCGTTTCTTTGGCCCCCGAGAACCTGACACAATTAGCCAGGCTATTAATGGCAATGCACGTGGTGTCACTTGGTACTCGACAAGTCGGCGAGCAAGCGAGGTGAAGTTGGATGGTTGCGAAGAGATGGCCTGCAGCGATGCCATTAGTTATACACGAGTGAATACGGCCGACGTAGTACATCGGTCAGAGAGTCAGAGGACTACTCATTCACTCCCTCGGGACGGAAGGGTCTCTCCCGAAAGGGTGTTCCCCTATTTCAAGGACGAGCTTCAAAAGGGTATCTCGGTTGGCCGCATGCCCGGCAAGTTGAAAACCTCCGCCCAAGGTCTCCCTGTAAACGACGAAGGTGTCTCCTAGCGTATCAGACGCCGACTCGTTCGCTCGCCGTGCAAAATCAGCCACCCCTTTACCCGCTAATCCAGCCAACTTTCCACCGTACTGAAAGCCGAATTTAAATAATAATTAGAATTTACGTCCTTCACCTTAAAACCTGTCCGCAAAGGGTGTGCCTCGATAGCCTAACGAGGTTAGGGGCGCCCTGAAATGAGGTCAAATTGGATCACCGAACCTCTGGACTTCCGCCCCCTTTTTCACTAGTCCATTCAACATCGATGGGTTATATAATAGCTATTTTGAAGCTCTCGAGTGTAAATACAAGGGAGGATAGAAGTAATATCAAATGCGGTATAGCCCCCACGCGGGAATACTTGGTCCATGAATATTAATTTTAGCAATTCAGACTTGTAAAGTTTGTACCGAATCAAAAAGTAGAAGACAAATTTACGAAGCTTTATTTTTTGCATTGGTGCATTGAAAATTACTTGCAAGTTTTTCAGCAGAGATAGAACTATAAAGAAGCGTAAGGTTCGGATAAAAAGGGCGGTGGAAAGGTATTGAAATAATCGAAATGAATTATACTTACATTCGAGAAGTAATTAATGTGTATATTGGACATTGGGAAATACCCGAGAGGAAATAAAAGCCGAGGAAGGTTAAGCGTTCCATCGTACTGCCGGCAGCGCTCTTGTTATTCCTTGCTTTCCGTATTCAGAAGGGAAGGCTTTTTCTGACAGGGAACAATACATTTCTCATCGACTTCAACTGTTTTCATTCATCCGGCATGTCGCGACATTCGCTTCGCAAATTTTCCATGGCGCGGCTCACGGGGCCGGAAATGAAAATTTTATTCGTTTGTCCGGCAGTTTTCATTAAATCCGCAGACACCTCTCGACCGCACCGCACTCGTTCTACCCGCTCTCGTCTCTTTGAAGGGACGACAAATATTTTCGTAATAGCGGATTATCGAATTCCAAAATGCTCGGCAGCCACTCCCCCAATGAAAACAGTCTCAAGTGCCGCGTCCTCGTAGCCACACAGCCACGCAAAATGTATCTGCATTTTGAGGGTTGCATTGCTGCTGTAAATATCCAGTTTTAACCAATTGGGTATAATGGCGCTTGAACCATTTAAAATATGTAATGCGAACTAACTTTTTACAAGCCACGAGTTGCCAAGGGAATTGTCGACGTTTTTACTCGTTACAGTATTGTGAAACCCTGTATTTAATAACTCCTCGCTTATTGGCAATGCCGCGCCAATTACTCGGATTTTTGGATCGGCAAATTAGCGGCGATTTTGCGCGCGACGATCTCGCATTAAACCGCATCGGAGAAGGAAACCGGTTTTTGCACGCTGCATTTCGTTGATTATGCTGGAAGCAGCTGGCGGCCATTCATGAAAATGCATACTCGCCCTCAGGCAGGATAAAAAGTATCGATTCTCGCTTATCATGTTTTATTGCGTTCCAGTGTGTCGCAGCAGCAGCACCCGCCAACTTTACAGATACTTTCTACTAGCAGCCAAGAGGTTCGCAATGAATGCTCGATTTTCCTAAGAAATTCACTCCTTCCGCTCGACACGAAGAAATTCGAATACTCCCGGGGAATTTATTTGTTGACTATTTTCATACCAGCTTTTTCGAATCCTCAAAATACACTCGACATTCTTCGTCAATTCCTCGCGAATTATCGTCGGCTTCCTGAATATTTGGAATAAAGTTCACTTGTAACAAGGGGCTTCTCTCCGTGAACTGGAGTGATGGAAAGCACAAACAGTGGATATGCACTGGACACGTAATGCCGTGCGAACTTTTTCCAGTGGCGCCGATGGATGATATTTCGTGAAGTGGCGGCAAAGCCCCATGAAACTTTAAGGGGCTATCGCTCTCGCCGAGCGGAGGCCGACTGGCGCGATGCGGGAGGAAGTTCGACAGCGTATTATCTACTAATCATGAGGGACTATAGTTTGCCAGACGTGAGTTTGCGGTTCCCCAGCAGTCGCTATCAATTTTACATCGCGCTAACCCCACGGCCGCTGCGGCCGCCGCCGAGCAAATTCTAGGCCTAGCAAGCATGCTCTACTATGTACTAGCACTTCTACCGAGACGAGGCCTTCGTGAAGAGGAAGACCAAGTTAATACCTCCATCGATCCCTGCTTTAATTATATGTCCAAGCACTTTTTTGCTAAGAAGTCCCCCTGTTCTCCCATGAATTATTTAAAAAGTATCGATTCCCATAACTTATGCATTCGACATTCAACTTGGTCGTATCATTCTGGGAACCACCATGAAATCATAACCAATGCAATTTAGCTATCTTACTAGTTAATAGCCTGTATTAATTCTCATTCTCATTCTCGTTAATTGATAAAACACTATAAAAGATATCGAAGTGTCTGTGACCTTTTCGCACTTCTATCCTCGTCCTCAACCTTTACATGATTTGACCTTCCCACCGGTAGCGACGTCACACCGGAGGAGCTCACACGCGGTAATTTCACGACTGGCGAAGGAAAATGCATGCAATTCCAATTCAACGAAACTTACGACCGCAGTAAAATAAATCTGCGAGCAGCAAGTGCAATAATCGTCACATTCCACTGGAATCGAAGAGAGCGATAACGGGGCCGGCAGAGCGCGCCCGGGAACCGGTTGAATTCCCAAATCTCACCGGCCGAATGAAGCTGAAATTTCATTGAGAAGCGGGCCGTCCTGCGGCCAATTAACCCCGGCCCAATAAATAAAAAGGCACAGGCCGCAAGCGACGCTCAAGTGGCCTCCTCTGTCAGGCACAACACGATATCGAGCCGCCATAGGATCCTCCAGGGGCTTGGGAAAAACTCCACGCTACTTATGATCGATCAGCGTTGCGCAAGCAAAAACTGTTCATGACAAATTTATGTGATAAACGGATTAACCGTGAACATCGAACATTTTTAATGCTTGCATTGTCACAATCCGCTTTATCCTATTATTAATATAACCATTTATGTTATTATTAACATAGAAAATACTCGTTTCATTGTAACATTAAAAAACTGGGCTGAGAGAATTTTTCCACAGACAAGAAACTAGTTCATTCGATACTGGATTCTTTTTGTGGCGTGTCTAAGTAGTGGTAGTTCTTGGAAAATTACAGTAGGTAGATGGAATAATTAGGGCTGATGGTTAGGCTGGTATCAGGGGGGATCTTCACGCTCTGATTATCAGGGCCGGACTACTGGCTCCACATTTCGCCGGGTGATTGGCAAGTAGCGAGGAGGCGTATGTCGTGGGCGGTCGACAGGGAAAAAAAGGTCAACACGAAATGGTTCAAAGGTCGTGGGAGCGTCGACCTTTGGCATTGCTCGTTGGTAACCGTCAGCGAAATCGAACGCGGTGGCTCACCGCTCCGGCCTCTCCGGCTGGGGTCACAGGCGAAGCAGTTGGAAAGGAGAGAGGTTAGGAAATGCAATTAAGTGGATACCTGGCCCCGCTGTACTTCTGCACGCCAGTGTACGCTGCGCTCCGGAGAGTATGATGGAACGTTGAACCTTGAACCCTATCGTGCGATCGTAAAGGGACCTTCCTCCATCTCCCTTCCAATTCGTCCTTCTAATCATGGGGCTCGAATGTCTCAAGTCGACCGCAAAATACGTCCCTTATATGGCTCCGCGTCAGCCCTGTTAACCCCACCAATATAAAGGTCTTGTCTCGCCTACGCTATCCCTTCGATTCTCTGCCTAGCTTTGAAGTCCTTTTCAAGTCTTCTCGAACCGAAAACTCTCACCGACTACGAGAAAAAGAAAATGAGGGAACCAGGGAGTGATACTTTCCTACTTTCTTTGAAATCTGATGGGTTCCGCTGGGTCGCGGGGTTAACTGGGCTCCCACACTCAGAATGCATCATCATTCCAGTAGAGTTAGCCTTTCGAAGGGATCTGATGGGCCCCAAAAGTAGCAAAACATCAGTCTTTATTTAACAGTTCCCTAAAAAAATGAACTCAGCGTATTTTCAACGATATTTCCTTAAATAATCGATTCGCAACAATAAAAGGTTCGCAATGAATTTGCCAGTTTGTCGGAATCAAATAAACTTCTGCCACAAGCGTTGTTCAGACTTCCATAATTTTTCTCGAGCACGTAGGACCTGGAACAGCACTTGGAGCACCAGCGTCCGGCTAACTTTCGAGCATTTCCTAACATTTAGCAGAACTTCCTTCCATGGTTATCGGGTGTTACCGAGCGCGGACATCGGTGCCGCAGACTTTCCATGCCTTGGAAGGCGAACCACTCACCAGCCGCGAATATTATATCCCCGCAATATAGTCGGACGCAGGCAGGATGACACAGGAATATCGGGAGGGCGGACAGGAGGGTGGGAAACGGGGCGCTCGAGACCGGGGAGCGGAAGGAGTGCGACGAAGGCAGAGTCAGGACACCACAATAGTCGGGACACGGCGAGAGGAGCTAGCATAGAGAGACTCGGAGATAGAGCGAAGCCCAGATACAGAGGAACATTGCGATAGACAGAGAACAGAGAGGGAGAGAGAGAGAGCATACAGAGAACAGAGAGAGGAGGGAGAAGTGGTGGAGCGCGGGGAGAAAGTAAAGTGGTTCTTGCAATAAGGGTGAGAACGAGCATGTGCCGTCGCCATAAGTACCTGGGAATATATATCGCCGCGATGCCATACCACGATACACACCTTCCAACGTTCCATGTAGGTACGCGTGTACCAACGCCAAACGAAGACAGACGTCCAACTCGCCGGGCTAAAGAGCGCCCCGCCAGGTGGGACAGCGACACTTGCTCTCTATCTCGGTCTCGAAGCAATTGCACCCTACGTGCCGCCGCTGGAAATGAAAGAGCCTCTCCTTCCCTCCCCCCTGGCCCTGGGAAAGGGCCAAGGGTGGGGAATACTCGATATTGTTTCCCACTGGCGTAACTTGTCTTTTTCCTCGGTCGGCTATCCTTCTTCGATTTACGTTATCCCGGCGGAGTTCTTCCTTCTCACCGTCTTGGAAGAAAGCCGAAGCTTCCTTCCTCCTTGAGGCGCGCGGCAACTCCTTTCCGGCAGCCGATCGTTTCTACGGCTACTTGCCCGCTCGCTCTTATAAGGTGGCCCCTCCACTTTATTGCATCCGTGATCTTTTCCTTTATTACGTACCTCGCCACCTCCGCCGCGCGCTACTACTGCCCTCTCCGGAGACAGCCGTCTTTATGGGCGCAATTATCGGACACGTCCGGTGAACGGTGTGAGCGGACGATTCGCGGATCAGCCGTGAAAAGCTGGAGCACGCCACCTATCTCCAACAGGCATTCGCTTGCCTCGAATAAGTTATATCGACGCTTTTTTAGTACGCGTGTGCGCCCAAGGGTTGAAAGGCGCCGCGTGCACATAAAAAGGAGCGGCGTGTGTCAGTGGTCGGCCAGTCGACGTGTTATAAAGCCGAGCGAACCTTTTGCTTTTTGCTTGAGGGGACTGATTGCCAAGAGAGCAGTCAGTTTTTTTTTAAATACTCCAGTCAGTCTGGCTTCCGCTACTTTTCACTCAACATGTACGTGAATACATACGATTTTGAGAATCATATGTATGTATTTAAATGTTTAAGTATTCCAGCCTGAGAGACGTTGGAAAGTGAGAGGGGAACTTAGCTGCGAAGAATGTCAATGCTTTTGCTACATTTTTGGTTCTCGTCGGATCTTGTACGTGAGGCAACATCCAAAATTGTGCACGCGTCTGCTTGAAATTCACCCCGCAGAATAAGGTTAGCTGCCCAAAAATGGCGGCGCTGCAATGCCGAAGAGCATACTTATTCGCGAAGCGCGACGTACGTGCGACGTATTTCCAGATGGGATACGCTATGTTTCGAGAGATACACGAATATGTATATATACTCGAAAAGCTGTTATATAAAAGGCGGTATTGACGGGATGCGAGAGGCGCACAATACCGGTGTTATCGTCGTCATCGGAACGACGCTGATTCAATGGGCGTGCGAGCGACGAGTGTGTGCCAAGTAGTCGAGCATTCGTTGTTAACGCTCTCGAGTTTCTGCCGGTGTGTTGTTACGCGATCGAGACGCCCTCTCTGCTCGAACCGTTTTGCCCTTTGATGTCCACCAACACTCCGGCCGGGACCTGCGGACAAACGGTTAAAGCGCGCTCGTACACCAGAACTTTACGTCTAGCGCGTGCGTAAGATCTCCGGGCGCGCAATTGAGATCAAAGCGGGCCGAATCGCCGCACGTCGCCGTTACTGCTAGTGGAATGAACCGTCCTACACCTTGTTACGACTTCCGCGAAGAAAAACAAGCGGTGAACTAGTACAGTTTGATAATAATAGTCATTTCTCCCCTTTATCAGTGATTCCTCCCGTATTTTCAGTGTTTCTACTCTCGCCAGTTATAAACGATGGAATTTGACATGGATCGCCTTTAATAACTATTCCATTTTTAATCAATATTGGCGTTGGTTATTACCTGTGATAAATGGTAGTATTTTTATTAGAATGACTACTATTAAAACGAACACTTTTTCAGATCTAATTAGACGAGTATTAAGTGCCAAGGAACGAATTTCAATTGCTAAACGATTTTCCCCTGGGCACCACTTTCGACCCTAACAGCCTACTTCTTCGCAATTTGCATTTCGCCCCCGTTATTCTTTTATTATTTGAGTTAGCGTTAATTAGGGCTGTTCCGTCCTCCATCAGGGCATCGAAATGGCAAAGACGAAGCCGGCAAAGGAGCTCCCCGGAGTGCCTGGAAATCAGCCCCTTAATAACGACTCACCCTTTTCTTGGGACAATCATATCGGGGATCATTCTCGAAAGTTGGCCTTTGAAGTAGAAGGGCTCCGGGGTAGGCCGGGTCCTCGGCGCAAAGAGCATCAAAGAGATATCACGATTGCTGACAGGTGCAGGATAAATTGGCCCCGCCGCGCGGTAATAAGCGATAGCCCACTCAGCCGAGCCCAGCGGGCAAAACGATCCCGAGGATACCAGATACTTATGCGAGATCGATGCCATAAATTTGATGGCGAAACAACACGCCATTTCGACACCTCGTACATCGTTGACCAACACTTTGTAATCACAAACCCTGATTTTCGATTAATACGTCAATGTAAAACCATCGACACTTAATACAGAAGTCCGAACTAAAAACAGGCCCTTAAATCTTTTTTATTTATTATTTATTATTTATTATTTATTCGTCTCGCTAAAATTTCTCGACAGTATCTGTGGCATTTAACGCGAAGAAGTGCGATCCAATTTGCGTATCGAGGACAACAAATGCACTTCGTCGGGCTGAAAAGCCTGAAGCCGAGCAGCGATACATACCGAGTCGATTAATGACTGTTTGAGCAAACAGATGTAAAACAGTAAAATTGTCCGCAGGATGTGACACATTGATCCACATATGGCGTAAACTGCTACATCAGGCACATTGAAAAAATATGTATAGTCTCTTACGAGCATCGGATAATCAGCCTGTCAATATCGTCCGGGAGGAACTGGTTACGTCGACACATTTTTCGCTCGGATTGCTGGTAGCTTCGATTCCCAAGCTGATGAAAAGAGAAAAAGGAGCATTTACCGTGCGGCGAAGCCAGCACAGCAGCCGTTCGAATTAATTGGTAGCGAAGAGTTAGCTTATATGTATAACTATGTATATTTTCCTCTCACTCTTTCCCTCCGGATATTTGTGTGTAAAGGTGTAGATGTACGGGTTGCTCGGCTGGGCGTGGATGCGGCACTCGAGGAGTGATGTTTCGAATAAATCAGGTCGACGGGATGGAAACAACGAATTGAACGCTTAGTTGTACCGTCCGGCTTCCTCCATCATCCCAGGCGGATAATGAGCGCGACGTATTAATTAATTTTTTCCCCGCACGAGTAATATTCCCGCGTGGCGTCGCTTCGTGTTAAAGCATGTTGTGCCAACGATTTTTTCATGCTTGCTGTTTTCACTTCTTGGCTACACGCATCAAGCTTGTCGAGATAAGCTGTCATGACCATGTTTCAGAGCAGTGTCACAAGAGTTGACTTTCGTTAATGTAAGAGGGAAGTTTTCAATTTGATCAAATGATGTTTTATATTTGCTACGACGTTGTTAAAATAATAAATGTCAATTCAAAGCCGGATCTGAAAGGGATGAAGTTGTATAATAATCTAGATAATCTAGAACTGGATGAGCAATACAAAGGGATTTTGTTGCTCGTAATATCTCGATCTTGCAAGCAAAAGCCCGGCAGCCACTTCCATTACAACATCAGCCATCAAACGAAGGGTGACGCAAACAGCAGCTTTTAACGGGAGCCTTCGTAATTATTATTTCCATTGGTGCCTGCTAATTGGTGAGACGGACGGAACTCATTTATGTTAATTCTGCTCGGCTTTGTGTTTAGGGGAGTGGAGAGAGGCTCATTGCGGACACGTTACGGCTTAGCCATATTTCTCGTTAACAAGCCGGGCTAAATTCTCAAAATTATTTTGAAATTGCTCCCTCAAATTTCGAATACTAATCCTACAGAAGTTCATTCTTTTGGGTAGAGTTCATACAAAACTATAGGAAATAATAAAAATATTAATATATAAATATGGTTGGTCGATTAAAGTGTTAATGAGGTCGAGCGAAGCCAATCGCAAATATGCATAGGGAAAAAGCCACATCGTCCGTGAAAAAAGGGGCAGAGCAATTCTTGCAGCTCGATTAAAAATCGGCTGGTGCTGTGTCGGGGACGAGCTGTATTTATTTATGGACCCTCGGCGCTCGGCGTCGAAATCGAGACGCATTTTGCATAGCGATGACGAGAGCGCTTGTCAGGCGAGATGAGGGCGTCCTTGGCAAGCGCGTGCACTGCCACAGCCTGGCAGATTTTTAATTAAAAAACAAACTCTATCATTGCCAGCATGCGAGAGTCTGGCACAATTTGCGCCAAGGTGCAGCGACACCGGCGATAATGACGACGTGCACGTCCTACTGCAGTCGAATTTTTAATTAAAACTGCTGCCCGCTAATGAATGCCTGTCCCCACCTGTCCAAGGGCTCGCTTGACGAGCAAATGCATATACTTATTGGATAACAAACTTCCCTGATCCGGCTTGCATTATGTTAAGTAGCTGTCTTCGAAATCCAAAAGCGTCCACTGACAATGTAATACAATTCCCTGTGCAATTTCTAAATGACTATGAAACAAAACAACCGCACGCATATGCAATCCCCTGCATTACCCAGTTGCGGTCTTCACTCTCTCAAATGGGTTCACAGTTTTCAAAATGAATTTGCCCGGAGTAATACGAATTCCGCTGGCTTGTTATCCATAATCCCGGGAACGCTAAAGCAGACAGAAGGGATTCCCACGGGATCCTCGACGACTATGCTGGGCGATGCAATAATTAATGTCGAAAATCCGGGCGCCGATTTCAAAAGGCCAGGAGTGCCAGAAACGAGCCAAGAGAGACACAGCGCTGCAGCATCAGGGCGGACGAGCAAAAGCCGAAACAAAAGCGGAGTGCACAGCGGGTGAATTACAACGTGTCTCGGAGGTACACGCGACGAACTAGGCGGCCGCCCCCGGCTCACCCCTCGCCTTCGCGGAAGGCATAATGGATCAGGAATGGATTAACGACGGTCCGAAAGGGTAGAGAGTGCAGAGAGCGTACACAGAGCGCACTGCGCATGGAAGCCGTCTACACGCACACACACACACACACACAGCGCTGTGTCTGTATGCGCAGGGAGAATCAGGTGCAGAGCACTGTGCGCGCAGGTGGAGGCGAGCACGCTTGATTCCGGGAACAAGCCTCTCTACCGACGCCGGCTTCTAATGGACGAGAGACACGCCGGCTTCCACATTAGCTAGAAACAATTGTATTGTTTTTCTCACAATGCCCGGGCGTACGTGCTGGATCTCTCTGGCTCTGGGAGCCGTCACTCGCAGCTCTGTGCTTCAGTAGACTAGCTTCTGCAAGCTTCGACCACCTTCTCTGGACACAAGACGTTACTGTCCTGGCTCGCTGCTACGTTCTCTGCCGGCCTTGTAAATGGTCCGCACGGATTTCCTCGCTCGGACCCGCTTCTTCCCACCTCAAGAATTTCCCCAGGCGATCGTCTTTTACCTGCTGATACTATTACTGGCTTTATTGTTGGCCGACCTTCTAACACTGGTCTTCAGGATTGACATATCTTAGAGAATAAAGATAATGCTTTCAATTACGTATTGTGTTGAATTCTGATTCTTAATCCTCTTGCTATGTATATTGATATAATAGACAAAAGGTATTCTAACTCCTCTTGGTCCTATTTTGATATATTTTAAGAATATCATAGAATATATTATTAACCTTATGAATGCTGGAGTTAACATTTGGTATCAGAATATTGGAATTTTATGTCTTCCGAGGTGTAAGATCGAAAGCTTTGAATTATTTAAAATGCTGCTAATTGCGAATGGCGATTGGTACATAATGCGCGGCTGGAAGAATTATACGATCATCAACGCCCCGGGAGTTGTTATTAACTGGTGTGTCCGGCGATCATTTGCATGTGCCGCTCGTAATGCGGCTATAATGCCGCGTTACTGGAGCGCTGCATTATTGCGAGGGAAACGCGGTAGATTCGACATCCAAACGATTCCACCGCGTCAAACTCAAAATTGCCCCGAAACGTGAAACGTTGAAATTCACCTGTTGCTCGCCGCCAGCACACCCAGAATTTTATTTGCCGCCCGATCCTTCCGCTGTTTTCATAATCCCAGTCTCCTAGCGCCATTACGATTCGTAGTCTAATACCTTTCGCAAACTACTAACGAGTTAGATTTCGAGCAATTTAAATCTCCGAACTTCCCATTAAAAATCAACCAAAATAATCCTCTTTATTATTAGGCTTTCGCAAGGACTTTTCTACTACGCCAATTCATTGGCAAATTATGCAAAGATCAGTTGTAAAAGTTCAAATGAGGTTAGAGTAAAATGTCTTTAAACCCTTGGTTTATCATAAATTAACAATCGCGAAGGACAGTTGCTGTGTGCAAATCTATGTCTACAGCATTTCCACACACTGTCACTTTGACGTTGCGGCTCTGCCGTCCAGGCACCGCAAATCCGAGCTGCCTGCATTGCAGGGATTACGCTTGCCAGCGCCAGCGAAAAGAAGTTGACGCAAACTCGTCGCCGACGTATCTCAGACACGTAATAAGCGCGACAACAACTGTTGCGTAAAGTCAGAAACAGTTAGCCGCCGCTGAGGCTAACGTGACGTTTAACGGAATTACGGCAATCCTGCTGACGTGTCAGAACTCGAGGATTTCTAACTCAGAGCCGTTGTCGAGGACACCTGCTCCGCAGGACACGCATCGTCCTCGCTCGGTTTAGGTGTCCTGCAATCGTCGACCTATATCATAAAAACGGTGTGGCCAGTGAGCCGAGAATGTTATGAGTGGTGCATGCCGAGCTACCTTCTCTCATAGCGTATGCAACGCATCACTTTACACGCCAGGTGCTGGTAGTTATATTGTACGTGGCCTGTCGCATCTTCTGACTCTCCCCCGCCCTTTCCAAATCTCTGTCCTGCTGCTGCGGTACCACTCCAGCCTCTCTGTGTACGGGACTTTATAGCTCAATGGCATGCGAGCACTGGAAAAATGATGACGCTCTAATTTGACCCTTACACGCATGGAGCAACGTACTTGGACTACGTGGAGCAATGAAGATGTGATGTTTACTGCGATAGACGCAAGAAATAAAATTTTTGTGGTGGTACGCGGTGCTCAGAGCATTGCAGGAGATTAATAATGTGAACATTAAGAGTTTTTAGATTGTGAATTAATTTTTGAAAGACCTTGATTTTTCTGTGCTTTTTTATGTAAGTTGAGGATTTATTATAGCAGAACTGTAACGTTTGGAGATTTGAATCACAGTCTTGACATGTGATTTTCTCTGGCAGCCAGTTTTAACTGCTTTTTCTACGACTCGTGAAGAGCAATCTGAAAAAACACTGTCGGAAATAAATGTGTGGTGGAAGGAACAGGTGGAAACCATCGTCCCGTGAAAAAGCTCTGCTATGCGAGGAATCTTCTTCACTCGGCACGCGACAGGCGAAGCGTGCAACTTGTCCGTCCACTAGTTCGTCATTCTCCAGTCCGTCTGTTATTCACCGAAATCATTGACTCAGTCCAACAACAGGCTTAAGAAAAACTGCCATGCTGCCATTCTATATATCTGTCGACACTCGGAGCCCTGTTTGCTTTCGCCTTCGCCGGAACTAATTGCTTTTCACTGTTCCGAAACCTACAAGCTTTGGGCCTCAGAACTAATATTAGTCGCAAAACGTCAAGGTTTCTGCAGTTCCTCCGGTATTTTCATTAAGTCGACGCACCCCATTTGGACAGTAACAATTCAATTTTGTGGAGCAGGTGGCCGGCATTTCAAGAACGGAAATCTCAGAAGGAGGAAAGAATCTTTGGCCGTCTGGGAAGCAGGTTATTCGTATTCACCGATCGCATAGCTTTCCCACACCATAGCCAACCACTCGAAAGCCTCGCTCCGCATTTGCGTATGCAAATCACAATGGGCCCGATAATATCTTTCTAACGAAATCCACCGCGGAAACGTACGGCCCCATCAAATTTTCAATCAGCCGATTTTCAACAGGTTAATTTCGAAAGCCGTAAAATGCCGGTTGGTCCGCATTACCACTCTCTGGTATAATTTAGCCTTGCCGATATTAACATACTGATTCGATATTACGCCGGACAGCGTTTGTTTAATGCCCTATTTCGCGCCCACCTGTCACCGGTGTCTCTAGAAATTTGCTGTGAAACTGCGTTCACTATCTTTTTACGATGGCATATTACGTGTTGGAAACAAGCTGTCGGGAATTGCAGCCGGTTCTGCGACACTTTTCATTTTACCTGAATAATTTGGAATGCGGAATCATTCAGTGGTTAAAGAATAGGACACGTTGTCTTCCACTTCTATTTTACATTTTTCTATTCCCAATGAATACTTATGTCTCCACTGGAATGCGGTTTCAAAGATTGCTACTGTGTGTTGAACTTTTTCCACACATGAATGCTTCTCATAAAACCACTTCAACAATCAATCAATGTTTACTGATTTTAGGACCAAGAAACACTTTCAAATCGGAATCCCAACAACTTTCCTAATCCCCAATCCATAAAGAGCGTTATTTCCAAAGCGAAACCGGAAGGCCATTGCCAGAAGGGAAGGCGATTATCTCGGCAGCAACAGCGGCTGCGTCTCATCAATTCATACGTCGGCGAGTCAATGGTGCTAGGGGAACAGGTGCGAGCTGTTTAGGGCTATCGAGGAATCGGTAGGCGCCCAATCTCAAATCGTTTACTCGTAAAGAGAACCGGGTAAGCAGCTTGGCGAGTGCCAAGCGGGAGAGTGCGAGAGAGTGCGAGAAAGTGCATGGTGAGCTTCAAGGGGTTGAGCCTATGTATGCCGGGGCACACGGCCGCCGTCTAGCCTATGAACCCGGCCTAACCCGCATAGTTGCGTGGGTGTACGTGTGGAAGACAATCACGGGGAAACCCTTTGGGCCAATATTGACGCAGCCTGCTATCGTAATAATGGACAGACGTGTAGGGATAACGCGATGCCGCGGTACTCGTCGCGTATATTACACTACCGACGTGCTCCTGCCGAACCCCCCCTCTGTTTGTACAGTTGCACGCCTGTCTGCAAGGCTTACCTGTGCATCCTGCATCACTTTACCGGTTGCAATTCATCTGAATTATTTATAATATTTTTTAAATCTACACAACTTAAGTATTTCTAATTCAATCGCGTTGGATACACAATGCATGAATTTGTTTCATTTTGTCTCTCTCAATAACACAGTGCAAATGCAGCATTGCAACTCCCCAATAATCTATTAATCAATCCGGGTGATGGAAAACATGAGAGTCGAGAGAGTATGTACAGCTCTGTCGCTAGCAAATGCAAGCAACGAATCTGACAATCAGTGGCAGACGTAGAGGCCAGCTATACCCGGGTCCAAAGAGAAGGATGACGATGAGTGTCGACGATTTCAAAGTGAAAACGTGGGGCGCGCGCACTCGAACCGTCAGTTCTAAGCGTGCTCGGACGCGGCGCATCTCAGGATCCCCGTCGAAAAACACTAGAAGAGCTTAGCCCCGATGTGTTTTCTCTCGTCAGGACGGATCCGATCGGCAACGCAGCCAGGCGACAGAGCAGGAAGAAGGGGTTGCTCGCCTCCTCTCGGATTTATTTAGCAGAATATCTCGAGGAGCAGTGCACCGGCGTCGATTGCTCCCCGGAAGCCTGGCTGCCTCGCTGAGACGTAAATGGGATTTTCGTGTTGACAAAGAGTTCTTCTTTTATTCCCGGAAATTGTTTGCCTTCAACGCCGGGGCGCGCGGCCGATCCGGAATCAATATTTATTCGCTCTCTATTTAGCTCAGATTTCGCTATAATAATAGGGGCCCGAAGGGTTAAATGTTCCTGGGCTGACATTCATTCGAGACGTTTCTCACGAAGCCTGTTTATCCAGGGAGAAAACTATTCTAGCGAAAGTCGTTTACTGCTTACCTCGGTTCTTCTGGTTTACCGATGACTCGACACAATTTTTATTAATATATCATATTTATATACTATAGTAATATATTATATTAATAATTGAGACACTCCAACTTAATGTCGAATCAGTAATATGTACGCATGACAGAGAATAACTCGAAACGTATCAATCCCCGATAAATCTAAATTTCGTACGACCTGATATAAAGCCAGACATGATTGATACTTGAGCGAAACGATGAAATTCGAGTGCTTTAATCTCAGTAAAACAGCACCCCACAGATTGCAGACCTAATGGAAGATGACGTCGTGAAATGCAGCGGGCCTTGCAGGGATAAATCCTTCGAAGGTTAAAATAAATCATCGACTAGATCTACCCGAGACTCTCGCAGTGTTTCCACTAAACAACAGGCGCTTTATCGGTACACTCGTCGACAAAATAATCTTTTTCACCTCGGGCAATCCACTTTCCAATTTTTGGCGAATCGTACAACAACCCATAAGAACGAGACAAATGGAGCGATTCGGCTAGTGCTCCGATATTTATGACCGCTTCCCCTCCCACCTTGTATTTACAGACAAGAAATTCACCTTCCGCGTGGAAGGTAAGTAGATCTCCGCCGGAAGATAAGTGACTGTGAAAGCTGATCTGTTGTAATCATGCGAGACAAAGGGCGACGTCGAATGACGAATGGCCGCGAGATCCCTTGTCTCTCGGTTCTCCCGCTCGTTTATCTTTATCGCAGACACGCCGCTGCCGTGTTTCAATAGGAAAGCCGGCGTATTTCACTTTTATCTGAGAGGCCGCGTGCCTTCTCGCGCGCTACGAATGCGCCGAGGGTTGCTGGCGGGTTCCGCTCTTGAAATATGAATTTGTTTTTGAAGGATAGGCCGCCCGATCCGACCGCCCTTACCACTTTCCAGTAGGTATTGCACCTCGAGAAGGTATTCTCTTCCCGCCCCTCAAAGTCTGCCTCCAAGCATTCTTCCACCCCCCCCCCCTTCCTCTGCCGCCCCTCGATCCTCCGTCATCTTCCACTCGAGGTTCCTTTGAGACTGGCGACATTTATTGTCATTATTCAAGCTGGCTCAGTTCGCCCCAACTGTCCTTTTATCTCGCGCTTTTTTTCAAAGCGATTCCCTTTCAATTGTAGTCCAAAGGCTTTAAGACACTGCCCTTTCTAATTGGCCACCCTAGTTTTAATAGGTCGGTCTCGCGCTAATTTCGTCTCAATGAAGACGAACGCTGTTTTCATTTCAACCTTGCGCCACCCCGGGCTTCCGCTCGTACGGCAGAGAGAACGGAAGCTATTACTTGGCGTAATCTTTCATTCCGGCGACGATTTTAATTCCATTTACTTTATACCGGGCTTTCTCTGCTGGAGCAACCGGGGTTATGTCTGGAATTCGCGCTGGCGAACTTCCGATTTATATTTCGAGTGTGTCCAAGGAAATTATTGGACGGATGGGAGTCGGGCAAGATATTTTCCCCGAGGGCGGAAGCGTAATTAAGGAGGATTTGCGATGAAGTCCGCAACGATATTAAGACCGCCTGGAGCGATCGATCGATAGAACAAAAAATGGTTTTACAGTGGGCCGACTGTTCTTCGATAAGCAGCGATGGTCGAATGGAATGTCTCCAACAGAGTTCGATGCTTTTTCCCTTTGCCTCCTTGCTGTGCCTTTGTGTGCGCTCGACCGCCCCCTTCGTTCTGTTCCATCTCATTTCTATAACCTAAGACAACGACTCCCACCAGCTTTTTTGTGCCGTTTTTGCTTTGTCCACCCTCTTGGAAATTGCAAGCTTCAGCTACGAATGCCACGGCCACCACCGTAAACATGCCTTTACACGCTCACCCACTTTCATCGGTTATGGTTCCTTCAAAAGCATTATGCCATCCAAACAATTTCTCTTCCCGCTTCTTTTTGTTCTCTGCCATTGGAAAATAAACATTTATACAGCGTATATATAGTATAAACATTTAAAATTCAAGATATTATAGCAGAATTGCATTCATTGTAAAATCCGATAAGCCATCCATTAATTCAAAATAATATTTCTTCCAGGGATTTTCTACCGCTATGTAAATTTGCCTAGCAAAATGTATTTCCCTGCTGTAGCAGTGCAATTTGCATGATATACCTTCTGATTACAAAGTACCTCAATGAAAGATCGCGTCTGCTAATGAACTCAAAGGGTTGATATGAATATAATTCAGTGTTACGACCGCAGTAATGTTTAGCAATACCAGGAGCGCACAGAGCGGATTCAACCCTCTCTATTTTCAATTGCCTCTTGCAGCCAGGAACCCTCAAAACAATAGCCGGGGGCCTCCAACTCTCCGACAACGTCACCGCGCCGATTCGCTGGGACTGCGTTCGATAAGTTCCCCCACAAGAAATTCTCATGCTCGCATGGGCTTTCTTCATAGTGAAGCAAAACTTCTATGATTTATCCTTCCGCAAAAGGAAAAATCAGAACGAAATCTGCGACATAATTCTCTCAATCCTACAGTCAAAGGTCTGAATTCGCTCACAGACATCTGCTATAGTTTTTCGACTTGCATCGGCGTTGGTGCTGGTAAACGAACGGATTGCGTAAAACCGTCAAAAATTGTTGCTTTGAAATATTTGACATCGTTGTTGACAAATCCGGAATGCCTTTGTCGCCGCCTGTGCAGTCACGCAGCGGGGTGCGCTCGATTTCAATTGGCCATTCCCTATTTTTCTTCCTTCTCGCGCACCCTTGGCCGAGCACCCTTTTCCTCGGGATTTTTTTCCTCCAGCCGAGTCCATCCATCCTCTCGTTTCCAGTGGATCGCGCCTGCCCACTCCCGCAGCCTCTCTCTTTCCATTCAACCCTTGTTTCCCCGGCTACGATCCCACTACAGGCATACACACGCGTTTACATAGAATGCGTCCCGGCGAACCTCCTGCATCGGCTACTCCTCCCGTTTAGCGCAATTTGCCCTGAATAGTGATTAAAAGTGTGCGCTGCATACGTGCTGAAGCAGCGCGCAGCTTACTCGCATAATAACTACGTCGGCGGCATGCACACACTCCCGCCGCTTGTCGAATCACGCAATTCTGCTTTTATCCGCTCCAGCCGGCCTGCAATCGGAATTATTCGCTAGCGGAGTGAGCCTCCGCCCCATTCGAGTGCCTTTCCGGGAGATACTCGATTCTATCGAAAAGTGAAACCCGTTAGACAATTGGTGTTTTCATTAACTCATCGCAGAACTATAATTCATAATAAGTTTGAAATAGTTTGTAATGAATAGTAAAGAAATGTATTTTTTGTTTTAGGTAAGTTCAACCTTCAATGAAGTGCTAGTCATCTGGTTAGTGGTATGTCTAATTATTTAAGTCCCTGGCCACTGTTATTAAACAGGTCCAGAAATATTTTGTAAAGTATTCAAAAGCATGGAAAAAAAATCCTGTGATAAAAAATGATATAATAAGGTGCACCTGAGATGGGAGTTGGCTCCCAAGGTGCAAGTCGAGTGAGTGTAATTGGATACGGGTTCGTCCAGCCCACGTTGATTCGTGGAAGCGGTTATTTAGATATTCAGTGGCCGTCGGGGAAATATATCAGTCAGTATCTAATCTCGGCGGTGGATTCATTTTTTCCACGGTGGCGACATCACGTACTTGCGTGAGGAGAGGAAGCTGTCAAGGTGCAGACTCTCCCAGGCATTGTGAGAAAAGAAACAACTCTCCCGCCACTAGCAGAATAATTCAAGGAAGAATCAGAACCACTGGGAAAACTCGTAGGCACCGGTGTCATTTTCATCCACTCCTAGATTATCTACGATTTTAATCTCACTCACTATTTTATCAACTACTCCTCTAACATACACCAAAACCCCACAAAGAAAAGTGTTGTACACACGTCAATATCCGGCATCTAAGCGCCGAGATTGTTGGGCAACCGTGCTGCCTAGCGGACAAGCATTAGCATAATATTGGTTCCGAAATATGGGAAAATAAGGACAACGACATGGAAAGAGGATACTATAGCGAGGAAAGTGTAGGATCATCCCGCGCGTAAAAGGGTGGAGGGGGAGGGAAAGGGGGAAAGAAGGAGGAGGCCGCTGCTCAGCCGCCAATAATGCATAAAAGATAAGAAGAGGCTCGCTTCGACCAGCAGCGAGAGGACAACGGGCGGTTCCAAGCTTATCCTCTCCTCAGCCTCCTGCCGATGCTGGACTAGCCGGAGAGAGAGAAAGAGTGAGAGAGACAGAGAGAGAGAGAGAGTGAGAGAAGGGCGAAGTAGAACAGCGCGCGCAAGTGCAAGCCGGAAGCAGGAACGAACGAGCGAGCAAGTGGAAACTTTTGCTGAAACTCAGCGGGTCCGTCTCTCCGCGCTTCAAAGTTATTCCGAAGAATTATTGAAAGTCTTCGACCACCCCCTGAACCACCCTATCTTCTCTTTCCCCCTGTTCCCCCTATTTCCTGCGTCTGCCAGTGCCTCCAACTATCCATACTTCTTCCGGGGGCGTTTCCTTTCTTCATCACTTCACGGGAGTCCTCTTCCCCGTCATAATCCGTTTCTGCGCGTCGCCGAGTATCCTCGCCGAGTCCTTCAGCCACCTGGCTCCACTTGTTTCACGAAAGAAACTGTGGAGACAGTACGAAGATGGCAAGTGCGAGGGGAAGAAGGGGGGCGAGCGGGAGCAGAGGCAGGATGAGTAGCAAGGACGGCAGAGACGCCTCTCCCGCGGCCACTTCCGGTGTAATGAATGGGATCTTAATGGACGGAGCCTTGTTTACGATCCGAGTTTCTCCGATTAATTACCAGCATAGACGAGGGCGCACCGGTTAACGCGCCGGTAGCGACGAGCAAGTTTCCCGGGGAGAGGAGTCATCTAGACGGCCGCCACTCAAACCCATCTCGCTCTCAAAGACGCCGACTATACTCTCGCGCGCGCGCGCGCACACACCACACCCTAGCCGGCCTTGGTAATAGGAGAGTTTGCCGAACTTGTGCATCCAGATCCTCCAAAATTCCTAACAAATTTTTTTCGTCACTCGATCAAGCTGCATACTTAGTAGACGAGTTGACGATGTCGACAGTTTATGAGGTAGATCCATCAAGTACAAGTGTTCTTGTCTGGTTATAGTATCCAGGACTTGTAGGTATGCAATTTGTTAGTATACCAAGGTAATTAATAGTTTTTTTGTTGGGTTAATATTCTATATGAATTTTAAAGAATTTCTGCAATTTTTTACAGGAGAATATGTAGAATGCCTCATTTGCTCCGGAGTTCTAGAGTCGAAAGTCGAAAGGAGTGAGCAATGTCTGGGAGGACGGACGTGCAATCTTACAAGCGTACTGATAGAAAGTTGAGTTACTTCTCAACGACAAAGCTCGAAGGGAGTGAAGTTCGTCGTGAAAGTTGTTATCTAAAGCCGCAGAATAGTCCGCAACTAGTTTCCCCGAAGAGCAGCTCAGACAGAAGAAGCTATAGGTATTCCCCGGTACACATATTCGTATCGTAACATCCGCTTCACCCGGCCCGACGTATTACATACGTACTTCTTTCCGGTGGCGAGTCCGGAAGTTGCGTTTGGCGAAATTTTCCCCGTAATACCATGGCACAGAAATACAGAAGGGATAAGAGCACCGCCCGCAGGATTTCGCCGAGCGATAAAAATAAAATTCGCTACTGCAGGGTTTCTCCTTCTGTCTCTCTCTCTCTTTCTCTCGAAATGCAAAAGAAGAACTCCGCCACGGAACTCGATCGTGCTCCTCGATACGCTCGGACAATCGTACTTACTTTTATCTTGGACACAAAGGCTCGGCGGCTATTCAGGATTTAGGGAATGCCGGACTAAAGAGAACGAGCCCTCCATATATAACCCGTCGTCGGAATATGAATAAATACCACGCGCGCTCCTCATACATACGCTAAAATACCGCTTACCCTCGGGACATCGGGATAACGTTGCCAATCTCCAGCCAAGAGATACTAAACAAGACACAGCATCCCCTTTCCCAAGATTATGAACCCTCGTCCATTCTTTTTGGCAACTTGACACATTTTTGACAAAATAAACGAATATCGAAGACAGAATCAAGTTACTTTCGTAAAAAATGTGTAAAAATCTCATTCCTTTGGTTTCAATAAAACATTTTTTAAATCTAACCACAAATTATTACCCGAGGGACGAATAAATGGGAAAAGCGCGGCTCGCGCGAGTGTTAAACATGGAATCTCCATATCTCATAAAACGTCATCGGAATGCTTTGAACGCATGCAGCGGCGCGTTCGGAATCAGTAATCGCAGGGAACAGGACTGGCTCCATCTGGCAGGTTGCATCAGTGCGATATCTTGCCAGAGTGGTTCCGACAGAAGCAGAGAGGCTACACGAGCGATAGTCTCGTTCTCTATCGGATATCCAAGCGGCGGCGACTCGATTGCCCAGCTTTTCATATTTATAAGAGCGTAACGCAGTAGGGCGCAACAGAAGAGCTCAGCCAATTTTTCCGGCGCCCGCTCGCACGTGAACGAGCGTTGTATGCTGCAAACAAACAATGCGCATCGCGCGCGTGTCCACGTCGCTTTCTCTTTCCATCTCTCTCTCTCTCTTTCTCTGTCGCTCACTCTGACGAGGGTAGTGCGCGCAGCGCAGACTGTCTTCGGCCTGGTCGTGTGCAAGCCTGTCTGCGTGTGCTCGGCCCCAGCGCCGATCACGAAAACGTTACCAGGTACGAAATTATTGTACGACACACAAAGGATATCGCGGGGTCGATGATAGGCACTACTCCCTGCGTCGAAAGGGTTAGCAGAGCACACTGGAGTGGTTTCCCATTGGTCCGCGGGAACACACGCTGCAACCGTGTTTGCAGTGTTCAGAATGGACGAAGGACCCCATTGTCCTGGCGAGCTTGTTTCTATGCAGATGAGATATACGCACACGAGGACCCACCGACGGATGGACAGAGCCCGAGCCTCTCTTACTCTCCACTTCGCTCCTCTCGTCACTTCCTCTATCCTTCTCCGGCTCACACTATCTCTCTCGCTTTATCCCAGTAGGCATTTCCCTCTCTCTGGCTTTGCTTCCTTCCACCTCGTCGTCTTCACTTGTTGTGTCTTTCACGTTATCTCCACTCGCCTTTGCGCTAGCTCGTCCCGCGCCTTTTCTCAGCCTTTTCAAACGCTCGGTGTCGCTCTCCTCGCCATTTTTCTCGTCCACTCCTACTCGGACTGCTCCTAATGCGTCCCTCCAGCACACACCTTTCTCCCGTGGCACCTCTCTTGCCTCTTCCTCCGGGCTTGTCTTCTCCAGCTCGATTCCCACCGGCAGACTCTCCTCGCCATGCTTCTATCGGCCGGCTTTCACCCGATCGCTCTCCACCAACGTCCTCCTCGCGCCATAGACAACCCGTGCCACTCATTCCCCTCTTCCTCTCTTCCTTCTCCTGCTCTCTGCCATCGCCGTTGTTGTTCCAGAACGCTGCACCCGTTCAGTTTTCCGCATTCAACTTTTTCCCGAGTGCAGACTTTGAAGAGAGAACTACCCGCTTTTTGTGTTGCCACGTACACAGTTTCTCTGTCGAGCTCGACCAGAAGAAAATGGGAAGGATAGCCGGGGGAAGAGAGAAAGAGAGATCCTCGACCGACAGACACTCTTTCCTCTCCGCTGACTGGAAAAAAACAGTGGCGATGCGCCCAGACACGACAGTTCACCGGCCAACAGTTGCTAATAAGGAGCGCAGACCCTCTTCAGCCGATTTCAGACGGATCGCAGCAACACCAGGTCGTCTCCTGGCACGCTCCGGAAAAATGGGACCTGCATATTCTTGTGCAGCTTTGCGCAGCTCGAAAAAGAGCGGTAACCGACCACGAAAGGGGAAAGCGCATTGGATGCACTAGACTTTTCTAATTCCAGCTCGAACATTACGGGACGCCAATTTTCCCACCCCCTCCGCGCTACGCTCTTTTTCTATTTGGCTCGTTTTTTTGTAGTGTTTCTGTCTCGGTCTGCCTGTTTTTTGTTTCGCACGCCGTAACTCCGGGTTTTGATGAGTCTGCACGCTCTGACGGGTGCTTCGTTCGCCGAGCTGGCAGACTGTTGTGTCGTTAGGGCTCGGTTTGATCTATGGCTGCATTTAAGCTATATCACTTTAATCGAGACCGTCCAATTCGTCCCGAATTCCCGTGGATTAGCTATTGATATTGGCGCGCGTTTGTAGTATTAGGGACAACTATTCTCTGATTAGCCGCCGATTTAATTAAATTCGGAATGCCGACGCCCAAATCCCGCCGCCTTTGAAGCCACTAGATAGTTCGATTCTGCCGTGTATTGCTTTATCATTATATGAATACATTCGTCGGGCTTTATGGATTTATTATCGTTCGATCGGCACTTTGTCAAATGAATGCCGGAATCCGGAGTTATTCTTCCGGCCACAAGTATCAGAATTCCAATGGCGCGTCGGGTTTCCCCATTCCCGAATGAGCACAGCAATCCTTTCATGTGTATTCCTCGAATGGCAATCAAAATGAACAGAGACGGATCTCCATTCCTGACGTAATAAATGGTCTTCGCGCGATGCTTTTCACGCTTGGCTTCTTAACTATTACCCGGCATTGTTCTGTGATACGCAGACACCGGGAGAGCGTAGCTTCCACGTTCTTTCGATACATTCGCAGTCATTTTTTACGCCGCCTGTCATCTGCAGGATTTCGAAGTTGCGCAACGGCAACCACATTGTCCTCGTGGTAGATGCAACAAACTCTCCCGGAATTGAGGGAAAAAGGCCAGCGTTCCGATGCGACTGTCTGGCTGCGTGTATATAATATACTCGCGGTACATCCACGATCGTTATTCCGTCGGGGCGGCATCCTCGCACGCATAGACGCTGGTTACAGGGAACGATGACAACCGACGACAATGGTGACAATGATGAGTATGACGAGAGCATGGGGAGAACGCACGCTCTGTCTCTCCCCACACACAGATACAATGGTCAACTCCTCACGTCGCGCGTGCTGCCAATCCTACTCTCTCTCGGCTTTCCATCGGAATCATCTGGCGCACTGTCCCGCACAGTCGAGAGCAGCTTATGCCGCTGACCAGACCTGTTTGAACACTGGTCCGATTGAAATCCGATTGTTTCTTCCTCATTAGTGCCCCTTTGTTCTTTCCCTGGAATCAATCGGCTTGCTCGTGGAGCTCGAATGACCGTGCAACGTGCATAGCCTAGCGAAAGTCATTCATCGAAATGGCAAACGGAAAATCGTAAGGGGTTATCACGTCTCTGCTTTAACACAGGATTGATCCTGCAGTTATATTAAATAGAATTCAAGTAATAGAATAAAATGAGCATTTATTTAAATTTAAGACCACTGAACTCCCAAGCATTCAATCTTCCAACACGATGTCTCATTAACAATTTAAATGAACCTGCCAATTTCGACGGTGAATTCACGGGGTTCTCTTACAACCATCCAAACGCTATCCCTGTCATTAACAAATGACCAATTTAAAGCGAGCGTAACACGACTTCTCATTACTGCCATTGATAAATTCGTACCCGGGAGGCATCCCTTCATCCACGGCGGCCGCGGTGATTAATGAGTGCCGTATGCCACGCTGACACCTGACAAGGCGGAAACACTATTGCGCCTTTTTGACCGATAAATAATCGAACTGAGTGACTAGAGGACCAGTTCTCGCTCCTCAGGCGGAGGGTGCTTATTAGGCGCGGCGAAAGTAGGAAGGAACGAAAAGCGTACACGAAACCGTCTTAAAAAGCAGGCGGTACACGTTTACTGCCTAAGAGAGGAGAACCAAGAGGAGGCGGAGGCGGAGGAGAAGCAGAGGTGAACGTTACGGGTGAAATATCGCATTGTGTTTACGAACTGACAGCGAAACTCACAGTCTCCCTCTCCCTCTCTATGTGCCAGCCTATGCGTGCGTGTGTGTGTGTGTCTGCCAACCGTGTTCTCTCTTTGCTCAGCGGGCACGAGAGCCGAGCATGCTATCAAGTGCATACACGTGAGTTTCGCCCGAGTAAACAGCCGCCCTGCCTCAACCCTCTCTTACCCCCCTCTCCTGTATAACGCAACGGGCAATCATATCCACGACGGAAAATTTTGCAGCCTGCGAATTGCGCCCCGCACTCGCCGATGCAACCCCTTCATAATGCAGCCGCACCCTGGGATACAGGGTGAACCGGAAATCCACTGGGAAACCCTGCGATTTTACTCGGAGAATGGTTTTGAATGTGCTACCTGTGATTCGGGGATTCTTAGTGTTTAGAAACGGAAATATGTGAGGCGAATGTGATTTTAGAGTTCTTGGCGAAGCAATTGTTTAATTCGATCATAGGTTTGGCGATAATTGGATTTTGATGTAATTAAATAGAAAGGTCTTCTTTTTGGAAGAAGAGATTGCAGGAAGTAGGACAACTATTCATTCATTTTTGTAATAATCTTTCTCTAGAAAGTCATGATTAAATCCTGTAATGTTTGAGGTATTTGTGAAATAGAATCACATCTCACAACCAACACCTAGAAAAGCTCCTTTTGGTTCACCCAGTACATTGGACGCTGTGATTTTTTCAAATGGCCAACATTTGCCTTTCTTCAATCTTCCGAAGGTCCGCCGCCAAAATGTACTCCCCTGCCGGTAGTAAACGTATGTTTGCGCGTTTCAACAAAATTCACGGCGCACTGCGCAGCCACTCTCGTTTCCCTGCCCCTCTGTTTCCCGCACATCGCAATTTTCACTGCATTGTTTCCCTACGGCAATATTTCTGATGGGAAAGCGCCGGGGAAATCAGCACTCGATAGTCAGAGTAAGTCTCGAGTAAGGTTGAGTGCCGCAACAGAATGCTGACATGCAGGGTTAAGTGCTCACCGTGTGCCGCGACTCAACCTCTCACTGCAAACCAGTCGTCAGTAATAGATAGCCCTTGTCCGTAGTGAACTCCAACTCGCACGCACTGCAGACGCACCGGCACACAGTTTCACATCTTAATTAGGAGCCGGTACTCTTCCTAAACACACGAAAACAATGAAAAAACACGTTACCATGGTAATCACACTGTGGCCATGTTGGATTGCGCGTGGGAAACCGATGGCAATCGATAACTTGCACTTTATCGACTATTAATAAATTGTCAATAATTATTCATAGTACTCGCTTCATTGTGGTTTCCAGTGAAATAAATTTACTGCTATACTGAATGAAGCATATTGAATAATATGTAATAGGTTTTTAAAACTAGTATTGCGATTTTCATGAATGATAAATATCGATAAATCAAAGGGTGAATTTCACACGTCGGTATATCGATATTGTAGAATGCCGGTGACGTCTGCGCCACTGCGCAGGCGTAAAGTCGAGCACACTTTGTTACGACGTCACTTCGTCTCAGCGGCAAGAAATCAGTAAAATCTTGTTGGAAAAAGTGTGAGATTTATTCCGAATGTCTGGGAAACTGTAGTCTTGAGTGCTGTGAGCGATTGTCATGAGTCTTTTGGCTGGAGAAGGTCTAGTGTGTAAGTCTGGTGAATGTGACAAGTGTGCAGTGCATGCAAGGATAGCAAAGCAGTGGCAGGTGCCTTGATGGAGATGAATATAACCAAGGATATATGTAATAAGCACGTTGAGACACATTCTTGCATATCAGGTCTGCATTGGGAGAGTTGCAGAAATGAGGTACGATCTGTGCATTCTCTTATTTCACGATACCGACGCAAGTCACTTGTGCCTGACATGATGAATAGATTGTAGAAGTTTATGCGAAAGGAAGTGTTCTCAACAATGGACGCTCTGCAATACACATTGTAGCAGGACCTGCCCATACTGGCTTCCGTAATGCCACATGTATATCTGCTACTTGCTAGCAATTGAACTGGTTCGGTCGAACCATGTATGCATGGATATTTAATAAACGAGTGAAGATAAATATTTTACATAAATATCCGCAGTCTGAGCACTACGAAATAAATGCGCCAGCTTATGCATTCAGTATTGAATAGGACAACGATACGGTTGTCATATTCGCCATACATCTACCATTCATGAAACATAGCAGATATAATATAACCCATAAAGTCTGTTCCGTACAGAGTGATTCATTTGAGTTTGAATCAGCATTATCGTATCCCACCTGTTATGGGACATTTATGTGTGTTCTGTTATGAACATTATACTTACAATGTTATATTATATTTCATATACAATGAGATAAGGAAAATTCGTATATAATTAAAAGTACTGGATAAGTTGCATTGCAATTATGACAACAATGACTGTTTCTTCGCGTTTTATGCAACTGCAACTGTGCATTATGCATTAATATGCGAAATCCGACTACTAGTGTTTAACTGCAATCTCGAAGTCGTATTTTAGCAGCTCTTCCTCGACTATGCGTAATTCGTGCGGCACTTTGTTCGGGGTAACTTTATCCAGGCGGGGATTTTATTCTACTCGCTCGTTTCCAAGCGTGTCTCGAGGAATAACGAGGCGCACGGCCCCTAAGCGTAAACAGCTTTGTAAAAAGAGACGTGGAAATTATGGTAAAACACGTGCGCCTGCGCGCATACTGGCAACAATTGCTAGCGGCAGCGGCGGTCGACTCGCGTTAGAGATTTGTTTGTACCCCGGGCTACGTAATTAATGGTAATTAGCACGCAATCGCCCACTAATTTGCGCCCACGCCCCCGCGCTAGCTCGAAACTTGCTTTTTCCAACTGTGTGGATACTGTTGTTCACACTCCAGTCATCCACTGAACTCGAATCTGGTTGATTAAACTGTCGACAGTTATCGAATTAAATATTCAGATGACAAAGTGCGTTAGTAAAATATTTGTGATAAATAATACTCAATATGAAACGTTACTATTACCTATTTATATTGAAATAAGCATTTCAATAACTTTAACGAATATCTCTCAATACAATAGCAGCATTTTACGATGGCTCGCAATAATATCTGTCCCACGGAAAATGTAAAGGTTGCAATTGAGCCGAGTGAACAGCGAAGCAAGAAAGCGCAAATGGGTCTTTGTCGGTGGTGGACGAACATTGTTTCAAGGACCACGCGGATTTTGATTCGAACGGAGGCTGACATATTCAACTGTAGTTTTCCGCGTGGATGGTCTGAGCGGGCGAGGGAGGACGGCATCGGTGGGCGTCAGCGTCGGGCAGCATCCTGGTGGCGTTGCTGGTGGACCTCAAATGCAAACTAAGCCTTTCGCCGCGGGTCTAATAAATGTAAACCACCATCCCATTGTGATGAAGGTCCATTGAAAAGTTTCGTATAGACCTCCGCCCTCCCCGCCGATGAAAAGCCCTCCGGCTGCTGACCAGTCCACCCTTCGTCCACCCTTTTCCTCCCCTTCGCAGTGTCGCCCCCTGCACCCCCTCGCGCGACCGTCCTGGCCACGAGATTTGCGCTGTTGTGTACACAAAGGTGCTCCGCGAAGTTTGCAATTTTCTCACTCACTTTCACCCGCCGAAATCTCCCTTGCGCGCTACCTCCCCTTCTTTCTGGACTCCCTCGCCACTGCTCCAACGAATATCAATGCTCGTTTTGGTGGATTGTCGTGGAGACAAAAGGGGAATGCGACATTGCAATTATACGCTGGTACCACTCGGCCCAAATGACTCGGACACACTCATCGCAAAAGCAAAGGGTTTCTCAACGTGTTTAACTTGATGGGAATGACAGTGATTCCTGATTTTTAGAATGTTTTCTTTCATATTTTTAAGGAATTTTAATAATTGTGTTAAGTAGATTGGTGGTTCTGTGATGAGTGCATTTTGTTCTGGTAATTTCATGTTAATTGCGTGGTTATTTTCTAGAAAGGAAGCCTGTTGTAAAAGCATGAACCAGTTTTCGAAACTGTTAGCCTAAAACAGCGTTTCATTAATCCGATATTGTCGAAGGGTCCACCGGCGGCCTCATCAAGTGCGGCGCACTTGCTAACTAATGTATTTAACTCTTGAGCGTACAGGCTGCGGAACAGCCTCGCGAGTAATCAGTCACACGTGTTGGTGTCATGCGAGGAAGAGCTGTTGAGAAGTTTGGAACATGTTTGGAAACGCTAGACAATGTAGTAATAGAATTATTAGTTTCAGCCTACGGCGGCTGTTAACGATTTTATTAGGACTTACCAAAAGGACGAACTTTTGGCCCTACCCATTTTGCACGACACTGTTTCCTAACTATTGAATATAGTTTGTTCGCCAACTCTCGATATCAAACTCCTCATTAAAAGGGGGAACGTAGCGAGAAATTCATTTATTCCCCTTCTGTTGCAAGCTTAATGTGCTAATATACCAGCTTATTATGAAACTTATGTTGATGCTGTTCGACGAAAGTTGTATTCGATCATGCGATCAGTAGTGTTTCGGCAGCATTAGGCGAAGGGTGAGCCTCGAGGGCTCGTTTACCTTTCGATAGCTATACACATAGGTGCACACACAGTATAGTGCGCCGTTATAGTGTGTACACCGGACTACTGTCTGCTCTGGTAACTGTGTTTGCACCAGCAAGCCCCGTAAATGCATTCTCCACGGTGAGACGCGCTTAACGTGCTCCAGTTACTGTTTAATCTAATTAGTTGAGTAACCGTCGCCGGCGCCACTGCCGGGCCCGCACTCCGTTCCCGCTCTTCCTCGCCGGAGATTCGCACTTTCGGTATTGTTATTGGACCCTCATGGGTAGCACCTGTGGTCGCCGCCAGTCTGTTTCTCCATTCCTACACAGAACTTTCCATTGGACATTATTCGGCATTGTTTTTCGAATAGAGATGAACTGTTCCCTGAAAACATTGATATGTAATCACTGGGCAATTCTTGCGTATTGGTAATGATTATTTAATGTGTCATTTGAAGGAAGATAGATTTATATTTGGATCTGATAATACTGTATTTATATTAAAATTTTTGTTCCACCTTATTAACATAAAGGCGTATTCCATCTGATTAACATAAATCTACCTCATGAACACCTTCATTCGACTGCCAAACGCGCAATATTCACTGGCACCGGGCTTTGAAATTGTCGAATACATTATTATATATTTTTAACTCCCCGAAACTGTGGGTAGGAATTCTTTTCTCCCAAGAGCGAATACGGAATAGAGTTATACGTTCCAGCACTAGGGCGAGATATATGTATGTACTTATATACTATACAGGAGATGCAAATCTACCGTGTGGTTGGCGCTCCAGAAGAACTCCACTCAAAACGCCCAAAAGTGCGCTAATTACAAGTGGCCCGTGCGGCAAGCGCTAATTAGATCCTTCGTAGGCAAGAGCGCACCGTATTTGAAATTTCGTTCAAACATTTTATTCAAATATGGCCAGAAAGAAAAAAGCGAGCTTCTGGCAGTTTTCCCTAGAGCATTGTGAATCTTTGATCTTCCACAGTAATTATGAAAATCGCAAACGAATAGTAAAGCAGTTAAAGGAAGTTCTACAAATAAAGTATAATCGACAAAATTCTTACAATCCTTGGAAAAGAGCATTAAATTTCACACAAAACCAACCATTTGTTAGGTTTCTATTTTGTACTGAAAATAATTGAAAGCATTGACAAACTGCCAGTGAATCGGTATAAAAAATGCGGAAACGTCCGATTCACCAACTGACAGGATTAAACGAAGGATATGCACTTCCATCATTCTTCCAGAGCATTATTAGTTTCCTATAATTTCACAAAGTGGGATGGCTATTCTTCTCGAGCGAGAGATACCGTAGGAACGAGGCTTTTCCGGGAAGCTTCCGGCGGAGCTTTCGAATAGTCTGGTAGTATCTGGGATCTGTGGATGGACCAAGCCAAGATTACATTAGGCGATAGAGCGGATACTGTAGAAAAAAGAGGTAGTAGACCGCACACCTCGGGGGTTAAAGGGAGGCACGAGGAAGAGATGGGGTTGTATTAGCGAGTCGGGCTCGCCAACGAGATTAAAGGGATAAGGGTCTAAGGTGTTTTACGACGGACGACATGAAACTCCGTTTTGTACCTTTCCTCATAAAATTCTGACGCCAGCGTGGAAAAGTTAATCGTAGCCTGTCTCGAGGTGTCGCGATCACGATTTAAAGCTGTCGTAAAAATTAAATCAACAACCGCCGGTTCCTATCACTGGCTAGCGTCTATCGGTTGATTTACGAACCATTGTTCACTATTCGTCAAGCATGTAATCCCTTTATTTATGGAATCTTTTTAAAAGACAGCTATTATTCTTAATAAATGATTGTTGTCACATAATATTATCCTTTACTGCGCTATCATTTAATTGATAATACATCACTGCATTTTATAGCTATAAAGAAAGTAAAGCCATTTTTTTATGAAGCTTGTAACTACTTTCTTTTTATAACATAAACAATTTATCGATATTAATTATATTATTCTCACCACTAAATATCAATGCAATAAATATTGCAGACTAAGTTAAATGGTTATCGGCTGTTCATAGTTAGTACACGGTGTCTGTCGATGGACACAGGTTAACGGTGCGTTAGAGGGCATGTTATTTATTGAAGAAGTCCGTGAGATGTGCGCGGCGGATGTCCAACTGAGATGCTGTTACATGGTAGGAACCGACGGACTTCTTTTACGAGATGTTGAATAAAGTAAAAGCCGGATATGCATGGCGCGGCTAGATACCTTAACCTCGACTACCAACCGCCAGTAAAATTGATGGTGAGCCATATAACCGCGAAAGAGTTTCAATTTCTGCGCGCGCTACTCCTGCGTGTTGGATAAATAGTGGAAGAAGCCCAAGAGGGAAAATTTTCAGGAAAATTTCCTACTTCCCGATATACATGTTTGGAAAAGGGAAAACCACCGGCGCCACCGCTGCTCGAGTTTTATACGTGTTGGCGAACTAACTTGGTTAGAGGAACTCGTGCCGGAAATTTGGCTTTTTCACGCGGTAAAAGCGGACTGGGAGCGTGTTTCCAGCGAGTCGATATGTGTTCGGTAGTCAATATGAAATGGATATTAAATGAGTGTTGGCATATTGAACGATGGTCTAATAATATTTCACCCTCGCAAATATTATTTAGCGGACGTTATCGATATAAAAAGTTATTGAATATTAATGTATTAATATTTGCCAGATATCCGGATAAACCACATAAACTTGCAATCTGTTGGAAATGATCTGTAATTATAATATAAATAATAATATCGTGTATGGAGGGTTCCAATACTTAATTTGAAATCACCAGCAAGGCGGAAGTTCAAATTCGACTGAAATCTTCGTTTTTTCCGTCATCCCGTGCAAAATTGAAATATCAACGTCGGGCTGCCACAGTTTCAGTGGAATTTAACTTGGTGTCATATTTCAAACCTCCGTTTGCTCGGCTCGCTATCGCATTTCGCGATTATTTATCAGCGCGAAATGTGAAAAAAAAGACTAGATATTTCTTGGAACATCGCGAAACAAATTATCAGCTATAAATAATGTGGATCATAAGCGTCAAACAAAAGTGTCTCTGGCGCGGGCGCTGTCGTAAAGACAATTAGTGTCTCATGAAGATTCCGGGCTCCGGTTTTGCCGTGTTTACGGAAATTTAGGGGCCATCCGGATGTGCCTAATTCCGTTAATTAAAATTCGGAGTGACCGGGCGTCCCGGCGCTTCAAAAATAAAACGACGCCCGAGCGGACACATTTCATTCGCGACGGTGGCAGCAGGCAGCCCAAACATATTTCTTGGAAGATCGGAGAACTTTCGTAACGTCCGACGCACGTGTCCACCGTATCCGAACACCTCGTGGTAGCGCAATAAAAATGCCTTTAATACGGAACCAACACCGTTATCGTACAGTCTCGCAGCCATTCCCTTCGTACTTTCCTGTACGGAGTGATTCAAAAGTCACCGAGCTTATAAAAATTTATAATTTTCGGAGAATTACTTGAGCTGATTTCTGATATTAAATGTCTAAAAGTGTTGTCGTACGGTTTGTGGTTTGCAAAAGTAGCACGAAGGATTTTATAACATTTGCAGTAATAATATTGGTAAAAATCCACCACTTTGCACTGTAGAATGCACACGCTTCTTCACTCGCCTTGAGAAACAGAAGATGTGGTACTGTTGCATTACGGTACACCGACCGAGTTCGCATCCCAGCTTAAATTTGTTACAAGAAGCTGAAAAGTAACTACGGTAACTCCTGCTGGACAAATTGACTGCTGAAAACTTGACGGCACCAACTCTGAGTTTGTTAGAAAACTTAGAACTGTAACGCCAGACAAACGCACGTGTAAAAGTTCCTGACAACGGGCGCGCCAAGTTAGCCTTTTAGAAAAGTTAATATAATCGCGAACGACTATCACAAACAATTTCTTTTGTGCAAAACTCTCTCGTTCTGTATGCGTTTTAGGGAACCCTTTATTTTGTACTTGGCTTCCTTTTGCCATGTGTATTCGTATGGGACGATTTTTAAGTGGGCGCGCGCTCCGCCGCATTTTTAATGCTTCCGTGACGCTCGGATGATTAAATGCCATTGTCATTGTGAAATACGATACGAGCGGCTCCTCCTGCGCTCGAAACTCGGTGTCCAGCGCACTCGGCTTATTTACGATTATCGTAATAACAGCGGTTAATATCTAGATCATTTCTCAGCGGTGCGAAAAATAAAGCATAAAGATAACTTTTGGCGGCGGGCACTTACCGAGGAGATTTACAGGAAGAGTTACACTTCCCCACGTGTGACTGGACCTTTACCCTCGGCGCGATATCGTCTCGCAACAAAACGGAATGCTGTTCCAACTCCCTGAAACCCAGGATTTATTCAGGAATATCGTGCGCGCGGGCGCGCGCGCGCGCGTTCACCGGGGAGATCCCTGTTGGCGAGATATCCTAGTCGGAACACATTCCGCGATAAGAATTTACTGGCGCTCGTGTTCCAGGTATGCCGAAAGAAGGGGACCTGCATGTGAAAAGGTGTAGCCATCCAGGACCCGGACAAATTATTTCGACGTTCGAATAACTCTCTTTCCCCCTCGTCCAGCCACTTTCGAAACTTCTCTCGAACCTCTCGATGTACACAAAGTGTACGTGCACTAGCTCGCTCGACCTTCCACGTGTCCGTCGGATGGCCAGGAAAATTCTTCTATTAATATTTCAGCTACTTCCCACGTCCCCTCAGAGAAATGTCCTGGGAACATGTGAGAGGTGAAATAGGGAGCTGTGTGGATCCCTCAATACAGTGTTTCCCAAACTGTCTTATAATTCGAGCGAATCTAAGAAATATGGGATTATATTGCGATATAACTTAGTTATTTCTTCGGTTTCCTATAAATTTATAGGTCGTTACTGTGAATTTATTCTACTATCATTACTTTTATAATAGTTTATTAATGGAATAAGGCGATACATTTGGGAGACACTGACCAATGTAATCGCTACTATCCGAAAGAGAGAATCTCTCTTACATTCTTTCCATATCTTATCTCCGGTTCCCAATTGCTAATTAATTGATTGACCTTATCTGTGGTACATGCCAGGAAATCTTTTCAGTAACGAACACTGAATTTCGAATAATATCAGGTATCAAAAGTGAAAGCATTGGAGGCTGTAACATGTTCATATCTCCCAGAAAGTACTAATTTCGAAAGAATAACACTAACTCTATTGATTTAAAAGATTCCTCCAATTTGCCATACAACAAAAAACTCTCTGCTTTCCTGGAAGTACTACAGGCAAGCACAACACGAGCCACGTGGGGGATCGATATATCTTGTAGAACACGAGAACAGGCGACTTCCGCGGCATTCAGCGACGGGAAAAGGGAAATTATTTTTGGCCAGTGACATCTACTCTCACAGCCGGGGCACATTCTACCAAGCAGAAGAGCGCCATGAATCTTTTAGCGTACCTTTTCCCAGTGTAATTGCGTGCTGCCGTGGATAGTTGGCCTCGCTTCTCGTTCCTCATTTAATTGGCTAGTTAGGATTCGCGGAGGCTCGAAACCTCCCGAAAACGAGGCTGGCTGGCACGTGTAAGTCGCTAAGCCGCCGGGAAAGCAAGGCTTTTACTGCCGAACCAGCATTGACAGGAATATTGGGCGAGGCTGCCGAGAAGTTTACGATTGCCGGTGGTGCCGGCAGATTTTGTAATCGTTTCGGAATTGCACTATATCATCGACTTTACCCGCACGCTTCCGCCGGCCGTTTGTCCCCGGCATTATTCCAGGATTAATGGCACGCCTTTTTGTCTGTTACTCTCGCTTCCCCCTTCGCCTCTCCTCGCCTCTCCTCTTCCCCTCTCTTCTCCCTGGCTACGGGACTGGTCCATCCTGGCGGATGGATGGTGCTGCATTCGCCGAAACTCGCTGGCGATGTTTCTCCTCGAGTGACGATTTGTGTACGGCCCGTCGAAATGGATCGCGCCCACCTGTACCTCTCGCCGGACCGTTCCATGTTTACAGAGATCTCACTGCCATAGACCGGCGAGTGATGCTGATGGACTAACTGTCGTTTATTGACAGCGGCAATAATAATACTCGTTGATATTTGCTCCTATACTTGCTCGGTTTGAACAGTGTAAGAGTGGATTGCTAGATTTAAGGTTATTAAATTTTTATGTTAATAATACGAGAAAGTAGGATTATAAATATTTATACTGTTATACGGGGAAAAAGAATATTGTAGACTCTGGAATAAATTGTGCTGGATTTTGCGAGTGTATGCAGATTAGCAAGCGCACACGTGTCACAGCAGCCGATTAGTTCGCCATATTGAGCGCCAACGAGAAAAACAGTTGAAAAACACTGGGAGAGTAAATGACAGGGGACAATATTAATGACGTAATATATAATATTGATTCGAACATTCGCCGTTACGTATTAATCGGTGCAAACTAATTGCCTTATTTGAGCGGCATCCGCGTTCAATATTGGCCGGCTACGCACCGCGCACAATCATTATTTACTAACTATGTTTGCGCGAGTGGAAGATCATTATTAATAAACTCCACTGATAGACGCTGCTCGTAATGCGGCTATTGTCAATAGATGGGATGATCAAAGTATTTGCGAACGTTTCGCTGAGAACATAAATTAATGATTGTCCAATATATTTATAAAGAATTGACGGTAAAAATTATTCCCATTGTGAAAAAACGACGGACTTTCCATTAAGAAGTATTTCCAATTCTTGTATTACACAAGGGTGTTTCGTTTCTTGATTGTTGTCGGACACACGCAGTGCTGTCTGCCACCTTGAGATCCGATGGAAGGGCCGGCTCACGCTTGGGAAGACAAAGCTCGCATGACAGACAAATCTCTTCAATTCGCCTCGACCAAAGAGCTATTGCTTCAGCTTCCGGACGAGTCTTCGCCCTGCAATTTCTCTCGATAGTAGAATCCGAGTGCTCGCTCGGTTTCCGTTAAGCGTTCCGTGCAAACAGCAATCGGTGTTGGTGGCAATGGGGTGCGACTCCCCAGCAGGTTACACGGCAGGGTGGAAACGGGGAAGAGGAGCAGGAGGAGGAGGAGAAAAGCATTGGAGCTGCGGGGACGACTTTTCTTGAAACGGACAAGACTGAAGGATCCCCGCGGCTCCACGGAATGAGTGGATACAGCATCCTCGTCACTGAAAGCCACTGAATGGGAACACAGAGAAAAACGATTCGGCGACGTTCGACCCTACCATTACGCCTTCTGCGTTTCCACGAAGGGCTCCGCCAAATCTCCTCTCCTTCCACCTTATCTCCGCGACTTCATCTCCTTCCCTTCGACCTCCCTCTGCCAACTGTATCGTTCCCGCTCCCGCTGGACGACGTCTCTCTGCGTCTCTGGTCGGCGAGCGCGTTAAAAAGAGGCCAGGATCCCTGGCAGTGGGCCCTGTTTTCTCAGGAGGGAGAGCAATTTGAAAGGCAATTTGTGCGTTCGTAAGAACGATCGCGATTACCGGTAGAGCGGGACTAATGATGATGGCGAGGACCCTCCTCTCGCCCGACACCGTCAGTTCACGGCCATCGCCACCAAGACAGCCAAGGAAACCTTTCGTCTGACGATCTTCTCTTCTCCGGTCTCTTCGCCTCACCTCCCCCATCTTGCCCCTTTCCTTTTCTGCCTCCGTGCATTGGTAGCAGCGCCAGCCAAGATCACCACTGTCCGTCAGTCGGGTTAATCGAAATTCGACTCGTAAGCACGAGCGACCTCTTGTAAAGCTAGTGCACGTAATTCTTACGACTTCATCCGGGCCACTTTTGCTGGCAACGCAAACCCTGCTGACTAAGTGGAATTAACCCTGGAGAGCTTAGGTGGCTGGCTGCCTACATGCCTTCCTGCTTGCCTGCATCGACCGGACTGCACTTTTATTCTGCTTGTTATGACCAAGCTCTCGAGCGACCGCGTTTTATGGACTAATGAGCTGGCCATCGTCTTGGATGACGTAGATTCCTTGGCATCCGCATGGAAGAATATCTTGAATTTGATCATTCTTCTTAACAACCATTAAGGGATTCTTCTTACTAATTTTGCATACTAGATTGTAAGATCGTTGCAATTTAACTCTGTTTTTTCAGTTCCTTGAGTGATAATAAATACAAGTTATACTCTGAAAGTAATTATTTCGAGACTCATGAGCACGACTTGTCCCGATAACAAGGACACACCCTCAGAGTGAGGAAGCTGTTGTATTGTTTGGGGTCCTTGAATCAAGAACAGGGGAAAATCGAGGGGGTTACGTCAGCGTTTCGTCGTGCGTTTCGCTCTATCTTGATTTCCGTGAACAAAACTCATTTGGAAGTCGAGCGTGTGGCAACATGCTTCCGTCGAATTGCATTCCTTTATATGTAAATTGCTTCTCGCCCCGGTTTTCCGCGCGGGTTCAGCCTCTTTCACGCCCGAGTATGACTGGCGATCATCAGTTATTTAGCGGGAAGTCAGTGCCGCTCGTTAGATTGACTTATGGACATTCTCGCTCGGCCAATAGCACGTTACGTACGCGTCCTGAGTATATGCTGGGACGCACGGCACCCGGGAAAAAACTGGTCCGATTGCTCTGAAACGAGCTGTAATGCGTATGTACGCGGAGCACGTGTGCGGGGTTAAGAAAATGGCCGTAACTCTCGTTACGACTGCGCTCGGGCGCACGTTTCTTGATTTATCCGCGGCAGTAAGTGCTCGCTCTGTTTGCAAATAGCCGTCGGCCTCTCCGGTCGAAACTTTAAGCACCGCAATGAAGTGGGACAATGAAGAAAATTTGTAATGATGAGGCCGCATTGTCCGCTGCATACACCGAGTGACGGGCATACCGATCGAAAGGAGCTCGTACTACATTCGAACGGCTGCCAGTTCAGTCGAGCGCGACTTCTAACTGTGCAACGCACTCTGATTCTATAGATCAATAATGTAGATCACAAAGTAATATTTCCCTTTCTTTTTAATTAATCAAAGAACAAAGAATGCACTCGGAAAATGATCTGTTAAATTTTTAGTCGATCAAGTAGAAAATATAAGTTTTAATAAAAGAGCTTGGTAACATTACAATTTATTTTAATTAGAAGTGCATTCGTACCTCGGACATTGTAAGACAATCGTAGCATTTTCGAGGATATATTAAAGTCGGTCGTCCACTGTCAACTGGTTAAATGACAACAGCCTCGCGCGCACGCAAACAGTGCGTTTCAATATCTCGACGAGTCGATGCTCGCAAACAATTCGGGTATTCGTTTCCCGAAAGGTCCACCGCCCGGCGAGCCACCCACCTTTTAAACACTGCCGGGTTCGACTATTGGAAATACCAGGACGAGCGAGATACAAAGCCTCTGGTTATTAACGCGTACCTCCTCCCCACCACCGCCTCCACCCTTCCTGCACTTAATTTCGATCGAGCAGAGGACAATTATACGTTCTGTCAAATACATGTAATGAGTCGCTCAACGGAATTGGAAGAATTCGACAGGCTTTCCTCGATTAGGCTGCAGTTAATTATTCAAAGCCCGGCTTCCTAAATGACTCGTCTTGAAAGCGCTTTATTAATTACGTGACGCCAACCGGCGGAGGTATTTCGATTAGGCTCCTGTTAATTGTTCAAATGTCTGCCTCGTAATTACCTCCGCATACCATTTATTAATTACGTGAAAGTTTGTAAATGGAAGTCGAGATAATGTTGAAATTGAATGGCTGTAAATTCCTGAAAAAGATTGGAAGACTATCCTTCTATTTTTCCATTCATTTTTTGTTGTCCAGATTGTGGGAAAACGAGCATTCTAAGCATCAAGGAGAAAAGAGCCGCTTGTCCAGAATACGCCCGGACAAAAGCTCCCATTTAATCAGTACAAAGTTGCTGACAATCCTGTTAACGATTGAGTAGAGGCGGTCACCGGCAGGCAGGCAGGTGGTGGGCAGGAGATGGGCAGGGTAGTGGTCGAGAAAGGAATCTAAAAGTGAAAAAGGGATGGTGGAATAGGTGCGCTCTGGGATGCGACCCAGTTTCTTCGGTGCGGCGACCGGGCCGTTTTTCAATTTTCGATTTAGCCGCTCGGCGATAAAGTAATACCGGCCATTCATCGCGGCCGACCGTCACCGGAACGGCCGCGGTAGGGGCGGCGCCGTAAAAGAGTAGAATCCTGAGGAAGGGGTTGCTGTGGGGATGTGCTGCAGGTGCAGAGAGAAGGCGGCCTCCTCTTCCATTACGCATCGATCTAGCCTCAGTGCGGGTGGCCAATTTTTTTCGACCCTCATACATACGTATCCGAGGACGTACAGATCGGCCCGGTTCCGTGCGAACAAAGACCGGTTCGATTGGAACGATTACTTCGACGACTGCGCGCAGGAAAATAGAGAAGCCCGAGCTTGAAAAATGGGAACGGCGAGCGCCTAGCGATGCCCGGAAGAAAATAGAGAAACCAGCGCTGCGCAGAAAGCCGGAGGAGTTAACGGGAGGATTGGCGGGGCCGAGGGGGAGAAAAATAGAGAGGTTGGAAAAAGCCCGGAGGGACGAAGATAGCTGGTGCGTCGCCTTTGTCTCCGACGCTTTGCAAATAATCTTTCCGGCTTTCGTGGATAGCCCGAGCTGAATTGTGCTGGCATGGTATGGTATACAGCCAATGAAAGGGATCGGAGATGGACCGGCTGATATGCGATACTCTTCATCCTCTTTGCCTACTCTCCGACGGCCACCGCTTATCGAATTACTGGCTGGGGCTTCCTACAAGTCCTTTCGGAAGCCAAATACCATAAAGAACTCGACTCCCTTCAAATAAACAAATTTAATCTCTTTTGGGACTCGTGCTACCTTTTTTTCATCAATCGAAAATATTGATGCTTCTCTTCAAAGGTTAACAACTACTGTTACAAAATAAAAATCGAGGATGTTTTAAAATAGGTAGTTCATTTGTGAGAGAAATTGTAGGGTGGAGAATGGATGGGCAATAGTGCCGTGGAACAATTTGCAATGTATGGGATCGAGTGGCTTTCGGGGTGATTTTCTTCTCGGTGCGGCAAGTGGAAAATGCGGGAGAGCCTATGTGTAGCACGTTTACGTCTGCCAGGATACATATGCGGCCGGCGGAATGAACGGGCATCGGCAGGAATGCACGTGTCATGGATGTAAACGGTGAGCGTGGCGTTGAATTTAAAATTAGGGAATATCTTCTGCTCCCACACCCTATGTCAGGTGCAACTTCCTTTTTTGCCAATCCCCACTTCCGGATACTTTTCTGCGACCCCAGATTTTATTTGCGACTTATAACCGAATGGACCGATATTCCTTTACGATGCCTTTTCGTATTACTCTATGATTGCTGGGTCTTTTAAAATATATTCTTCACCTTCATTCAATATTTTATCGTCATTTACAGTGACATGGAAAATTCGAACATTTTCGCATACAGAAATCTTTTTATTTATTTAGGAGACAGAAATTCTTTCGCATTTCCTGGTCCTTTGATACGAGAATCGAAATGTTCCTTCGCTCGGGGAATAATTTTTCCCAGGATTCACTGTGTCACGATCTCATTTGGCAGGTTGCAATTAAACTCCAATTATAAATAACAATATGTGCGTGTAATGAGTACCGGCGGATGGGGGGATTTAATATATGCCATTACTCGGGAATGAATGTGCGAAATTTTCGAAAAGAATTATGTCACTCATGGCACAGGTGCGCGGGCGCATTGAGGATGATTACGGCGGAACGCGTGCCGGTAAAGTGTAATTGGAATGTGAATCTCATTACGTCTCATAATGAAGAATAATTAACTTCTGTATAATCTAAAATCGGCTGCATATCTATAATTATTCGTACTGCGTCGAATCAAAGGTGTGGACCGCAGCCGTCAGTCTGCCAGTTCAATTAAACTTTGACAATTCGTCGAACACGAACGTGTGAAGGATGACTTGTTAATGTAATTCACGCTACTTAATGCAAAATCAAATTTGTGCCGGTAATTACTGGCAAATAGTAATTACGCTTCCTAATTATTGCTTTCTGCCAGAAATTTTATCTGTAAATTTGACGCATCACATAAGCATTCAAAGATCAAAATGGTAAAAATGATTATTAAACCATGATTCATTTCTATCGAAGAAATAATCGGATAATTCATTTCCGAAGGCATCCTCGAAACCGAGCAGTCAATTAATGGGAGTCTTACAAAATCCTGGTTATTCTCGCTGACCATAGCTTTTCAGGGGAAAAGAATTGCCGGGAGGCAAGTAAGAAAGAGCCAGGAAACAGAGAGGAACGTAGGAAAGAGTGGGGACTTCAATTTGAGGTAGAAATCGCAGGACTTTCATGAGAAAGTCGAGTTCCCCGTTTATATTCCATCGCGGCCTGGCAGAATTTTCACGAGGAATTACATCACTTTGCGTCATTATCAAAGAGGTCTGTCCATTATAATTGGATGCTGGGCGATCGAGGGATCGGCCCTCGCCTCTAATGAAATGTAATTGGAATGTAACCCGTTGGGAGTCCGGCGATGACAAAGAATAATTAACACTAACAAAGTAGGAGCGTTTGTCGATTCGACTCTGGTTTAACTGACTCTACTGGCGTTTCCACCTCACCCTCTTTGTCGCACTCTTTCACTGCTGCTTCCCTCTTCAGCTTCACTTCCTTCTTCCTCACTAATTCCCCAGTACTCCCCATTGTCACAAGGACCGCAATCCGCGGTATTATTTCGCAGCTAAATGCACTGTCAAGTTGCCTAAGAAAGTAGACCTTCCTGACGGTTCGAATTTTCAGCAGATTTGACATTAACAATTCTTCGTCCGACGGAACCCTTGGCAACTAGGATTTAAAGATCGAAAACTGAAGGAAATAATCCTCTTTCGTCATAGTGCAAAGAACTTTAACTGAAACTTTTAAAAAATCTACAAAAACAGTGATTAACCATCGGATCCATCTGCTCGGATTGCCGTAAGTAAAGTTGGTGATTCTTCCAAAGAAGTTCTGCCATGCCAAGCTATTCTGGGTAGATCCCAGGCTTGAACTTGCTCGAAGCGTGACCACGTCGGTTCTTTGCTTTGGGCCCGGAAAAAGTGATTAGAACGCTCCCTCGGTTGCCAAGACCAACAAGAGGACAATGTAGCCGGGGCGGCGTGCAAGTAACGGTCGCCTGAATGTAATAACCGTGTCGGCGATTCTTCTTTCGCACGCGCGCACCGGCAAAATATAATCGGCTGGTGCGAGAACTGCGCTTTCACCAGGTTGGCTTTTACTGAATGAACAGCGCAGGCAAAAGCGGGCCCGTCGATCGAGCATATATATTTTTCTTGGCCCGAAAAGAAGAGTAAAATTCCACGCGGTTCGAATAGGTCAGCACGGCCTACACGGAGCGAACACTCGGCACCGTAGATCTCTCCCAAGAGCGTCTGCCTCTCCTCTCCCTCTCTTTCCACCTGGCTCTCTCGATCGTTTTATTTCGGCGAGGAGGAGGATGAGGAGGTGGAGGTGGCCGTCGTCGAAGAGCATCGTCCAGAACAATGGTCCATTTCAGCGGGTACAAGGCACACGTCGCCCTCGTTCTACGTCCGTGCACTGCTGGACCAACACAGCCTCTCGTGTTCCGTTCCGTTCTGCTCTCTTCCGTTTCTTCTGTCTCGACTCTTCTCTTCTCTCTTCTCTCTTCTCTCTTCTCTCCTCTGAGTCGGGGCTTTCGCAAATTGTGTTTGCGTGGGCACGTCCTCTTCGTCCTCCCTCGGCCTCCCTCGGCCTCCCTCGCCTTGATATCGATCGAGGTCACGACGGCGAAAGAGATCATGAGATTTCGGTGCACCGCCGAGTACAGAACGCAACAGATAGCACCGCCAGCAGCCCACTATCTCTCTCTCTCTCTCTCTCGTTACATCACCAAGACTGAAATTTCGAGGGCCGATCGTAACTCTGCCGACTCCTGTTTCGACCTCTCGATCCTCCCACTCGCACCCCCACTGCAAAAAAGTACACCTGACACAACCGCACTGAATTCAGACACCGAGCTCTCTCAAGTGGCCCGCGCCCGTGTGCACTCCGAGTGTTGTTCTCTCTATGACCACTCGAAAATGATTAATTGGATCTCCTGTTCCTCGCTGTTTTTCCACTCGACCATGTACAAAATCTCACACTGGTAATACTCCACGAACTCCCAAATTATAGATTGTATAATTCGATGTCGAAATATTTTCAAGTACAAGAATTCATTTCGATAAATTGAAAAATGTAAGATTGGATAAAATAATCGAGTCAATTTAAAACGAAAGTATTAATTAGAAAACCTTTGTTTGATTTTGAAGTAGTGAAACTTGAGGTGTCAAGATATCACTCACGCCTTTCTTGAATCTACGAATGCTACGTTCGTCTTTGAATTCATCACTTATGTTTCCTGAGTGATCTTCGCGTCTCTCAATTGGATTCCGCATGATAAAGGCGTTGAATCAATCATCCCAGCGTTCAGCCTAGGAACCGAGCCTTAGATTCGACTGGTTCCATTTAAATCTGATGGAGGGATAACGGAACGAATTAGCTCCGTAGATTACGTTCCATTCACGAGAATCACATCCGGTTTAAGATAAAGTCCCAGCACAAAGAGCGCCAGATAAAAAATGTATTCTCTTTCTCTGCGGGCGAGGAAAATTTCATATATATTCCTTTTCCCGTCGGCTCGATTGTTACAACCCGCCTTTCTCAGAGTTCTTACAAAGGCCCCGGTTTAGTAAGCCTTTAACATTCCGTCTTTCTCAGTCACCTTTACGTTTGAAATGAACTTATATAATTTAAACTCGAATGATTCATTTCCTTGACAACTGGCATAACGTTGACTTAATTTATTAACAAAGTGAGCTCCGGTTAATTAAATCTTTCTCTTTACAACCATTAATAATTACATTCATACACCGCAACTCGTATGTAAACGTTGTAAAACTAAATTCCAACATAATCCAAAGCGTGCGAAATGTTGACATGCTCGCGGAACATGGATTCGAGCCGAGTGACCACAAACGACACACTTCAAAGTGAAAAGCGGGTCATCCCGAAATACGATGGAAAAGGATGCCTGCCACCATGAAAGTAAACATAGTGGCAAAGCTCGCCGCAGCGCAGCTTTAAACTATTCGTTGGCGGCTCCTGGTTTCGACCGAATGTTATTAAGGCAGAGAGGGAGACAGAGAGAGAATGAGATCTGCGGAGTCAGTGGATTCTCTCATAGAGAGATAGGCGCAGTGTGGTGACTCTATGTGGGTCAGGGCTTCAAAAAGTTCAGGAGGCTGAATGTACGAATGGACGGAGGCGAGCAGCAGAACATAAAGATGCAGAGCTAGCGCAAAGAGTCCGGGGATGATGAAAGCGGTTCGTTAGGGCAAACAAGTGACAAGCGGGTCAACGGGATGCGATGGAATCCGCAATCGCGTAAAGCGGGCGCAATCCTAACGAGAAAAGATGCCCGCTCCATCTCCACCACCACCACCTCCGTCTCCTTCGCTTCCTCCTCCTCCAGCGTCGACCGGCTCGTTCCACAGCCTCTCCAAGAATTTCCCTCGCCCCACCGTGCAAACTATCAATCTGCTCCACATTCTGCGCCAGCCGCGAAATGCCGAGCACACGGATTCCTTTGCCTTGCTCGAGTGAAATGCAAGGGCACACGTGTCACACTACCGCCCGCTCCTACTGCTGCTGCTGCTCCAAATTATCCTGGCACTGCTATTTCGGGAGACAAATCGTGCTTGAATAAAGTAGAGCTGTTGCCTTTGTCCTCGGATTTATTGCGGGTTCTCTTGCTTCGTCAAGTACGAACTGTTTAATTGGAATGGTATTACCCGTGAAACGATCGTTGAGTAATACCGGATTTGAAATTGAGCCGGAATTATTTCGCGCTATCTTTTTTAGTACATCTTTTTCTTTCTCTCAATTTTCTAATAAATGGAAAGGATAGAACAAATCAACCGTTAGGAATTGATGAATACACAGTCGAATGAGAGCAACAGTTGCAGTCTCGTTATTCCTGGGCACGGTAGTTGCAGGATGAAAGGGGCCAGGTCGCACGGGTTGAGTGAGTTGAGTCGGTTAACCGGTGGCGACGCGGTACGACGCGATTCTGCAGTTGGCAGGAAATAATTAAAAATAAATTGCGGGATGGAGGAGAGCCGGATAATCAGGGTAAAGCGTTTCGCCTTACCAATTACACGTCGAGATAACGATTGCGCTGCGGATAACGATATTACCGGGTAACGTCGTTGCATCGGCATAACGCGACATAAAAGTGCCCTCTGCTTCTCTTCTCCCATTCGTCGAAAATCTCCTCTTCCTTCTCTTCCTCCTTCTCTTTCTCTTGGCTGTGCACGGAACCGACTCCCCGCTAGTACGCTGGATTTACTTCTTCCTTCCTTGCCGGTCTCCTTTTTTCCACCCTCGCTCCCTTTCTCCTTCTCTTTCTCTCGCTCCGTGGCTGTGTTTTATTGCAGGCAGACTCTTCATTACGAAAGATTGAAACGGTGTACCGGTGGGAGAACGGTTCGGCGGCTGCCAATGCACCGTAAATTCTGATCGGCCAGCCTAAATTGGGCTGGCTGCTTCCCCCTGCCCGCCGCCGCCACCGCCGCCACCGGCGAAAGCATCGATACAGAGGGAGGCTTTTAATAATTGCGCTCTGAAATGAGAGTATTCGAGCCGACATCTTATTCGCGGAACTCCTGTTTTGGATTCCATTTGGCCAACGGTATTATCGACAAGCCCCTCGCTATAGTAGTACTAGAGCGATCGAGAGCTTTCTTTCAGTCTGGCAGCCGTGAATGTTACGAGGCAATTGGCAGACTTTTAGAGAACTCTTTTGAAATGCGCCCGTGTTACTTTTGAATTGAGCGAGTCAAGGTTCAAAGTTGATAAAAAAGATTCTGATAGTAGAAGGTTTATAAATTCGAGGTTTAATATTCAGTGATATGTGGTAGGACTTTAAATCTATCGTGTTAATAATATATTAATTAATGTCTATAACTCGACGTGATTATTACAGTATTACTGTTGCGTCGTATTTGATCCTTGTAGAGAGTCGCCGGCTCCCTTATTAATTGATTTTCCTCTGAAACAGTAATATATCACATGAAAAGCCAGAGGGGAACACAAGTGAAACGAGCCGCAGTGTCATTAGCGCTCGGCATAGAGAGAGAGAGAGAGAGAGAGAGAGAGAGGAGGAGGAGCAGTTCGGGGCGAGATAGATTTTTATCGCAAATCCGTCGTAATAGAAAGACAATCAAATCCGGATCCGAAGCGGGATCACGACTTGAACCCCAGTTAATGCAAGTTCACCCCTATCCCAGCAGCTTGTTCCCGGTCCATCCGCGATCCCGTTTTTTCGCTCGTCGGGCGATAAAACAATGGCCCGTTTCCTCGGTGCCAGGGAGTCACTTAGCCCCGGCAGTCCTCTCCTGCATTCGCCCGAACCAATCTCGGATAATTAATAGCCCGTTCTCTATCGATCAGAGGGAACACGCCGCCCCGATATCCTACACTTCCAACCAGTACAATGGCGAGGGTAATTGCTTTATACTTATAACTTTCGAGGCACCGTTTACTTCGAGGTACGCCTCCCTTGTTCCAACGTATTTCTACGCAAGCACCGCCGATTCATCTCGATTCCAATAACGATTGCTCTCCTAATCGTGCATGCATCTTCTGGAAACTTAGAGAGCACCTCCTTTCGTTCATTGATAGGTTCATTGGAACTTAAAATTCTGTTTATGTACGGTTTCTAAAACATTTGTAGTGAGTTTGAATATTGAGTATTGATATATGTTCATGTCAGGATAGTATTCAGTATTTCCAAAGGAATGAATACGTACGTCCAAGTCACAAGGGACTGTACGAGGCCGTAGATCATTGGCAAGCGATCTCATTACAGGACGTAATACTCGCCCATTGACTAATACTGCGATCTTCTTATCTGGCGGCGAACTAGGCTCGGTACCACCCTATATATATTTATAGGCGTACGCCCATACGAATGGCTCCCACGCGAGAAGTAAGAAAAAGCTCGTTACCGTGACTTTCTAGCGCGCAAGCGGTGCACCTTTCCTCCTCGAATGTCTTCTCCCGTTCCCAGCATCCCATCGCCGCGCGCCACTCTTCCCTCCTCTCGTCGTTCTTGCCCGTTGTTTCCAGCCACTCTGCGGAGTGTATGGTCGGTCGAGAGTCTATCCTCGGCCATCCCGTTCAATTACACGGCTAAAGTAATGATTGATATGCGGCTTATCGCCGGCGCGCGCTCGCGCGCTACACGCCGGGATCCATTTCATGCCTCTCAGTACACAGCATCCCATAGCCGATGAGAGAGCGAAGGTATCGTGTAGCCGTACGCCGGAGATTGCCACACTCTCCGAGCACCACGTGTGCCAGCTCGAAAATAATGATGATAGCTCGGATACGCGTGTGTGCGATTCCGGATTTATGAGGTGGACTTGGACGCGAGCGCGAGAGAGGGCTGACGGAGAGAGGAATTTATGTCTATATAACTGGTACTATACTTTTCGATACTCTCTGACCCACCGGTGACGGCATCGTCCGAGAAGTAGAATCGCTGAGAGTCGTTACAACCCAATGAAATATACCTTAGACTTTGATGTAATGCTCTCTTTTACGTTGTGCTTTCGTGTCCTTGTCGACGGTAAACCATTCTTACTGGTCATACAGTCCAACTAATGAAACTCTCCCAGTCTCTTTAGTGCGACGTTCTCCAACTTTATTTCTTCTTTCGTCAACCGACTACTATCACGCACCTTTACTTTTCCATTTTCCCAACTTTTCCTGGACAAAGAATATTTATTCTTTCACAAAGAGCTTTCATGACTCGAAGAATTCCGAGTTAGAATAGTCTCATAAGTAATACTTCGAGTCGAAATATTTCAAAATGAATAGGCAATGCAATGAGGCCAATTTAATCGGAATTCGAGTGCACGCACAATAATTCCTATCGCGCAGTAAGGGTTCTTCCGAACGCGAACCATTGTCTCGAGAATTTACTGTCAGCTATTGCAGGCGGACACCTTGTGCTCGAGCGGAGAGTTTCAGGGAAAGGCATGAGCGCTGCACACCTTATCGGAAAGGGAGCGTGACGTAATCTATTTAAACAAAATACTCGGGCACTCTACGAGCAGTGTGTAGTGGCCTCGTAAAATCGAGTGTCGTACGAGGTATGTACGACGCACTAGCCATCCCTGGCAGTTCCCGTAGAGATCCCCGATTTCTTATGTACCCTTCACGAATCTTCCTTCTCCACGGTCGGGCTCGCTCGCCTCCTTCCACGGAGGAAGACGAAGTATCCTCGGATGGAGGAGAAAAAAGAGGAGTCGAGTCAAGGAGCACAGGACCGCGGAGATACACTGGCACTGTTTGTCGCTCGGGTTTATTGCGCTTTTCTTTATTTACCAACCGCGCGAGGCCATCGGGACTTCCTCCTCCTCCCCCGCCTTTCCCCCTTTCATGCGCACATACGTTCTGAGTACGAGTCAATGTCGCCCGGGGACGAAATTAAATTTAACTCGTGTGTCGGTGCTCTTACGTGGATAGCTGATCTAATACCGTTTGGCCACCATGGTTATCAGATGGATTAATATTGAAGTAATGGGAAATGATAGTTCTGGACTGTTGGCAATAATGAAATTAAATACATTATTTTGGGAAAACCATAAGTTTTTCTCCTCGAGAGAATTATTCAGATTTAATGCAAGTTGAATCTAGAGTGCGCAAATTGTATGATTCAATTTAGCAAAGAAATATCAAATTAGTCGAGTGTTCGGTGTAGCCGGGCGCTCAGAAATAATTGATGAGCAGCGAGTCAATAATGGAATGGAATAAATTAGTGGGCCAAACGGGGCATAACTGCACTCCAACTGGAGCGAATGATCCGCTGCCGGTTTCGATTGCAGGATCTGACAACAACGGAGGGAATCGAGTAATCAGGGTTAATTATGTACTTCTCTTCACTCGGACTTCCAGGATTTCAAGTGGCCCTCGAAATCGGCCTATGTCCGAGATAGAGATGCACAGGCCACGCGGCGTGTTACTACCAATGCTCTAATTACTGGCAATTACCGTTGCCTAATCAATTACGGTAACGCAATCTGCTTGCATAGCTACCGTCGGCTGACCAGGTACCGTAACTACTCGTAGCCCACCGCCCATCCCACATATCCATACTGACCCTTCCTTACCCTTCGACGATGACTTCTACTACCCTTGATCCACGCCCTGCTAATGCACTTTGTCACAAGACTCTTATTATTACTAATTAATCCAAGGGCTAATTACGCTACCCGCCGTCTACTAACCGAATTATAATCCTTTTATTAAAAGCCCATCAAAAGTGACACTGAAAATAATCTGAACTATTAAATAATTTACTCTGAATTATACAAAAACAGATAACATTTGTTCCTCCAAATGCACCAAGTCTGCATTAATCTGCAAGGAAGATAGCCAGGGATGCAGGCGTAATTCCCCTCTCTAGCTTTCTGTATCCACCACCCAGGATCCCGTGTTATCGCAGAGATCGCATTTCGTTGGATAAACAATTGCAGATCAGATGCCCAGCTGCGCATTCTATGTTCGAGCGAGTGTTGGTGCGCGCTGCGGCTGAAGGGTTCACGCGTGAAGGGAAGTGTGAGGCTCGCACACGCGATAGTCGTGTCTCGATAATATCGCTGCTTATCGATAACGGCTCGTTCGACGCCGGTTTCCTGGCGTCGCATTTCCCTCCTGCCTTTCTCTCTCTCTGCTTCGCTCTCTCGCCAGCCCTCGTCCGGGCCGTCTAGCCGATTGCTCGGCGTAAACGCACGCAGATCGGCTTTACCGATCGTTACCCAATAATCTGGACAAAGTAGCTATCACGCGCCGGGATCAAGCATCCCTCTGAATGTATCGCCAGTGTATTAAGGTGTATACTGTAAAGGATCAAGCACCATCGCTCCAGCTCAATTGCCTGTTCCCGTCAAGAACCCGCCAAGAGCCGATACTCGTAACTCGATCTTACGCTCGCTTTTCCTCGAGGATCACGCGCTGATTTTAACGACAGCCTGCCCGACTACACTCGCTCTATTAGATTGGTAAGAATGGACACTTGATGTGAAAGCCCTCCAATTCATTTTGATGATTTTCATTCGCACCTCTGACAAGTGCCAGACTCGTTCAATCTATAATAAACGCGTGGAACTCCTGGCAAGTGGAAGATAAGTTGAAGTACAGTTACATCAAACGGGATACTTCTACAATGATTATAGTAATGATGCCAAAGATCAAGCTACGATTAGAAAGTACCGCTTAGTCCAGATATTTTCAAGCCGTCTTATTTCCTTGCACTATTTTCTGTTCCAACTGAATAATTCCTGCAATTGCCACAGCCATGTACGACTCGAAACTCAAAATTCTGTTGGATAATCAACTTCTCTGCAAATGTGACTGAATTGCAACTCTAAGCGAACGTTAGCACTCCAATTAAGAAGCAAAATGTGAGCAAGCACTCGTGCTTTGGTTGAATGGGGGCCGAAGTAGTGCAAACAAGTGGCAGGCAGCTTTTAATTAGCCCCGTGAGGGGGCGAGTAGGGGACTGTAGAGAAAAAGTTTGAATCGTGGAAACAAAATGCGCAAGAGTGCAATCGAGTGGGATATCGTGTCTGGCGAAGGGGAGGCTGTGTGCTTCATGGAGAATAGGAGACAGGTAAATAGAGAACATACCGATTAGGTAGCCGAGCCGCACAGTGGACGTGTAAGCAGAAACCGAACTGTATACAAGTCTGGGAGGCTGCGTGTAGCTTTGTTTGCATTCGATTTTAAGTTCTCCTGTTCCTCATTCCAACCCGGCTCCCAACCGCTCCGCCCCGCCCTGTCCCGCACCCCTCGTGTGGAATTCACTTCCCTCAAATTATTGTTCGACTCCGAGTCTGCACCGATAATAGACTTACACTCGGTAATGCTCGCTTCTGTCCATTGTCATCGCTCTCGTTCCCGTTTGGTCAGCAACGAATTGCCAGATTGCTAGTGGAAGGTTTTTAAATACACTTGGAGTTCAATTGTGAATAATTTGTACTTTTAGTACAAAGCGAGCACTGACTAGTGTTGCTTGTTTTTCGAATGTGCGGCAAGCTTAATCACTAATGCTTTTCATTGATCTATCTATTTACGGTTTTAGAAACATAACCAATCTTTAGTACAGGAGCCAGATAAAGTTTGACCTGTCGATATCTAGCAAACACTGTGTTAGCGACCTCGTAAACACGGCACGATGTCTCTCCATTCGATTGCAAAGGAAATTTTAATCGATATTCGAGATTTAAGACCGGCGTTGAATTACCAAACACATTTAAGCTCGTCTGGCGATATTGTCGTGAAAAAGCGACTGCATTCCAAGAAACGTGATCTCGCGCAAACAAACGAAGAGATATCTTCGACTCTTGTTAATAATTCGATATTTCTCTCACCCTCACATACTCTTGACATATATTTTAGACGATCAAAAGTCAACTTCAATTAACACACTAAAAATTCGAAGCATAATGTAAATAATGGAGCATTCTGATAGGAGAACAGGCGGACAAGGGTAGCTCCAAACTTTTCCGGGCTAATGTCGAGTTAAGGGTTAAATCCTCAAGAGAGGGAGTGGATGGTGTGCGGTTGTCGAGGCCGAAAATTCGCTTAGGCGCCGGTTAACTTTCGCCCGGCTGTGTTTCGTATAATCCATCGTTAGGTGGGGTAGACTGGACGATGGAGTCGCAGGAGTCAGACGGGGGGGATGCCGGTGATCCCTTTAAGAGCCGTGAAAGGATTTCAGGGACAATCCGACGGATTCTCCTTGGCGCTCATATTTGTGGGAGGAAGAAAAAGCGGACGACGTGTCTGCAGCGGCACTCGGCGCGGAAAGTTAAGTGCGTTTCTCAAAACAGCCGGGTTGCCTTTGATGCCCGCTGTGTCGCCGCGAGGATAAGAAAGGGTTCGCTTCTCCCCGCGCATCTCTCATCTTCTACGCCCGGTGCAACTCTCTCATTCTTTTCCACGTCAGTTATGCACTCTCTTCTTCGTCTCTCTCGCACTCTAATCCGCTCTTGCACGTTCCTGTGTGCGGGGGTGACATCCAGATCCAGGGGCTCAGCCTTTAAACTCGAAGCTGCTTTCACCCTCCCCCAACCCGTGGAAAGAACCGTCGCGACGCCAGAGGTCCCGTCGTCTCGGATCAAGCTTTTCCCTTCTTACGCTGGCCCGGCTACTACATTTCTCGAGCCTCTTTTAACTAACGCTTGATTTAGAGGTGATTCGTCTCAATTAAAGTGGGAATAGTCATTCATCCGTGGGATTTAACGTTATCCTTGTGTAATATGTTTAGTCTAATATGGTTTATGTTAAAATGACAGCCGTTCGATCATGCGCACGTGTAAGGTTTGAATGTGTATTTTTAAGGCTCGTCATTCAAAAAGATCAAACTGGACTTAATATTAAATTCCGTTTTCGTTGTTCGATCGTAAAATCGTCGAGTTTATTGAACGTTAGAGAAATCTGTACATTGTGAGACTAACATCAAGTTTCCAGTTTGTTGAAATACGATACGAACAGTGTATACAGTTTCCAAATTGAGGCAATAGTCATAACTTCTTATTAAAATTTCACGCAAGCAGGCATATATTCGCAGACGTTATTGTCCTTCGCTTTTCAAACTCACACATAATTACAGCGGTGCCAGGCAGAAGTACGTCGGCGCAAGGTAAAACGGAGGTATTTCGAGACACACTTGGCAATGGTCGACTGGAGTTGGTTATGAGAAAAAGCGGTCCCTCCGCCAATTAAAACCATCAAGCGAGTAGAAAAAGGAAACGAGACGTAAATCCATGGCGGTTGAACGTGATGCGATCCGGGAATAACTCGATTGGCCCGACAATTTCTCTCTCGATTACTCGTTCATTCGTATCGCGATGATGACTGCTGAGAAAAATGCAGCAACGGGCAATCGCGCGCCAAAGAAACTCAGTCCCAATGTGCAGACGTATATGCGCGTGTGAGTACGCCAGTGTTGGAACGCTCGGCCGTAAATAGGCTCCTCACAGCGGGCGGTAATAAGCGCTTATCTCTCCGGCGATGGCAAAAGGACCGCCGTTAACGCCGCGCGGACAATCGCGCGTGTACCAGCCTGACGCGGTACACGCGAGTTTTGCACGCGTGAGACATTGCACGCGCTTGCCGCCGACACGCCGTGAGAACGGAAGGAGTCACTCGAGCGGATTCAGCCAGCTCAAAAGCTCCGCCGAGCTTTCAATGCCTCGGCCTCCTCGTGCATCACAGGACCGCCTGTGCTCGAGCTGTGAATCGGATTCTCAGCTCTAGAAAAATCTCAACAGCCATTAACCAAGCTTATTTCACTTAACGATCCACTAGACGTGATTTACACACCGGTTTACACGCTGTCGTTAAACATACTTCAACCGATGATAACTTGGGTGACTCTGTGCGACAAAAACGTCGATGCGCCTATTAAGAATTATATGGAATTAATAATAAAACTAGTATTTTATAGTCTAATAGGGTGTCGAACATTTATTTCTGTTGTTTGATGGCTGTTGTCATTTATCTTTTTGAGTACGAGCTCGCACATTGTGACCAGACGATTTCAAAGTAATTGAGACGCCGGAGCGCAGAGGGATACGGTCTCCTTTGCATAGCAGATTTTGCAGAATCGAGTTTAATGTCCCGTAGCAGGTAGAAGATTAAATCTCCTGTAAAAGAACGACTGTTTAACGGGCGTGGACTTTTTCAAGCGACTCTCCCATCTTCTTCCTAGCATTCTCCCTCAGCTAACAGCATTGCATGCTGAGCCAGCATGCCGTCCAATTGCGTTTCACTCTGTAAAAGAAAATCACTACAAATACTCATCTTGTAAGATCGGTTCTTCGAGGAAAAGATGATCTAGCACTCTGGGACAAAAAGGATGGCTAGAAAAAACTGGGGATCCTTGGCATTCAGGTGGAAGGAGATCGGATAAGCCCCATTTAGTGATGCACCGGAAGGATGCTCGGTACAGGCAGGGTTGGAACGTGCCGCGTCGCAGTACCGGAAAGGAGTCAGACGTCTCTGACGTCTTCTCTCGAATTCGGCCCGCCCGCTCCCAATTTGGCTGGCTCCGTGGCGAATCGTGATTCCTGGCCGGCGGCTTTATCGAGCGTGAAGCTCTCTCATCGGCCGGAGAAGCGCTCACCGCGGATAAGGAGACGAGACGAGGAGTAATGCGGAAAGGGATGACAAGCCGGCCACGTGAGCAGAAGAAAGAAAGAGCTCGAGAGAAAGAGAAGAGATGGAGTGAGAGCCTGCAGAGAAATCTCACGAATGCTGGAGAAGCAGGAATACTGGAATACATTAGGAGATCCTATCGATGTGCGCAGTTACCTGTGTTCCTCGTCGACCAAATTGGAGGATGGTCCCTTGGACTCTTCAGCTCCACCAGTCTGATCCTTCTCGAGCTATCATTCCAGAGGAATGTTCACCCCGTGACAAATGTTCCTACCATGAAAACGCCTCTACCATTATTTCGTGTTTTCACTGTTTCCCTCGACTCCAACGCGAATTTCTTTTCTTCGCAAACGCATCTTTCCAACAGTATGGAAATCATCCTCACCGCGCCGGTGCACCACGAAAGGAGGACACACACGTGGTGATAATGGAAGTAGGGAAGAAATTCCAGGCGTATATGTGCCAGCAGTAATTTCGTTTTTGCATTCCGCTCATAAGTAATCCAATAACGAAGCTAATGTAGCGTTGGTCCAAATTACCAGGGAAAAAGTTCCCCCTCGCGCTAATTACACTTCTTTCACCAACTGACGATTACATATCCTCGTAATTTAATATTTCTAACCATCGTCGTTAAAAATTCATTATCAGCAATAAATGAAACGATCATTTGGAACGAAGACTCGAACGCTGCCTCGCAGGGAGAAACCTGTCAGCCATGTATTTACACGTGACAGCAACGTCGCGACTAGTTTTATTACATTCACCGGGCAATAATGGCGAATCGAATTTAATTACAGGTAGGCGAGTCAGAAAGTACAAGAGTTCGAGCATGCAAATACTCTGTAATTATCTATCGCAGTGGCGGCGCGGCCGGTGTAGTTCGTATATCACATTGACAGACTCGTAAACGCATTAAAGGCGCGTACGCGTAGGAGCGCCGGCCAGCGACTTCAGCCCTCACTATCACTCATAAACGGGGCGCATTAGCATGCCACCGCATAAAACAAACTGGTTAATAAAATGTCGCGCGGCACAGAGAAGTTCTGCAGGGCCAGTGCATGTTTCAGCGGAACTGGTACAACCCGGGAAGTAGCCATCTAAATCATTAAAGTTGGAGAAAGAGGCATAAAACGCGCGGCGAGTTCGTCGCCGCGTGTTCCCCGACGTTTACAACTCGGAGAAACAAAGCGCCACTAAGAAACTGGGCGAATGCAAGTCCCGTAAACGGAAGGCTAACAGACATTTGAGAAGTGTAAAGTTTCAGCTTGCTACGTGGATTCGGGCTTTACAAGTATCAGTGCGTAATGCGTGCTGGGTCCTATGTAAACTAAGATGTAAATCTTTTCGTCCCAGTAATCCACTCTGGTATTGATTAGGTAACCATAAGAGTGAGGAGAGTCACGTGGCATTGTTGACACGGCAGCACAACTTAAACGCTTCGGTTGCATTATTCAAACGTCGGAATACTTAAATTTATCCTACCCGAAGGTACTTAAATCAGAGAATCTGTCATTTATTTCACTCGTATTTCAGTTGGTCGCTTTCAAGATCCAAGTGAAGTAGAAATCATTCAGTGTTTTTAAATTATTCAATCGAAGTTGATTTCAAATGTACGGTGAACTTGCAAGTCCAGATTGGAGTGTAAGCAGACGGCCGTGAAAGAATTGAATGAACATGCACACGTGAAAGGCGTATGTCCCAGCTTGAAAATTAATGTGCTGGTAGATGTGAGCGCGACGGGGAATCCACGTGGGATGGCGGACCTTTAACTCGGAGTTTGCCGACCTTTTTCTGGAATCCGGCCGACCAGACCGCAGGATCCCCGTGCACCACTCTTATTGCCACGATCAATTTAACATATCCGTAAGATCAGAGGGAAGTGGCTCTTTCCGCAAGAGTTCACCCGCCAACTGCAAACGAGTCTACGGAGATACATCATGAAATTGTAAAAAGGCCCATTCGTAAGTGCGCGCCTGGTTACCCAAGAAAATCCGAGGACCTCGACCTTCGACTGCCATAAGGACTTGCAGTCTAGTACAGTCACCAGCAGATGCAGATTTTTCCATTTTCACTTCTGAAGAGTCTTTTATTTTAAAACCACTTCCTCTTTGTGGATATATTTTTCTTCGCCAGATCTTAATATATTTATTTAAATGATAAAGAGAGAACTTGTACTAACAGTACTCATGCTCGCTGTGATTGTACTTGTTAAAGTTCCTTCTTGTTAACCTTACGGTTAGGCGGGCACAATTTCACTCGAGCCCAACAATGCGCCGTGAAATTAACGGCAAGTGAGATTGCGAGATTCCTGTAGCGCTCTGTGACTGATACAGTCATTCCAAAGTCATTTAACGGCTCGCTGCCGATAACCTTAACGATAACGGGCTCCGTCCATAGCGCGGGCGACAAAAGGCTTCATGAAAATACTCCCGATTCATCTAATATCCCTTTATTTCTGGCGGAATCACAATCGATACTTATCGCAATTTCGTCGCCGCTCGTGCGGGAGTTTCCAGTCCCTTCGGCGAGTGTTAAATTCACTCTCTCGACGGAATCGAATCGCCTTCCGATTCTGTGAACGGCATCATCCGTCGACGCGATGAGAATCCGAGACGCGGGGCGTCGCTCGGGCTGCGACCACACTGTTCCAAGGTCGTACACACGTGTCTACAGACGTATGTGTCTAAGCAAGCGATAGGTGTATCCGTTAAGAGTCAGCCTTTCTTTTTTCCCAGGCGAAAATCAATATTCTACCGTGAACTTCCCGCTCGGACGTTCGTCGGACAATTTATTTTGCCCCAGGACGCGTCCTATCTCATCGTCTCTCCTCCTTCCTTCCGACACTGGACCGAGCATACGGCGCAGCATTTCCGCATCGTAGACTGAGAGGCTGGAAATCGGAACGGGAATTTGATTTCGCACCGCGATCGCCGCCCAGAATAGAGCGAATCTAAAAACCTTCATTTCCTAAAGGGATGTCCGCATGCCGAGACTCGATGTAAAAGCTAGAGTCTCGAAATTCATACAGCATTGCTTCTTCGATTAATCCCACCGACAAGAGTTTGCTCTTGGCATCAAAGAATATGTCTGCTTCTGAGATGTTAGTGGAAAAGTTCTTTGAGTGTGATTATATTCGCAAGCTTTCCAACCTTACGTAATTTCGTGGGGTGTGTGGCGCGTTGGAAAGAGGATGTGTCGACGGGGATACATTGCCATTCCCGAAAAATAGTGCGGAAAACGAGGAGTCGCACGCACGAAGGATCGCCAGGAATTTTTCGTTTTACCTTCTTCCGTGGTGCGTACGCGCCTGTGATGCCACCGGAGGTATATGTGCGTGTGTGAGCGCGTGGCTGGGAAATGGAGGGTTTAACTTGGGGGCACGTGGCGATGACGCGTGCCTGGAGCCTTCTTCCTATGCAAAGGCCGAACCCTATTTTCCCTGATACCTATGTTCTCCCAAGGCTAAATTATCACGGCACCGATAGAGGATATCGCCTTTCATCAAGGCTATCGGCCTCAAAGTTATGCATACTGAAACGGTTTACGCGTTAATTACTGCCGCCCTCTAATTAACAATGCCTTCTGCGTTACCTTGGAAAGAATTTAAAGACGTCCTAGACACTCTTAACTATCGTTGCAAAGAGTTACTAGTGCACTTGGGTCTCGCAAGCCGGCGTGTTTGCCTGTGGCCGAAGGTGTTAGCCACTTTATCGATTCCCGTGACAAGCGGTGCAAGGTGGAACCGGTGTCACTTTGTCCTCGGGCCTCGGATCATGAGGATCGATCTATTTGCCTTGACACCCTGCCACCTCGTCGCTCTAATCACTACCCTGGAACCGGTGGTGGCAGGCCACCCCCGTGCAAACTTCGCGTCTCACGTACACACCGTAGGAGGCGAGCATACTTTGCATATTGAGGGCCGCTCGTCCATTTGATGTGGTCAGGGCTCAGCCCCTGATAGGGCCACTGCCTCCAAGACCACCTCTCACCATCGCTGCTTTCAACCAGAATGAGAGGATCTGAAAATCAGATAAAGAGAAGACAGAGAGAGGAGGGTTTGCCATGCTGGTGGAAGACTAGCGCGCGTTCGATTCAGCCTTAATGCTATCTTACAGGCCTGGCAGGATATTGCAAGCTGTAGGATGTTTGACTTGCCAAGTAAACCGCCGTCAACCCTTTCTCCACCCCTGGCATCCCTCCTCGGCTACCCCTACATGGGATGAGCAGAGAGTCCGACGGTAGAGAAGTGGGCGGCTAGTGCACCCTGCCAGAGCCGCCGCCGTTTCCCTTGCTAGCAGACCGATATCCACGTTCCAGAGTTCCTGCCAGGCGTGCTATAATAAGGGATATTATAGTGCAGTAGGTGAGCCGCCTCTCTCAATCCTCCCAGCATCCCTGAGACTCCAGAGAGAAAGAGAGAGGGTTGAAGAGGCGGGCATGAATGGGAGACGAGAGGGTTGTAGGAACTCTCGGAGGGACAACTTTGTCCTGGCGGTGGCTGCTAAATTGCGGCTTACCTACCCTAATTAATTTCGTCAGATTTATATCTCGTCGTCGTCGTCGTCCGACGGCTGCTGCTGCCGCTGCTGCTCCGCACGGTGAGATGCCATGCGAGAATTAGTCCGATCACAACGGCCAGATGCGCCAGCCGTCTCCCTTTGATCGAACGCCGCCAATGTGTTTAATAGACATCGATCACCGTACAATGAACTCGCCCAGTACCTTCCGGCATCCTCGATGGGTACCAAGTCATCGATACCCTTCATTCCTGACACAAGATAGGGATTGCTTTTAGAGGGAACTCTTGATGTAAATTGAGCCACCTTCGCTCTAATTATCATAACAAACTCTCCCCTTTTCCAGTATTAATATTATTATTGCTATGACAGGATTAACACTGTTTTATTCCGATCGATTTCAATAACACCATGCACAAATTTCATTATGGCTTTCTTTGTTTCAGGTAAGTGAGCCAAATCCAATAAATGCTGTTACCCTCTCAAAATGCTGGTATGTCAAACTCATCAATTTACTGATTAGCCAAACGAAATTATTGAAACTGAATAACAAGATCACCGCGATTGACAAAAGCGAATACAAGCGAAAAGCAATATCGGGTGCAAGACGATTTGGCGCTAAGAAAGCGAGCAAGCGTGGGCGCCGAGAGCTCGAGGGTTGGGCGAATTGAGAAGAGAAGCGGGGAGGGGAGGGCTTAAGGTAGTCGGAGGCAGCAATGACATTTACATCGACGTCTGGCTGAAAGAGGATCATCGAAGGCGAGTGTCAGGAGAAGTCGAAGCCAGAGCCACGACAGACTCGATATAGCTGGCGGCTACACCTTCCTTCAGGGTGGGGGAAGAAAAGAGAGGTAGCGACGGCGTAGGCTACGCATACCGAACGGCGAATCCCGAAAGATCGATGAAACAGGAAGAGTAGGAAGCGGAATGTGACGCGCTGGTGTATCGAGGCGTGCCAGGGAAATAATATTCTTCGTTCTTCCATCGGTGTCTGCCTTCGTATTTCCGACTTTCCTTCCGCTATTTCCCTCCACCACCCTCCACCCCTTTTCTCTATCTCATACGCGTTTTCACCGATGCCTCCGAGTGTTCGTCGTAGAGGAGTGCGCGTGTTTTCACAGTAAACACTGGCGAAGAAGCGTCTTCTTGTAACACACAGGCCGACAGAAGAATAGGGAAAGCGGAGGGGGTTTAGATGCACGTTTGATTTCCTGTCCCATCGTCCCACCGAAGTCGGTCTGCTCTTTTCGCTGCCGGGGGGAGGAAACGTCGCCGAGTGACTCCCTGTAAAAAAGAAAACGAAAGCCGGGGAAAATGGTCCTCCACCCCTTTTCTAGAGGGGTGAGAAGTAAGTGGAGATATTTTCAGGAGGCGAAACATTTTCCTTGCGCGTGCCGACATCAATTCTAGAAGAGAGTGCGACGACGGGTTTAATTCGATTCTTGTTAATTGACGGCTTCTAACGAAGGTCCCAGTCTCCGATGGTGCTTCCCTCGAAGTCCTGCACCCTTTCTTTCGGCTCCTGGCTCTCCTGTCGAGATTATAGTGGTCCTTGTTGCATCCTTTGCTTCTTCTGGCTTTGGCTCTCAGGGACACTCTTTCTCTCCCACTGATCCCCGGATGCTGGATAGCTTCCTCTGCGCGGCCGGTCCAGTCGGGATGCGAGATCTCCCAGTAGCCGCATTGCAGAGCCGCACACAGCCTCCCTCTGGAGCCGGTGTGCAATTTGCAAGCGCACGGGAAATCCTCTGCGGATGGGCCTCGATTCCACCGTCGGATTTCTCCGGCCTACTTGAATATGAATAAACTAAAATGCAACTTCCCTACCTTCTCTTTCTACGAGCACTTCTCCCTTTCATTCGCGCTTCTTCCTTGCGCCGCGGTTCTTCGCTGACCGAGTGGCTCCCGACGCTCACCCTCCGTCTCGACGCCGCTCATTCGAGGAATTCATTTCTTTCCTAACAGTCGACACCCGACGCCGCGTGCACGCCAACTCGTTACGCTGGTTATGCATTCCAGAAAGGAGTCGTAATTAAGGGAAAAATGGGCAATGACTCCACGGCTGTGCGACTTCTTGCCTCAATGGACTACGGGCTTTCCCTTTCTTCCTGGTGGACAAGCTCTTAACCCTTGGAAACGCTGCAATGTCGATCGCATTGTAATTAAAAGGGTTCCCCCGACGTTTCCATGGGGCTTTTCCAGCGTCGGGTCTGGAAAATTAACTTAGCTCTGAAAATACGCGAGACATCGTTTAACCCTTTGTGGTTCATGCCAGACTCGACGTAACTGGTATTTACATATTTAATAGTTAAACATTTTTCGAGAGCATTGCTACAACAATTAAGTGTCAAGATTATTAAGTAGAATAATGGAATCCTGAAAATTGTTCAAAATCAGAATAAGTAAACTCAGTGGTGACGGTTTCTAGAAACCATAGGAAATAGCTTGGACCACAAAGAGGTAACACTATTTCCGCATGGTCATTCGACAACATTGCATAACTTTACATATGTTACGCTTTGGAAACATTTTACAACAGTTTAGAAATTGCCACCGTTCCCGCGCATTGCCGTCGTAGTCAATTGTTGTTGAACAGTTACAAAGCAATGTTTGGATAATGGGGGACCTGTCAACTGTGTAGTCGGCCTGCGACAGTATGAAAACAGATACACTACGATATTACAAAGTTTGAAAGTAAGTACCAGGCTTTCAAATGACGCTTTGCTGCTCGAACTATTTATAGAGTTTAGTGACTGAAGTTAACTTTCAGCGGTAAATGCTCCGATTATTCAGTAATTAATCAAAGTCATTTATCACGGTTCCTTTGATGCGAAATTCAAGTGAAATTGTCACGCTCCCTACTGCTGGCTGTCGGGCGAAAAAAAAGACAAGCGTGCAGTAAGGAGATATCAATCTGCAGGAGTGAAGTCGACAAGTTCTTTTACCGCGTGTCCGCGATCGCCACCGAGTTAAGGCTGATTGCGTGCCAGATATCGCTGAAGGTAAAAGCTTTTCGGATTTCGGGGACGCCGTGCAGCGTGACCATCCGACCAATGTACAGGACGATTCAAAAGTTATTTCTCTGTTTGAGCCAAAGAAATACCAGGAACTCCACTCTGTATCTTTTAAAGACAGCTTGCTAAATACAAAATGTTCCAATTCAAGTTTACGATATATATATTTTTAACTGGTACGCATTTTAATAGATCAAAATACAGAAATGTCAATCAAAGTGTCAATTAATGTAGAATCAGTTGTTTGTGGCTAACCTTAGCGATGATACAAGTTTTAAAGGGATCTAAAGATGGTTTGTGTGACGAATTCACGAGAGCGGCGTTGGAACGCCTGTCGTTCGCATAAATCGGGGCTAATCTTGCATGTTAATGGAAGCTGCATTCATTGAAGTCGGTAAACCGGCACTGCTCTGATTCTTTCCCTTTCCTCCACACAGTACATTCACCTGCTGCCATTTATACAAGTGGTACATTGTCTCTTTCGATTTTTATCTCGAACGAACTATCGATGAACCATTATCCCAAGGGTGTTCGATACAACGAACCATGAAAACTAGTAAGGAAATTGCAAAAGCTAGTCAGAGTTCGGTTAATTCATCTGTAGGCCAGGCAATTAAGGATTGCTGTAACTCTTGATTACATAGCCGTCCTAATTAACTGGCTTTCAAGAAACCGGCAAAGCCATCGTGAGAGTTGCACAGGGAATCGGCGACAAAAAAGCGGCGAATTTACGTGCGAGCTGCACACAAGCACCGAGTTGTGGCCCGCTCATTCATCGGGTCGTTTGTGCTGGTGCTTTTTCTTGTTGCCGGTGCGCCGGACACTGATTGCAATAAATTGCCGTGCGTTTGCGTGTCCGGGCAGAGCGTGTGTGCGCTGTGTGCCTTAAGAGGGGGCAGCGAGCGGCAATGTCCTTCCGGCGTCGGGCGCCTTCTGGACGCAATTCAATTTGGCGAAATTATCCTTTTCTTGTTCGGCCCCAAGTAACTTCATAGCGAGGCTCGCCCGATAATTGCTCGGACTCGATTATGTGGAAAGGGATAGTTCGGACGGCGACGGCTGCTCCTGGTCGCATGCTAAATGCAGACATGATTACTGCCGGCCAGGCTGCTCGCTCGAAAATAGCCGAATTGCTGTAACTTCCGTTGCTACTCGATTACACACCCCTGCCACCACTCCACCCGTATACCAGCAACCCTTCACCGCTCGGCCATAGAACTTAGAACGCCATAAAGTTGCCAGGAGAATTGGTGACTTATTGTTAGTACACCTTTTAGCGCGCTCGTTTCGCAAAATTGTGTGGAAAGTGAAGGCTCCTATTCCTCCTAGTTGAGGTCGAAGACATTTGCCGCTGGCTTTATTAGATCTGTTAAAAGTAGATGGTAATAGATGTGAAACTCTATTACAATAGAAACTCCTGGTGCTTGTAAGAGTAAAGTCGTGTATGAAGAACGTGTTCGAGCCATTACAGGTTAAATATAAGTTAAGGAAACCAGCTAAATTCGTTGATTGATATTTAATGTTACCAAATTCTCAGAGAAACTCATTCGATCTACGTTTTATTATATCGACGAGCTTAACACGCCGCTTTCGAGTGGGACTCTCGACACCGAGTTTGAAAAACATTCGAGGGAAAGTGTTAAAACGACAGAAAAGTGTGTACACATTGCTTGTCGTTTTATGGTCGGACACCGAATTAACATAACCGCCTAGCGGGGCCGCGTGGGGTGAAAAAGTGCTTGAATAAATATACTCGAGGCCGGCTGAGATCTGGTAATACAACAAATTAGACGTCTTGTGAATTTTGCTACCGGCGGCCACTCGGATATAGTTCTTAACGTCTTCCTCGTGCTGGAGGAGCTCACTGAGAGAGAGTGTTTAAACAGGAAGACAAGGTGTGTTTGCTCAGCCCTTGCGCTTCTTGTCGCCTCACATTTTTCCAGCGCGTAATTACTTCCACTCTGTACACTTTGCCTTCGGCTCATTATCCTCTATTAGATCTACTACTTTATAGCTGTGACAATGCCACTTTCAGCAACTGTGACAAAAACAATAACCGGAGCACCCTGTATTCGGCAATTGGAGTTTTCTTTTAAAGATATTACATGCACATAAAAATTAATTGCAAGAGCAGCTGACTGTTCTGTTTTTCTAAAATGCTAACGTCTTTATGATTCAAAGTGTTGATGTCAAAAGACAAGAAAATGGTCAAGTTTACTTCAACTTGGACTTGTTTGAAGAAAGATCGTTTGCAAAGTGGTACGAGTTTGCTGACAAGACTTTATCATTGCATCAGGGTACTTGTTGATCGTTGGAAGAAGTCCACAAGCCGCGGTGAATTCTGATTGCATAGGGAAATAAAAGCAACAGGGTGTAACGTATCGCATTGAGATACGAACAGCTCGTATGTACTTCCAATACGCTCATAACCATATTTCTTAGACTCGCAGTCCCTTCAATTCTCTCAAAATATCTACGTGCAAAGTTTAATTTTGGAAAATCGTCCTTGCATGAATCGCCACTGCGGTGACGCTCGCTTGTAGTATTATTCAACAAGTGAACGAAATCAATAAGAACCAATAGAAAGCGAGAAAGTAGACTTGCAATTTAGTGGGATAGTTTCTCCAAACGATAATAATGACGTATTCGAGTGATAAGAATCGTGTTTTCCCACGAACACCTGGGAGTTTATGTGCAAATGGATTTACAGAGCGCAGGCATCGATTTCATTGAATCGGAATCGATTAAATTGGACAGTGTGGAGGGCGGGAGGATTTTTCGATAATTTAATTGGCTGGCTCGCAGGGACTAATCACGCGAGGAGATAAAGTCGACAGTACGAGAGGGGCCACTGTGTCACCGGCAGTTAATATCAGACATAAACTTCGTGGATTTGCGTATCGACCTAATTGAGTAATTCAGTAGTGCTAATTAAGCGGGAATCGATGGCGCTTAATAAATTCTGTATAACTCGTTTAGGAAGGCCCGCAACGAGAATATTATTAGCCATAATCACAATATTCGATTAGTTGCCTTGAAAGGATACACCTGTAATCTACTATCCATTAATTCACCGTTACCGATTTCAGGAGAATACAATTTTAATTGCGAATAATAAGTTGAGCCATTTAAATTGAAACTGTTGTAATAAATTAAGCAGAATTATTTCACATTTCCAAAGTCCGGTAAAAATGAACAAATACGGGTAGAAATGTGAGATTGATGATTGAATGTTTTTGAGTCAAAAATCAAACCATAGTAACAGCGCGTAATTAGAATTTCCTGGAAGCACATCAGTGGAATGGCAAACCAGGCCGCGTAACGCCATCATTAAATTGCTCCCGATGCGCTACTGGCACCAGAATTTATAATCATTTCGCAGTCGAACGTGTTGCGAGTCAGCGACGAACCACATTAAATAGTTACGTGAAATTTTGCCGTCGGTAATATTTGAAGTGCTAAAAATTGCCTTGAATTTCAGTAGGAATAATCAATATCCTGCTAATTTAACGTGCCACGTAGTTTATGAGAAATTCTCGCTGAATAAATCACCTATATTCAATAAAAAAGTATATATCGGTGGTTCTATAACACTTCTTTTCGCTTGGATTTTTCAAGAAATCAGCGGAATTTCTTTTTTTACAAGTGAAACAAACTTTATTACCAAACTTATTTGGCGACGAGTGATGCGATATGAAATACCATCACTTTTCTACGCTCGTCGATGGACCGGCGTGTAAATGGGAGATTGAAAATTGCATTGGAAAGCTAAATATTGTAAAAGAGTGCGCGCCAGTGTAACAATCAAAATGGCAATCGACCTGTGCGCGTGACACTCGAATCTGAAAAGTCGATAATACCGCTCGCCGATATCATCGATATGATGTGACCGAACCTCCACAATATTTAAATAAAATTTCGCGGATTTTATAACACATGCCTCGGTTTCTGATAGGTGCGACTGGTTTGCTGAAATAACCGCAATATTCCGTTTATTTTTGGCTGACCGATATTGAATTAAAGGGCATCCCGTTTCCAGCTCGAGAGTTTTGCAAACATTTGTTTCGTCGATTTGTATTTGCGCTATTTGCTTAGGTGTTGTTTTAATAACAATCTATCTTGAAAGCGATTTTAAATATATACCGTGCTAATAACGGATTAATTTAAATTGACGTTACATTTAAAAGGAATCGATGGAGTTGTCACATGACTATGTTCGCTTAATTACTAAATCTCTATTTGAGTTGCCGATTGCTAGAACACGAAGGTAGTTGCAGCTGGAGCTTAACTGCGAAAGGAAAGTCGGCGTATGCACGGGGCGACGTTGCTCGAAAGATTTAGCGGCAGCGGGGCGAAAACAAAGTGGTTTATTTGAGATTTAGTGGCCCGTAAACGCGCCGCGCCGGTCCCCACTTGCCAGCACAAACAGACACAGAAAACGATGTTCTCGTAACGAGCCGCTCGCGTAAATATGCGGCCCAGCGCGATAATTAACGTGATTAAGCTGCCGCGTACGTAATTTTCGACGTCGCCAAAAACCTGTCAAGAACTTCTATCCAGACTCTTCTTTTTCTCCGCAACCAATTAAAAGAACTCTACAAATCTAATTAGTCACTCACTATTTAGAAATCCAGGAATACCAACAACTATGCAATACGCTTTGCTTAACTCTGCCATTACTTTAGACATGTACAGGGTGAGTCACTTGCCTTTTAATCATCCCCTTCAGACTCGAGTTCCAATTATTTAAATTATTGGTACAATTTGATATTATAAATAAATGTCTGTGCGTGGAAAATACTCGGTAAATACTCCTTTATATTAAAATTACTCAACACCGTATGATTATACCATTTTCAATGGCCAATATCCATCATTGGCGATTCAACAGCAAATGAATCACCCTGTACATACATCGAAGTATCTCCGATTAGCTTCGTGCATGCTATTCTACCATGAACGTTAGAAGTTTGCACCGAATTTTGCCCTGGACATTAGAAGTTTGCGGGGATTTTGACAGCTCGTAATACCACACTCACGCTTGCACGTAACCCGCATCAAGAATAGTTACGACTTCTACTGTCATAACAGTTCCAAGTCCAACTTACAGCTGTCTCACTCACATTCGCAGTGCTCTGCTCTTGCCGAGGTCAACAGTACAGGTTAACCTGACCTATGAATTGTCTTGTATATTGGATCGCCTTGCTTTAATGCATAAGAGATAGAAGTCCTATCCGAGCGTTGAACATATGTTCGCTTTATCTCTGGCGAACTCTGCTCCTTTGGTCCACGTGTCCTCTTACGGGACTCTCTGTGTCTATTAAGTATGTAACGGTGGAAAAGAGGTCGACTTTCTGAACTATGCACCGACGTACCCAGCCAGTACAATTCGGGGATCAACCATCCTACATAATATGCAGCGCATAATGTAAGCCAAACATCGTAGGATACAAACCGTCAAAAGTCTTACGTGAAGTACAAATGGTCCGGCAAGCTAAACCGCGACGGGGATAATACGATGGATATTTAACGAGTCTGTCTTGTGTGCGAGAATTCTCGCAATGTTTGCTGGGGGATTATTTTGCCATGGCGACAGTCATAGTTGGATTCTGAAACTGGTAGATTAACCTGTATTGTTGACCTGGTAGATGTGGAACTGGTGTTATGCAAATTTTAGCGTGATAGGCCAGGGACTAACTCTCGAGGAATTGCGGAACGGACTATTCTCAATTTGGAAAAGGAGAAATGCGTCGTATAATACATTTTCGTTCAATGAAGATAGGAGAATGAATTTTGACTAAAATTGCAAACCAATTTGTCGGGAATTGGGTTAAAAAGTCGAGGAAAGAATCTAGTAGTAGAAGATAATTTTATATGCGCGTGTCTGCGATTGGACAGTCGGGTCATTTCATGAAAAATGTGGCTAGCTCCGCGTAGGATCTTCGTTTTTAATTACAGCTCGGAAGACAGGTTTACGGGCAATCGGGGACTCAATATCTATTGGACGGCTCTTTCGCAGTCGGCAATTGTCTCTCGTCGAATAAAAGTCCCCCGGTGGTAAGAGCTCACCGAATAACCCAAGGCAACATTTCACCGGAAGGATGTCGGTGGTAGCGTTCAAAATTTATTCTTCCTTTCCTCCTCTCGTACGTCCTGCTGCTGCTCCCGATGAATTCCAGCTATCCTCTCGCACCGGTATTACTCCCTTGGAATTTACACCAAGCGAGTGAATTATTTACTCTTCGATTTGAATCATTGCCCTACGCAATCGCCGGAAATATGAGCACAGGTACGATTGCATTAAAAATCGAAACGGGTTAATACAACAGGATTCGTATAAAATATCAACACAATACATTTCCGAATCCAATAACACTCTTTTGTATCATCGAACCGAACTGGCAAACAAAAACACGATCCTTTGCATTACTTGGAGCACAAGGGCAGTCTAACACTGAGGTCAGCAATCGAAGGGTTGGCCGAGGATATATTGGTACCGCTCGAAGGATAACCGATCAGTCATCTAGCGAGGGAAAAATGGTGGCCGCGCCGTCCACTCGATTATCGTTTCAAATGAAGAAACTGAATGAAGCGAGCGAGGGCAGGGGAAGCGTGGGCGGTTGTATAAATACCTTGGCCCTGGGCCCGCAAGTCGTAAGTCGGCCTCACTCTGAGGAAGGCACGCGTATAAAGCCAAGCAAAAGGACGACTCACGGCGAGAACGCTCGTTCCACCGGCAGGAAAAAAAGGAGGAAAGGAAAGATGCAGAGGAGAGAGAGAAGAGAAGAAAGGAGAGGCGGAGGTCTCTCTCCAGAAGGAAGGCGCACACGTGGAATGGTACTCGGACCCTCGAAGGGGTCCCGGATGTTGAGACACCGTCGACGAATTAATGCCTCGGCCCTACTCCTCCCTTCACCAATGCCGGACAATTATGCGTGGAATTTTATTTGCCACGGCCTGTCAAAATATTTCGAGATCGCCGCCGATGATCGAACGATCATCGCAACGCGAAAAATGAGGCCTGACCTTTTTGTTGGTGCGAGGATCATTCCTCGACGTGAATGAAGGGTCACGAAAGTATTCCTAACAATCTTCGAATATTTGATTTCCTATTTTTTATACTGACAGGCTCCGAATTTAAATTCGTATTTTGCTTTATCAATAATATTATTTTTTTAAGATCGAAGATTGATTAATACGAAGATGACAACAGGACTTTGCATTGTGCTCTAATAAATTGTAGATCCACCGAGGATTTTGAGGTTTCGGTGCGCTTCCTTCGCGCGAAGAGTACTCTTAGCCGGAAATGTATGGGAGCATGGGTCTTAGCAAATGGAAGCATAGCGTAATTGTGCGGTCGGGGCAACTGAGGCTAACTAGAGGGGAAATGAACTGGTGGCCTAATTTCGAGAATTATATACTGAATTGTATTATTCCTATTCCATGGAATTAAGGGACGCGCACCAGAGTTGTTATTACGACCAAAGACCAAACTTGAAATGCGACAAACTTCTAATACCCAAACAAAGATAATAATCCTGCCATAAAAAGCATACAAAATAAGCTTTTGATTCTGATTACAAAAGAGTGAGTAAAGGGTGCTTTGAGCATTGTTTTCAAAGGATGGGAGAGAAGGATGAGTCTCACTTAAAGCGACGATGCAAATTGACGACAGGAATCAGTGATTCGATCAACACAGGGATCAACAATGGATTTAAATCCGTCTATGGTGGCGCGTAGTCCTCGAAGAAGGGATCCTGGTAATTGCGCTTGCCAATGTAAAGCCGAGGGCATCAGCGATCATTGAAGTGAAGAAAGCTGAAAGGCGTAGGCGGCCGAGTGGGTGGGTGTACGGGCATCACGTGGGCGTGCGTGTCCATGTTCCTACATTGGTACGCGAGCGAGTTAATGACGAGGAAACGCGCTGCGCTGCTCGAAGGAAAGCCAATATTACTGACGATGAGAGTTGACACACAGTACTGACCGAGCACGACGAATTCGAGCATCGAGCCTCAGCGAATATGTATAAACAAGTTCGTACACAACCTCGGGCTTGAGTAATAGCAGCCAGACACACGTCGGCTCCCCTCTATCATTCAATGATTTAATGCTCATTCTTGCTGCATCGCGTGACTACTGCAATTTCTCCCGCTGGGAACATTCGTTCTCTATTAATAGAAGCGGACAATTAAAATTCTATTAGACCTAATTAAAAATCTGTTTTTAAAGAAATGAATATATAAATCATAATATAAATTTGGATATGATAAATTCACAATGATAAATATATATCAAGAAGCTATCACTGACTTTATAGGAGGAATTCCTTCTCTCTGGATTCTTTTGAGGCGAGTGTTTGATAGACTCTCGATACGGACGATCATTCAAAGTCCCCTCGCGCGTCCGACGCTCGTGTAGACGGTTATTGTCCCGCAGATACGTCAGATGCTATTCGATTATCGACTCCCTGAGGGTACTTGCGAGAGACGCATACCCTTCCACGTCTTTTCTTAGGGCGCCGCTGCTACTGCCATGGAACGCTTCCGCCTTACTTATTCATCGCGCATTTACTTAGTGGCGCCGGAGCCTCTGGCGTCGAACTGCTCCTTCGAGCTGGATTCTCCTGGTTTTACGATTTCAGTGCTCACTTACCGAGCGTTTAAACTGGCCCGCCACTCCACATAGCACCGCACAGATCGTTTTGAGACGCCTTTTCAGACCACTCGCTACAGGGTGGCGTGTCGAAAAATTTACCGGTCGTATCTATTTCGTTCACTTTTCTAGTAATAATGTAAGAAAGCTGTCGTACGTGATGAGATGGAAATAGTTTGAGGAAACTCATTAATTATGACGTCGCAAAAGTTCTGTCGTTTCTCAAGCAAATTATCTCTCTCGTACATAAATTAAAGCAGATAGATATGTTTAAAATTAGAAACTAATTGCTGGAGAATTGCAAGAGAAATGTGAGTCCTGTAGAAATGGATTTATTATTCGATTTATATTATGTTATTTATAGTGTTGACAAAATTCGACAGGATTGATATGTGGAAAACTTGCGTGATTTCTCTCGAACCACCCTGTATGTATCTTAGACAGTTTCTCGGTGGAGCCAAGGCACTTACGTCGAAGCGCTTTAACTTCCAAGGTAAATGGATTAGAAAAATCGCTGGGGATCCTTTAGGCGGCAAGGAGTCGCTGCTTTGCGCCGATAATCCAGGCAGGCGTCCTTAATTACTCCGGCCGGTTCGCCTAGCTTTTTCGGCGGCTTTTCAGTAAAGTGATCAGCCAGGGAGTTTAGTTTGGATTAATTATCTCGACAGTGGCGCGGTTCGACGAGAAGAGCAATTACCAGTTTTTTTTTCCTGCACCGCGGTTTAATTAAAAATTTTGTACGAACTTGATAAATTCCGAAGTGACGCGCTCGGCAATTGTATTAACAATTCCGACCTATTCAATCATTCGATTAATGTCTACTGGATGGAGTTGATAACAAATTCGGCAAATTCGTAAGCTAGAAATATAGTATGAAACTGTTCCCTCGCTAATTCTAAATAACGTCCGAGTGCAGATCCGGCTTTCAAATTTTAAGCAAACAAGAAAGTATTACTATGGCAGCGAGTTGCAGGAAACTATTTTCGAAGAAAGTAGTCCGCTCATGAATACATTTAATCGGTGTTATCAATTATTAACACGGATGTACGTGATTCGATGGCGGAAGAAGAGAGCAAGTCAGCTAGCGAAGCGGGTCAGAAATTTCTCGAGTCAAAGAACTCCCGGATGGAGTTTCTGATCGCGTGTCCGTCGACGTTAAAGAATCATAATTCAACCAGAAGTCGGTGTGGAGGTAGTAGTGGTGGGGAAAAATGCATGAAAGGAGGGAGAAAGTTTGTGGCAAGAGTAACATAAGACTTTTTCAAGCGCAGCTCGGTTATTAGTCTCTATTACTAACTAGCTCCCGCATTGCTGTTAAGTCCGACATGACATTAAGACGTCCAAGTGTCGCAGCGGGCGAAATCCAACATGGATCACGTGTGTCACGCACCCGAAATTACGTAGAAACAGGTTCGAGAAAGAAAGAGGAAAACACTAAGTACAAACACGATTGCATCACTCAATCTTTTTTACTTATTTGTCATTCTAATTGTCACGTGTTTCGCATTATGTGTACAAAACATAGAATTTGTTAACTATAAACAGTAGACAATTCAGGCAACTTTTTGTTCCTATGGTGGCTGATTGTTGACTTCATGTTTTGCACCAAAGATTTTCCAATTGCGCCAAAGAACCAATTGCTCGGTTTTCACAGAGTCATAGATTTGCATTGCAAATGCAGCGATCGTTGATTGCAGGTAATTCAGAGGGAACTGTAGCGTCCATTACTGAAGATTTCAATATACATATAAAGAGCACAGCTGAACTCGCACAGTTGCGTAGAAAAATCAATGATTTAAAACGGTGTGATAGAAAAAGCCTTATAACTTAATAAATCCGACGAGGCATAACCAAGTGTTTCGCAGTTACACGTAAAAGTCATTTCTTCGATTTGAATTATTGCGACACAAGAAAGTTTACAGCTTAATTACCATAGAAACACACCGAGTTACTTTGGAGTTCTATGTAAAACTCAGTTTTTTTGTTTGCCCTCCCATAACTTGCGCCAGGTGTCCGTCGAATGAAATGTCGGGGGGGGGGGGGCTAGTAAAATATTAAGTAACATTCGTCGTTTCTACTAATGAACGTTTGATACGCGACCAATCAAGCCCGTCCTGGTGCACCGGGCGCACTAATGGAGGCTGTAATTAGATACAGGCGGAACCGGTCGCCCTCGGTTCTTCCTGCTCCAATAAAGCATTGCCACTGACACTTACTACACTTCGATTGATATAAAACCATGAAATTCAACCATTGGTGCGTGAAGGGCCAACGTGAACCCGACGAAAGCGTTAATTGCACGGTGGCCCATTGCGAGATCGATGCTTTCGGCTTGATTTCCCACCAAACGAAACCCTTTTCCGCTATGCTTCGCTCTGGAACACAAGGGTCTAATTAATCTAGTGGTCCAGAAATTGCTCCAGATTCCAGCGCAACACGGATCCCCAGAACGAAATATCGCTCTGGATTTTCCCAGTTGTTACTGTTAAAATTGATTTAAATTGTTGGACGAACACGGTTATCGATTCCACAGAGATTCGTCCAGGAAATTGATACTTTCAGCGCGTTAATAAAGATGGATAAAATCGGAGTTTGCAACCTTTGAAATGCTGAACATTTTCCGAGATTTTTGACGCAACAATTTAACGAGAAATAATCGAGCTCCGTGACGATGAAGCAGCCGGATTTGCCATAACGCCAGTTTTCCGAGCCGCTCGCTTCTTGGATTAATTAATTCTTTGATTAAATTATCGATAGCATGTGAGCTCTCACCCAGAGGAAGGTATTAACATTGTGCCGGTCAGGATCAATGTGCCGATAATAATGTTCCCGGTGCAACAGTGCCGAACTATTTATCTCTGGATATCAGCGTGCGCGCGCGCGCGCTGCTTCTCCCGGGCGAGCGAGTGGTTCGTTAAAGCAATTTACAGCCTCGTTTGTAAACAAGCCGTGCTACTGCTCGCGCCCGGTTTATTCGCGCCTACGTATCAACAATCGACGCATATATTCACTCGAAGTACGTATGTGTTGGTGCATGCGTGTGCACACCTACATCCGAGCACCGCTGCAAATTAATGTCACGACACGCGCTTTTAGCGTCGAGATTGCCGATACTTTTCCAGCCGCATTTGGTGCTGGAGAGATCCCAATCTGCGCCTGGATATCTTTCTTCCGACGGGTGAGTAAAAGGTGCTCTGGAAAATACGAGAGACTTCGCACTGGAATGCGTTTATAAATTTATATCGAGGATATAGGATACGCTCGTTCTGATGATAACTTCATTCACGCGACTCATTTAATGTTGAAATTAGGTGAGTGACAGTCGGAGAAAAGTGGAGCTCGAGCGAAAAAAGCCTTGGTACGGCCGGGTCATTCTCTTTCGCGCGACAGTTCGGCTCCCCGTGGAATTGGATTTATCTGGAATGCAAATTGAGAACTGGATTCGCCAAAGTGGGAGGGAGAAAGAGAGAAGGTGAGGCGGAGGACTGAGTATTCATCGGTCCAGTGCGAGAGAACGCGGTCTGAAAATAAAAACGAAAAAAACGCATGGAAACGAAACGTGGCCGGAGTAATATCTATTATTTTTCATATCTCTATCCCCCAAAAGACTCCTCGCGATGGTCCACCGTAAAAAATGCATTCCCTCATGCAATTCTGTCTTTTTTACGATTTTCCGAATCCAGGTCAGACCAATTTTTTTCGAAAAAAATTGTAATTTAAACAAATACTCAAGTTGGAAATAGAACGATAATAACAGAATTTTATAATTACATTTATCTGCGTAGTAAACATTTTTCTCCAAGTATAACCAGACGATTTCCCGATTTCCTTTAATCGCGACTAGTGGAAACGACATAATTGCCAACCAATACACTCGATAACTTGCAACGCGAATTTTTGCGATCGCCACGAAACGGGGCCTAATTATTAATCCGATCGTTAAACTGGAACTAAATCAAAATCGACCGCTAATTGAAATATAATGCTCGCCGAGTAATTTGTATTTTACGCTTCATAAAGCCGAGCACTAACTTTCCACCTTAATGGTGGACAAGTGAATGTCTTGGAAAACTCTCGGCCGCGGCAGTAAAGCGCAACGTAGCCATGGAAACAAGTATATCAGCCAGGAATGAAGTTCTCGTGCTTCCTAATTTTGGAGTTAGCAATTGGCAAACTTTAAAAATAAATAAGAGCATCGAAGTTTGTCCAACTGTGTATCGTAAACAATTCAGAGGAAATGGCTAAGTTTAGTTCATAACTAGTTCGTTCCTATCGATACTTATAAATGTCTTGACAAGATGACTCTTCGAGGGGAATCGGACCCTCCAGGGTATACCGAGTTCCTCGACGAATAAGCATAAGTATCGCCAATTCTCCAGCTTCCTCCCTGATAGCGGGAACAACTTTATATCTGGAATGGTCGGGATCTAGTTATTTCAGACATTGCAGTCTCTGGAAGTTCGACCTATTTCAAACTTCGAATAAAAAACATAGGAAAATTTGATTAACCTTCAGCTTCTGGAATTTCGCATTCAGAAAAAGTCTGCCAATCAAAAATATATCATTAATATAATAGAGTAACGATTGTAATGGAATATCTTTCTTGAAAATATCTACAAATATTAAGAATAATAACTTTGCTTGGTTTTCCTAGTGTCCGAGTAAAATGACATTTCGACACAGGCTTTTTTATTCGTCTCTGTGGTAGAGAAACATTATCGCATTTCTTCCCAATGGCTTAATGCGAAAGTCAGAGCTTTGTGGTGCAAGCACAAGAACAGTAATCGCAATATTGGAGGCAGCGGAAGCGCCGCACGTCAGTGGAACTTCAAAGAAGAGACTGAAATGAAGAGCGAAAAGAGGCGAATGAAATCTGAAAGAGCCAGGATGAAACAAAGCGTATCTCGGGATATTACACGCTCCCACCACAAAAATACGGGAATAGACGAGGAAAGAAGAGGACTGCGTGGGAATAAATATTGTATGCGAATTGTGGATGTCAGAAGTATCCCATCTCACAACGTTACTTTATATGATATGACGTATTATCAATAGAGAAACAGCCGACACGACGCAAAATGTAACGTCAACTGAATATCACATTGCGCAATTGTTCCGAGTAAAAACTGAAAAGGCTTGAAATAAAATCTGCGCGTATTGTACGTGCATCTCTTTTGAAAGTCTAACCAACATCTGAAATAAATATAACAAAAGTCAATTAATTTTACGTTAACCATAAAATATCAAATATTAATCATAACTCATTTCGGCTTTTTGCATCATAAATTTAAATTGACAGATTAGAAAACTTTGGAAAATCGTGAAAAATCGTTGGTATGTTGTGACACCCGGGCATTGCGTGTGTACAAGGTTAAGAATCGAACAATTGCGAGTGAAAAGTTGCAGGCGATCTAGATGGTCAATTGGCCGTGGGGTTAAGTCAAGCGTGCTGAACTCTATGCAAGCTTTTAACAACGATAAACCGGCGTATCGCGTGACTGCGATGATCGATGTTCTCTCGGCGTTAAATAATTCAACGATCTTGCCTTATAGTCCCATGACACTTTGTACCCCCAGTTACAGTCGTACATGATGTCTGCTACGCCGATACTGTTCCAATGAAAAATGCTACGGGAACCACATTACGCAGTAATGAGAATCATCATAATTTAAGCCACAACATTATGAATCAATCATAAATAGTCCAATCAATTCACATCAAATTATTTAAATCTCGTCAGCATATTATCTAGAACAGAATAGTTGGATAGATATATAGTTCATTTAATTTGAGGTCATCCGATATTAAGGTTTGGCAGCTATACAGCGCAGAGGGGCAGAAAGAGAGATTAAGTTCACCAATTTCTCGGGAGATTCTAACACTTGGCCGATAACAGAACTTAACATGCCAGCTGGAGGATCCACGGCTTTACTCTGTGGTTTTCCTGGAAAAACTGGAAATTTGCCAAGCAAAGCAATTGTTCTATTCGAAAATTCTTGGAGTTATACTTGTGTAGTTTGCCAAGCTAGCTGCTGGAAAGATTTTTCCTTTTCGTTTACTGTCAAGGTTAATAATGATAGCTTTGTCTATCCCGTGGATCTCTGATGATGAATAGTTCTTGCAGGAATGGAGTGCGTGGACACGAAATCGTAAAGTGCGTGGCGGAAGATTTCAATTTTTTACTGCGGTTTCCGCTCTCCCGCTGCTGCATTCAGACGAAGGGGATTCGCCGGCCATAAATCACTGCTTGATTTCGCCGGACGACGCACTGGATCTGCATGAAATAGTTGTACGTGCATGGCGCGATGATTTTATCGGTCTGCGCGCCACATTAATTCCCATTCCGGCGCATTTACTGCCGTTGTAAAGCTGATCTTGAGGGCTAATCTTCTCTATGGACCTCTTTAACGACAATGAAACGGAAATAACCCTTGGAAAATATATTCCTAGCTTCAAGATACCTTTATTTTAATGAATATCCAAATTTAGATTGAATCAGAGAACCTGTAAAATTCGAATATGTACTGTTTACTTATTATATTGATATGGGAGCATGTTGTTTTTATTAATATTCCCTTTGAAAAGCAAGTGGAAAGAGCGCAAACAGAAAATCCAAGCGCAAAACCATTAAAATATCACGATCTCCGGCAAAGCCGGCCACTTCCACGAGTCCGGAGAAATATAAAAATGTCAAACAGCGGAACGACAATATTTATTTTGCGCGCAACTAATCCAATTACGTGCTGCACAGAGCATCGATAAAATACAGTATTAACCGCAGTGACAGTTCTGCCAGTAATTTATTTGGCACGGGAAAAGTTTGTTACACATACACCGCGGTGATTGTACTGGGGACCACTAATGGGCTGCTTTGACTGAAAAATATCAGCCAGCAGAACACGTTCTGATATATTTTTTAACCAAACCTACCTTTGAACGTCACTTTGATCAAGAGAATTCTGTATTCCAGTAAGATCCGTGTTGAACACGAAAAATCATTCTGATTTTTTCACATTTATGGTGTTACGAACGACTTCTACTTCATCATCGCCACCAGCTACAAGTCGACCGGCACAATGACAGTTATTGCTGCGAAGGCAATTATACATTTTTCTCGGCGCAATGCTAATCAGCGATAAGAAGGCTGAGTGGTGGTGGTGGAGGGCGTTAAGATCTCCGTTTGTATTCGCACGATTACCCCAGCGGCAACTCGCCTGTTTATCCTGTTTATCGGCGTGGGCCCATTGTATTCAGATATACGAGAGCGAGGAGCGCGCGCGCGTTCTCCAGGACCAAATAGAAGAAGTAGCCGCCGGCACGGCTCGACTGCCCATAAGGGAGGGAATCGAAAGTTTTATGTAACAATAAGGCGCACAATTAAGCCATTACGTGTCTTGCTCTTATTGCCTTCCTTAAAAGCGCACGAGGCTTTTTGCGACCGCTCGACAAAATGGTACGATTGAGTCTTTAACTGTAAAGACTCAAGAGGATCAGTGTACGAGTGGTTGGCTTTGAAAATAGCAAGTAGAATTTAAGAGGAAATTGACTTCAAAGGTTTTTCCTATCTTTTCTAAAGGTGAATTTTACGATTTTTATTATTTATAATACGTGGCGAAATTTTTACGTGGAGTTCTTACTTGTAGATGATATTGCAATAATGGATACGTGAATAGCTCTTTTATGGAATTGTATCATTCACTTCTCCCTTGCGACAACAGTCCTGTGCATACCTCTATGGAAATAGCCCATATTTACCTAGCATAATGCGCCCGCAGGAGCTTTCCATAGCGAGCTTATTTCGCAGAAAGCACTTGAAGGCGAACTCCCTCGGGAGAAACCGAATTAAACACATCTCGGCCGGAAATTATTCAGACAGACGTCTCATCGTCCTTAGGAACATAAGAATTCAGCGGAACAGAAACGCTGAAATCAGGCGGCAGGAGAACGAAGTAAAATCGTTGGAAGTTTCGCATGGATGGTTATAATATATTCAAAAGATTCGAACGCTAGTAATGTCTAGTCGGATACAAAGCAGCCGAGGGCTGCTTCGCAACCGCGCACTATTTTTACTTAGATGAAGGATCGGTGGGACGTTCGATGGGGGCGGCAGCCGAGCCATCGTCCGCATAATACGCTCCACGAAATATCCATTTGTCGTGGTTCCAGTCGCTGCCGTGGCCACGTAGCTGCGCCTGCACCGACTAGGCCCACCCGACTTCCTCCCTGGCGGCTTTTCGGCCGCGCGGAGTATTACTTTTATTCCGCCGGTTATTGATAAACGATAAAATCTAGGCGGAAGTGGCCGCCGCCCATAAATCCCGCGGCACTTCCGCCGCCGGTTCCGCGGCAAACCGATTCGACAAACCACTCGCGACGAATAAATCAACCATCGACCTCTCATCCCCCTCTTCATCCCCCTCTTCATCCCCCCCTTGATTCCAACTACTAGCCTCGTCTCGCCCACCTCACGAGCTCGTTCGACGAATGCCAGCACGTGAAAGCATTTTCCGGCGGACCGTTATCGCAACGTCGTCAAATTAAGGCGACCACCCCTTCTGTTCTCCTCTCTCGCTTGTCCGTCCTACAAGCTTGTTGGAATTGTTGCGTGATTTATGCACGCCGGCCGGCGCGTACTTTATTATACTCCAAGATCGATCAGCTTCTCAGCTTCTCTGATCGGGGAGAATCTTAATAATAAACCGTGGTTGTCAAATAAACATTTGTTATTTCAATAGGAAAAATAAGAAACAAGTTCGAAAAGATCAATGTACGAAATGTGAAATACGATTCCTTTACATTCCCCATCTTTCTCCACGCACCCCACACTCTTCGAACACGGGGGAAAGATTGAGAGTTAATTCGAAGAGATGATAAAAAAGATTTACAGTGCAATTGGAAGGCTCGTGCAAACCGAGCGACCGCAAACGTCTCCATGGAGCAAAGGGTTAAACACTGGAAGGAGAGATACTGTGACCGAGACGATTTCCCGCAAAAAGAGGGACGCCACTCGGAGAAGTGGTTTCAGAAACAAACACGAGAAACGGCTGAATAGGCGGTGGCGGCTCTGTTTGCACGTGGCAAAGGGGCTTCCGGTGAAAGGTTGCCGTGCACACGGCGAAAGAAATTGAAAATGTATTACAGACGTAAGTAGCGCGCGATATGGAAGCCTCGGCACTCCAGCCTCAGCCTTTTTCTTCCCCCTTCTCCCTTTTTCCCTCTCTCTAAGGGAAGACTTTTTGTACGAAGACCGCGCGCGCACATTGACGTCGCAACGCAGTGCAAGAAAGACACGTGTTTTCCGTGGCGCAGAATGGCGGAAGCTTGAATTACTTATGTCGTCCCACATCCACCCGAGCGCACCGTTCCTGTGGCTATGTGTGGACTTGGTTTGAGCGCGAGGCCAACGAATGAAGACGTCAGACTGCGTGTGCGTCCAGAAAACGGTCCCCCGGTTTCCCGTTTCCTACGGCGACGACCTAGACGTCGTCGACCGAACTCCTCCCCAGCAACCCTTATTTTTTTCTTACCGCCCAGTTTGCTTCCCTTTCATCTTACCGGTGGAAGAGAGAGGGAGAGAGTGCGGGAGAACTCCGCCGGCTATGCAAATCGTATTTTGTCGTAAAACGTGTCGCTTCCCCTGCCAGCCTTCTTCACCGACCAACCCAACTGCGGAAGCCGTCGCGGCGACGTCCCGGATGTAGATATCACGACGTCGAATCGAAAGGAGCAACCAGTAATGCCGCACGAAAACACGATCCCGAATAAGGATTCGTGGAGTGCGGGGGATATGCCGAGAATGGAGGAAGTCTGCGCCGGCATAATGCAGAGCCTTGTCGAAACTCGTAAGCCGCTTTCGGTGAAATGCGTGTAGCGAATATTGAACGAAATCCTTTTTTTCGTCGGCTGTTTTAATTCTTTAACTTGATAACTGTTGCTGTTAAAACAGCCACGCGTTTTAATCTAATCGAACATCCAATCAATGCAATTTAAATATATTCTAAATACTATTAAATATTAACAAAAAAATTTTCTTTAACCAACTCCAGTAATAAATCCAAGCACACGGAGAAATAATCTACTTCCTTATCTTCCCCTGTCATCCAGTTGCCGGATGAACCGACTAATCACCAAATTCGCAGGTCCCCTTGACTTTTTTTGAACGCGTGCCAACCTAATTCCAAGTTTATCCAAGGAAAACAGAGTGTTTCGCATGCATTGGCGCCAGGAGCGTTTCTCGGAAAACTACGAAACAGTGTGCTCACGGCGTGAAACGTGCGTCGGCATACCCGGCGTGATGTTGTACTTACGAAGCCCGAGCGGGAGAGATACATTGTACAGGACCGAGAGTACGTGCCGCGCCGAGATGAGAGGGCGTTCGGATCGGAGATGCGCAATCCGGAAGCGTGCCGTCCTGTTAATAATCATGGGAGTCGACGAGGCTTACTTTACATGCAAATCAGAGAATTCCTATAATGTTGAGGCGATGGAGTTAAGTTACAAGGGGAGAAGTGAAGAATTAAATGACTGACTTTACTTAGGATGACATATTTATTATATTTGACAATGTAAGTCTCATAGTAGATTGTTCAGGACTGAGAGTACGTGCCGCGGTGAAACGAGAGGGCGTTCAGATCGGAGATGCGCAATCCGGACGTGTATCGTCCTGTTAATAATTATGGGGCGAGCGTGGCTTGCTTTACATGCAAATCAGAGAATTGCGGCCGATACGCGCTGCTCTCCTCGCAATGGGGTTAGACTCGGCCACTACCGAGCGTCGCTAGTTTAATTAGATTAGCGGACGATCCCGCCATGGCTCATCGTGCTTTGCGCTTATCCCTTCCAAGCGCTGGTCCATAGAACCTCTCTCCGCGCAACTCTCTAGTCTGACAAGCAGCACGCACCCGCTCGTCCTGACAAACCTGAAATGACACGCTGTCCCCACTGATTGCAGCCTTCCACTCGCCAGTTCAACGTTCCGTTCACTCAGCTTCCGCTCGTCCTACTCAAACGCTCGATTTGTCTTCGCACTTCGCAGTAGATTTCGCCTGCCAGGAAATAGTCTCGGTACGCAAGTTCTATTTGTAGTTGCAAACACGAGTTAAGACTCAACAGGATGACTTAATTATGCGCGATTGTTTTGTTTCGTAATAATAGATCAGTGCATAATTTTTATTGAAGAATCTATTCACTGAAAGATCGATTTGCTAACATCCTTCTGACACTCTGAGAAAAATTAGAGCAATACGTGTTTTGCGAGAATGGAAACCCAACGAATTCCCCTGTCAAGTGAATCCTCCAATCGTGCGCTCGACACCTTGACGTATTGCCGGTATTGCATGCAGCCTTGCCAAATTCGACCTGGCGCGAAAGCGTTAAATCAGCTATTGCAGTCATTTCTGGCATGACTGGTCCGTGGTTTCAACTATGTGACACATTAACATTCGCCGTTCCACGGACTTGATTTACAGACTTTGGATCACAGTTGAATTCCAAACTTCTCCCAATAAACCCTTTGAAGTGATATCCTATTTCCCGAAACAGTGTTTCATCATCGTAAATCCGGGTTTGTCTAATCAACGTTGCTAATTACGAATTCCAATTAGTTTCTCATAGGAGCAAAAGAAAGGTCGTCGGCAGAAGCGACGAGTGAATTAACTGGAGCGCGAGATTAAAAGTCACTGCAGGAACGAAGGAATCTATTGAAGGCGAGCATGTGCTCCTCGCAAAGTTGACACGCTCGCGCTTTGTAACTGCTAGTCCGCTAAATTAAAATCTATATTTAACGGAGCACGAAGATCGAGAGAGGACGACGGAGTGGCGGTGAGAGAGGCGCAGCGGGTCTAAATTAGAAGAGAGAGCGACCTGAGGCGCGGAGGATGCGTTTCATAGTCCATAAAGTCCTGGGGAGTTATTAATCCTTCCAGTCACTTCCAAGATTGTCTTGTATTTTTAGCCTTCCCTCGTTGCTCAACGCTACATGTGTACAGCATCACAAAATTTCGTGATTCATAAACCTTCCATCAGCATTATCCTCCGAACAACGTCATCGCTGCTGACGTTCCTCTCAGACATCCAAAGTAGCTCAAAAGAAACAGCATATCTCAGCAAACCTCGAAGACAGCTAGAAGATCATGAGAACTTCATTTCCCTTTTATAATAATAAACTTAGAACTCAAAAAGGACTCTTAAAAAGTGTAGATTCAGATTACATCAAGCTATAAAAATAAAATCTGATGTAAAGCTGCTCTCAAGAAGCCATTAGATGATACTTGTGCATATTGCAGTATCGTCATGAATATCAATCTCGTGTTATCCGGTGTAAATAGAGCGACAGGCGGTCTCTTAGGGCTGCGGGGAGACGTTAAGCTGGAAGCTGAGAGATAAGTAAGCGTGTACGCGTCGCGCGTATGGGGTAGGCGGTCGGTGGTGGCATTGTCGGACACGTAGACGATACACGCCGCTGAAGAACTCGTCGATCACGATTCTCCGGTGGCTGTCAGCTTAGAGGCGGATAAACGCGTGTAACCGCGGCATCCGTGTGGGATGGCGAAGCGCCAGTGGATCAGATATCCGAGCGATAGCGCCTGGAAAGGGAGGGAACGAGAGGGAAAGAGTCTGGCGTGGTGGATAGATAGGCAGATAGCTAGATGAAGAGATAAGCGTGGGACAAAGAGACGCTGAAAGAGAGAGTGAATAACGACTCGGCCCTCCAGGGTATTCCTAGCCGAACACCTCGATCCTCTCTCGCCGCTCTCTCGAACCCTCAGCCGATGATTGGACACATTCCATTCGCCCGGTTGCCGCCGCCGCCAAGCACGCTCCGTTGGCGTCATTGTTTCGCGACAAATTAGTTTGTCAAAACTGCCAAGGCACACTGTCTCACACTGCCAATGTGTATGTATATACGTGCGTCGGTAGGAATGGGTGACCGGTGGGAGCGAAAGTCCTCACTCCGCCTTGCCGCTCGGAAATTGAGGCAGCAAGATGGATTGCGAGAGAAGCACTGCTAGAGAACCAGCTCTACGTATTTCTGGACAGCTTCCGACACCTTTTTTCAATAAGCCCGAGTTCAATGAACTACTCCTGATACACACGCACCCACTGTGCCACCTGGAAGTACGCGCGAATCAATTTGAGCCGAATGAATCTACCTAGAGTTTTTTTTTTCTAGTTTCTAGTTGGTATTCATAGAAAGCTCGCCGGATGGAATTTCGCAGCGAGCCTCGGTTGAAGGAGACGCAATAGGAATTCGAAGTTGTATTAATTCGAATTTGTTTCGATGTGCGAACTGAAGGGAATCCGATTTGGATCGCGGGAGTAACTGGGTTGCCGGTGAAATCTCAATGTGGTTCGGTCTGGAACTCGATCGAATTAACCCGCAATTTGGCGGTGCACTATTATTCGATAGTCTCCCCCATTTAAATTTAGCTCTATTTAACCAAGTCTTCAATCGGACCAATTGGATCGTCACCCAACTCACTGTCCAATCGGAAATATCTGTCTAAATTACCCAGGTACAACATGAATCGAATGATAAATTTAAATATATGTACATATGAACTGCAATACTGGCCATTCCTGCCAAAGCAGACGTGACCCGGATATTTCGCAAATGCAGTTCGCACAATTTCTAATTGTCCTTTCGGAGGAAATACGTAAATGCAAGCAACATATCCGGTTCTATTGCCTGATATTTTAACGAAGGTAACACCATGGGAATCTTATTAATGGCATTAACGGTATTCCCGGATGGCTCAAAGGCAGTGGGTGAGGGAGGAGCGCCGAGGAATGATAACAGGGCGGATGCCGAAGGAAGCCAGGGTAGCGAAAGAGGACGAGATTGTCGGGACGCGTCAAAGGACTTGGAGATTTTATTTCCACTCGAGATAACACCCTCGCATATTCGCGCCGGCGACGACGACGCTGGCGTCGTGGCCGACAAGACTGCCGTAATTACCTGCAATCAGTCACAGGATTACGTGGACACAGCGGAGTTGTACTCCCAACTGTTCGCCTATTTTTCTCCTCCTCTCTATCTTGGTGGTGTACGCCCGCTCGCTTGTTTCTATTTCCCCTAGACAGTTGTCCGGAAAATACTCTGGAATCCGTGCTCCTTTCGTCAGGGGCAATGCTCCTCAGGGGTGATATTGCGAGCTTCGCTATTATTGTTGCTTGATCTTTCTGCGACAAAAACATTTCGTACCATGCATAGTAATACGTTTTTGCGATGAAAAATGAAGTAAATCTGTTAATATTCTTTAGATTTCATATCTACAAATTCTGAATTACATTTCAATGTTCTGTATTCGATGCGTTCTACACTCGATACAACTCATTTTATATTTTCACATATTCCCTTTACATCTTACACTCACTTCACACTTTTATACCTTTCCTATTTCCACTGTGTATATCGCAAAACCATAAATAACTTATAAATTCCTGAACAACCCTGTATATACAGTTTTATGAGGCGAGTCACGCAGACATGTATCGCGAAGTAAATGCAAACCCGCCAGGCAGTTCTTCGCTTTCTTTCTTTCGCAAGCTCCGCCCGCGAGAAAAGTGACGCGGCTGTTGCGTAATCTCGGCTTGAACAACCGGTCATTCATTGTCGCGCGCGCGTCGGGAAAAACAGTACGAGATTAAGCGGAATGGCGAGTACCTTTCCGCTGCAGGGTCAACCTTAATCTGGCACTGTTAGCTCGCACCTTAATTGGATGCAGAAGCTCAAGAAGAGTCCGGTTGGCGCGCGAAGGCCTCTGAAAATTCTTAGGCGGATATTCATATATTCCGAGCCGCTAGTCGCTGCAGTGCTGCCACCTGCCGTGGTGGGTAGTTGTAGCTTTTGGTGTTAGACGTCCTTCTTTTTCCTCCTTGATTGGAGTAGCACCGCTGTCGTAAAATTCTTTACGCGGCACCTAGCGGGGCTTTTAAAAAATTTATAGCCCGCGCAGAGTGAAGCCCACTTCTTTGCAAGGCGCTCATGGACTTTCTTAGTAGACTTCTTGTGCGCGCGCATTGGTGAGAAAAGCCAGTAAATTATGCAACGCCAGTGCGGCGGCGCTTTTGCGGAATACATACATGCATCAGCCACGCGTAACCACGTGGAAGCCTGACAGCTGCTTTCCGCATGTCCCGGATGTATTAAATGTTGCGAAAATACTGTAAATCCATTAAAATCTCCAGGGATAATTGTTTTTAAAAACCAATATTTCATGTTTCGAAATACTTGAGGTAAAAATTAATTTTGTTTTAATCGAGTCGGAAAATCTTCATAGACTTTGCCTTGCAGTGTAAAAATAAAAAGAATTACACTTGAAATAATCAGTAAATAGAACACTGCGGTAAGTCAGTCTAAGACTGATCCAGTTAGCCGGTTGCCAGGATTTGGAATTGGCTCGACGGGCAGCAGTTAATGCGATCCGAAGCGATCGTCCAGTTCCATCGTAATTATGAGAGCGCGGTCTTCCTCAAAGGTGACGCGGAGATTTAAACATCGCTCTGCTTAATTCCGCGATGCCAAGGGATTAGCCGGCTCAGTTTCACGGTTAAGGGTGATCGCTATCTCAGCGAGAGTGCGCGACTAATACGCGTCATTAAAGAGTGGAACGACGAGCAAAAAAGATGCGCGTATGTGTGCTGGTGCGGCGGCTTATTAACCGGCGAGCAACATCCCGGCGCGAGAATGTGGTGTTAATTTTTTAAGCCGCCTAAACTCGTTACGAACCACTATTCGTCCCATGTACTACTACAGAGTTGTCCGTGTAGTTACACGTGCGGCCGGTGTGTCTATTATTTGTAACGCGCCCGCGGCTGATTGGCCGACCGAACGTGAAAAATGGCCGCGGAAACAAAATAAATCCTGTTACGAAAGCACGACGACAGTGTGGTCTGGTAGCCACGGCCTTTTTATGCTCTAACTCGCTTAGCCGGCCCTTTATGCATGCATATTTATTCCCTATGGCCGGAACGGGCCGCAGCCAGCCACCGGCGAAACCCAATAACTCCCGGATGGCCGTAATACCGGGCCGCAAAGATTGTCGGTATCCGGTGTGAACCTGGTTCCTTCCAATCTCCAGCAAACTGTTTGTCCTTTATGAATTCCTCCGCTCCAATCTTTCCATTCGATACCCCTTATTTCCTCGAACATCTCTGATCGCGTGCCATACTATATATACTAGTACTTGGCGCGAGACTCTACCGAGTATCCTGATTAGAAGGACCGTTTGATTTACTATTGATTTTCCAAGTGGCGCAAGTGGGATTTGAGAAACGTTAAGTTGATTGCATAAATGTGTGAGGGGTGTATGGGTACCACTATAATTTTCAAGCGGCAGACATATCTCCCTTTACGCTCCCCAACTTCACAATCCCTGCTATGTTCAATGGAGATCGAAATCACGTCTATTTGACAGGACCCTCCGAGTGATTATCCGCTGTGATCAGGAGTCAATGAAGCTTGACTCGTATCACCGAAAATCTGCGCGATCTTCATTGGTCCCGTATGAACTCCCATAGAGGGTGAACGAAAAATGTTAACTTCGACATCTTAAATATTTAATTTGAATCTGGTATAATAATAAAATATTAAATAAGCCTTTAATTTCACATGTCAATAAAAAGAACTGGAAAAATGCATATAACAACTAGGAAACGGACAAGTATTTATTACCAAAAGGATTTTTTTCGGACTGAGACTTGAGAGACATGTTTGGATGAGGATGTAGACAGTGGTTAGAGTAAAGTTTGGATGGGCCACTGCAGGACAGAAGGACACAGGGTAGCAAGGCTGGCGCATAGGATGAGGGGGTGGCAGTGTGATAAACGAGCAGCGAGGATGCAGCACCCCAAGACGCAGGAGGCACAGATATCGCTATGGGGATATGTATGCAGTTATGCAGACTCGAGCGATGCGTCACTCTCGGTTGCATTATACGACGTGCCTTGGGATCGCCCGATTCCCCTGGGATTTCTCGCCTAGCCTGGCTGCTCGACTGCCCCTTCCAATATATCCAACCTGTCAAGTTGAGCGGCCGCCTTGGACACGCCGAGTTTTTCATACTTCTGAACGTAGCTCTTACGCCTCGATGCGTCGATCCACTTTTCATTCCGATTAAGACACACTCTCGACTTCTAACATCCTCCTCTTATATTTTGATTTGTGATACTTCAGAGATTCATAGATATGTTCAGCTGAACAAAGTTACGAGCAGGGAAATGACAAATGAAATGATGGAATTTTGTTAATTTTACTGGAGAAATTTTGTAAAATGTAAAATTAATAATTCGCCATTTATTACTAAATTAGTCTGACAAGCTTCATATCTGTATATTAATTTTAACGAAGAACCTGGTAACAGCAGCCAATGACACAGGTCAGACCATCAAATTACAAATCCAACTTGTCGCCGAAATGCATCGGTGACATGTCGATATCGATGTCAAAAATCGCCAACACATTGGTCTCCGTGAGGTACGCGGCAATCTGGATATATCCGACGTTGATTAAACAGCGCGGACATCGGATTTGTCCTGGTCGCGCACTGCATTACATTCGGCATCGAACGCGTCCGGCCCGTTATAAGATTTATTAATGAGCGCGGCATTATGAGCAAGTGCTATCGCCCGATTTAATTACCGGCCAATTGGCCTCCCGGCGGAACGTATTTGCCAATCGGCAATATTTAATCCAGCAGCGTGTGTGTCCACGTATGTGCTTGTCACCGGACACTAAATGGATTTTCACAAGCATGCCGAACGGGATCATCGAATTGATGCTAACCCGGCATAGGCGCATTACAACGCTGCCTGGTAATAACGCTATTTTCATGATAGATTACTTCCACTGCAGCCTCATTATTCGATGGATCAGCCGAGCCGTCATCGGCAGATTTGTCGATTTCAGACAGACTAGAGCTCGAGTGCTGTGCGCTAGAACTAAATTGCCACTAGATTTTTGGTAATTCGTCAAAGATTCATCGCACTGTTTTCGCATCGCATTGATACACAACAATGAGTGGGTAGTCGAACGACGTTGAAGAATACACTATATTTTATTGAACCATGTCGGATCAGGCCTGCATTATTAAATATTCGCCTACAACTCCCCGGTGCTCCACCCCCGGCCAGTCGAAACCCGATATCCTGTAATCTGTCACGTGTCATAAAACTGATAGAATTAAATTCGATCGTAACCGCATTACACTCGCGCATCCGCACCTCTCAATTACTCCAATTCCAGCCCGACATATTGGCCTTGCGCAACGGGAGGACCAACCGTTTTTTGCTGTTGTGCTTTTATACTCTCGGGTTGCTACGAAAAGCTGAAAAAGAACTGGAAAAAAAATAATAATTAGACAGCAAAAGTTATACATATAAAAACTCTATGAAGTGTAATCGAATGTCTGGTCTTGTTATTATTTTAATATCTCGGCGTGTTCACGTCTACCTTCTTTCATCAATCTGCTGTAGTTATTGGATCATGAAAACAGTGAAAGTGCGACTTTAATGTCTACCGGGAGTGCGTTTATCGATAATAAGGTCTTTATCAAGAGCGAGGCAATTTGGTTCTTCGGGAGATTGGTGCATTTATTAAGGTCCTACATCTTATCAGATACCCGCCACTGCTGTGGAATATTCTTCAACGCCATCCTCGATGGTGCACGAGCCGTGCTATCATGGTAAATACAGCCGCTTGATGTGCAGAGTGGGGGAAAATGACACTCTCATCAGTCAAAGTGCTCGAATTAAGAGAAATAATTATTCCTTCTACTGCTTTAACAATTTGTCAGTATAATAATCATATAACAATATTCTAATTGAAAATGTACGAACAGAATATTGAAACTATTGCAATTTTCTCTCTACTATATGTTAACATGTATCTCTACCAATTTCAATGTAACACGAGTCCATTTCAATAATCACTTTCTCCGAATATATAGAGCGTGATTACTAGAATTTATTACCTCGCAATGGGGTTCCACCTCCGACATTCTCCCACGCTACTTTCACCGACCTGGGCCACCTTAAGGAGGGCGCGGGCGACACAATGCACTCTACATGCAAGGGGCACCCCAATGTCGGCGAGAGTTCCACGGGGTCCATTTGGCCGAGATCAATTCAATCGATCAGCCCTTGTAATTAAGGAGGCCGGCGGGGGTGGAGATGGCTGAGTAGCAGGGCACCTCGCCCTGCTCGAACAGGGCTCTGATGCTATAATAATCGAGGCATACACCGAGGAGCGCGCGAGATAATCCTGTGGATCAGAGTCGCTCCAGGAGGAGAGAAGCTGCATTCGTAAATTCCATAGTGCCCCGTGACTCACAGTCTCTTGGATTAGGGGGCAGTCTCTGCTGACGCGTGCTGAACTCATATTCCTGAATGTGCACTAATTTTTTAATGGTTATAAGTTAAATTAAAAATATCGGATCTTTAATATTGTATGATCGAATTTTAAATAATGTTTTTTAAAATTAGTTCATCTCGGTAAACATCTCGAACTAAATAACTTGCTAATACTACTTTATATTATATTATATTTTCGAAGAAAATTCATTTAACAGAATTCATTTGGATCAGAAGGAATCCTAGTTCTCATTACTTAATACTGAGCTGATAGTGCCAACTACTAGTTCCCCTTTAACCCTGCTGGCAGTGTAGCTAAATGCCATGCTAGAGGAGCGAGACCTTCTTCTACTGGTGAGTGGGCGGTGGTGGTAGGAGCGCGACGAACTTGGCAAAAACTCATTTGGTTGCTGCGACTATGGCAGCGAGGGCCGTTGAAGCGAAAATGCGAAATCGCTTCCGTCTGGCGCCGGGCGAAGGGCGCAGTCCGATTTACAGATGGCCAGCCTGACTCGCCTCAGTGGACACTGATCGACTCGACTCATGCTCCTCCACCTATCCTGATCTATTTCGACCACCGGGATATACGCCGGCAAATGGACAATCATTCGCTACTGCGCCACTAATCGTTGGGCACAGCTTGCGTCTTAAATCTCAATGGCTTTCGAAAGTTTGGTTTACAATGGACCGTTACACGAATAGTTGGAACTGACTAGTACTTTGAAACTCCAGCCGTGAGTCAGTTTCATTTTATTCCTGATGGAACAATTGGTGTATTCTATACACTGTTTTATTTGTATTGTACTTAATAAAATCGAGGATGTTTGTCGGAATTAGAAAGAAGTTATTCATATAAAAGCGAATGGATTGAAAAGCATTCGAGAATCGAATTTCTTTATGCTCCATTATTCCCATGGAAAGTCGTATCACATAACTCTACGTGTCTACAACCGATTGAACAATTTTCCCCAAACAAGCTCCCCCAAACTTAACAGCGTCTTCGAAACCCAGACCAACAAGCGTCTACTGTACTTCTTCAACGTGTCGTTTCCTCACCTTCATTTCGCACGAGCGACAAAACGACCTTTTCACAATGACGAGGCTAGAGTGGCTTCTTAGCATGGCCGATTACATTAGTCAAATTCCGGCGCGTCACATCGCGCATCCGAATTACTCGCGCCGAACTGGGGGGGGGGGCAAAGCGAGTGAGAACAACACGCAAAAAGAGGACAAAAATGTCGGCATGTTAAAATAGAGGAAGGAAGAAAAGGTCCTGAGGGATGCCGCTCGAAAGAACAACGAACGAAGTTAAAGGAATTCCTGGCTAAGTGAAAGGCGAGCAAAGAAACGAGTTGAAGTGAGACGCCTTTTCGTCGGCGTCGTCGTCGTCTGGAAGGGTCCAGGGTGGCTCCGAGGGCGCCTCGTATTGTAATGCGAAACTAAAACAGAATTATCCGCTACCCTTCGGCTCGGCCTCCGGGGTGGCGATGCGTGGCCCTTCCGAGGGTGGCACACACACTCTCCTCCGCCGCCACCCTGATACACTCGCCGAGGGGTGCATTTTAACGCGGGGGTAAAAAAGGCGCCTGCTTAAGGCCACCGCTTCCGATTCGACAATGCCCACGCCGATACGTGCACCAGTAATGTCCTGTTTTATTTGCTAATGCCTGCCGGAGGGCCGCCACCGTCCCATGTTCTATTGATTTATAATGCACGAACCATGCACTGGAAAGATAACGTTGGGTTGTGTGTATCGGTGTAACAGATACTTGTCGCAAAATCTGGCGCTAGGGATGCATCCGCTATCGCGATCTTCGCACGTTCGCCCAAGACGCCCTTCTGCTCTGTCATAACACTGGCATTACATTCATAGTTCATTTTGAGGGGTTTATATTATCCTAGGAAAAGAGAATTGAAATTGATATCTGCAATTTCTTAATATTTAAAAGTTATATTTAATTTTGCTCATTTAATACAATTGTTTTATAGTAATTATAGAACATGTATTAGTACTTAATGTAGATTGTCGCAGTAATGCATACCAGCGGACTAATGGACGACTCGTTATATTTTACTTTTGCACTGTATCATTTTACTTTCAAGCCATATGAGAAATTGTACATGAAAAAGAGCTTACTGCATACCATATTTCAAGTTATCTCGACTTTTTACGTAAAGCATCGCTCCAGTTTCTTTGGAGGGTCTCGCGTCCACTGGCCTCAGCGAGTGTATCATGCAGCAGGGCTATTTCAAATGCCGGTGCACGAACAACTGGTTTATCAGCTGGATAGTGGCGAGGAGCAAAGGTTCCCTCCGCCTACGAAGTAGATCGCTCGGAGGGCGAAGGCATCCCACTGTGCGAACGAAGAAGCCAACTGTGTCACTCAATAAGCTCCGAAGTATACTTCAAGGCTTACGTGGGAACGCGGCCACTGCCAAATTCGCCTCTAAATCTCGGCACGAACGGATCCCACTGGGAGGGAGAACGCGCTAGATTCCAACGAGACTCACTGACCTAAGAAAACATAGTGACGTGTCGCTCCTGCCCATGGACACTGTGAGTGGACTCCCTGAAAATCTGCCAATTGCTTTACATTCGAGCTTGCGAGCTACCTCGAATTTACCTACTTTATTTTGGAATTATATATCAATGTAACCGATTTCAAACATCCTGCGATTGATTCTGATGTCTCTTATTTTTGTTCAGGCTATTAATTATATTTATTACGGAATCCATTTATTCGAATATATAATAATCATCGTATTAAAATGCAATATTCGAAGGAATAAACTGGATATTTTTACATTTCCACCGGGGTTATTTTTCCTTGCTATTTTGTTTATATTTCCAAAACAGGATTAAACTTCAAGCCCCCTTATCCACGCGAGTTCCTGTCTCCGTCGGGTCGAGCGAAATATCGAGAAGCCCTCGTGGCGGCGCGCAGCACTCGCTCGCTCCAATTAATTTTTGCGCCACGGCGGCGACGGCGTGGTAACAGTTTCCGAAAAGTTCGTGCACTTGTCAGGCAAATCACGGCTGCGAAATGAATTTCGCGAGAGTTTCAGGCGCCGGTGTCAGCGCCAGTAGCGATCTGATAGCAGTGGACGGAGGTTTATACCAAGCTGAAATATAATTTATTTAACGGCCAAGCCCTCGCAAGCCGTGTTCGCCCCATGGAATTCTCATGAAGAGCGGGAGCCAGCTTATTGTTTCATATTTCACTGATGTCATAACAAAAATGGCAAATCTCCTGGCTTGCCAGATACACAAGGATCGAATTCCGGTATGCGGCGGCGGCGGCAGCAGCAGCAGCAGCAGCAGTAGCAGGACCTTTCGAGGGTTAGAATCGATGTTAAAACGAGGCGAGAGCATCCGTGGTGCAAGGATATCAGTGTTGCTCCAGCTTCCTGGAGATCAGAGCGCCGCTGTGCGGTCGAAAAGCCAAGGGAACAGGCGTATTCGGTTTCAATGCTATCGATGCCGATGAGCGCTGATACAAGCCTGGCAACCCCTGCCACCCGACTTCATAGTGAACACGCCGTATATATATGCTATGTTCTGATAACAATGCTGACAAAAGTCTCTCGGTGGTTTTCGGCTTTTTTATGCAGATTTATCGTTGACGCCTCTGTGACTTTTCACTGACGCAGCCTGCCTCAGTGAATGGAGCCACTGTATAAATTCTGTCAGGCTTCAAATCACGCTTTGACTGTTCGTAACAAATAAAAGTTCGGCTAGGTTTCACGTTCAATCGAATAAAAAGAGAGAACTATCTTTTAAATACACTGTTTCGCATTTTAAATGTGTTGAGCGGGACAGAAATCCATTCGAGTCACGCTTCGACTGTCGTACACAAGTAAGCATTGTGTGCTTGCATTTGTAATTCTACGAATAAAATGGGAGATGTATTGATTAATATTGCCATGGTAGAAATAATGTTTTATGCTAACGATATACATCTTTCTGTTTCAGGTAAGTTTGATGAATCCTCTCCAAAGCAACATTACGTTGGTGCAGTATGATTTACCATCTTGTTTAAATATTATATACTTTTACGAGCCATGCAAGTCTCAGAACCATATTTTATATTTCCACTGGGAAGGTCAACGGCTCAAATATTACTATCGCAGCGAATGAATCCTTGCAATGCCGGCATTATCGGAAATAATGGGCGGCTCTGAGCGAGGGTACTTTATTGTTCCTGACAGAGGAACCGTCGCAGCCACTTATTTACCGGTAATCCAATCATAAACACCATTCCCGTGGCTGGAAGGGCCAAGCATGGCCCTCCGAGGCGAAATAACGGTAATTCGTTATTATAGCGAGATTTTATTTCTCCTAATAGAATTCTTCCCCCTCGCTCGCGCTTCCTTTCTCCGGTTCTCCCCAATCCGTGAACAGATGACGGATCCCCATGGCTCATTAGAGAGCCTGTGTGGTTAAGGTGAGCTTCGATTTCCACGTAAAAGACACGTGCATATGTCTATGGGAGTATCCAATGCTGTTCTAATGAAAAGCTCCTTTCATACCAATAAATAATCAAACGCTCTATTGAACGATAATTTCAAGATTCTGCAATACTGCATTTTTGACCAATAAATTCTGAATACTATCATAAAACTAATAACAAACTTCGCACTTATTCATCGAAAATCCTGATGTATAGAGTGAAACAGATTTTTAATGAGAACGTCTGGTTACTGTATTGGGAAAAAAGAAAAGTAGCTTATAGCCTCTTCAGACGTGCAATAGTTTGAAAGCACACTCGTCTGGCGAGAAGTAAGTATTTCATTACGAGAGCCTCGCAGAATCACGTACTCCACTTTTGCTAGCAATGTCTGCTTGTCTGTGCAAGAGTGTGTGTTGTAGAGGGATGTGCATGCGAGAGAGCGCGGTTCTCGGCGGGCGCCGATAATGCACTTATCCGGCTGGCGGCTGGTGCGCCGCCACCTCCGGGTAACAAACCCATTGAATGCCGCCTTGATTGGAGCTTCGAAATACGCGACGATACGTCGAAACGGCTGACGCCCGCTGCGATTCGATTACATACCGCCTTTTACCATGGCATACCTGCGTGCCTAGTCTTCCTGTCTGTGCGAGCACGCACGAGCCGAGAAAATCGCTAGACATCACGCCTCAAATCCTTTTGTTCGCCCACTCCTCTGAAACCTGCAGGAATCTTAGAAAAATCGAGTTGCAACTGAGTCGATAGTCTCGCTTGAAACATGATTAGACTTGTGTCGGTGAAGTCATTCTACTGGTATTTCTGACGAGGTGAATATTCAAGTAATTATTGTGCCAGTAAAATCGTTCATATTGTTTTGATATTTTAATTATTGTTGCATTATCTTTATGAACTAATCGACGGAAATTTAGTCTTATTTCAGTTTTATAATAGGAATATCTAAGAAAAAAGTTATAATAAACAGTTAAATATATAAATGTTATGTATGGAGATTGTATTCAATATTAGATAATTAATATTGATTATCACGAAAATATGCATTCATTCTTCGATTTCTATGTCTTCGTAAATAACTTTGTTCAACCACTTCCCTGTAATCGTAGCTTCAGTCCCTACTTGTTCAGTCTCGTGATTCACCGTCACTGATCCTCAGCTGAATGCCGTCTTGATTGCAACGAAACGCGAAGTACCATCTGCCCGCAGTAGTACGCACTATTTGATTACAACACGCGACTTCGCAGTATGCAGAGTGAACTTGTAAAACAGGCTCGTTTACAACTTTACGTGACACTTGTCCAGGCCTCATGTTGAAATCTACTATGAAGTTTCAATTTCCTATTCAACTCGTTCCGTGTATGTTTAAAATGTAGAATAAAAAATTGTGGAAATTAATTCAATTGTAATGAGAGAAATTGCTGTTTCCATTGAACGTACATTTCTGCAAAAGAAATGTGAGTAAATTGATACCAATTCACAGAACGGAATTCATTACATTTGGTTTCGAATTATTTATTGGAAACGTGAATCTTTCTTCATTGTTTTTATCCCGCTGTGTAAAGTCATACATGACAAGGAAACAACGAAGTTTTGTAGAATGCTGCGGGCAGAATCGATGTGAACACACCGTGTTTGTTTACCGCTGGAGGATCCTCAATAGCACTCGGACTGGTGGACCGAAGGTAATCTTCTCAGCCGAAAGTAGTTGATTCAGTAAGCACTAGCATCCAAGGAGTATCCTATCAGTGTACCTCCGATACTCCCAAGAAATCGTTTTGTGAAGAGAATGGCACAAATGTTTAGGAAATGTCAGCTTCAATAGCTTGCCGACGTGTTTCCAATAATAAACCTATAAAGTTCTCTTTAAACCACCAATTTAACCTCCAGTTCACCACACGGTTTCTATTACTTTTCATTTTACATGCATTCTATACTTTCATATCTTCGTTAATATTGAATTACTCGAGGAATACGAGAACAACTCGCAATAATTAAATGAAATAACCGAATTCAGGAAAAATTTAAATATCATACTTTCACAGTAAGAGTGGCAATATTGGCCGGTTCTTTTGTCTGGCGGAATTACTATCCGGGTAATCCACAAAGTCTCCTGGAGCAGTTAGGATTCTCCAGCGGTATTCAAGTGGGATTCCCATTTCTACTTGGGCTCTGGAATGCCTTTGACCTGCATCGGTGTGCATATACGCACACGTGTACACACACAGTGCGTGGCAGAACGGACCACTAATAGATCCATGTGAAATCAGACGTAAACATAATTACAATAATTCGGCCTGGTCGGATCAAAGGAGAATTGCGTACCGCTTGCCAATTACGTTATTACATTATAACATACGAGTAGAACTATCTACGTTTCGTTGTTCCTCCATAAATTAGCATCATTTTTCCATGAGAAACCATCCGGAGTCGCATTAACTCGAGGTCATGAATTACTATTCAACTGGGAGTCTATCTACCTAAAACTATCATCATTAACTTCTTCAATGTTTAAAAGATTTCTCTTTCGATTGAAAAAGCCATTAAAGTGCATCGAATATTTGATTACTCTTTGCTTGAATTAAAGCCGGATAGATGTATTTCGCCGTTCTGTTTGTGTCAGTTTGTATTTATTCTGACAGTGAAGTTTATAACTCGAGTGGAAGTGGCAGGTAGCGTAGAAGGAGGCTGCCAGGATCAGGGAACACGGCAGGAGGAGCGGTACAGAAGCAAATCGGCCTGTTATTACTGGATCATATTCATTATGCCGTGCCCGAGGCGAGCGGCTCTAATTCATCGACGCTGCCACGATAAGAAACGCACGCGCAGATTAACGAGCCCGATTTCCAAGGCGTCTGCACGTGCACACAAGAGAGCGACTTTGAAGCCCCCCTTGATGCTTCTCCCCCCAGAGAAAAGATCGACTTGCAATGCTCGCGACAGATAGACGCGCTCATGGTTGGCAGGCGTGGTTTGCATAATCCGCCGATTTTTGCGACTCCCACGAAAATGAAGCACGAGATCCTGTCGATTCGCCGAATGGGATTCCCCAGATTTGCATAGTGTTAGTTCTCCTTTTTCCGGAATCCTGAGAAGCCGCCTTTGCCACATTGCTCGTTGCCCGATTGCTTCTTTTGGACTGCGGACGCGCTTCATTTCCACATTAAAGTGGAATCCTTGTAGAACAGCAGAGCACCCGTTTTGAAATTCCCATTGCAGGGATTCTCAGGTTCTTTGATTACCAAGCTGGGAAATAAATGACTAGCTGTTAAATTATTCAGGGTCAAACTGTGTTCGAAAGTAGTGTAAATCCGTCCATGGTATCTTGTACATTTAATTTAAAGGAGTGATGTATTAATTGCTGTATTATAAATAAGAAGAAGAAGAAGAAGAAGACATTGGTGTAGAAGAAACTGGCTACTCTATCATCAGCGTAACATCGATACTAATTGCGAAATATTGCTCGATTCGAGTGCGATCAGCATTTATCTCGGGCACCTACTTTGCGCACTGGCCGAACCAGTCGGTGAGCATGCGAGTTAAGTTCGAGCGTGTAATTAGAATACCATAACTTTGCACCGGTCTGCGGGCATAATTTGCCCGACGAGCGGTTCGCTCCGAAGTATATAGCTAACTTTGGCCCCAAGCGGAATCGAGTATGTTTGCAAAGTGACAGTGGAAAAGTAACGGCAGTGATTTCCTAGGCAACCCAAATGAAAAGTCAATCTCGTTGGCTGTAAATAAAACTCGCGAAACTCAATTCGTAGTGGGAACGAGCTTGGTCTCATTTTTTTGGAATCAGAGATTGCTCACTTTGAGAAATGATGTTTTCTATCATCATCATTGTTAGCATTAGTCGAGCGACGCCAGTGGTATGCCGTTTGGCAAGTCTGCTCGTGTCTGCCTCTCGTAAAGCGCCGATTGATTGCCTTAGCAGTGGAACTCGACGATTTGGCAAATGTATTCTTATCGATTTGGCTCGCATTCATATTTGGAGCATTCTTCGATCACACGAATTTATACCTCGCCTTCTTATCGACCTCAATGAACATTCAATAACCAGGAAGTATATTTATTAAAATGGCCCGACATCCAATAACTACTTTGTTTCTCATTTAACTTTACAATCAATGTTCTTAATTTCTTTCCATTCCTATTTCCCTTGACTATTTCCATTCCTTGACTAATTAGTGAAAATCATAATTGCCTGAGTTGTTAAATTTCATAATTGCATAAAATCAATGAAGCTCTTTGATGTACTACACTATGATTACAGTGAATATCACGTAACGTTAGGTCAAGATGATTATATTACAAAATCCTATGCCAAGTGTAACTCTAAGTTGACTCGTATTGATCCTCCATAGGGAGGCCTGCGGCATGCGTCGATTAATAGTAGAACAATTGTTGGTCAACGCGCCGCTGTTTCCATTTAGTGTTCGGTTAGCGCGATAATGGAACTGTAAATCGTTCGACGTTTGTAATTAATCAGTCGGTGCGAGGGGAGAGAGTGCGGCTCGCGCAGTCGATTTCGACGTGCAAGCGCTACCGAACAATTCCTCTAATGGCAATGACGTAACTGCTGTTGCTCTTTAATGAATATTGGTCAAATCACTTTCGAATTTTCGATAAAACAACTCATTATTTCTAAACACAACTTTATTTATGCATACTTTTACCCACTTTTTTAACAGTGTAAAAAATGGTAAAAAAAACAATTGGTATATGATCGGCAATAAAATGTTGTGTGATGATTTAAAGTGGAACTGCGGTCAAGTTAAGTTAGTATCAGCGACGGAATTAACTGCGATTCTTAATTGCCGAAGTTCCATGCGCATTATCATACTTTCGTTGCCAAGTTTTTTTTATTGCTCGGCCGCCCCACCCGAGCCGCGGCTTTTTTCTCGAGATGAATATCTGATCCGGCCTCCAGGAATTAGTGCGTAAATCATAGCGAGCAATCTCGCATGAATATCTATGTCCGGGAGAGTTCCTCAACTTTTCTGATGCGTATCTCGGCGCGCCTGAAATATGAGCAACTCAATCGGAATACGAATGCCCGCTGTACCCCTTCTTTTTCGCACCCTCCGCCGCCTCCTGCTTCCTTGATTTACGATGTCGGCTTCGATCAGCGGAAATCCGAAGATTATTGCTCTCGGAAATCGCAGACTCTCGATATTAATCGCACCGGTGCCAAGTGTGCGAAGAACAATTTTGCGGCCTGTGAATTTACAAAACTGTTCTCATAAATGAATTATTAAGTGTTACGAATGCCTTTGATTTCGAAACAATTGTAAACAAGTATCGCGCGGTACGTTTCTACGCACAGCTAAGTAATGAGAGGAACAGCGTGCTTTTTTTATTAATTAACAGGAGTGTTAATGAAAGATAACAGGCAAGCAAAACTATTCCGCGGCTGAGAAAACTTCAAAACCGGAATAGCCACTGTTTCGCTCACTACGTATGAACTAATTTCACATATAAATTGACTCGCCGGCCGCATATGCCAACGAATTCGCCGGGCATACTTCAACTGCTGTGGTTCCCTGAAATAGTTGGGTACAGTTGGAGGCAGGAACTATGCCGAATCCGGCCGCGCCGACTCTTTCTCGGCCACAATAAAGCAGCCGCTACCTCGACGAACGGCGTCGCCCAGGAAAAACGGGCACTCGCTCGAATCGAAATTGTTACAGGCCGCCAATTTAAAATGCAAGCATTTTTCTCGGTGTTTTTAACGAGCCGCAATCCTTTCAATAGACGACGTCGCTCGCTCGGCCCGGCCGCGCTCGTGTAAGTGATAATTAAACAGCGTCGCACCTTTTAATTAAAGCACTTTTGAAAACATTTATTCATGACGATGCGCGCGTGCGGAAAGTTGTTCTGCCGGATAATGGGCATCAGTTTTCTCTCGTTTCTCGGTGCTAGCTGGAATGAGATTGGTGCATGCGTGTGTCTCTATTTATTCAGAATATTCGTTCTACCGGCGAACAAAGGCTAATGAGGAATCCAGCGATTGTACGTGCAGTTTGCGCGAGAGCGGAGTGGCTCATTATTTATCAGACTGCCAGTGAAACAGGCACGAATTAATGAAGTAAGATTTGTTGGTTGTGTATTTGCTCGCCCAATCAAAAGAGTCGTTGCCAAGGAAAGAGGAGAGTGGAGGCTGCTCTAAGGGCCTGCTGCTGTTCAATCGAGCACGAAACTATGAATGAAGCAACGATCCAGAACAGGCCAGCTGCTACCGTTCGCTCCCGCTCCTCCTCAGCCTCCCACGTAGACCTTCTACGAGATTTCCCCGGTGTTCTGCGCAATTACCCTCGTCACCCGAGGTGTCGGCATCCACCTACGGTCAATGGACCTTCTTCTTAGACATTCAACCTCTTCCAGAACTAAATTAAACGACTAGACCTACTCAGCTATGAAAAGTACTTCCATATTTCCACATTCCACAAGTCGATAGTTTATAGACACTCCTTTAAATTTAGCTAAAGAAATGATAAAGTAGAAGGAATGAAATATCTAGAAAAGCGTAATCTGCATAGATAAATCGAAGAATGCCACACGTAAACAGCGCATAGCGTGTTAAAGGCTATTTACCGCAATCCCGATAAGGAAGTTGGGAGCGGAGTAAGGCGATAAACATTTACGATAACAGTTCCAAGGTGTCGGAGGCGCGATATTACGAGAATCAGCAGTCCCATCTACATCTGTCGGAGAAGGAGGATATCCCGGGAGGTTTTTGGATAATTATCCGGGGCAGTGTCTGCGGATGAGAAAAGGCGGCTGGCTAGATGAACCGCGGGCGTTCTTGAAGGAGCAGCTCCACAAGTGGTAGGCAGAGAAGCAGGGTTGCCGCAGGGGGCCCTTCGCAGTGGAAGACAAGTCCATGTAGATAAAATCAGACCGCTTAAGCCCAAAGCCCTGCTTCTCCCCTTCTCACTCTTTCTCTCTCTCTTTCTCTCTCGCTCGGCCATCAAAGACTCCGAAGGCAGGGAAAGCAGCTCGTCTCAGTCTCAGCCCCGACTCAAAGGAAAAGGAACGCTCGAGCGAATTAAGAGCGACGTGGAAATGCACTCGCAAAAAAGAAGAGACAAATAGCCGGGGAAGAAAGGCTGCCGGTGGGAATCGCATGGGAAAAAGAGAATACTATCAGTAGGCCGGTTGTATACATGTCTGTGTGTGTGGTCTGTCTTGAAGGCAACGACAATATTAATTCTTGCCACGCACTACACTATGCGATGTCATCTCGAATTAATAAGGATATTATCGGGATTCTTATTCTAGATTATTTTAAAAATGTTTAATCGAAAACTTTATTTATATACCAGGACTATGTTGGATCCTCGGGTAAGGGTGATTTGCTAATCTCGTCGAATCTTAAACTCTGAAATGATTAATACCTGAACAGTCATTACACATCAGTGGTTACCGGAGGGTCTGAGATCCTAGAGGATAAGAAGCTAGCCGGCGAAGTCTAATACAAGCGGACGAGACTAAGATAATTCTAAGGGGGTAGTGCGTCGGTGGCATTAGGGACGTGCCGGTGCAATGCCTGCAGGTCTCAGTGGCGGTGCATGTATATGCATAAAAGATGCTAATCTGAAACGGTAGCTCGCATTGCCGCGAGTGGCAATGCACGGAGAGGAGCGGACGGCAGCCACTGGCTGTGTTGGCCAACTGTTCACTTGGCCGGATGGCAGAGCACGAAGAAAGCAGTAGGCAGGAGAAGCCAGCAGGCGAGCAGAAAGGTGGCCGGGAGATCTTCGCTCGAGATTGCCAACGGAGCCATTCATGGCCTCTAAAGCGTGTACATGTGCGCCACTGGACTCGTTAGCGCCGCTAAATGGACACACCGCTGATATATCGAAGGAAGCACTCATTAGACGCCGGCAGAACCATCGCTGAGACGACCCAGTAATCGCACCGGCGATTTGCCCCTGCAAAAGTTTGTTATTGTCAGCCATGACTCGATAAGTCATCGGCCACTTGCCTCGCGCATTCTTTCCACGGCCGATCCCCGAGCTGTCGTTAGGCCACGAGTAATCACCTGTTTTGTCGTGGACTACTGTGCATTCCGAGAAGTACAAAGTGATCCTGAAATGGCCCTAATGACTCGGGGAATTGATTCCATCGGGGAGATGGATAATAATGCCAGTCGTTTCTCCTCCCTCTGCTTTGCATGGGAATGGACATTTATTCACCGCTTGGTGAAAAATATCGCTGCTGGGAAATCAAGATTTGACTTTCAATTCTTTTTCACTTGGAGTCTGATTTGAAGTTTTAGCTAAAGCGATGACTGATTCATCATTAATGCTGATTAGGTTACAGAAAACTATTTTCTCCTTGATACGTAATAGTACGTATTGTAAAGTTCATCAGCACTATTTCACCTCCCTGATTGGCTGACCTCGCACAGAGCACACAAGCTATAGCAGGTTGGACGATAGAAAATTAACCGAGCTCTAAATGCGTGCCACGCATCCATTGTCGCAATCGAGGGATCTGAAATTGATTCGTCGTCCGAAAGGATTGTCCCCGGAGCAGCGAGCGAATTTATCTGGGACGTGCATCGTATCGCTGAAAAACGATCCCTAAAATATGCTGGACCAGTTTCATCCCTCCTCACTCGAGCGAACATTGGATAGCAGTCCGGAAGACCGAGGAGCGAGAATTATAATCCATTCACGGGAGGAGGCGTGTATGCGTCAATGGAATTGCTCTCGTTAGAATGCAAACGGACAGACACACACACATTCACATAGGTTTATTGGTTATGCGAGGAATGGGTGGTTCACCCTCGCGCGCTAAACGCTCCAGTAATCGGCCAAGCGATTTGTTAGGGTAAAATTAAGTAAACGTCGAATGTTAGCTTTGCAATTTTATCCTTTCGAGCACTCTGTCTCCCCGGACTCTTCAACCCCCCCGTCAGCCGCCACTACTGCTTCGACGTGATCGCGCAAACATTAACCCACCTTTTTCGTTGTTCCCCTCTCATTCATATGCCATAAAAAGCGAGTACCCTGGATTTCTCTTTCGCTCTTCCTCCGCGTCACTCTGCGACTCCTTTTTTCTATTTACCTTACACGAGCGGGCTCTCCGTAATTGAATCTGCCCGGAAATCGCACGATCCCATGGGTTAAGGGAACCTTTGAATTTTTCGGATCTGGTCCCAGGGCTGTATTTACGGCAGTCTTTACTTGACCATCCAGAACCATTAATACAAATGGAAAATCATGGATCAGGTTGGACGGTTAATCACTTTCGGTTTAAATTTCTCGGAAATCCGCCGAATTCGATGGAATTACGGTACGCAATTTAAATCTAGATTTATTTCGTTCCTAAATGGTTTTGAATTCGCGTTTGACGAGTTATTTTGAAAGCGCTATTAAAATAGACATTAATTCCACTGAATTAATTGTCTAGAATTATCCATGTTAGTTCTTCAAAATTTTGTATTAAATTGATTCAACTCGCTTAGCAGCTACTTATTTCATATTAATTCGGCACATTTCTCAACTAATTTCAAGAGTCAAATTCTAGGAACTTTATGAACAAGTAGTTGAGCAAACCGGACTGATTCTCGTGGAAGTTGTGCGATCAAAGCTTCATTACATCCTCCGGGAGCTCCCTCGCTCGGAACTTATGGCGCGCGATACAGCAACTGGAGCGCGAGCAGTATTTTCACGATGCTTATTTACACGGAAGTTCGCCGCACGAAGTAGCAATGCGAATTCGAAGATAAAGGAGGTGCAGCACAAGCATCGTACTGAAGGTGGATGGAGGGAATTGGAGCGAGGAAGTCGAGAACTTATGGGGCAAGGACAGCGCACTGGAGCTAGCACGAAGTCGCGCGGAAGTCGTTCTTAAAGGCAGAGGAGTTCGCTCTTAAGAGCTGTTGACTCTCCGCTATCAGATACCTCGCCCGCCCACCCCTCCGACATTCAACCCTCTCCAAATATTCCCTCCTAGTGCGCTTTTCCCGTTGGCGTTATTACATTTTTCGAAATGACAATTTCGAGATGTACGACCACTTTCGAAAGATACTGTGTGCTCCGGCACTTAAGGATTTGTCGATTTAATCCTGAAAAAGTCAACTTAATACCACAGAAAGTTAAATGGTTCGCACAAATTGCAAGTTTTCGTGGTACAATTAGAGCACAAGTGTTGATTGTCCTCCATCGAGGTATCGTCGGTTCGAATTGCACCGATTTGTCAACGTTTCAAAAATTGACAGAGTTGACAAAGCGATACATTTCTCACGGCTGACGAACACAGCATTTTTTTATTTATTTTGTTTTCGAAGCGTATATTCTCGCTTGTTTTTTTTTGTAGAATATAGCAGTCAGTCCTATTGTTTGGCGTTTTCACTCGTGGATTCGTAAAATGTCTGAATTACTTTTGTATATCTTTCGATGGTATCTGGCGCACTTTATGCAGTGTTCTATGCAAGTAGCTTGTTTATTTTGAGTGGGGAGCGAAAGGATGCTGGCATACGGAATCTTCGAGTCGTGATAAATTGGCTTGGAACGAAAAAGAGATTGGCGAGATAGGAGTGTCCACTCGTATCGTTGCAGTCTCGTAGTGCACTCACTGTACACTGGCTATGCACTCTCTCGCAAGGAGATCTAGGACCGAGATTGGTCTCCATTCACAAGATAACGTCGCCGCATCATCTTCGTGGGGCACTCGTTAGCCCCGGTTTCATATGGACCACTCTGACAAGCATTTGTCACTGACTTCCTTCAGACATAATGCCGCAAACTCGAATCAAACTCGAATCCCGGCGATTCTTCAAAGTACCCACTTGAGAGGATCGATCCCCCTCAAACCACCATTAGGACTCGCAAGACCATTACGTCCCATTGCATTTCCATTTGAAAGCGCAATACCAAAAGCTCCGTCGGCAATTTTGCGGAAGTTACCAACTAACAATGAGATATCCAGTTATATGTTGCTTGCCCGAGCTTCCTGGCGCCGTTATTTGCAATTTGAGAAAAGGGGGTGGGACAAGTTCTTGCTTGGCGTTTTGCTTTGATAGGATGGCGGTACAGAGGAGGCCTGGCAAGGCAAATAGGTAGATGGTAGCGACTGCTGCGATAAGTCTGCGGGCCTTGAAAAGGAGCTCGTAGGCCACCAAGTGTTCACTGTTCACTCTCCACTCGCTGGTGCTGGTGCTCCAAGATCTAGGGGCGAGATTGCAACCTTATTCACCTAGGTAATGCGTACACGGCTCGGCTAGATCTTCGTCCCTCCGGACTCGTTAACTCCCGGGTAAACAAACTGACGTACCACTAGGATTCCTAATAATTTCTTGGCCCAATCTGTCGTGGGGCAGCACTGACACTATCTCCTGTTGCACTTGGAAGTCTTGCCCTTTGACTACTTTAGTTAATGCCTCTTTCTCGAGCTTGACACTCTCAGAGATCCTACTATGTCACTTATAGTCATAGCACGGAAGTATATGTACATCAAAATATAATATTTGTTGTTTATGTAGACCATGTAAATACGGCGAAATTTAGTCACTTCGAGGTTGACAATTAGGAGTCTCAACAAGTGTGTTACTAGAAGCAATTCACAATGCACAGACATAATATGTAATTGTGCGGAAAGAGGCTTTTCGAGTGCACGAAAACCTGTTGAATCGCGTTCTGGGATGAATAAGTTTGTTGGAAACTCATAGAGGTTTGCTTCCGCGGTTAATCAATATGTGACTGGGTAATTAACAATTAGTTCGACGTGTTTCGATCGCTATACTCCACTCGCCACAAGTGACTGCTCGGTCCTTGTAAATGTAATTAGCTTCTGAGACGCTTTCGTGGAACTTGCGGACCTCCTTAAACGTTCCCGAGATTAACTTACTAGCTTCCATTGGACAAAACTTCTCGAACGGAAGTGGAAACTTTGTCGGGCGCTCGATTGCTATTCAAGATGTTTTAATACAATTAATTCACAGCATCTCCTTTACGATATTTAAAGTTTTTGCATACTTCTAATATTATTACATAAATAATGACTGCCTTGTAACTTATACATTTTTATCTTTGTTCCAGGTAAGTGACAATTACTATACTTTGCACAGCTAGACGAAATAATCAAACGATAACAAGAGAACAGTGAGTACAATCAAGTGGGCGTCTTTCATTAAATCATTACATTAATTCTGGCATGCATTAAATACCAGTCACAACGAATTACAATGCTGATTAAAAGAGTGGAACATAACAAGCTCTTTTTGACCGTTTTATCGAGGGACTCGATAAAGTAACCCGATTGATTAACCAGACAAGACCTTCTTAATTAGCGAAATTGCTCATAGGAGTATGTCATTTAAGATGAGCCCTGACATGAAAGTTTTACTAACGTGCTCAGACTTTACTGCCACCCCTACCACCCGAACTCGTTAAGTTTATTTCAATTACAGGCAATCTCACTTTATCGAGATATTAATTCCTCCGTTATTCCCTCAGCTTTTATGTCGCCCGAAATAAATAAGCTTAACTAACCAATCAGATCGTCCCTTACATTCTTGCAGTGATGCCACGAAATTGAAGTCAATTAACATTCATTCCAATCAAAACAGTTGGAGATTCGTCAGGGTTAAAAATAATGATCTCTTATTTTTACGCTTTCTTCGAAGCAGTTGTCAGCAACCCTTTGAAAGAACCATCGAAAACCGTATGAATCACTCAGAAACTCGATGGTGCAACATTCGGAGATCGATTCTTCACGGGAACTTCCATTCCTGACGCATCCAACTTCCACAAAGCCATAAATTCAATGTCTTTCTCGTCGCGTTGCGGGTCAGTGTAACACGGCAAGCCATTAGAGAGTGCAGAACGCCGATCGGTGTCACGCTAAACTCGGCTTCCTTCATTTTCGTCGCGTTTCGGCTACACAACTGGGTCGCTGGCACACTCATATATTGCCTGCCTGAAAGATTTATAATACGATTTTAATTTATGTCACACCTGACGCAAGCTAGCCTAACAAAAATCGGTGCCGAGGGAAAAGCATCCGGCCCACGTCCCATGTACGTGTGGGTCGAATGTTGTTTTCACCAGACACTGATGTATCGTTGATTCAAATATTTACGATAACGAGCTATGATTTATATGCGTCAGTCTCTCTTCTGCGAACATGAAAGCCGAGAAGACATTAGCGAAGGAAAATGGATTCCGCAGCAATTAACTGAAGCTTTCCATGGGTCGTCTTGTTGCTTATTATCTCGTCACACGGTTCCCACTGTCTTCGCAAAACCCTCTCCTCCCCCCACACCCGTCTTCCTCTCCCTTGCAGACTGAAACTCGATACGCTCGGATCTCACGTGGAACGGTCCCCAAAGTTCCCGGAAGTCCCGTTACGCGTGTAATACATTACCCCAGCTGAGGGGATGGGAATAGTGTCGGATCTCTCCCGTCTCCCCGTGCGATAATCTCCCTAAACCGAGATTCCCTTTAACCCGAATCACGAAACTTTTTTCATTGCGGAATGAAAGCACCCGAAAGTTCTTTTGACAGGGGTTCCTGTCGGCCTCGAAAGTATGATGTGGATCTGCTTTTTTGACTGACGTCCATACTAGCCAAGAAGTTTTAAGAGAAGAGTGTCCCTATAGAATTTCAGGAATAGTAATAAACCTAGCGCTTTATTTAAGGATATGGTTGCAAGATTGTAGATTTAATGTTGGTAGTAGAATAAAGATGAAGAGATTGCAACTTAATAATTTTCCGTAGTTCAATAGTTAGGGATTTCTAAACATTACTATCTCCGATCTTTTCCTTTTGTACCAGGAAGTTATCTGTGTTGCTATTGTTAGGCATGAAACTGTTTAAAAGCGTTGTTCCATCTTATCTCATCGGACAATCGCATGGGGCAACACATTACCCTTTTCTCGGATCGAGTTCATAAAAGAGTGCACAGTTGCAACGGAATCAGTTGCCCGAAATTTCCCAGGGCCGATGTTTAACGAGTATGTAATCTCACACTTCTCGTTCACCCGTTATTCGCTCGAGTCTGAAATAGGAATCCTAGAGTGCCGAGTCCCTCGGAAGAGCCACTCGCCTGAAGGGAGACGAGGCCGAATCGCCGGGTTAATGGATTCACGAACAATCCTGTTCACTACGGCACACTCTTTCACATACATAGGAATATGTAGGGTCAGCCCGAAACAATGTGCGGATAAGTATACATACACAGTTCCTGGGAATAATGAGTCTACAATGAGTATATTATTTTTCAGGGAAAAAAATCATACTGACTTTCTTTCTGACAAATTAATCAACAGAAATACTTTAAACATTCGAAACATTTCACAAATAATTTATATATAATTAAAGATATCACTTAAAATGTTATAGAAAAGACACTAATTATACTTTTTCTTGAGAAGACAGAACTTTCTCCGGAACTTTCAAACTTTATATCAAGCTCGCAAAGTTCTGACACTACACTTCGATCCGGTGTTGCTCTAATTGAACTATGCCGTCTTTCCGACGAGCAATTAGATCTTTCAGTCAATTCGAGGGGAACGAACTAATAAATATAATTGGCGGCACACAATGCGATACCAATCAACGGTAATACGGGCCGTCACAAATAATTAAGGAGTATTGTTACGCATACACTTTCCCGGCAGTGCCGCTTCGGGTGTGTCGCTCGAAAGATTAAAGCTGAATGGATGATCAAGTGTCCCATTCACGTGGCTTTCGTATTAACTGCTCAACCTGCTGACATATTGCGAGCTCCTTTCGTGGAGCGACACTTCCTTCGAGGAAAGGGAAAACGCGCCCTCTATTGTGCCAAGTCGAAAGTGTAAATATGCCTGTGTGCTGATTTATTTTCAGACTGTCCATTGTGTCCCGTGAATTCCGGGTCGCTGCTTTCAACACACTTATTGTCTTTGAATATTTGCCGTCAGTATTTTTGATTATCCTGAATGCAAACGTACGTTAGAAAAGTCTGTAATATTCTTTGTGATTCTGAAGTTGACCCTCTTCTTAATTATTAGTCTTTTATTCTACCCCATTTCGCCTTTTATTCCTCAAAATTTAATGTATTTATTGAAATTCCCTTAGGATTAATTAAAGCTTGTAAGTACCAGTGTCACAAGCGAAACCATGCTCACTGTCAGTGTCAAGACTACGCGCAGTCGGATCAACTGTAGTCTGCTTGATGACAGCTGCAGCGAGCGTGTGCCGAATGAGAGTACGAATGTCTCGAGTCGAAGAGACGCGTTACGTAAGACGTAAAGGGAGCAAGGAGCGAGTAAAGTCACAAACTGGGTTATTATGCAACACGCGGCAGTTCGTGTGTACACTTTCCCGAGACGCTTGGTCAAGTGAGCCATTACCTAATTCCCATAGGAGAGAACTACTGTTTCTAATATGGTCGAACAAATCCATCAGGTGGATTGAAACCGACTGGGCGACTCTGCACCGCAAGATTCGAGACACATGTCCCGCACTACTTAACAAATATCCACTGTCCAAAGTCTAACCCCATTCTGCCTAGCCTTGAGAATTAGGTAAACCATAAATCCCCGAGCGATGCGTTTCAGGAAGCTCCAATTCCCACAAGACACAACCAACTGTCAGTCTTTGTATCGACGAATTCTATAATAGTTATACGAAAATAGAAATTGCCTTTCGAAATAAGTAATAATTAAATTACTATTTATTTTATATCAGTAATTGATAAGTCTTTGGAAGTCGATTAAATTCTGTTGGACAGAGAGTAGAATAAAATTAAGTTGATCGATAATTCAGTGCGGTCGTTGCCGATGGATGTCATTTGGCTGTCTCGCGGAAAATTTCCCGGGTTTATTAATCAAACCAATAATAGAACTACTAATTAAGACAGAAATAATTAAAACAATCTGAAATGGACTTTCTTAACTGACTCTGTCCAAGAGTCCTTTCCTGACACATGACTTTTCTAAGTGTAATTACGTAAAACGTTAAAGCTATTGAAGTTAGTATATTTAGCCTTCAATGTTCTTCCATCAAATTTCACAAAATGGCTGCGCAATATTCCCCGGTGAAGCTGCCGTTAGCAGAATAAGCGTTGCCAGGCTATTATTCCAAAAGACCGTCCTGCAAAGTTATTGTTTATCGTTCGGGTGAACGTATGCTAGGAAGCTACAGGTAGATATACGTACGAAGTTATTATTATAGGTTGCTTGATGTTGTCCAGAGTGATTGCTTTCCAGGGCATAAGCGGCCGTAAGCTCGGCTCCAGCATTTTTCCGTGAAAGCTCCCAGGCCTTTAAACAGGCTGCTACCAGCTCGAGCGGAATCGAAAGTGCTCGTACATCCCGTTAATGCACGATCCCAGCCTCCCCAGCGGTCCACAAACGCCAACGCCAGAGAAACTTCGATCTTACTGGCCAATAATCTTTGCCATCCACCGCCGACGCATAAACTGACCGAGAAATGTTACTAGAATTTCCGTCATGCGATATAATTAATTAGAATTAAATAAATATTCCAAGGCGGCAAATTCTTCATTCTTAAAATAATTTTCGGTCTTTCAAAGTTGTCAAAAAATGTAGAAACGAATCTATCGTTGATCGACTTTGATCTTGTAGAGTTTAAATGACAGTTCAATCATTTTTGAACAGTCTATCAGACAGGCGAGTAGTACAACAGTGTTCTGGACCACCGTGTGTATCTAAACGATAGACCTGATAGCTCGATTGATTGATCGGTCGTTCTTTATATTTTTGTCAGCTTCGGAAATGATGTCGCGAATAAGTAGGGCCATGTGGGAAGGCTGCTTAAGTACTGGTATCGATAGAGTGGTTGTGTTGAAGCACATTCGATGAGCTTGCGGGCTAAATGAGACGGAAAGAGTGCTGATGGAAAGACAGTCTGATGGATCACTTCTAATCAGTCTCATAACTCGGATATTATTCGTTGAAAATACTACGTTGCTGGAATTTCTGCGGAAAGCAGGAAACTTCATCTAACGATGATTGGCAGCTCTGGCTTCCGATAATTGACGCAGAACGGATAAATAAATAATGGCCGGTCCTGCCATTTGCATATGTTTTGAGGAAATTGAGGAAAGTGGGTTAAAGGTTTGAAACTCCGCTGAAAGTTCTATCCTGACTTAACCGATACTTAGATAACCCGGTTGTAGTTACCATGACAGGTATTCAAAGTTACTCTGCGCAAAGTAAGGTAGATGTGATATTTCCTAATAAAAAGACAAGATTATTTCTCGGGAGAATACAAAATCATAGTTCCAATAATTGCCTTCTACTTTTCGAGAAATTATTTAATCAAAATATGATAACAAAACTAAAAACTCTTGTAATACTCGTTAATTCAGATTTCAGCTCAAGTGTCAAGTTCGTCACTCGAGGAATTTGCAATGCTGAACAGTGGTAATGTTAGGGTAGTGAAGGTACACATGTTTGTACGGGGAAATGCCAAGATGATCGTATTGTAGGGGTGATTAGCATGGGAAATTGGAGGTCAGCCTTGACACAAAAGGGCGGCGTCGGTGCTCGGCGAAGCTCGGAAACCAACAGGATCGTTAGTTCTTGGCCGGAAGCCATGATCGAGCCAGCGTGCTTTCGCGCGTTTACCCTAAGCACGTATACGCACGTGCGTGTGTCATTCCGGCGTGACACGCTGGATCCAATAACGCTCTCTCGACGAAACACTCGTCTATATGATAATGAAGCGGCGACGCCGCCGACCAAAATTAATGCCGATCTCTGCCTGGCGAAACCGTCTCCGAGACCGCATCGATCCAAGCCCGATACATTTCGCTCGACACCTCGATACGCATGCGATATGACTTCCTTGATATGAAGCCACTCTCGAAATGAACGTGCGCGTATATGTATACCTATCATATCTCTCGAAACTTCAACTTCAACTTTTCCTGTCGCATTTTTTACCCCAGTCTGGTTTCAAGTAATTCACAACTTCTTTAATTAACGCTTGGGAATTAATTTGTATTTAAACTATTTAAACACAAATTTTAAATTTGTATACAAAATTTAATTAGTTTATATATCATCCAGCACTCTAATCTCGGAGTTTATTCGGCATCACTGTTGAACCACAGCTGAGTTTCAACTACAAGTAGTACGTATAGTATAGCCGCTGGGTAATCGGGAATGTTACATTATTAATACCTCGAATTAATTCTAACATCGAGAATGCGGTCGGCATGATATTATTTGACCAACGGGGCAACACAATTATTCGCATTATTCAAGCTCTGCGAACGGACATACCCATTTAAACTAAATATTTGACCAACATTAATATTAACAAGACAGTAACCGATTGGACTATCATATTCCAGCACATCGCTCTGTATTAATAACAGACGTGCCAAGTGGGAAAAGGGTAGATAAACCTGTGACAATAGTATCTCTCATTTTCAAATGCATATTCAGCAGTCGAGTGAGTTGCTCAGTTGGTTCGCAAACATCTTGGCCGGGCATATTCGGGGAAAGGTCCCTCTGAGGGAAACGCGTGACATTCTAAAAACACTTGTCTTCCCTTGTAACAGGTGCCAGTTCGATTCTCACCGAAAGGACGGACCCTCGACGCCGCGCCGGAGGTGTCTGGCGAGCCGTGAAAGTCAACCTTCTCGCACAGAATAACCCTGCACCTTTCTCTCTGATCAGCGGGGCGTGTCGCACGTATGTTCCCTCCGTTGTCGCCGAGATGATACGCGTATCCCGCAATTATTCAATGAATACATGAATACGAATACTTAGCTGGGTAACTACATCGACCAGATGCATAATGCGCGCAGCCTGCTGGCCATACAATTCAAGTAACTAGAGGTCGCAACACTAATTTCATAGTTCACCGACTCATGCATGTACCAGAGCCAACGGACCAAATGACAGAGTCAATTATGCCGGTATAAAAGAGAGCGAAGGATGCCGGGGCTGACTGCAATCTCGTTGGCAATTAATTGCGACCCCCAAGTACCCTAAACTTTATTTCCTCCTCCCCTGCCGAACGACCGGCAAAGCCTCGATCTTGCGAGAGCGAGGAAAAGCCTTCCGAGTGAATCCTTTTACCGGCGAGATAAAACTTTCCAAGTGACATCTTTTCGAGGTGGAAGAGCGTTCCTCGCCTGCCCGGAATTCAATGAACTATTTCAATAAAGTAGCTTCACTGAGAGCGGACAATAAAGGATTAGCTTGGACGATCCTTTTAGGAGCGATTCTAGATTCTCGTTACTCCTGGCTCGGCCGTCCAACTTTGCTTTTCCCGATTGTCACAAAGATCCTGGTGTAATCGGACAGAAATTAACGGCATACGCCTGTGCAGTCGACTTCACCCTTCGGCTTGTGGAACGAATTCGTGATTAGAGGAGCTGCCCGCTTCCTGTCGGGAAGGTGGGAGCGGTACGGTGCGTAAGTAGGTGTATGGAATCCACTCGCTTCCTAGGACAATGGGACACGTTCGGCATCTTTGGTGGGGCTAGTATTTTCTCGACAAACGAGCTAGATAATTCACAGGCGTGCTGATTCACGCCTAGCCAGGATAACACGTCGCCTAGCCCGGAGGGCTGCTGATATATCCCACGGGATTGAATTAGGAGCGATCGCGCGGCACTTTGCCTCCTCCTACGGCTTTCTCTCCCACTTCGAGGAGATGCGCTGTGAGAAGAGACAGGTGGATGCTTTTGTCTTTCGCTCTGGAAACGATATTAAGCGACGTTCGATGTTATCGCCCCCGGGTGCGCGCATCGCTCGGGGAAGCCTGGACGCCCCATTTGTCCGGGAATTTGATCTCGCTTCCTCGGGATCTGCCTGGATTTTCTTTGGCCTTGGTTGCACACCTTCGATTTAATAGTTACTCCAACCAAACGCTCCAGTTTGCAAGGATCCCAGCCGAAGCCACCGCGCGCATTCATCACCGCTTTTCCAGTTGTACTGTGACTGGGTATCGAGGAATTTTGTTCTCCGGGAATTGCTTCCTAGTTTCGAGAATGCTCGAGTGCCACGAACTCCTCCTTGGCTTCAACTCCTTTTATTACCCTGCCACTTTTGTGGCGAATCTCACTGATTGTAGAGTGAGTTTCGAGCGTTCTGTATCTCGAAATCAAGCAGCTAACTTTGAGATTATGCGATCCTTTAACACTGGAACAAAGCAACCCGTCAAAGTGACTTCCAGATTAGTTCTCGCTCAACATTGCAGAAATACCTTGAAATCCTTTTGATCTTTCCTTACCATCGTCGAGATAAGAACCGTAATAACAGTATACATTAATTTATTTACCACCAACTATTAAACTCGCCGAATATATTCCCATTTGCAAATAAAGAATCCATTGAGACATCGACGACAAACACTATTCAGTATCACTGACACGCTTGTCAATAATACCTTCGCCACTGTCAGCTGTGGAAGCTGTAAAGCAAATATGTCGGCGGGCTTCCTTACATCTCATCGAGCAGGAAAGGGGTGTTCGAGGGGGTTAGTTGGAAGTGTCATTCACTATAGGAAAAGGGGGCACCCGTCAGTTTTACGAAGCGTAGAATTCGAAATTGGATCCGGTGGCACATATTCCCCCTTTGTCCATTAAGCATGGCGCCCCCGCTTAATCCTATGGGCGCGTATGCCACGACGTGTCGTGTCTATGGGGGGGGGGGGGGGGCTACTGCCCGGCCCCACACCATCCACTTGCAGGCCGCAAGTGGACCCCATTCTCACAGACTCGCATAGTCATGGTGGAAAGGGGCGCTGGCGGAAAATAGTTACAAAACAGACGTCTGCCAGGGGGTAGTTGTCCGGGAAAAAGCAATGCTTGCACTTCCAGGGGGTCTGATTCGGGGGCAGAGGGGGTTGGTATTGCGGGGCGGGAGTGTGAAAATATTCAGATGGGGCGTCGCCGTAGCCCCCCGAAGGAATCCATGGGGAGCCAGAAAAAGATTAAGTGTCCCTTCGCACGGGGCACACACGTGGACCGATTCTCCCGTCGATGCGTCACGCTTCGCAGATGATATTAATATATATTATAGTGTCTACCTAGATCCGGAAGAATAATGTCGAGGTTGAAAGGCCTCGTTAGTCGGCGCTGATGTAATTTACGTATCCACTGCCGATCGCGGTACACGATCAAAGAGCGCCGGTGCGTGTGCGCCTTTAATGAAATCCGCATACTTTGCTTCGGCTCTTTCCAAACCTGTCTACCCTCGGACCTTTTTTTTCACGTCCTTGCTCCTGGCGAACAGGTTGAAGGGAGAAGCAGATTGATAGCCGCTGGGACTTGGAAAGTTTCGATCGTGTGGGAAATGAAGTAGCTCGTTGGAACTTCTCTCGGTTGTTTGAATTTTTTAGTCCTCACTGAATTTTTTAAACTTGTTTGTAGAAATTGTGTCTCTTGATCGTTCACCGTGTCGCAATATTATACTACAGTAATGTACTATGTATTAGAAGTATGCATCTTAGCAACTCTAGAATAAAAAAATACTGATTATTATTGGAAGTTCATTAAAGTCATTTTCGCCAGTTTAATCCCACTTTAGACAATCGCATACATTCAATTAAACTCAGCCGTAGTATCAACTCGGATTATCAGGTGCTTGAGCGCGATATTACGCGATCAGATAATTTATTCAGCGGCACGCCGGCGAGATGTAACGAAACACAAACGGGGCGGCGGGCAAACGATTCGGCAGATATGAGATCGCTTTGTAGGAGTCAGCGGCTTAAAAGCAAGCTCCCCGTCTGTTCCCGTATGATACATATGTATGCGTCGATACACAAGCGTGTGCTGGTTGGCACGGCAAAACGAAAGGAGCATCGCAGTGGACACACGTGTTATTCATACACACGGTCGGGGGACTTTAAATTCCGCGTATTATTAGGACTCTAATTTCGTTTCTCGGTCCAGCGAGCACTCTGCCATGCGGACTCGTACGTACACAAATGTGTATGAGTGTGTGTGTGTGCAGTGTGTAATCACGGAATGACTAGTGACGCGACAACGAGGGGGGTGCTCGACTTTAATGTTTTTAATCTCATTCCCGGCGAGCTTCGGGAGCGCAGCATCTCCCCCGGGAGAGATGGGAGAGGTAGCCTCGATGTCGTCTGGGGAATTTTGCATTGTGCAACGAGAGGCCTGAGAATCCGATGCGACAATAGGGAGCCGGTCGCTCCCTTTCGAGGAATGTCCCATATGAACCTGACCTAACAATCGATCCCACCCTACGATCTCATTTCTTAAAGTCAACTGCTGGCCAGCGCCACCAATTTTTCATTGTCCCGCTGAACCATTATGGTTCGCCGATTGGTTACGTCCGACTTCGTTTCGATTGCTTTATACATGTTTTATGGGGTTACGTAATACTGGCGGAGAATAACTGTTATCAATAGCTGCGATGCTTCTAGCAAGGGATGGTATTGCAATGTCAATATTACAGTGGCTTTCTTTCCGATCTCCATGATTGCTCGCACTTAATGATGCTGTTCATCTTGCATGGGTTTTTCAGTTCCAATTTTCATGCGACCGCTCTGGCTTTCGAATATGCGTGACTGCCCGGAAATTCAGGGAAAATGTATGCGTGTGTGAGTGACGCCAAGTTTTATAAATGCCGAGTGTTCGACCAACGCATGGACGGAGGCAAAGCTTTTTTACATCGAAACTACTGCATGAATTTGAGAGAGGATGATTGCTCGAGAGTCATTTTTTGCACTGAAAATCGTTCTAATTGGAGAGGAGCTCCTGGCATATAAATCGATAAATTCACTTTAAAAGTCAATAAACGCGAGGAAAGCGGCGCAGTTTATTATTAATATTTGAGCTTAAAAAATAAAATATTTGAAAACGTTTTACAATTTTATACACGTACATATTTGCGTAATGATTTGAACTCATCGATATCACCAAAAATATCATTTCAAACATGACAGTTCTATTACTAGAATTGCAACTTTTCTATTTCCGAACTCTCTCTCTCTCTCTCTCTCTCTCTCTCTCTCTCTCTCTCTCTCTCTCTCTCTCTCTCCCTCCCTCTCTCTCTCTCCCTCATCTAATTCCCCCCAATCAGCGGAACAAATGTTCGGAGAAGTGTGCCAAGCGTTCCAATAAATCGTTCTCCCATACCAAAGGGTTTTCCTGGTAATCTCGCAAATGGGATCCCATCGAGATCCAATAAGCATTCTCGCGCACTAATCATCATTTTTCGGGGCCTCCCTACCAGCACTAGAAGCAGTACTCAAAATGACAAAACCGGCTGATGCAACGAAACATGCGTGGGTTGTGAAGCAGCCGTAACTTCTAGTTTCGAGCCATTAGACTAAAGCGATCGAGAGAGAGAGGATGTCGGAGGGCGAACGAACATTGAATTTGATTCCCGATAATACCTCATTCAGGCGGGAGGATCGTCGACACTCTCTGCGGGGCCATGTGTCCAGGGAGAGAAGCTCGGACATAATCGGCTGGAGCTGGCGACGCTTTTATCGGACGATATGCCCGTTCGCCCGGCTCGATAAATCGCCATGGTCGCTCGGAACTTTGCCTGCAATTAGTATGGTAATGCGCCGGTTATGCTCTGCCTGTCCGAAGCGCCCTCTTCTCGACCAACCAGCAGAGAATGGGAGACAGAAAGCAGCCAGAGATCCAGGGGAGAACATATCACACACAAGAACGCCTGACAATGAAAATAGAGGAGCGAAAATGTGTGTGTGAGGGAGAGAGAGTGAGATAGATAAAATTAGATATGAATATGAAACACGACGCAAGAGGACATGAATGAGTCCGGCGCTATTAAAAACTCCTCGGCAAATAGAGAACGCCCGTCAGCATTCTCTTTCTACTCCCAAAGGCGACAGACTGAACACTGAAATGCGAAAATCAGCTTTTACAATATTGATATTAAAGCGTAATTATATTTGCACAGCAATGGGGTACTCTCAATTATAGATTTCATGCTCAGGACTATAATTTTGCCATAAACCACCATGCGTAGATACGAAATTCTGAAATTAAACACTAAAACATGTTAATACGATTGAAATTCAATCTTTATAAGTAAATCATTAATATCAGAGATTTTTCTTCAAGCCTGAATAATTAAAGCGGAAACTCTTAAGTAGACTCTGTTGAAATCACGAAGCGTGCGAAATGAATTACGACATTAGCGGGCGCTCGTAGATCACATATCCGCAGGAGCATAAACTAAGCAGGCTGAGTGAAAAATGAGAGCGAATTGACGGTGGGAGGCGGCGGAGCGAGTGTAGTAACTGTAACTGAAAGAAACAGGAGCAACCGAGGTGTTCCGGGGACGCGTGTGCAGAGAAGTGCGTCCACCCACGCGTCCTGGACCACCATGGAGCTTGGTGCATGTAAGTCGAATGCCCGAGCAGTCGGGAGCCTCGAGCGAAGTAAGGTGGCGTGCTGGCATCGCTAACAGCGCCTTTCGAAATCACTTAAACTGATTAGGCCTGAACACTCGCCCAGGGTGGCCTCGCCGCCCTCCTCTGCCACCTGATTTACAGCCGCAGGCCAATTTCGCATTTTCGATAGGCCAACCCTCTCCTCCCACATCCAGAAGAGATATCCTGGACCCCAGTTTCTCCCGGCTTCGTTACCCCGCTAGTCGTAAAACAGCACGTGCCGGACTAGCCTTACTCAACGCCACCCAAAAAACTGCCTACGTGATGGGACGCGTGAATAAAGGGAATTACGGAAGCATGTACTGTGCCCTCGTATTGATCATTCCTCTGCTTTCCATTAAGGATATTACAAGGATCGAATTGTCGTGTTATAAAGATTTTGTTATATAATATTCTACTGAATTATTCCATTTAAATTTAGGTCAAAATAATTCCTCTTAACAAGCAGAAATATGTCAGTAATATTAACTGACAGATACTTTTATCATAGTCCACGTAATTATAGAATTTCGTTTATCAACGCTACACGCGCGAGACGTGCCGGAAGTACAGATTCCTCTAACCAGTATTAAGAATCTAGCACAATTACATGTTCGTTCGTGCAACGGTATCGCACGTATTCTGGTTTACAGTGTATTCTAGATATTTTTGTCGCAATTTCGTAGCCAACATTTCTGTAATTGTGGCGAGTGTTTAATGCAAACTGGAGCTTCACTTTGAAACGTGCAACTGAACAAGCTCGCTAAAAATGAAGCCCCACGGGTCGAATCGTGGATCGGTCGCTGCGAATTTTCGGCAATTTTTCTGTCCGCCTGTGCCAGTTGCATTCCGGAATTTTGTGCCGCTATCGCATCGCCGATCTGTTACAGTCGCACCAGCAGCCTGTAAAAATGCGTGTGTTCGCGCGTATGTGTGTACATGGCGAGCTTGCATGCGAAAAACGTGTTACACGAGCAAGAGGTGGGCATCAACGTCAAGTAGAATTTGGGCAAATGAAAAGCTCGACTGAACTTTCGAATACCATTTTTCGACGCGTTCTTTTTGCTAGCGCGTCCCACGCTGACATATTTGAAACTAACACGGCGATTTTACTTCTCGCCGAACATTTCCAGCGAGCGATTGTGGTACCCACCATCCTCTTATTCGAGGCTCGACAAAAAAAGGTTCGTACACGCGCAATTTTGCTGGAATAGCTTCGGGAAATGAAGAGGAAACATCGACGACAGTGCGTTTACACTGATTTTTGTGAAACGCTATATTCCATTCAATTCAAGCGTCCAATCTGTACGAATTAATAAAAAAAAAGCATTAGCTGATAATTAATTAATAAATAGTAAGACCAAACCAATATGTGAAGTTGTGCACATACCAAATCCATATAATGAATTAGTTTGATGTTTGAAAATGAAAATGAGTTTGAAACTCGGCAAGATTGCAAAAGTCTCGAGGCAAGCATACATTCTTGGTGTCGCGGAACCCACATCACTGTATTCGCGAGGGGCAGTGTAGCTCATCGCCTCGGAAATTAATGATGCCGCCAGTAAATTAGCTCGATAGTATGCGAAAATAAGGTGTGTTACGTATGCATACGAATGCCTGATAAACGAGCACTCGAGGGAGCAGACTCCTCAATCAATTTCACGTGGACGTGTTCTCGAAGCGTCACTATTAACAGTGAAATCGACTTCATTATCGCGCGTCGACTGCCAGCTGAAACTGCCAACTGGAACAGCCTCAGCCTCCAGTTGTGAATGTTTAATCACTATAATTGCATTACTTAATTCTCTTATCAATCGGCGCGCCTGCTTCCACTTGCTATCTTTGATATTCCGTGCCGGGCCTGTAATTACGATAAAAGATTCGCCCGCCCGAGAAAGGGAATACAACTTGTTCGTTTCCCGCCACCGATCACTCGGCACATCTGAGGCGCCTTAATGAAGGCGCGGTAAATTAGCCGGAGCGCGCCTGTTTTAACGCCAATGGAGTCGGATCGCCGGAAAAGCACCGCTTGTTGCTCCAATTAGTTCCGTACTGTTTAAGTACGCGCCTTAATTCGGCGGCGGAGACTAAACCACAGTTTAAGACCGGTTTAACGTCTGCCCGGCTACACATGCATTTTTGAGCCCAGCTAAGAAGAACTCGACTTGTTACCGGTACTAATTGGTGCGGTAAAAAAACACGGCTTCTCACTCGAAAGTAAAGGTGGAGGTGTATTCTGAGCTTGTTAAGTCAAGAACTTTATTTGCTCATTGTCATTACTTCGTTATTCGAATAAGTATATACATACAAAATCTTTCCATCATTACTCGAAATATCTTATTTTAATCGAAGAACAATTTAACTCCTCCAAAAATTTTCATCATTCAACTCTGTTAAACCAAAGAAAATGAAAATCATAAAAAAAAACCTTGGCATGTACAATTCCTATTTCAACCAGCTGCACTTCCACACGTCTCATTGGCCGCGAGCGTGCGTTCAGGACCGTGCTCGGTCACGCAATTCTTCGCGGCGCTTCACGGGACATTTGGTGCGCGGGAGCGCGCGTCCTCCTTCATTTTCCAGAGAACGAGCGAGCGCCGATTTATGCGCCTTGCGAGCCAGCCGGCTTAAATGTCCGTAAGGGTGTACACGGGAGCGTGTCAAGTGATGGAATTAATCGTAGATGGATCCCCCGGGGGTTGCTACTGTGCATGATTCACCGTGAACCGCATCGCGCCACACCCCGCTTCTCCCCAAACCTACTCTTTACCCGTCTCTAACTGTGCACGCGCGTGTGTGTGTAAGCTGCACCCTTGTGACAGCAGGGTGCTAGATGCACGCGTCCACACGCCTGCTGCAATATGCAATAAATCAAACATTCCCAGAAATATGCATAATAAATCGAAAATATTGCATTTCAATCATTTCGTCTGCATTGTTTGATTAGTAAATATATTTTCATATTTTTCGTTGTTTTTTTCTGCAATTGTTGATATAAAATATGTTATTGATTTAGGAGTTTAATCTTTTACGATCCTGTAACAAATTCACCGTTGACCTCACACATTGCCCACATATTTAATATTTAAACGCAATAGAACGTCTTGGAATGCGGTTTCATTACTTGAAGGATATCAGCCGCGTGTTACTAAGCCACAAAATACCAGGCGAACAGTAAAACTGTCATTGTAAAAGGAAATACTTGGACTTCTAGATGATACATAGTCGAAGATAGCATAATAAATAGCTTGAACCGCAAACGTTAAGGATGTAATAAAATATATGTTCGACTCGTTATCTTCCTTTTTCATCTTACGCTGATATGAATATCGCAAGTGGAAAATGACTCGCGTAGAATACATAGTAATAATAATATTGCGGCCGCAGTGTAGAAAAGAGAATGAGAAAATGAGAAAGACAGGCGGAGAAAGGAGAATGGAAAGGCTGGCGTAGATGAAATGGGAGGTTTTCTCAGCATTTACGAGGCGTCCCCGACGATTTACATATTATGACATAATACTCTTTCTCTCTCGCTCGCTCTCTCCCCCTTGCCAGGCGTATTACACGCTGCGCTAGTTTCATGGAGACACCGAATTCAATTTGCATTTTATGATATTAATGAAAATCACACCGTGAATCCTGGAAATGGGCGGTGCGCCGCTTAGCGGGATTGGTTGCGCGCATTCCCGCTGTTTACGACTGATATAATAAGATACCTCGTTGCGAAAACGATTGCATTAGAGTCGAATAAAAGTGGTCTGACGAGAGTTAGCACTCGTTTTAATTTACATCGACGTGATGTTTATATTCATTAGTGAAGTAAGTAGCTGTGAATGAGTAAATGGTTATCTGAGTGACAATTTAATTGATGATTCAAGAACACTGATTTATTATAATTTAAACATTCGTACTTCAAAGAAGAATCTAATTTATTTTCCAATAATGAGAACACAATCCATAATAAATTAACATATCAAATTAAATGAATAAACCGAATACATAATCATTTAAAACATTGCTTGACTAGAACTTTCCAGTAGAAATTTGCCGAGTTTGTTACTCATACAAAGCACGCATAAGCAAACAGAAGCTTGTCAATATGAACAATCGATGACTTGAGTGTCAACGCCACGCAGAGCACGCTTGTTCCACGTACTAGAAGCACTTGTCAACAACGTGACCGACTAGGGCGAGCACTCATATGCCACAACGAAAACATGTGGACAATAGTTAGCCGCACATTGGTTGGTCGCAGTGGCATATTGCGCCGAGTTTTGTAATGAGTATTATTTATGAAGTAATCGGTTCCCTTCGGAAGGGCAACTGGGCGCCCTGACAATAATCGCCGCACGCGCTCGTTCCCGAGATGGCCGAGCACCCCACCGTGCAGTTTCACCGGCTTTGCAGCGTGTTTGCCGTGCCGAATCCCTTCCGATTATCATGCCAATATTGTCCCCGGTGTGTGATCGATGCTCTTACTGCTCGCGTAGATACGGGCGGCCCTTCGAGACGACGATGCGTGCATTCGTGCTCTTCTATACCCTGTGACGCTTAAGTTTCACTTGTTTCTCAATAACAATGTCAATTAATGCTCTCCATCTATCATAAATATGGAGTGAAATTTATATATATATTACTGCCTTGTGTAAGTATAATTACGGTCTTGCAATAATTATAACAGCCTGTTGCTATTGTTTGTAATTGTGGAACAATTAATGTATACAATATATTATCAAATGTTTAAATGTTACAACCTTACGATAATCCACCAATCTAAATTCAAACAATCAGGAAATGTGTTTGCTGAATGGCTGTAACTGTAATTTTGAACCACCCTGTATACACTGCAGAGTGAATCCGTATGGGGGATGCACTTGTGCGTAAATTCGACCGCAGAGTATCGCAACATATGCTGCACCCCACGCGTCTTCGAGCGATTTGGTTGCATTTGCATTTCGGTGGGTTCAGAGTGTATTTCTCTGTCTCTCTCTCTCTCTCACACACACACACACACGCACACGCATGCACATATTCCGCTTAATGGGGAGACGTTTTGACGATTGTCCTTTAATCGGCGCGGCCGAGTGTCCGTTTGTTTTTGCGGCACGGAAATTGGATCAGGCCGGTGCAGTTGTTAGAACGGCAAAGGGGTGGCAGCCGATCGAGTTTCGTCACAGTTTGCTCTGTATGATTGGATTAAGAGGTTAAACCGTGCGATTCAGCCCCCGCGCCGCCCTGCACCCCTTTGACGCGACATCTGGCCGACCTGCCCTTTTTTCTGCCGGGGAATTCGGCTTTGGCTTGTAATTATTCATCTGGAGCCCTCCGAAGTTATAAAATGATCTCATCTTACTCGTGTCAAAAAGGCAACCATAAGTGTTAGATTTGATTTCTTGGTCAAAGTACTCTGTGAATAAAAAACATCAACAAAATCTAATGGAAATTTTGCGTATAAACTTTTTATAACAATATTTTGCCTATGTAAATAAATTAAAAATTGGAATTTCCATGTATGTGGAATAGCAGAAGCGTTGAATGTAGAATCAGCCTGTTTTACCCGAGGGCTCTTTGTTTCTCACCCCTTTCGTTCACATCGCCATTCCCCCGGCTGATGCCAGGGAACAACCTGGGCCCAGGGACTGTGGCATCGCGGTAATTAATAATTATATCTGAGGAAGTGCGTCTCCCTGGCGAAGTTATAATTACACTGAGAACAATCAACAACTACCGGGTACAGTGGTCCTCGAGGGCCGGATGAGTTTCGGTCGGGGCAGGCGGGATCAATGGTAAAATGAAGGGCCGGTTCTAGGGTTGAAACTCGCATTCCAAGTTTCACTCCCTCCTTCTCTCTTTCCGTTCGAAACGACATGGTATTCTACAATAATCCAAAATGTTCCTACTATGCAAATAATGAAAATTATATATTTTTATTGAAATACAGATTTAAAGATATTTACATATCACTTTTCCCTATTTTTACTATATTTTTTTTTCATCAAATGTCTTCTTTGTTTGAACTTCTACCTGTAAGTCTTGACTTCGAACGGGTGTGAATGACGTGTAACGTGGCAGCCACTTTTTTGCGTGTGAATGACTGGATCGTAGTGTAGCCTGACGATGAACTTCATTCCACGAAGTCTTTCGTTCTAGCTGGTCCTCCTTTTTTTCGCTGGTTTCACGCCCCTTTATCCTCAAGGTCTTAACCTCGCCGAGAGAGTACAAGGAGCCACCCTTTCTTCTCATTCGGTTTTCCCTTGCCTTCACTTTCGTCCGCCCACTCTCCTCTTTGCCCTTTCTCTGACAGGCTTGCTCTTCCCTGGCTTGTGGCTCCGTTCAACCGTGAAAGGAAAAGTTTGCTATGAAATAAGTGGCGTACTGCTCGAGGGATCATTATCCTCCGACGAGTGGGGAAGAATTTGACGCTGGATATTCGCCTCCTATTATTCGCAACGGGAAATTTAACCCTTCAAGGCATACTTAACCCTACGAGGATCCTGACGGGTCCAGTCCTTTCTCGATTGTACTGTAACATAACTTATTTTATACCTACAGTTGAATTTTTATAAAAGAACTTGTATGAATTGTCGAAGGGAGTTTTTCAAGCTTTTGAATAAGACCTGAGAGATTCTTATAATTTTTATCGCTCTTAAACACAACAATTATTAACGTACGAATAGATGAATCTTTTATAATTTATATAATAAAACATGAATTTGCCTCATACAATTTGTTAGTTTTCTTTTATATTACTCTCCGCATTTATTTCTAATGAGATCGTGTTAGTTGGGGCGCAAGTCGTAGGGCGCAGAAGTGGGTTGATCGATATCAGTCAAAAAGCAAGCTTTCGCAAAAGAGAACAATTAATTGTCCGGTTGTGGCTCGATCGCGACTATCGATTAAGCTCGGGCAACATTTCACCGGGCGTGTGTACTCTCAGCCGACTAAATTAGCCAGCCGGCTAACGTAAGACGCAATTAGTGTCAGCACTGCATTAGCATATCTAGTCGCACGTAAAATGTCCCTCTACCGATCGAACCAGATAGCAGCTCGCACGGATGATTAGAGCTTAGTGCTGGAGAATTCAACTGAGTCCTTTTCCACCTACTTCTATGATGCCCCATATTCATCAATGTAAATTCTCTATAAGCAAACTCTACTACGTTCCATGTTTGCAAGAAGTAATTATCATAAACTGGGAATTACATTAAAGGGAATTCATTAAAGACTAGTTATCATGCAATTAAGTCGTGCTGTAATTACTGCATACATTAACGATCCTTACCTAAGTTTCACATTACTTACTTCTTTGCTTCGGGTAAGTTATACTTCCTCAGTGCACACTAGAATCAACCAGAATCGTAGTGAGTCAACAATGAAACATTTCATTCAAGTTACAAAAATAATAATTGTCTGTAATAACTGTCTTTGTGTGTCTCAAATGCCTTGTGAATGTCAACAACGATTCTCATTTCTGGGGGGCTGCGTGTGCGCTTGTTTACAGGACCTGATATGACGATCGAATGGAGAGAGGAGATCGAGTGCGGTGGGGGTCTGCTTAGCATTCAGCCCGACACGCTCGCTGATTGGCTATTAATTATCCGGGCGATCGCACCGACAAGAATAACGATTAACTTCGCGTACACGGGTGTTTGTATGGCGCGGGGATCCTCGAGCACAGATCGATCATAGATCAACACCGGCGATCGAGGAGGGGGTTGCTACTCGTGGCGAGGGGGCCCCCTGTCATAAATCAAGCGCGTCTCGCTCGTAAATTCGTGCTCACGTGGGCCAACTCATCGTTCGATCATCGATCCGTCCAACCGAGCGTCCGACAGCTTTGCGCTTCGCCTTCGTTCCTTCCGCTAAAGACTTCGACCGCCGCCACTGCCGCCGCCGGCAAGAAAAAGATGAGCGCGTTATGCACTCCTTCCGCTCTGGGTAATTGAGAAGTCGCTAATTGATTTCGTGATGGATAGCGATTACCGTCCGCCCTGCGAAAGTCGGGCGAATGTGGGTCGATATAACCACCGCCGCTGCCGGCCTGAAGACGAGCACCACGCGATCGCAAAGTAGAAGCCCTAATTAATTCGGGAAGCCTTGCGATAAAGTCGGTCATTGGCACTTCGCTTGCAAGGAAATTACATCTCAAGTTTCTTTGACAGTGGAACTACTCGACTTGTTTTCGAACATGAGAATCCTTAAAGTGCCTTTACGGAGATTCATTGGCTTTTCGGTCATTTATTCTTTATTAATCACTTTAATTTCGAAATTCCCTATGTGGAAAAAGGCTGTTAATACTAGAATATTTCTAAGCAATGTCGGTTATTCTAATCTTAGGGGTTTTTATAAAGTTTCGTGATAAGTTTAACAAGTAATGACATTATAATATCCTGCCCAATTACAGGCTGCAGTATCCCATATTGAAAAAATGGTAAACGATTGGAAAATTGTATATTCGGGGATTATGTAGAAAGGATTATGTAAAGTCCTTTGCGTGCTCGTTGAGCTTGGCTTTAAAGTTCCACTACTGACATTCTCAGCATATTATTACAACGATTTAATACTTTTCCGCTGGCGCGAGTGTTCCTATGGGAATAAGTGGGCACGTTGATTATCGCCTAGATTCCAATGATTGCGGTTTACCACAGCAGCCGTGGCACAGAAACCCGACAAGCTTCGTACTTTAGGGCTTCTCTCCACGCATACCTGCAGAAATAGGGTAAACCCACCATATTTGATAACATGCTTTACTTGCTGTATTTTGTAATGCTTCAATCGGAAAGTTATTACTAATTTCACTAAACTTGCCTACAATCTAAATACTCAAACCACCTAAAGTCAGCAAAAAACATTGACAAATAAATTATACTTCAAAAACAGTATATACCATAATTATAAATGATCTAATAATTGTAATTACATGGGATAGAAAGTAGTGCTCGACAATATTGACACAAAGACAAGTGAATCACCCTGTACAGTGAATTTCCCTCGAAGTATTCAGGTAAAATTCCTTTACATCTCGAAATGAACCCAATTGACCGGTATTCGCATCGGAATCCCAAGGAAAAGAGGGAAAACGTCTTTCACACCAAAGTGTGAGCGGCGCAACTATGTAAAAGGTGAAACTGGGTGTCCAGTTAGATATCAGAGGAATCCAGAAAGGTGCGTTTTCACGCGGTTGGCTCGAAAGGCTGCAATTCCATTGGCGACTGCTTCTTAACTGGACACGCACGTCCAGCGGGGCGATCCGAGTGGTGCGAGTCTTACTTACCAGTGCCGAAGTAATTCCGTATTTACTTTGGCCTCACCGCCGCCAGATTAACACGCGCGGCACGTTTTACGAGCAATTTGCTGCACTTACGTAAGTCCGCGCGGTAAGTGGCTGCCTATGGCCGCTACGTGTGCGCACGATCCTCCTCGTGTGCCGTTTGAACATGCTTCCTCTCCCCGCGCCGTCAACCCTCTCGACAACGGCCTGCCATGCCACTCTGCCTGGCTGACACTGCCAGAGGAATTAGCCTTCTCGATGGGAATGTCTCCACCTAAATGCTAAGTGTCCACCTGGAAATCGTACTCTGTCATTCCTTTCGCATGTCTTCGAATTTCCGATGCTTAGTTTGAAATCTAGACATGCACTGATTCCACTGTGTTTAGAGAATACGGTTCAGAAAGGTTTTCGATGTATTGTTAATTAGTGTGTTTGGACAGGTCCTCATATCACTTTCTTCATCAGAACTGTTATAATTTATAACATAAAACGACTAGAACTTTGTATTCGGATCACGAGTATAATATAAACATTCCCAACAAACCGGATAAAAAATCAGTCCAAAGTAGTGCAAAATTATCCACTTTACTAGAACGCGGGAACCATTCGTCGTCGGCAGTATCGGCGACAAAAAGGCCGGTTTATCGAGCGCATTCTAGCATTAATTACAAAGTATTCCGTGCATGCGCCGTGCTCGCACGTCTGCAGCGCAGCGCGCATACAAATTAGAGTTTACTTGGCCCGCCGGTAAATCCTTATTCCGAAAGGTGGATCGTTTAATGAACACGTCGCCGCCACTGTGTGACCCGTTTAATATTAGATAGCTTGGCCGAGCGGTATTGCGATAAATGAAGAGGTATACGCTCGGCCCATTTATCAGGACAAAAACTCGCCTGACGAAGCCGGTACTGTAATGCACGATGGGATTCGCCATGGCGGAGTTCGCCCTGAGACACAATATAAATTTGCTGCTTAACGAGCAGCGTAACATGCTAACGGCCAGAACGCCCTAACCAACCTGTGTATCTGTGTGTGTGTGTATGTCCTATATGCCACGGTATCTAATAAACATACCGAAAGCTAATACACACAATAATGTGTGCCCGGGCAGTATGTGTTCTGGCTATGGGAGCCCATGCTTTCGGACACAGAGCGCGCCCAGAGAGTATCGCGGTAATGCAGCTTTGCCACAGTTACCTTCAACAATAGCTCGTTTATGGCGAAACCCAGTAATTAGACTCGCCAGGTACTTTTTCTCACCCACTGCTTCTAATCAGTCGGAGTGAAGTGAATGGAATAGTTTCAACTAACATTACTGGAAGTTTGGGAAGGTTTTGGGATTTGAATTACTTTGCAGTTTTAATGAACCAAGGCAAATATTGAATTAGATAAAGCTAGACTTTTCTTTAGGGAATTCGAAAAGAATTCCAACGAATAGAAGATACAGAAGAGAATTACAAGTCTCATTAGTCTTATTCAGTGTTTGAAATTCCAAAGTAAATGCAGAATAAACACACATCCCGAAACCCCGTCGACAGTCGCACTCTGAAATTTCGCGGCGACTAATTACTGGCATCACTTTCATCAGCGAGGAAGGATAGCGAGAGGCATCGTCACCGAGCTTTAGAGCACCTTTGGGCGTCCGAAATCAGTGTGACGAGATGGCAGGACGCTTTCCAACCGATGAGATTCGTACTCGACTCAGCTCGGCTCGAGAGATTAGAGGAAGCAGCGGATGAGAGAAAGAGAGGAAACGATGCGTGAGCGCGGCACAAGCTGCAACGTGTTACACGCTCGCAGACCTTCACGCTTTTTCCCGTGCAGTCACGTGAACCTGTACAGATGCATACGTACGCGCGCCTCGCCGGTGAGCGAGCGCATTAAATCTGAGGAGAGTGCCGTGATCCACTCAGGTTGCACGTGAACACTTGGAGTGCCTGGCAGGGCGCGATGCCCTCTCGGTCTGTCTGTACAGTTGCTGAAACAAGTTCTGGACCTTCTGCCCTTTCCAGATCAACTACTTTCTCATCTTTACTAACTTTCACAGACATTTTTATTTCACAATCTATACATGGTACGATTAATAACCTAAAATAATACATGAATTTATTTAAGACTATTAATTTCTAGAGTAAAGTTGTACTTGGGTAGAATGGGAACAATTAGACATTGGCTCGGAAATATCTCCTGGTTCGAGGATGATTTTAGGCTCATTTGCGTCGGGTGTATTCCCAGTGCGCGCAGTGCGCCTGCATTGCGGTGGTCGAAGTCTTCAGGGAGCCAAGAGGAAATATGAAATTTTACGGCTAGCCGTATTAATAGTCCGGCGCGTCTCGCACTCCCTGCGAAGTTTCCGCTTCTAAATGGCAGTTGCCCAAAAGTACAAGCGATTTCCGCGCCGCCCAGTTGTAGAGGCTTGGCGGTCGGCCGGCTGGCGACAGCCGGCAATTGCGAGCCGTTTCATTTAGGCCTGAAATTGGAAGAAAAGCTGCGGGGGTGCGCGCGACTCAATTAACCGTCGGCAAATATTTAATTACGAACGCAAATCTTGCACTTCGGCATCGGCGCCTTTGAAGTTGCCGAACGTAATGGCTGAGGAACCAGCCAGGGGAAAGGAAAAGACGAAGGTCGGGGAAAAGCATTCAAGAGCAACGAACGAACGTCTGCCTATACAAGGCGAGACTTCCCCAAATGCACATTGCGCCACCGCAGAAAATAAAGCATCTTCCACACTCCTTCCGCTAGAGCCCTCCGCCCTCCGCCTTCACCTCCAGACGCTATTTCTCTTTTTCCAGATTTGCCAACTCTCCCGGCGTTAATCCAATCCAGTGGACCAAACCCGATTGTTTCACACTACTCTTTCTACCCTCTTCTCCACCCTTCTTTTTCTCCTCCTTTATTTCCAGAGATTGTTATTATTAGTCGAAACCTTTTCCCCACTGTTTCTCTGAGCAATCGAGATTTTAGTATCCTAATTTATTGCCAGGTACTAAAACTATTTTGCACTGGCTAATAATCACCATGACATTTATGTAAACACGATACTTGCTACTAAAGCATTAATTGCCATGAAAAAAAGCGACCGTCTGGTTGAAGAAGCACAACCAGAAGAGAGTTTAATCGGAGTTCGTTTCGCAGTAGAATCACCCGATAGATGCAGTGCTGGTTGGCCGCTGGTTAAGTGCATAGTTGGGAATTTTACAAGGGAGTACCGGTTAGACGGGCTATGCCCGCGGCCTCCTCCTCCCCGATTGCAATTCCCTTTTGCCCAGAGGGCAGGTGCAACGCGCACGTATATTAAGAGCGGCGCTCTTTCGGTCTCATTCCCAACACAATGCCACTTTTGCGCACGGTAGCCCCATGACTGGCTGCTTCCAGTCTTCCACTCTCTATCTGCTCGCTTGTAACGCGTGTAAACATTCCTGATCACGATATAATACGACGCCCCCGGCGAGCGATCAATTGATTCGTATTCGGGATTCCTCCTGCGTGAGATATCATCGACTTTGATACACTTGGAATCAAATCGTCAGGATTCTCTCTGGTTTGTGTGGGAGAATTGTATTTTCTCTGCTAACGATCTTTTTATACACTTAATAATGTTTGATCGAATCTCGAAGTACAATTAACATAGAATTTGTTATTATTTTACTAGTTTTACTATACTTCGAAGAACAATGTGCCAATAATGCAAATCGCAAAGGGTACCCAAAATATTTTACACGAGGCGGTGAAAAACTACGTGAAAAGGACTAGGAAGAATTTAAACCAGAGTCCGGCGGTTCGTTTAAAACGCAAGAGGCACAGAAGAAAGCACGAGGGGTTGGCGTATCCCATCACACACGACCTTCATCCTTTACCCCCGAGCTGTCAAAAGGGCTCCGAAATCTCCATCGAAATTGCTGGTCAGCCAGGACTCTCACAGGCGCGTTCCATCCCGAAAAGTATACAGGGGCCGTCGAAATATAACGATTTCCTCAGCGCAAAAGAGCAAGCGAAGACAGCAGAGCTCTACAAAGCGGGGGTGGCGCGCAAAAGGGCAGGAAAGCGTTGAAAAAAGCTGCGGAAACGGGGCGTCTCTCGAAAAAGGAGATGTTTTGCCAGAAGAGAGAGAAAGAGAGAAAGAGCGGTTGAAGTGGAAGTAGACGTAGAAAAAGAGTGGGAAAAAGAGTGTGGGAGGTGGATATCGTCTCTGAGACCGGAAAGAAGAGGCACAGAGGAAGGAAAGGTCGTTAATAAACCTTAGTTATGCCTTTAGAGCAGAGAACCGCTCAGGCATCTAATCTCTTTTATCCACACTCGTTACTTACGCAGTGACTCTCATGCCCCCCACTGCTTCCTCTTCCTTTCCCTATCTGTACCTCAAAGGCACCCTATATTAACCCTGAAAACTCTTATCTTGAGTTACCGCCACCTTTAAACTCCCTACAAAGTAGTTTCTATTGGGATACAGCTGCTCCTCTTACCCCATCTTTAGTCCGTTGCGAGGAGTTCCTATGGGAAATTCTAGCAGTTCGATTTTTATGATAAAAATTCTTCGCAATTTCGTTCTCTTTAATTCGTCCTACATTATTTTGTACTTGAGAGGAAGCCTCGGAAGTTCTTCAATGGTCTTTGTGAGTAGAAAGAGTGAAAGCTAATTCGAGGAATGTAAGAAATGCAAAGGTGAGACGGCGAAGATACGAGAGCCTTTTGGATTAGCTACGTTTGCGAAGAATGAACTCGCGTTTAAGCTTGCCGTTAATTAGAGAAAGCGTATTAAAGCTTAGTAGCTTTCAACTGTGAGGTTTGTGGCGCAGTGATTTCGTTAATGGCATTTGAGGGCATTGAGAATGTAACTCTACATTAGTGTACGTAAGCTTACCGAGAAGTTCCGCCGTCGATGATAAAGAATGTTCGTTCAAACAAGAGGAATTAGCGGTGCATTTGAAGAAGCGGCGATGAGGAATTCTGCCCTGGTTTTTGAGAAATTCTCATCCTCCGTTGAGAGCGTAAAACAGCCTCTCTCGTTAAATAGTATGACAAAATTTCGCGAAACTGGAACGGAGAGTGCAGTGGATGCCAGCCGAGCGCCGGGATATTTGCACGATTTAATGAGTTGCAGTTTGACGAGCAGCTTGCTCGACATTTGCAAGGCGGATTTAACCGGCAAATTGTTGGCCGGCCTCCTTTGCCTGGCAGCGATCGCGACGGTCTCGTAAATAAATTTTAATGAAGCACGAAATCTTCTTCCAAAAACTTGCCGCTCCCCGGTATTCAACTCCCAGGGAATTCCATGCGTACTTCTCCCGACAGATTAATTAATTTTTTTATCGGTAATTGGCAGTTCGATGTCAAAGACAATCTTGCACGTCGATGTTGGATATTGATTCTTGGTAGGCGGACATTTTTCGCACATTCTTTCGACGCTTATTCTACGATGATTCCTTATTAGATTGCGTCTTTCTTTAGGTACTATTTTCTCCTTTTCTTCAATAGATTTCGGACAAGGATAGACTATTATAATGTAATTTAGTAAATTGGAATTCTTTCTATTTTCTTAGCCTCGGTGTGGCAATTAAATCGTAATGAATTTCCATTTCAATCAAGGGAATATCAGCGAGGTATAATTCTGACTGGCGCGCGTCCCCAAAGAAGAAATGCTTTCTTAGAATGGAAGTTTAATACTCCCTACGGCTTATCAGGATTTAACAAGTTACCGGAAATGGCAGTTGTAAAAAGAGCACCATTGAATACTGAAGAAGACTATATCAAGTTATTTCGATGTTTCCTACCGTCTCGTAACCTTTCAATTAACATTTCCAGCAATATTAAAAATCGAAATTACTCTAATTAGAGAAGTGCACTCGAATTCACCGAGCTTTCCCTCGCCGCTGCGGCTGCACACTTAATAGAAATAGAGTGGCGGAATAGGTATCGACTTCTGACTTCCTTCGCCGAGCTGCTCCCTCTCCCTTCGGCTATCAGGCAAAGTAGATGGATTAGGATCCCGAATTGGACGGGATCAAAGTGAGACTGCACTCGGCTCCCCATAGCACACGTCCATTACCCTCGCTGGAAACGCAACCCGCAAATAAGCAAGGCGGACAAACCTCACCTGCGCTAATGCTGAGAGTCCTATTTTAATATTACATTTTAATATCGAAGCTTCCTATTCCCCTTTGTCGGCGGGTGTCGCTCCCGAGACACGCACACTCCCAAGAAGAGCCGTCTCAAAGAAGACTCCCAACTCGGCAATCGCATACTCGCGCGTCCGTACTTCCATGCATGCATGCATGCGCGCGGAGAGTATGAAATAAGAGGAGAGTTCGTTTGATATATGGCGGCGGGCGCCTTCTGGCACTCGCGCATTAAATTTATTGCAATCTTTATGTCGTGCGGTGTAAGGTGAACCCTTGCCGGAATAAGATATTTATGATTTCGCGTGTAATATAAGTTGCCCGGTGATGCGCCGTAATTCCACACGAGAATTATAAGCGGGGCCTTCCGACAGTGTCGATACGTGGAAGCACACGTGCGCACCGATCACCCGTCTTCTCTGGAGGACTTGGCTCTTCAGATAGTTTACGTTCAAGTATACGCTCGGCACGAATTACAGATGCGAACTGTAAATTGATTGTAAGACAATCTTGTAATAAAGTAACTGCTAGAATGCAGATTACTTCTACTTTATACTTCAGGATAAACGCTTCATAGTACAAACTATTACACTATGTAATATGAATTCAAGACTAGTAGCAGGGAAAAAGTTCAATATGCTAATTTCTGCTTGTATCAACTTGTGACTAATGCAATCCCTATTAGATGATATGGAAAATACGATACTATAATGAGCACGCGGGAGAGGACGCCGAAGGAATTCAAGTCAGTGCACTGATCATTAAGAAAAAGAGATCACGCAAAGGACTTCCGGAGCACTCGGATTCTTGCAAATTGCCGGATCTCGAGCAGACAGGCGAGGTAGTCGATGGACAAGTAACCATTAGGTCTCGCATCTCGAATCTCGATAGTGACTCCAAGGAGTATCAAGAGGAGGACTTTGACGAGAGGGTTCGGCTGGTGGTTATCTACGCTCAGTTGGCTCCCACTGGCGCTCCCCATTACGATCTTACTTGGCCCCGATATATCTCGAACGGGATTGCCCGGCACGTAGAGCCACTTTAAAGAAGGCCGGACAAAAATTCGCTGATTCCACTGGCCGCGCCATCAATCGGCAGATGTATCTCAGAAGGCGCGCGCGCGCGGATGCTGGGCCAGAAGTCCAGTTCGCCGAAGAAGCCTTTGACCTTTGACGAGCACGGATTACTTACTCGAGTGGGGAAGAAGAGTATCCGACTGTCTGGCATCATTATCTACCTCAGCCTCGCATCGTTATGCTCCCGTGGGTTCTGCTGATTCAGTTCATGTGCCCGAAGACTTCTTAGACAACTGTCTGCCAGTTCCCCTTTCATTACTCCACTCTTCCTATCTCCGCAAATTCATTGCCAGTCGAATGATTCTCCTAATGAAAACTATCCGCGAGAAATGCTGGTAGTTTTATTTTATTTTCTGGATTATATTATTCCAACTAGTATCTTTATACTTGAATTTCTTTAGAAAAGTGTTCTTCTTCTTGGTAATTGTGCAAAGAGAACACACTTTGTTGGAGATGTTAAATCAAGCCAAGTGGGAAGAGTTAAAGAAAGGAGTGCTGAAAGACGATCCTGTCGGTGGGAATAAGCTAGCAGGGACGTTAGCCATGTACGGGCGATTTGTATCGTGATTTTTAATCAAGGTAAGCAGCCCTTCGTGCCCGCACGATCCCCTCCGCCCAAGCTGCGCTATAAACTGCTCATACAGTGAGAGAAAGAGCGGTGAAGATCGAGCCGAGGAGAAGAGCGCCGGAGGAGAAAGAAATTTGTTGGAGCAAAGGTGGCTGTAACCAACTGCCAGGAGATTTATACGCCGCGAGATCATTTGCCTTGATAGAGAGCGAAACACAGGCTCCGTCAATCGCGCCAACAATTAGATTGAAACACTGGTAACCCACCAACCCCTCACCAGGATCCAGCTTCCAAGGAATGGACCGAGCCGCCTGTTATTTATATCGCGCTGGAAACCTTTATTCTTACCGCAATCATTCCACCGCCAAGCATTTCCGCCGGAAAAGCACAACTATTCGCAAGCCTTGAGAAGAATCCCTGGGAAACCTTCGCGCAACATCCCTTCGAGCAGACGTGAACTGAGACTGCATGTCCTGCTCTGGAATTCTCTGAAATTTGTTGGCCTTACTCTGCCTCTAAAGCCACGCAAGCTCTTGTATTCTACTTTAAGGTCTGGCGGATCACGATTTTGTATAGAATCTAAGGTTACAAAGTTTCAAAGAGAGTATTTTTAGTTTAAAGCGATGCAAGAGTAACTCAAATAAATAATAATTATTAATAGTTGATCTTTAAGACAATGCTTATTTTTAAAGATGCAATGCCTTTCGTAAAAAGAGAAGATTTCAAGAGAAAGATTTCAAAGAATGATACTCTGAGATTCAAGATGGAGAGACACATACTTTCTCCCGAGAGTAACATTTACAGCTCCACACAATTAGATTATCCCATGGAGATAAATACAGACAGCTAATCGTTTCGACGTAACGGCGGCTATGTAGGTCGGATTAAATTTCCACGGGTTTCATTCGGTTGAAAGGCGATCTCCTTTGGCGGAGAGAAAAAGAGAGAATAGGCCGCGTTCAAGTCGACGATGGTGGTAGCTGCACTTGCCAAGCTCAAACAATTAGTATCCTGGCTTTTAATCAAGGTAGAGGGCCCTTAAAGTCGACAAGATGAATCTTTCATCGAGCACTAAAGTACACGCAACCATCACGTCGCCCGAGAAACAGTGAGCTTTGCCCCGAGCATTTTTTCATTAACAGTTTCATTAACTTTCCTTTCTCAGTTTGTTTCACGCTTGTGCATATTTAATGACTCGCAGCATCGAATGTAAAAGTGTATAAACTACATAAGATAAGTTATTGAATATTCTACTTTTAATCATGAAGGTATCGAAGACATTCAATTTATTCCGGTGATTTTTATTCACTAATGAATGTTATTATATATATCCTTTTATTACAAGTTAATACATAGCCGAACCTAAACCGGTCGAGTTATTATTCGATGCTGATGGAGATATGCATAAAAGATCAAGTGATTCTTAACTTCCTAATATAAGTTGGCTTCGTGATCACTTAATAGATAGACCGGAGGCCCGGCACACTCATTAAGGTCATCCCCTGATTAATAATATCATTTTTAATCAAGCGGCAGTCAGGCAAAATGGAACGGTGGCTCCCCGGCAACGACGAGTTCGCAAATCCAATTTAAGAATTTCCGAAGAAGACTCATTTAAATTTGCCGGCCAGTGTATAAGGCCGCCGGCCGAGCGGCCGGCGAAAGAGTTGATTCGCATTAATGACATTACCATACTGCGAATAATAACGAGTGCGCCTTCGAGACAGCCAGCAACTTCTTAATTGCTGCACCCCGGCGATCTTTAATCGATCACCCTGAACTTAAAGCGACACTACTTTTCGACTGCGAGTTCTCCCTCGATTGGAAATTCATGAGGGCACCGTGCTCCACGCAATAAAACTGGACCTGCTAAAGTGCACTAATTACAACGGGTCCCCAGTGGATTATTTTCAAATTGCATTAATTAGGTAAGATTCTCTCATTAACAGATAATTTTTCATTTTTGTACCCGGTAGTAAATTATGAGGAATTATAAAGTGCTGAACGCAGGAGCGAAGTAATAATTTCAAGGAAAATTGATTCAGTTAATTTATAGAGAAATTAGCGTTCGTTATCTTTTTATTACGATGGCACTGATTTATATAATATACATATGTAGATTGACTGGGATGTGAATGAATATCGTTGATAATCCAGCGCAACATTGATGAAGACATCTGGTTTTACTGGTAACTGGATCTAACGATCGGTGACTCGATTATGGAGATTTAATTAAATTTCGATGGCGGCGCGCTCGTCATCATGGATGACGAACAAATCCAAGTTGACGGGACGATCTGCGGAGCGTGAGCGATCGGTTTCGAAGCGTGGAACCTGGTAGCTCGTGCACCCCCATACATACACTACCATTCATAACTCATAAAGTAACATTTAGTTTATAATACTGTAATTTCTAAGTGAGAACATTAAATATCTGTCTTCTTACCGTATCAATCTTTTTATATCGAACTGTAAAAGAACAAGAAAAAACTATTCACTTGAGAAATTGATCGAATAAATTTTAAGTTACTATTCATTCAGAACTCTGAAATCCAATTACTAACATTTTTAGTTACTAGTTCTAACAAAGAAGTGTTATTATCAATGACTAGTACTATTTTAGTGACACATAATTTTTTTTATACCTTTTCGGGCTTTCAAAGCCCAGTGATTTCCAGAGAAACACAATTCACCCTGTACTTTTGGAAGCCAATGTACCAGGGCGGCTGCCGGTATGACAGCTGACTCTTGAAAAGTTGCACCCGTTGGACAGGGCTGTCATCCGGACGACTTGTTACAGGCAGCGGGCAACGCAATGTCTGCTGGGCACCGACAAAAATACGCGCACTACACGTTGGCTACCATGTTCTCTTACGCGCCACCGTGACCGAATTCTGCCGAGTCCGGGGAATAAATTATCGCCTCCCCGGCATTTGCATAAATCGATAAAATCACTTGCTCGTCGATTCCGTATTCCCTCGGCGGCGCGCATTACATTGTAAGTGCCGCGGCGCCCGACGCCTTCGGATTAAAAGGCGAGCTTTGTTATTCGCCCGGAAAGCGAACATGTTCCTTTTCGCCGGAGATAGACTGTTCTTCTGATTAAAAGTATTTCCCACCTATCACATGCTTCACTCGCTATCCGTCATGTTAACTAGTTGCGTTGTATCGTTAAGCTATGATTCTAAAGATTTATAATCCAATTATAAGTGAATTATGACTCCTATAATTAACTGCTACTTTCACTTTCATTTTTATGCTCTTTCAAGTAGTATTCACTAACAACATAATCCACAGAAGTGTAGGAAATTCTTAAAGTAATATCTTTAAAACAATCGACTTATAAATAATAGTCTGTAGAAATCTTAATCATCGCAAGTTTCGATTTTACGGCTTCGGTTCGCGTCGGATCGATATCGGCGCTCCGATAAATCTTGCGGGCAGCGAGCCTCGAAGTTTAGATATCCGGGAAAGCTCGGTTCCTGGCAGAGAGCACAATATCCAGCGATTGTCTTTATACGACTGTTACGGATTGTTAAACACGCTTAGTACACCGCCATGTATCTCGTGGGCCACGCGGAGCACACGTGTTACGGCCACTTGAATGTTATGGAGACACACGTTCGCTCCGGGTCAAACGATGTAAACATTCGCCTGCAATTTAAACGGGCGCGCTGCGGTATATCGCGTAGACACCTGCACACACTCGGTTCAATAGTTCCGCTCCGCCCTCGCTTCCCCTCTCCTCTTCTCGCCGCTCTTCTCCCTTTCTCGGAGTATCCGTCATTATTCGAGATCATCCGGATTATCCCGGATAATATGGATATATCCGTGCGACTCGCTCTCACTCTCGACTGGAGCACTCGCGTGCAGTCGGCCTTGTGGAAATAGCCGAGTGTGTCGGTATCCCTCACCTTTGCGGTTTGCTAACTCAATTATTTGTCACCATTGCAAGATCTCTGGTTTATTATCCCCTTGTATTTAACGCGGACATTGACACGCAGATTTATTAGTTTAGTTAATATTTCCCCCTTTTAAAGTAAATAATATGTCATGTTTTATTGATGCTGTAAATTGAAATGAGGTGTTTACCAATTAGAAATGTGAGTTCAGGGATGATTGTCTCAGTGTAATGAAAATGCAAGTGGTGTTGGAATGATGTGGACTCAAAATTCAGTGCAAATTCAGCACGGACGATTATGGCGAATTTGGCATGGCGCTAGCATCGCGGTCTTGGCCGGTAGTTCTCTCGGCGAATTTAAGCGCTATCCACCCGCAGTTTCGAAGTAAACGCGTGCGACTTTAATCGAGCGTAAAGTTTAAACGGGGCATAAACTCAGCCGTCCGGTGGCTCGATAGTGTACGTTAGCCAAGGATGAAGAATGATTTGCGCTCGAGAGTTATTTCCGTCGTGATACACCTTCCGTCCACGAGACCCTTCGAATTATTGCTCGCACTTTTCACTCTCCAATGATATGTGTGTTTAGATTCACTATTTCACAGTTATAATTGTTTAACGTCACATTTATAACTCGACATTTCTATTTGACGAAATAATCAAAGACTAGAATGCAAACAATTCAACCGTTCCCATCGGTCCTTCGCACCGAAACAAGTATGGCCAACATATCTTGCTTGTCATAAGATTGTAGAGTTCCCAAATTAATTTCCCGGAATGCATAGTCAGCCTTAAACTCTGCATTTCCGTCTTGCCACCCCTTCGAGCGCACCCATTTCAGTTTCCAAAGCCAACGCGAAATACGGCCGCGTATTGTTTGAAATTTAATAACCTCGCTATGCAGGCTAATTCGAAATGTCTAGACGACTGCGCCGCTGTTGGGGAAAATGCAGAAACGGTTCAACCTGTTTTCCTTGCCTGTCTTAGTCGACTGTTTCAGTAATAACTGCGATATTTAATGGCGATAAATTAGCAGTCCAACTACGCAACACACGCCCCCGAACTCACGACGATCGAGACAAGTACCATAACTAATACAATCTTCAAAAATGTCTATTTTTATCCACTGAAACCAGCTTAATTCATCATCGACAAATACATCTTTTAACAATAATACTTATCCATATATTTAAAACAGTCAAATTAATTCCGATTATAATACAGACTCCTCTCTCCTCTCTCCGGTAACTGGGTGGTCCATAAAAGTGTAGAAATTTAATATGGCAATATCTGGTGCTCAAAGAGCCGGTAGTAATTGGAACTCGAAGTGTACCCATGCAGATGGTAGGAATAGGTTATGAATACATCGGGCGAGCGCCTAATCTCAAAGAAGGTTCCTCTCAAAGATTGCAGGCTGGAGAGTTGGTAAGCCCGGGCGAATCTATATGTATAACAGTGGCTGCGCGATCGTGAAATCGTGTGGTTTACATAACACACGGCCAAAGGGAAGAGGGGAATTACAGGGATCCCTCGTTCCTTTCGTTTAAGCCGACCTCTCGTGATCGGGCGTTGTAATCGGGCGTGGAATACGATGAAACGTGGTTTTCGGCTGATCTCAAGCTACTTGATAGGATCACGTAGCAGACGGGTGTCTGCGAGATGGGTTTATTATAAGGGATCCCATGCCAAGGCAAACACAACCGCTTGTTCCAAGATAATACACCCTTGATCCACATTATCGTTAATCTCTTCTTCATCCACTCATGTGTACTACCGTGTGGATTTGTTTAAATAATATGTTACGTCAAATATTAGAGCTCCGTGCGGGCCTGCCTCTTTTACTTATCATAACAAATCACTGCTTACACTGTGTTATTTCGGAAATTGCACGCGGCCTGGTTATGTTAAAGTGGGTGTAATTTAATTTATACGAAGATAGCGATGTTAATATTTAGTATTAAGATCGACGATAAAATTGAAGTGCTTTATAATCAAGTTATAGTTACGTTCACTTTAGCAGTATCATCATTTGCATTGGTAGTTTCGTACCTGCCTCAAAGAATGCTTACGCTTGAAACATCAGCGAAGGAACCTCCTTCTTTTTTATTTGAAACAGGTCCAGCATCTCACGGTGGTCTCTTTACTCCGTCATTGCCGACATTCCGAGTGATACTTTCTCTCTTTTTGCCGGTGCTTGGGAAGTAGCTTGCAAAGAAAGTTCTTAGCGCGCAGGGAAACTTCCCCCGAAGGGCCGGAAACTCGAAGGGATCGTAAAGCCGCGCAAACGAATGGTTGCTAGCGCGAGGCAGAAATTCCGATAAAATTCGCGCCGATGTACTCGCTGCGCTCGCAAGTTTCCAGCTCGTCGAGATGATCGTCGATGATCCTCTTTCGGGACGCTGCATCATTCCCCATCGCGTCATCCTGGATCGAGGACGCTGCGATTTTCGAGTGCGCCATTTATAAACACGCCTCATTCCCGATTCGCACGTGGCCTCTCTCATCTCGGAGGAGTTCCAGTATCCGAGCTGGATCCTCCTTGAACAAGCGGCTCGTTGAACTCCTGACAAGCTGGCACTCGAACCTGTCATAAGATGAGTGGAAAAGGACTCGATCACCCCTGATTATCCTAACGTGATTCTGCCATTCTTGCAGTATTGATTTCATTTTTTGCCACCACTTTTCATCAACAGAAAATATTTAATTTTGTAAAATATCCAGAAACCGAAGCAATCGATGTAACGCGAAATCGTGTGATTTACTTGTACGTCCTTCAATTATTTACATATCATTCCAACGCTTTTTGATGATTTCGCCGATATAATTATTGTTGACTATCCCGGAATAAACTTAACCAGGGCACGGCAAATAACAAGTGTTTCTATCACGTTGATAAAATTATTATTGAATAACAATACCGTGACAGTAATCGAAGGCAAACAACGTTCGATTGGACTTGTTCCCTAGAATTAATGCCTTACAAACAATTTAAAGCTTTTCTCGTTTGATTTATCACCATAACAAAACAGAAAGACAATTTTCCCTTGACTGTCTAAGAAAATCCATCATCCATGATTCAGTGCGAATCCAATCGGTAGATGCTCCATGGAAGGACGCTGCAAAACTCTCTCCAGGACGCCTACAATTATTTATCGCGTTTACGGTATAATCGTCTCTTCTCTTAGCGTGCAAATGAGGAGCGAGGCGCGGTAGGTTGAAGGGGGGCGACGGTGCTGGAGCAATTTCAACGGGAGGGTTTCTTTGCGAGTCGCAGAGTCTCTCGGCCGTCATTAATTAAAGCTTCAAAGTCGTCTAGGGTGCGTCGGTGCCGGGGCGAATGCCATGGATAGTCGAAAGATCAAGAAAGAGCTTTCGTATGCCGCAGAACGCTGGACGTTATTAACGTGACATAACGCTATAACCCGGCACGCCTCGCTTACCGTCCCAGCCTCCTTTTACCCTTCCACCCCCGCCGACACCCACCCACGCATGCAAACATTCTCATATATGCTCGAAGACAACCTCATACGTATTCGGCGTAATCTAGTGTACAGGATCGTTCAAGAATCGCTTGCATATTTTTATATAATAGCCAGAGTTAAATTCTGGGCGAATTTTTATCTGTAATACAGTGTCGGGAATCATTCTTCCTCTGTATAATTTTACTATATTTTAATCCCCAGCTTCTTTTACAGAAATTAATTCTTCTAGCATTATTGATCGCCTTTTATCGTAAGGTCCATCAAAAGTTTATAACTCTTGAAAAGACGTCAGTCAAAGATGAGAGTTTGCTTCTCAAGTGGTAAACAGTCGATCGTACAGATATCAAAGTTTCGAGGAGCGTTCTTGAAGGAGCCTGTACGTTCAGGATAGTGCGGTATCAGAGGACAGGAAAAGGAGAAGAGACGAGCTCTATATTTAAAGCGACACCCTCGCCAAAAGTGGCAGCGAAGCACAGAAGGATCCGAGTTTCGCACGTGCGACTAATTCCACGAAAGCGGGCGGGGAGAGCGAGAATTGTGCGGAGCTTAACGAGGCCAAGGAGCCATCATCCGGCAACCCTTTAGCCCCTAAGACTTTTCTAACTTTTCCTCGCTCATGCCTCGACTAACTACGCTCTTTGTGGCATCGCGCACGCCAGCGAGACAGCCCGCGCGAGCCCTAAAGAGTCGCCCGACAGTTCTCCACTGGCCTGAGACACTTGACTGCCGTTGCTTTTCATACGTCGCACCAGAAGCGAGATCTCACAGAGAGCTATTGTTGCTGGGATCGTTTCACTTTCCTGGATGGAGCAAGCAAGCTTATACTAGGCCCTTGAGTAATTGAGAAACATTTGTCATCACGCTCGTTCTTCAAACTGGACTAATTATTCTTAAATTATCATTTATACGATAATAAGATGGAAATTTATGTTGAATGTATTTTCATGGTATAATTTTCTCTGTTTCAGGTAAGTTCCTTGGTATTTGTCGGTGATCAGAAGTAAGACGGTTACGGTATGATTGAAATCTGTTTTTAATTATCGGGTATTTCTTCCAGTTAATTTCAGGTTTAATTTATCATGATATCCAATTATCGTGTCTCTTTCGAGTAAAAAAAATGAAATTATTTGCTGGAAGTACTTTTCAAATCAAAACATCAGTTCTTCTGTCGGTGCTCTTAGGCAAAATGGAAACAAACAATAAGCTCAAGACCACTAGACAAAAGCACTCGAGAAAAGAGAGCAGCGATGGTTTCAATCTGTTGTTGCTCCGGGCAATGAGAGGACAAACGATCCACTCAAGCAATGAAATATCAATAAGAACGAGAGAAGCACTCGGAAATTCTTTCGTTTGCATTAGGAGTGTTCGCCCGGCATAAAGAAGGCGGATGAATATAAACGATGCATTACGACGCATTATTACGAGCAACTTAGCACATAATAGAACGATCGGAGCTTGTAGAGCTTGGCTCGGTTCGATGTGCGCGTTAAGCTTACAACAGACTTCCCCTCCTCGAATGCAAATCACCACGGAAGCTTGGAGAAATAGAGAAGAGCGAGAGGGAACAAGTAGTTACAAACGGGCGTGCGCATGAGTGCGATGGAAACTCTTGCCATAAAAGCAATATCGTCTCTCCACGGCATTGACCCAGTTCCCACCATTAAATTATTACGGTGCACCGGGCCGGTAATGGCATGTCCCTTGGCACACCACTGTAACACCATCAGACTAGCCGTCTCGGTCAATACTGCTGAAACCTCCCTCAGACATTAATCGTACCCTTTTTGTCTCAAAATAGAATTTGAAAGGATCAACCTAAGCCATTTTTTGCATAGTTAAAAATTGGAAGATTTTGTGTAATTCCTTCACTTAATGTCGCATTAATTAAACCTCAGCTGTTTGAATAGTTAGTCGTATCACATCACCGCTACAGCAAATAAAAGGTTTCTCATTAAAATTCCCAGTAGTTCCTTTATTGCGTGTCTCCCACGGGATCGGATGGGTTGCATTCCTGAAAGTACTCTTTGCCGTGTCATCGGCACAGCAACCCTTCATTTAGAGCCGCGTGCATTTGCGTGAAATGGAGTCACGTGAGCCAGGTCGTAACCCCGCGCGAGAGGTGGTTTTACAGTTTGCACACGGCGGAGAAAGTATCCGCGCGAGAAGTACAGGTAAATTGTGGATTTTTCGACTGAGCGCATACACACTTGCCAGATACAACCAGCGTAATAGAGAAAGAAGGAGACAAGCATACCCGGCGAGTGTATAAGCAGGAGAGGGAAAGGAGAAGTGGAGTGGAGAGTGTGCTGGAGAGAAAGCCGGATGATAAAGCACGAAACGGGTTAGAACTCTGTGCCGGAATAGGCTGGCAGCAGATTTTATGGAATTATTACGGCTAATGGACTGGCCGCTGGCTTGGTTACAATTACAAGTGCGGCGATAAAAAGCGAAAGCCCTCGGCGCTCGATTTCTGGGAGAGCCGCCACCCACACCACCCTTCCACCGACACACGCAAAAGCATTAGACGACGCCTTTCCTACAAATTGTGCTCGTGGAATTTTAATTGCCGCCTGCGCCGCGATTGGCTCTCCGGGCTGCCAGTATTTTGAGGGGACACCGGAAATCATTACTAAAGCCGGCTTCAAACATCCAACTCGCGCGCTCCGTTTGTGAATTGGCCAAAATGACTAATAAGCGCACCCCAGTAAAGAGTAAATCTCCTGGGCAATTATACACTTCCGGTGCTGAGGAAACGGTCATCGTGACTTTTATTCTAGTTGACCTGGTTCCGGAAAAACTGCATGGAAATAGATCTTCTTGAAATAGTAATAATCTCAATTTTTAAACAATATTAAATTATGAATCTAATCCAGAAGAATACCATAGAGTACATTATTATTATCGCTAATATTCCAGCAGCCATTACACAAGATAATAAAGTAATGTTTGTGCGAGGAAAAGCATAATCGAAGGGAAAGCCGGAAGTAAAATGGTTCATAAAAATCAGGCGATAAACCACGAAGAGGGGTTGCGAGAGGTGAGGCTCGCTCCAATTCGCGGAGGATTGGACGCACTCTCGCAGGGTGTATTCTATGGGGTTCGCACTCGATGGGGCATTAAACCGGTAATAATTACCCACAGGTCCGTGGTGTACCCCGTCGTAATGTCTTTATGGCGCTTCCTCGCCCGGCCAATTAATATCAATCCGATACTGCGGCTTTATCGCGTATGCTTCCCTCATTCGCCACTTGGAAGATCGTTAATCGTGTCGTCCTTGAAGAGTTCCACAGGCATAAAACTATTGTTATTGTTGGAGCTTAGTCGAAACCGGGTTTTATCAAGAATAAATTAGTAAACAAATATTTTTAAAATTTGATGAATTTTATTATAACCCAATCATTAATGATGATCGTTTTATATTGCATGGACTTTGGACAAGCAGATTATACAATTAAAGTTGAATATTAAATAAACTATAAGATTAGTGGAATGAAATATTAATTAATTGCTTGAAAATTACTGGAGATTCATAGAAATAGTTATCTTTTTCTGCATGTCGGATGAAATCTTAGGCAGCATTTTCTCCTAGTCAGAGCCTGTGGACACCTTGAAAGAAGGAGTCCAAACTCTCGGGTTGGAGAAAAAAGGGAGCGAGGGTGGGAGCGGGGAATTAAGAGGGGTTGCCACGATTATGCGAGAGTAATGTCGAATCGCGCACGGACACGCGAGCGTCGCTCGTATTAAGATTATGAATCCATTAGCCGAGGGCCCCGTAGATGAGGTCGAAATGTTTCTCCTTAATATCACTCTCTAATGGAACTCCATTTTTTGCTATCCCACCCCTCAGTTCCGGCTGTGTGAAAATACTCGCATAGACGAAAGTTGAAATCAGTAGTACGTACGTACTATTTTTTTTAAATTAATGTTCACGAACGCAAGAATAATTTTTTAAAGGTAAAAGCAATAACTATTTTATATATTACTATAATATTATAATAATGTTGTCATGATTTACGAATGATTAACTCGTGAGTCTTATATTAAATTAGACTGTCATTTTATCTTGTATTTTATAACTGTGGTTGCTGCCGCTCTATTGTTTATATTTATTAGCTTATAACGAGCGGAGCTACTTTTAGGTTTTGCATATCCTAGTTCCGCAAACAGGGTTGATCTGCGATAAACGTGGCTCCACGGTACACAGGCGTTTTGGTATGCCGTGATTGTTAGGTGGTGGCTTGTTTGACTAGTGTGCCGTAGCGCGCGGTTTCTGCTGAACTATTTGCATTAGCAATACGTTGGCAAGCGCTGCTGATTCAACATCCAACTCAATGTAACGGTCATTCTACCGGCATCAGTTGAAATAACCGTATCCAGCTTAAAATTCTTCCGGGAGTATAATATTTAATAACCGCAATTCCAAGAATAATTTGTAACATTTGTAGAAATTATTCCATTAAAATGTGTCAGATCCTACAAATTAGATGCTATAAACTCGGACGAATGGTTAATAATACAGGTTCTAAGATGTGGAATTTTAAATTTCAAATTCTAAGATTAGAGCTTCGCTAATAATGCGGCAACCTACCACCAAGACAAACTAGTAGTCGCAAACGTGCACAAATTTTATCAGGTCTAATAAATAATGGCGCGAGAGCGGAAAAAGCGAGCCGAATTTTACTCGCGCACGTGCCAGGGTTATTTGTTGGCCGGGCGATAAAACGCGCACTCGTTAAATAAGCGTATGAATTTATACCTGTAGTGCGCGCAGTGCCGAGAGTTCTGCCATTTTTTTGGCCTGCATTCGGATATAGTGAGGTAACTTATTTAACAACATGCAGTTCTGCAACAGTGTAAAGGACTACCTAATAACTCTGTGCTAATAAACAACACAGCATGATACAGATTTTACAATTTTTTAACCAAATTTCATCCTCTTTTTGAAATAAACGATTTACATTTATAAAAGCACCAGGAATATTAATGATATTCACGAACGGGCAAACTAGTTGTTATAACATTAACACCACAATTCAGAGTTTCATTTAGTTCACTTCCGATGTATAAATTCCAAACTTAAAAATACCGACAACTTCCACCAAAAAGCACAGAAATTTGTAAAGCAGATCGACCATTTGTTAAACAGTTCCTATTGCACTCAATAATGCCGCAGCACCTGATGCTGACGTGGATGGCAGCGCCACTTTTAAAGTTCGCCCTCTTGAAAATATTGTGTCCAGACAGTAGGCGGGCGGGGAAAAAATGGTGTTGGCGGGCATAAGCGCGGGATGATATTTATTTTTAATGCCGTGTTTGCGCAGTGTGCTGGCCGGCTGAATAGGTCTGACACCGCTGAATTCGGCACGCACTACACAACCGAGGGAGGAAAGTGGTCGAGGCTTGTCGGTATAACAGGCCGAGATATTAATTATGTCTGTGAAAACATGCTCGTCCGGTGATTGATGCTCTCGCCTCCACTTGGGGAAAGATGTGATCCGGAGCGCTCATTAAAAGGCTGCACGCTTTAAATGCCGCCGCTTCCTTGACAAATGCATGTTTCCACAGTCTTCAGGATAATGAGCCAAGTTTCGAAATAATTATAATGTTTAAATTCATCGTGCAAAAAAATTACATTATTTGAGTACAGAATAATTAATGTGGAATAGTGTATTTTTACTAGAATTTCACGAATGTATATGAAAAAAAGTTCACTTAAAGCTTGGGAAGAAGAGCTTTTAAACGTCATTCCCGTTAAGAGAAAGTAGAGCATTTTAACTCCATAAAAATCTTGCATGTCAGCGGAACAACTAACGCGTTCGTTAGATTAATTCTTTTCATGACCCGTCCTCTTTTTTTTATTCGTTTCCGTGGAGTGCTTTGTTTCGATATCAAAAGCGAACACGCTCTGCCGTTTTGACGATCCTTTAACCCACATATTTCAAAACGACGCCGTTCCCATTCCCACGCACCGGGCGTGTTCGCCCGGAGCGCACGCGGTGTTCTCTCCCGCATTATTCGGGAATATATTATTCGTCGCGACGCCGCCGTCGTTTTTACTATCGGGCCGACGCGATCTGCACCTCTCCCGCCCTCATCGTCGCAAAAACAGCCCGAATAATAAAGCCAATTCAGCGCGACGCGACGTTATCGTGTGCCACTCGCCATTTTTGCTGCAGGCGAGAGTCAAAATGGCGCTCGCAGCCTCTCCCGTCACGGCAGTTTGCCGAAACGAATGATGGTAATGCGATCCCAATAAATTTCATTCCTGAAAATTGCATACTATTGATGTGCGTGCTTCGGTTAAAGGTAAAATTAACGGGAATATTATTCAGTCTATAATTCTAAGTGTCTTGAATTTTATTCAGTTTAAATGAAATATGAACACTGTGAATTTGCAGAATAATCCTTTGAAAAGGAATAAATGTAAAAGTTGTGATAGAAGTAGAAACACGAGGAAAAGTAGAAAGTTAGAAACAGGTGTGTTCATGCTCCATTCACAAACTACAGAAAGGTAAACTGCGCATACAGTCAATGTAGTTCGGCGAAAGGAAAATCAACATATGCTAATAATGTTGCTTACACACACGTCCACATATGGTTTTCGCGTGCAATCGAGCGGCAAATGGGATTTTCTGGGAAGTAACAAGGGTGCACTTAAGTGGCGCATTGATTAGCATTTCCGCGACGGGAACTCGAGTTTACGAGGAGCGAGTCCGCAGCTCGATTGGTCATTGAATTTATCGTCACTTGCCGCAATGAAAACTTACATTAGCCGAATTTCCGATTTAAATTCCTAGAGCAGTGGCGGCGCGTGGAAAGGCCGGATAATTTAGTTGAAACTCCGGCTACATATCGGCTCGCTCGCTCGCTCGCTCGCCGAGTACCGGCGGAATATGTTTTGCATTTTGAATATTAAGTAGTTTGGCCGGCACAGTGCGCGCTCTGTCAGAACGCGTTTCCGCTGACTGATGCGTCGCTAATGCTGCGCGAAATGCATTTAAGCTCTGCCCGGGATAAAGAAACGAAATTCCCCTCGGTGATGGATGAAAGAATCGCCGATTACTCCGTGACACCAGCAAATGCGAGCAATATAGACGCAGAAATGCGCCGGCTCATGACTTCCATAACGTGATGAACGCCAAATGACGAATTAAAAAGTCGTCCGTTACTTTGCGCCCTGCAAATAGTCAAACGCCATCTGCACAAGCTGACAGTGTTGAACCAAACACAGCAAATAATAAATTATACAGTCGACGATCATTTCTTGATAAATTGAACAAATAATACAAGCGAATGACCGTCGTGAATGAACGAAACTCGTATATTAATGGATTTCCTTTTTACAGGATTTCATACAACGTTTATTTATGGATTAACCTGACATGCGAACAAATATTGCTCGACCACTCTCAATGCCGTCTCGATTCAGTTATTAGCGGCATGAGTACTATTTGCCAGTTGTGAAGCGTACTAATTAGCTAAGCATCACGTTGGTCGTATTGGCAACTAAGCCAAATTGGTCCGAAGCACCTTAATTAAGCAAACTAATTAACGCTACCAATGTTAATTCGACTCCTCGTCATACATTCTTGAAACTCATTTTAGTACTTCAAATTTAATAATACTTTCATTCTTTACACATCCACCAAATTCCTAACAAAATGCCCACAATATTCTTCACTTATTTATACTTATTTCCTGTTTCTGCGAATTCACAAAGTTTAATTCCAAGAGAAAGGAAGTTCGAAGAGAACTGAATAACAAAAGCTACCGGCTTACAGTGTATTACATGTCAATCAAGCTTTTGCCAGTCCACTCAGTGCTCAGGGAATTGCACACAAGGGGAGTAATAGCACAGAGCGCATCTCTAATATCCGGCAATTGGTAGAGAGCGAGCTGCGAATTGCTCGCGGGTGCGTTCACGATTGAAGTGCAATTGATTTGAAAGAGTGGCGAGCGGCGTTAGAGGGTTTATGTGGCAGCGATGGCTGCGAGGGTTCTGTGCGCCAGGATGGCTCTTCCATTTGGCGTATTGCAACACGATTTACCTGTGCGAGTGCGCGTAGTCCACTGCTGGATTATAGGCGCACGGCAAAGCAGCATTTAGGCCAACTGATGGCCCACCAACGCCTGACAGTACCGACCTCAAACCACCAATGTGGCTTTCGTGGAAAAGCAAGCTAGATCCCTGCCAACCTACAGAAGGATTAAAAACTCTAGTGCATTCCTCCAACTACTAACAATCTCAAAACTAACTTGCTCCCTTACCATATAAATAAATTTAATTGCACTTATTACATCCTTTTAATTGAGTGTTACTTTAATTCATCATCACCTGTTATAAACGGCTGGAGATTTTGAATTGTAATTATACTCTCGTCTTAAATTTATTCCGATTATATTAGTTACAATTTTACTAAAACCGAGATTAGGTCAAAGTGTTCGCTATTATTTATGAGCGAAGGCTTAAGACGACATAAACCGCAATTTAACGCGTTACTTTAGTGCTTAATTCCGAGCGGCATGAGGAAGTGGAAGAAAATGCGGCGGGTCAAAAATTTCGTTCGAGCTCGGGCGAAGGCCGTGACAAAATATTAATGGCGACGTTAATTGAGATAAGCTGGGCCGAGCTCCGGTCACGCTAGCCAGCCTATGTAACCGGCAAACCCCCGCGAAATTTTATTTCCTCACCGCAGTGAGCCGGACCCTCGACCCATGCATGCTTCCACAGTGTACGTACCGGCTTTACGATTGTTTTACAACCCATTTACGCGAAATTGCCGTTCGACATGCGAGAGCGTCGCACACTATGTCGGAATGTCCGCAAAATTTCAATCGGGCCCACTTTCAACAGCTCCACTCTTATGAGATTCTACTTGCCCAGCATAATATGTAACTTGTAATACGAAACTTCTTATAATGCGAATTTTGTAAACCCATCTGCTTTTCCTGCGGAATGTGGGCCGAAACACTTGTTTTTATCAAGGATTTTAGATGGCGGATAATGAAGTACGCAAAGATTTTCATATCTTGACAGAAATAGTGTTTAAATTATAATGCGAAAAGTAGCGCGACATTCTTCACTGGAAAAGTAGAACGCTTGAAAGTTTTATAACTGCAAACTTCAAGGCATATAAATTAAGTATGGATTATCAATTTAAATAGAAATTAGTTTAACCTGCAATTAATAAATCAGAAGTTCCCCGAAGCGTGTACAGTAAATCTCTGTACAATGTGTCAGTAAAAGCAGTAATTTACTGAAACTTACAAATCAGACTAATAACAAGTCACTGAAAAATTCTTGCGGCAACCTAAGATAGACGACGGCAGTTTAATTGGTAGGAATAAATAGCGAGTCATGTCGGAGGCCGCATTGCGTCGACGGGGTTTTAATGAGCTTAATCGTTGCCTATCGCCTCAGCGAGAGCGCTCACAATGTCAGGCACGCGTCACACATCGTGGCATAATCTTTTTACGGACATTAGCACTCATGCGAGCATTAACATAAGCGTCATTTCGACGGCGGATCTCTGAAACGTCAGAATTTCACGAAACACCCTGCCGCGTCTGCACGCACGCTCGCCTTGTAAAAAGAAGCGAAAAAGGAGGAGAAGGGAAACAGCAAGATTGGTCAGTCGCCACGGGGAAGTGAGATGGAATCAGCCGAGACCTCACGAAAAGCTTTCGACCAATGATACCACCCCTTTCACGCTATGCAATTTGCATGTTTATGTCTCCATTTTTATATACATATGTTTATACATCCATGCTCTACATTCACGTACGAACGTTACTTTAATTTAAAATTCAATATTTACGCCATTTCTCGCATTTTAAATCGAATCCATACTTTAATCCATATTTACATAAACAAAAAGAAAAATGTTTAATACGGATTAGAGTAACGCAACGTGTAAACATTCCAGTTTTACGATATTTTATTTTCTAAAGAAAATACATTTCTACAATGAGGTAATGGAAGTAGGAAAGGAAGTAGAAACAGACGACAGGTGGTAAGACAGAGTAACTGTGAGGCTGCGTAGACGAGTGCCCGCTTCACTGAAAGTTAAAAGGGTGCGTGCAACACGGCGGTGCTTTCATGCTCGGAAATCAGGCGTCTAAATCTAACCGGCGGCGCGGCGCCGCGCGACACGACGCCCGTGGCTGCGCCTCGACTAATTACCGTTAACGCAACCCGCTTAATTAACGGTAACGTTAATGTTTCAAAGACGTCTTGAGGGTCTACGTGCCCAGGGAAGTTCAACCCGGAGTCCCATTGCTGTCCCGTCTTCCGTGCGCCTTCACGAAAGAAACTTGTAATTGGACTTCTTTCGCTGATCGCGATGAATATGCAGCTCGGATTCGCCTCCTTCTCTTAACTGGAATTACGATGTAATGACTGGGAAAATTGAGATTTAGTAAAGCGCTACCGCTTTTAACCAGTTTTACCGAATCGTACTTGCACAATTTCAACTGGAATTGAAATGAATTGAATGGAACACGAAATACATTATTATACTACTGAATATACTACTGAATAAACATTCCCCACACTCGAGAATTGTCTGAAAATGGACTTGCGGTATTGTAACTCCAAGGAAAGTTCAAAGGAGCGCGGAAGTACTTTGAGGAAACCATCAAGTATTGCGGAGTTTCGTGTACGCTGAATAGTTCCTGTGAATTATTATATTCGTGCATTCATCTAAACTTGTTAATCACAGTATTTAATTTCTGACAATTGGTCTATTTAACAAAAAGAAGCATTAAAACTAAAGTTTAGTAAAGATTTAATGAACGAGTTGAGCAGTGGGTCAAAGAAAACGTTCGACTGCGTTCACAAAGGATTAACAGAACACCGAAAACCGGCCGAAAACAACGAGAATAAGAAAGAAAAAAAGAGGCATTTTCCCGGTCTCTAAACGAGGCGAACAGTTAACCCAATTTCCGGGCCTTTTTAAAGCTGGCGGGGATTTACGGTAGCGGAAGGGGCTGCGTTTCGCTTTCAATAATTCCGGGGCGTACACAATCCCGGAGATTAATAACGAGGGCGGACACAAGGAGGACAAAAATAAGAAGAGCAAGGTGTGCTGGGAGCAGTGGCAGCGGCGAGCAAGTGCGCGTGGACAATGCGAACTCAGTTAGGTGGCAGTAAAACACAGCAGGTGTACTGCGTTCGCCGTCCAAATACTCTTTGCCGCGAGCACCTTTTGCTTTTTCCCTCTCGTTCGCCGGAAAAAACATTCTTTGTCTCGCCACGGGCCAACAATAATCGGTCTGGAGGACGCAATTACAGCGTGCATTTCCTTTTCCCCGGCATTCCGCGTCCACAGCCTTCGAGCACCCGCCAGGAATATCTGCAATGCGTTAAGGCACGTTTCCCTTTTCTGTATCAAGTAAAATGTCTGCAACGGATATGCTTTTAATTTCATTACTTCTTAGATACTCAATTCATTGTTAATTGGCCGTCGAATCTAATAATATGATTTGAAATCTGTTTAAATAATTACGTCATTAAAACTACTTTCGAATAATTAATAATACATTATTTATTAAAAGGTATCATTAGCATTGAATTTCAAAGCTCTTAAAGAAATGTCATTTGCAAGCGAATGCTAAGAAGAATTTCGCATCAGCGTCACTATAGGTGGACGCCCGCATTTTACTTGCCCATTTTGGAAATCCGTCTAGACGCCGCTTGCATTTCATATTCATTAAGAGTGCTTGCATTATTGCAGTAAATTCCACTCCGCCCCACTCTGTCTCTCCGGTTCGGTCTATGTGTCTCGGTTTTGAATCGCGTGAAGCGGTGAGGAAGGAAACAGCAACGGAATTCAAATCTCGACGTCGAAAAGAGCGTAACGCGCACCTTCACTCTCACTTTCTCCCTTTCTCTCACTCGCATTCCCTCGGGCTCTTTACGTTTGCCTCCTCGGGTTTCATTGTTGCCGGAGATGCGTCAGTACTTGTTTATGTGACGACGGAATGCGGAGGAGAGAATGGAGAGTGCGCTCCCGTAGCGAAGCGCCTCCGCGCTCAAAGGGAGCAGAACTCGGGAACTCGAGTTAACGAGAATTATTGTATGCATGTCCGTTTTGTTGTAGAATGACTCGTTTAACGCGGTGGTTGTCCCGGCGACACTCTTTCGCGCCGCTGAAGACGACTTTTTGAACGCGCTCCTCGAGAACTTCCTCCCAGTGCCATTTTACTCTTGTGGGTATAATGTAACTACTGTAAAAGCGTACTTCTAAATACTGCATAACATGGGACAATTTTATAGTAGTGAATATAAATTCTGTAGTTTAGAATTACATTTTTATACTACAGTTTTCTAATTCATTTATTCTTATTTATAGGTGATTCAGGGTAGACTTTAATAATTAGCGATATTTTTACTGTTTACATATTGTTGAGGGTAAAAAATGATTCATATACTCTTTTTACCATCTGGTTGATTTATGTGTCGATTAATACGGGAAAGTCCCGAATTGCGTCCGGCAATCCAGCAGCCCGGTATTTAACCGGACCTTCCTTAAGACAATAATTCGCAAGAGCGCTACGTTTTATTACAAATTACAGTTTTACGCCGCTTTCATAGGCGCGCGAGCGGTGACTTGAGAAATTGCGGATATTACGAGCGTAAGAATAAGACCGTCGTAAAGTCCAGCAGCGGGAAAAAGTTTAATGGCGATATTAAATTCTCTTGAGAATCAGCCTTTTTGTCCGATGGGAAAGGTCGACGTTTACTCGATGCTTTTGCAGATCTTCCCGATTCGCACTGGACCGAGTCCAGAATGCTGCGAAAATGCTCGAGTGCACATAACAAATACACCCCCTTTGTATCCCAACAATGTAAACTTAGATAACTTGTATTATTCTTCACTCCAAAAGAATCATACCCATCGTTGTTCTGTATACAGGGGGGTTCAGTTACCATTCAATCGCTACTATATGAACAGTTATAAATAATTATAAATCCCCTACTTATTACAATTCCACAATACTATTCCCCGCTCTTTTTAACTTCCTATTACAATACTATTATACCCTACAATCCATACAACATACTATAAAACGGTTAAAACTTCTAGCAAAACATTGTAAGGCATTCACCCTGTACAATCGACTTTTCGTCATTCTTTCCGATTGGCAACTGGCAACTTTCAGTCTCGGGAGAGTGCGTGGGCAGTGAGAAGCCAGGCTAACAAACGATCCGCCGGGTAAATAGTTCATACCGGTAACGTTTTATTACACTGCAGCCCGAGCTATGGCGGCCTCTAGGAACTCTTAGATCGAACAGTGCGTGGGTGGATTCAAGTATGTATTTCGCAGTAAGGAAAGCGTCTTTGAGTGGAGCACACAAGGTATCCGTAGAGGCGAGCTATGCAGATCGCGCGTAACATTTCTCGATTGGTGACCCCTGCGATTCGGGGTCACACGTAGGGGTGCGCCCAGAGTCGATACATCACCGGGCGACACACATTCACCTCGATTTAACACTTGCCTCTCCTGCGTGAAAACACTAATCTCTCTCACTTCGATCCGATAAAATCAAGGCGAATCGAACGGTTCTCTGTACCAACGAACATACAATGGCTTACGAAATTGGACTTGATAAATTCTTGCTGAGATCCAATCACAATAATATAATTTTTTGTAGAATCTAGAAGTGTCATATTAAAGTTGTGAAGACTACAATATTGTAATTGATCAGGGATGAGTTAGCTTAAAAACACGAACTTTTCGCCGTTTGCAATACACACTATATTCTCCCTTGGCTCGAGTATCGAGGCCGCTGGGACACGATTGGGAGCGAAACAAAGTTACGGGGACATCCGGGGGGCTGAAAGAAAGTGATAAAAGTTGTATGAGCTTGCCGGTTTTCATTTCGGTGATAAGCAGTTGGCCTACTTTACGAGGGCGCGCGCAGAAAAAGACGTCTATCTGGAGCCTGGAAGGCTCTGGCTTCGTTTCCGCCATGTAACGGCTAGTTCCCACAGAGAGCCACAATATACAGTGTGCCAAAGTATGAAAATATACGAAAACCTCCTATTTCCACTGGACCTCACCCAATTTTTAATAGTTCATTAAGTACTCCAAATGATTCAGCAGTTCTCAAACTCTACTTTCATTTTTTGTTACAATTAGCAGGATTTAAATTTAAATAGATTCAAAATATTGAATATTAACAAATCCAATACACATAAATAAGAATTAAAGTACACTATCAAAACTTTCATAATTCACTTGACCAAATAATTATTAGGCTTAAATTTATTTATCGATCAAATGATACAGTTTTTCGTACCTGATTAACAACGAAACATTTAAGCTTTTTCTAATAGTTTAACAGATGAACTCACACATTTTTCACTGTACAAATAAATGGAGCACCCTGTACATTCGAACACATACGGACGCCATTTATCTTGACCGAGGCAAGCCGGATGGGACGAGGTATCTCTAAGCAAAATCTTCCAAGGAAAAATATTTTCCTTTCGCAGTGCGACAATATTTTAATGCCTTTTCCATTATGACAGGAAGTTCCTGAAATGTATAGTGCAACGAAATGCACGTAGGTTCGTGCGGCTTATTTAGATGCAGAGCTATGCGCATGATAGCGTAGCCACATCGCTTTATGCGACTCTCTGACGAGTAACGCAAACACTATCTTTCATCTTCCGCTGCGACCGCTCTGGAGAGAGCTATCTCCAACACGAATCAATTAATGACATTAGGATAAACTTTGCGCTCCGCCGAGTAACCTAGCATATCTCGAGATCGAGGTTAGAATTTATTAGGATGAAAGATCTATGTTAATTCTAGCTTTTTAAGTCGCCCTAAAATGATGATTCTCCATTTTAAAAAATCACCTTAAAATATAAATGATATAATGGAACGGGAAAAGAATGTTACCTTTGGATTGGAAATTAAAGTTTTTAAAAAAGATTTTATAGAATGGTTACAAGGTTGGAAACAGGAATTTATTTAGTTATTGTAGTGAAATCATTAGAGAGCATTAATTAACACTTTGAATACAATGTTCGGGAATAATAAAAGGCTGCAACATGTAATCGATTAGGTCAACGACTAGGTGAAACAGACGCCAATCGTGTTCGCTCGAGCTATTCTAATGTGCATGTACCGATTGTATTGCGAAGTTCCTATCTTCAGGATGCCAACAGCAGCGAGATAAGCGTGCTATTTCCCTGACATTTAAAACTGCCAATAGCCAGCCGATATTTCATCACGTCACTGCGAACTGCGAACGTGCGAAACCAACACCGCCTTCGCCACTATTAGAATCATAGACACATAGGAAATCTATCTTATCCAGATAAAGACTACACCACACAATTTTCGTCATCTGACATCTTCCAGCTACGATCTAACATTTATCTCAGATATTTACACTCCTCGCTCCAACTATAAAATGATTGCAAAACCTACCCTTTCGCAAGATTCAAACATGATTGTTCATTATTTTAATTAACACCCTGAATATATGTCAATGGCATAATAAACTAATAAACATTTTTAGCAAGGAACAGCCAAACTGTTAAGTATTCTACTAACACTTAAAGTGTGAAATTCATGTGAACGCTGCTGGTTTTCGTAATTCCAAAGATATACGTCACGTAAGTGTAAACTTGTGAAAAGAGGACACAGGGACTTTCGTCCGAGATTTTCTGACGAAGCTTGACCCGAAAAGCGAAAACGTCAGTGTTTATCCGAAATCTAAGCGGCAGATTCTCTCTCTCCGGTTCCTGGAATATTTGGCTTGAGCTTGGAATCGCTCGTTAGGTGGAAGCTCGCATTTGTCTTTGCCGAAGCAGTCGCGCCATGTCGGTTAACGAATCGTCAGCCGACAGGCTTGCAAGTGGAGCACAATGGTGTGTTCGCTGCTTTGGAATATGTACCCGCACGGAGCAGTTGGCTCCGTCAATTACGCCGGTAGCCACCCACCTTACATTCTATTGCTAACTGCTTTCCGGACTATGCACCGCCGAGGTGCTAAAATGCCACATGTACTACTGTTTGCCATAATGTTTTGACGAAACAAGGCAATGATTATCGTGATTTCGACCCCCTCTTGCATAGTTTTGTGTAACTAGAAACACCTCGGTAATATATGGCATGCTGAAGTCATTCTAAAATTGCATAAAGTACTTTCACTAATTTAATTTATTTTTTATATGAGTATCTGAATGTTTACCCATTATTTTTATTAAATTTTATATTATAGTATTACTGGGTAATTCGACTCTTTAAATCCCAAGTGGCAATAATAATTATATGAATCCAACACTGTCTTTAAACTATATATATAAAATTTGTCTTAACTGGCAATAAGAAGATTTCCCGGACGTAGGCTGTCACAACAGTCGAATTTCATTGGATACGCATGCCAAGCGCGTTCCCTGTGCCTTTCACCTGTCTGCTATAACTACAGCCCGCTGTCTAGCAAGTTGGCCGATGAGTCGTGCGAAATAAGGACACCGTGAGTCCTGGAATGTCCTCTTCACCCGGCAGCAGCATCTGAATTTATCGAGGCTGGCTCGCCTCCAGATGAAATTCCGACATTTTTTCCTCCTCATCCTGTTTTCCCGCTCGTCTCTCGTCCGCCGCGAGTTATTCTTCACGTCAAATCAAATATTAACGATCCCCTTGCTCGGTATTTATGGTGTAATACGGTGACGCGGTCACGTGATATATTATCCTGGCATCATCGTATCGCACGCATACTTACGTGACACACGAGCGATGGTGAAAATAAACCCTGCGATACTCAAGGCGATATCAAACTACGCGACAAGTATGGCAAGCGTTAAAATCATTTACATTCTCTGTTCATTAAAACCATACGCGTTCTTTTTTTAATTTAACAAAATTCATTCTTATCCTTATTTTTGATACACATTGGCAAGAATCGCTTGATTTTTTTAGAGCTGGAGTCATTGAAAATGATTTCCGATCATAGCTAAGAAGTTTGTCTAACACCGGAACATATTAATCTTCGTCTGGCATTGGAGTCAACGACAAATCACGCATAGAGGAGCGTCTGCAATCGGGCAGGACGGGCGACGACATCGAACTCGCTCGATTTATCATGGAGATTCCAGGAGATTCTTCGAGCGCGCCTATAAATTTGTCTCCATTTGCCGGGAGAATGTGACCCCATCCCTGCAAAATGGGACGCGGAACATTCTCCCTCGGTTTTCTCTCGCGCTGTTCGTCGACTGTCACGATTATTCGCACATACGTAGCAACAGGGACGCTGGCAATCCGGGCGGAAAGGCGTCGATACGTCAAATCGACGCACTCTTTCTTCCGGGCCGCCCCGTCGCGCACTCGCACCGATAAACTCAATCAGAAGATTCCATTTGTATTTCAGACTTGTCCGCCTCCCCATGCATAATGCACACCGTCTATCGAAAATGTCATTCATTCTTTATACACTTATAATATAATTGAACTCCTTTCTTTAATGAAATACATTTCTTCTACAACGGAATAAAACCACTCGGTTCCTACAAAAAGTAGTAGAAAAAGTTCTCTATTAAACTAAAATAAAATTAGCGCAAAAGCATGAGCGATTACGCAAGATAAGTGTAACAGCTCGCTCACGTGTCCTAACAAGTTGATCAGATATTCGCCAAGAAATTCCAGAGCTATCGAGCGATCGAGCCAACCGAGTCAATCGAATACCCCTCATTTTTCCGTATCAGTCATCTGCCTGACAGGATAAGTGGTAAGCCGGAACGAGGCACCGCCATCCACCTGATCCTATTAATCTTCGTGACATTCGCGCGCTCACAGAGAAAGAGTTCGAGTTCCAAGGCAGAGAGAGAGAGAGAGAGAGAGGAGAGAGGAAGAGAGAGGTTGGTCCGTTAGAGTTCTAATGTTATATTCATATATGCACCGATCTCAGGATGGCAGGATAGCAGTCGACGATATGGCATGTGCATATCGACGCGCACACGACGGAATCAGTTGGATATGCGCGTGTCTACCGACGCAGCCTCCAAGAGTGGTCCTCTCTCGGGAGAGAGCGGTTGTCTGCAAACTTTGATTACATCTGCCACGCCGGTCCATTCCTAAGCCGGCTGCAAGAGGATGCAAGTATAGGAACACCTTATTCCTCGGTGACTTCGAACCCGTCATCCTTACTTTCGGCATCGCCACTTCTGCCTTCCTATTTCGTATTTCGCATCCTCTCCTCTCTTTCCTTTACCTTTTTTCCTTCCTCGTCCTCAGATTTAGCCTGGAAATGTATTTAGCTTCGACGTCCCGACGACGCAGAAGTAATTCGGTTAGCTGGCACGTGAGTCGCCTGTCGAAAGTGCTGCGTCGATGAAAATAGTAGGATATTCCATTCCAGTTTGTCATTGTGAGGTGGAATCGCAGGAGATGTCTCAGCAAGGAGGGAATTCTGAATTCGGGAGCGATAAGTGCTTGGCAATTTGCTTGGCTTATTTCATTTCTCCGCACCCTTAACATCAACGCCCACCGTTTGGTATCTATGACGCGATATACGTCGTGAACGTGAACCGAATTTATTAGAGGGACTTCCTTTTATTCGATTCCTGCTGTATTGTAGAATTAAATGGAGTATTAGGCCTGTATTCAACCATGTGTTTTCAATCATTTTTGTATTTCGAAACAATTCTATCCAATGGTATGTTTTGTCGCATTGAGATGTTAATGAGCGTCCTCGAGAAATTGAAGAATGAAATCCAAAGTTCACCCCGATTCCACTGTATTTCAATCTAGCCATAATCTATTATTAAACTTCTCTGCCGTTTCGCTTAATGGACGAAGGCCTATTAGCATGCTTCTTCGCATTAGCAGCGGGCGCGCTTCGCTTTGAGTCGACGAGGTGCTTTATGACAGACTAACTATCTCGATCTTAACGAAGCCGGCAATTTACAATGCGACGAAGTGCTTCTACCCGAATTATATCCCCCCGAACTCTACCGGTTTCCCCTGCCACGGCCAAGATGTTGGCAGACGTCGCGACGCCACGGAAAGTTTGAGTGAAAATTTCGCCTAATATCACCTTCGCATGCCCGCCGAAACTCCCATAACTCGGCAAGAATAACTTTGCAATAAAGGAAAGCGAACTCCGCGACGAAGAATCGTATTACCAGCCCGTTCAAAGGCGACGCCGACGCCGACGGAGAAGTGCGTCGGATCAGCGAGACGCTCTCTCGAGCGGCGCGCTTCAAGTTCGTGGGAACTTGCTCGGTCGATCCGGCTCGACGAGCAAAGCCCTTTATGCCGGGGATGATAACTCGAACGATCCTCATTATCTCTTCCTCTTCCTCCGAGGTGTCGAGTCATTTTAATTGCCCGTGGAAACCGCTCGATCCGAAATACAGGAAATTGTAAATTAACCAGCGATGATTCGAAGATTAAATCGGAGATAGAAATTGGTCGTAAAAAGATTATAATGAAACTGCTTAATAACTAGTTAGTGCACAAGTAACTTCAAATATATTTTCTATCCTATCATTTTCTTCTATACTTATCGATGACATGCTCTCCATTACATTTCACGTCTGGTAACTGTTAGTGCCATTTAAAGATGAGTGCGAGTCATGGTATCATTTTGAATGAGAGTGGAAGGATTCTAAGAAGGACAAGTCTGTCTGGACGAAAGCAGCTTCTCCGGGTGTTATGAGTCCTTCTGCGGACTGGGCGTATGGTGTATTTCTTGATGGACGAGGCCATCGAGCCACTATGAATGGCTGTGCAAGCATGCCTTGGATTGCATCGTTCCTGCTAACCGGCCATTCGCATCGTATGAGATGCCCGCTTTAACCCCTTAATGTGTACAGCTGCAGATCCCCAGTGCATTGATCTCACAAATGGCGCATGAAAGATGTTACTTTGCTCAAATCCAACTACACGGCCACCCAAAAACATCCAATCAAACCTCGCTGAATCTCTCACAACACAAAAATGGAACGACATAAGTATGCACTTCCACTAAAAATGATAGTCAATTCAACCAAAATCCAATCAATCACAAATAGATGTACCCCACTAAAAAGTCGCTCTTGTTATTTCTTGTTGGCGACAGGAATTTCATGTGCCCGGCTTTAGTTTGAATAGTTCTTGCCTCGCCATGTCACGTCTCCTCTTCCTTACAAGACCGCAAAGTGCCTTTTTCTTATCAGCATCTTATCAGCAAGGTTCTCCAGAGCCGATCGATGCAATCGTTAATGCAAACTCGCTGTTAACCCGTCGGTGCGTCTGTGCATTGACTCGACCACAGCATTGATATTCGGAATCAGCAGCTTCACTCGCCAGGAGAGATAACAGGGGCGGTGCCGCTTGCTCATTTCGCCCGCTCGATCTTGTATTACCATACAATTCGATATGGCGTAATCGATGCTATCTGGGCGGTACTCGAATGACGCTGAGGAAGCGCAGGGAATATTGCTGGGACGAGGACGATAAGGTGCTACCGCTATTCTTCGTATTAGCTTCGTTAGCGAGCGGGGAATCGACTGCGATCATTTTAGCTCGTTGCCGGTGGGGTTAATCGACTCCGCGATAAAGTCGATTATGTGAGACTCGGTCGATTCGATAATACGATTCGCGATCCCTCGCGCCCCCGTAAACGATATTTCGCGCTGCCTTCCGCGCGATAACGACTGATTACGCCGGTTGGCGCGACCTATCGATCTGCACCACCCGATTAACTCGAGACTTCCGCTTTAACACTTCCAGTCTATCTGCGCCATTCGTTTCAATACTTTTTACTGTTTCGATTTATTTGTAATATTCTTGAAACGTGTCTCTATGAATGATAGTAATTTTAGTACAATTACTGCATTATCAAGGATTGTCCTAGAATAATCAAGCACCATCAATCACAATTGGAACGTATTAAGTACTTGAAAATTTAGTTCTTCGTAAAATCGATATTTGAATCATATAAAAAGGACTCTAAAAAATTTGATGGATAGTTCAATAAGAGTCGAAAGATCAAGAGCTTTAGAAACCTTCGCTGTCACTACGTTCTCAAAGCTTATTAACCCTTTATTAGTGAACTGCACGAGGGATATCGGACCTCGACGCTCTATCGAATTCTTACTTTATTCACTCGCTGGCTGTCGTGATCGGAGATCACACGTCGTCGACGAGGATTCATTTCGATGGGTGGCCAATCGGGAAAAGGCTGATTTTTGCTCATCGAACGCCGCAGTAAATGGAGCGGGAAGTCACACTGAAAGGAATAAAATGCGCGGAAAACAAGGGCTTGGTCGATGTTGCGCACGCTCCTATTAGATTGACGGATAGTTCGAGCCACTGTTTACACTCTGACAGTGCGCCCGAACGACATGTTTTTTCGTTTAGCGATTAAACGTCCGTTCCCATTCGATTGGCCCGCTCCCGCATCGTTTCCACCGTGGACAGAGCCTTAGACCAACAGTTGCGCTTTAAATAAATACTCACCATTTGAACGATTGCTCGGTGCGCGGCCACCGTTGACTTTTCACCAAACTCGCACCGCGGCTACTTGAAAGGGCCGGATTGAAATCAAGTTTCGCTTCGCCCTCGAAAGTGGCTTTGACGCTTCTGAAACGTCGGCGAGCTTTTTGCTAGCGAGCGATTCAACAGCTTGCAGCCGGATTTCCAAGATCCCTTGCATATGACATTACCGCAAGCATTGACTCCGCTGCCGACGTTCGTAATTCCAACGTAAGCTTTGGAAGCTTTAAGGGGGCACGAAAGCGCAAGCTTTCAAGAGACACTCCGTGGTAAATCCTGAAGGAGGGCGAGACGCCGAGAAATTAGAGCCTTACGCAAGATTTCCGCGCAGACCGCGATGCCGCTTTTCCTACCCCGACTTCGTTTTATCGTCGCCCAGCGAGAAAAAAGACGGCACGACGGGGAAAGAGGGGTTGGAAAAAACGAGGAAATAATTTACACTCGTCGTCGCCAACGACGTCTGCCGCGTCGCCGTCGTCGTCGTCTGCGTCAACGACGAGTGCGCCGACAACCAAGAGAAATTCGTACTAGCCTACCTAACTGAACCCAGCACTCGTTACTCGCTCTCCCACGTCTGGCTCTTCGTTAAAAAAAACACAAGGTAAAAAAGGGCGGAAAGTTCGCCGGAAAAGGAACCAATTTAATAAGGCCTTAATAACTTGCCGCGCCAAAAAGAGCGGGATAAATAGGAGCGGGACGGAAAGAGGGTGGTCGAGGCTGAGAACGGAGACTAGTGTACACTCCGGGGCGCAAATGATCCCGTCGTGTAAAAAACGTTCGCGTCCCATCTTATTTTCGTATGGTAGTTGTTGGGAAAATGAACGATTCAAGCAAGTCTCATCGAGCCATCCTCCGAAATCTCACTGATAATTTAATAATATTGAACCAATCCCAATCATTCAAATTTTAATACCGTTGAATTACTTATGATTCTCATAGTGTTTTAATTCTCCTGTAATAATTAATTGTGTTCTATTCTCGTAGCAGTTAAAGTAAATGATAGTAATTCTCATGGTCATGTCAAGCATTCTTTAAGGCCAGTGTACGACAGGATTCGACAGGTTACTCCACCGTCCGCTCTTCAGGGAGTAAACTGGCGCTGGAAGAGTAAATTCCCACTTCCTCTCAGTGAATCGCCCTACAACTCATTGTTACCGGGACAATGATACCCAGAGAGTTTCGACATGAAGTTCCCTCTTGAGCGGGCGCCGCTTACACCGCTCGAACGTCCAGTTTCGTGCAAGTAACCCTTCCCCAACCTCCCTCGACGGACTTTTTCATCCGCTCGGAGAACTCGCCGGGCGCTTTTGTTGCAACGCGTAATGCGCCGCGATAACATTAAACGGGCGAAAAGCAAAGCAGACTGCAATATCCTGATAAAAATCCGACGTTGTCTCCTCACCTTTTGGCGCTCACTCGTTCAAGCTTTGTGCAAGCTTGTTGTATAAACCGTGTTGGCAGCCACCCCGCCGTTTTCCGCCCGCTCCGCAAATGTTTGAGAATTTGCGCGACCGAAATTGTTGTTTGCCGGAACTAAACAGGGAGACGTTGACCCCTTCAGCTAAGTACTTCCGATGTAAGAGGGAGGTTTTCCTGCCACTTAACCTCCACGAGCTTAATTATAATGATTTTTCCAGTCATTATTGTCATTGAGATGTGTAAAATACTGCAATTGTCTTCGATTGGAATTAATCAGTTGTTTCGTTGTTGTTTCAGTGTGCTGCAGGAGAACAACATCACAATGATATTCAAGACGGACTTCGAGGACATGGCAGCGCTTCGTGTCCTGTAAGTGATTAAATTTGTGTTAATTAAGTGAATTTAATTTAGTGTAAAAGTAGAATATTTACTAATATTCTCTTCTTAATGATTCATTAAAGTATTTACACGAACGAGAAACAAATTAAGTGAATATTGAGTTATTTTATTAATTTATATACTAAAGAACAGCACGAAATTCTATCCTCTACAGCTTCCTCGCGTCAAATCAAATCCATACGATTGAAAGAGGGGCCTTCCAGGATCTTGTGATGGTGGAGAAATTACGGCTTCAGCATAACCAGATACGACATCTGCCCAACCTCCTCTTCAACAACATGATAAACTTACAGCGGCTGTAAGTAAAACTCCTTCATGGCCTTATGCTTTCGCTATCGCACGAGAGAAGATTACTAATACAATATCAATAATAATCGTATATAGTTCCCCAAAAAATGCAAATAATAATCTCACATTTAATAAGAAATTAACAAATTGATTTCAATCAATATGAATGGCAAATGTGAAAATACTTGCAAAAGAATGATGTAAAGACTTTGTGTCTTTAGTGTTTCATTATGTGGTAGATGCTGAGAATCCACGTAGGGTTCGTCGCATACATTTTTCAGGAAATGCTCCACATACCAGTCGCACAGGGACTTACCGGTGAAAACACAGCAGACTGCAGCACGTGGAATCCCCGTGTCTCTCGATCGAATGTACAGGCTTTCCTTCAAGAGCTTTAGCTTCTTAAAGCCGATGGCATAATGTTTCCCTCTTTTGTCACTTCCGTGTTATTTCAATGAAAAGCACTTTAACAAATATCTAGGATAGGCCTTTATTGAACTCTATAATATTATCGTTCGATATACATTTATCATTTTGCGATCTCGTTTGTGTTATCGCAAACTTTTCCAAGACGAACTTAACGATTTGTAAACAGTGAAAAGGCAATTGGAAAGGAACTTGTTTTATCCATGATTCAGGGAAGTGTTTATTGCATTTATAGGGAAATATTCGTCTCGTGTCATTTATCTTCCATATAAACACGTGGTCAAATATCATTAGCCTTTTACGCAAGCATTACACTAGCAATAAATTTTCAATCTACCCGTTGTATCTAGAAAGATATCTTTTCCTCTTTTTTCTGACGAGAGTGTTACATGAATACGTGGGTGCAGTATGAAAATGTCCTGATCCGCTCTCCGGCATCCTGGTTACCGGTTATTAATCCGGCCAGGTGAACACATAAATCATTAGCCTTAAAACTATTCCCACCTGGAAACGCGTATTGCCGGGATCTTATCTCTCCGAACATATGTTAGCCTCAAGGATCGTAAGGGCTAAAAACGAAAGACAGAGAGACAAAAAAAATACTGATCGAAGCCGATTAAGCCGAAGCAGCAACCTGTCCAAGACACAAGCTTTTCCTTTCGGAACCCGATCTACATTCTTCCTGATCTTGAATTTTAATTAATAACTCGTTCCTAGTCTGAGCGATGAGACTGAATTGAGGAGCTACTGTATGCTGATGATCTAGTTTGTTAAAGCAGAAACATACCTCTCTGAATATAGTAACATTTGTTTCACTGGGCAAGAATGTTTTACAAGAAATGATTCCATCTCCATAAAGCAGAATAGAAGATAAAAGTAGTACATATCAGTAGCTTGAAAATATCAGTCGAAAAGTCTGATAAAAAATAAGATAATATGCAGTTTAGAAAGGATAAGCCTCAGTTATGCAGAGCCATTGACTGAGCAATGCGATCAATCCGATAAACCCTTTCGGCCAAAGGCTCGATCGACCACTCGTCTGTCAGTCGAGAAGTCAAAAAGCAGGCTGAAAAAATCTCCCTTTTTTAACCCGACTGACAGACTCACCGCGCAAGGAGTGACAAAGGGAGACGGACGGGGGCAGAGCGAAAGAAAAAGTTGTACAGAAAGAGAAGAAGGCGAAGTTGAAAAAGGAGAAGGATGAGAAGGGCAATCTATCATCCAGGGAAGTGGGTAGACGGACGCTTGAAAGTTCCTTCGGCCCGGGCATTCCGTTCCATGCTCTTTGCCCCGATGTATCTCAAATTCTTCCCCTCCCTTCTCTTTCCCTCTCCCTCTCTCGGTGTTTAAAACGTAACTTACAATTTCCTTGATGCCAGTATCTGTACAATAGCCCTGCTAATCCTTCATCTGCCGGGAATGAGTCGGCCTGCTTACCTACAATACCGTGAAATGAAGGAAGAGGCCTGGTATTAGCCTCCCTGAAGAATCGCTTCTACTTATCGCCCGTGTGAATTCCTGCTCACGAAAACGAAGATCACCTTGCTGAATTTAGTTGGAAACAGCTCTCGCATTTTTAATCAACTATAATAATACATTGAAATCAACTTTAATACCAATTGTCCATAGTGACAAGTCGAGATCAATTTAACATAAATACTGCTCATCAAGAAGTACTTCCAAATCTACATCAGTCTCGTTCATGCATTATTCGCCAAGTCTCCCAGGCTGCAATGTATCACTTTATAGCATAAAATGACTCACTCCATTCAAATCTCTTACTGACTAACAGTTCGTCAATTTACATATTAAAAACTCTTGTCTTATAAGCACATTCGACGTGAGCATTCGACACTCAATACCAATTCACTGTTTCATCGATAATTGACACGTGGATAATTGATGCGTTCGTGAAATGACTGAGTCCATGAGTTCTCAATGAAGAAAGAAGTCTCGCGGGTGGAAGGAGCGATGATCCTCTATCGAGCGGGGATTCATTTGCAATATGGGCAGCGAGTACATCCCGCAAACGTATGATTAACCCATCGCTTGCGAATGTGCCGAGACATGGTTGGTAAGAGGATGCGACTATTCCTGGTAATAAATGGTTTGACACAATGGAAAGGGGCGCGGACACTAGTATCCGCTGATTAGTATCGCCGCTCGTCGCCAGGGCATAGCCGCGCCGTCTCCCTGTAACCCGATAGCCCCCCTCGCCGGGGAGGAGGGCGGGCACGCCCGGCCTCTACGAGCCGGTATTTACGAGGCAATAACATTTGTTCACCGTACACTTTAAACCGATAATAACCGGCGCGTGAAAGCGAGAGTCTCTCGCTTTGACAGGCTGGTGTTGCAGTGATTTAAGCACACGGAAATCGAATCTGCTCAGCTTGGATTCGCATTCCCGAAGAGTCAAAGCGTGCACAATATTTTCTTGCCACCCCCAATAGAAGTTCGCAGCATAGAAGATAGGAAACAATATTTTCAATGATTTGAAAGGAATGCTGATCATTCCTTTTCTCTTGTAAGCATTAATAGCCGACTTACGATTTATGGGTCAAGAGAGTTTACTTGTCGACATGGTTCCATAACGGAGACAGGATACTTATCGAACGAGGGATGGTCGAACATCTCGATACCGAATTTTTCTCGAGTAATTGCAGCCAATATCTCCGTTCGATGTGGTGGTCGTAATGACTTTTTAATGGAGCTATTACCTTTTTATTGGACGCCCGAATGGTGGAGGCTTCTATTCCAATATCGGACTTATAAGTGACATACTCATTTCCCATTGACCTCGATATCCAGTTATCGAATTGTCGCTCGTGCCCCGTCGAAAGATTCGAGAAAATGGTATTCGCCGCTGGTAGGAGGGGAACCTATAAAAATTGTTTCGCTCCCGCGGATTGAATGCGAACCATTTAGAAAAGCTCGAAAGCCAATCGCTGCAATCGAGAATAAATATAATCGTTCCGTATTAGGAGTTAACACGAGTGACACCATAAGTCAATATGAGTAAAATCAATGCAAACCACTCCAACGAATTTCATATTATTTCTAGTACACATGACTCTCTTTCCAATATCATAAAATTCACAAGTAACACTGAGCTATAACTATTAACAATAAATAACAACAAAAGGTAATGGAAGCGCAAGAAATATAGAATTCAAAGCCGTAAAGCTCCGATCAATACACGCTCGTGAAATATTTTTATTAAAGATAACCATACAATATAAACAATCCCAATCCATATTGCAGTAATCGGTTTAGATTGATTGTTGGCAAAGCTCTCAGGCGTTCGAAGAGAGGCCATTATCGGGATTTATCCGGTAAGCAAAGCGAGACAGAGCGGCTTACGGATGGCGAAAAGGCAGCAGGAAACTCTCGATTTTGTTTCATTCCGTGTCTTATCGCGGTAACACAGTGAGCGAACCCGGGGCAGGGCAACATTCGGAATTGAGTACAGTCTGTGGCGAACAGAGAAAGTGTCGGCGGCTGGCTGGTGGTCCAAGGCTGATGTGGTCTCCTTTGTTAGATTTGCCAGAGAGCCGGCCACGCCACGAAATTCGGTAATTGCTTTCTGGATTGGCTCGAGAGCCGCCCGGGGAGTTCAATCTCTGCTCTCCTTCCTTACATCGGAGCCTCATAACACCCGGAATCCTAGCTCCCCAGCGACACACCATCATCCTACTCTACCTCCCATCATCTTTCTCTCACTCTGTTTAACTCTCATTTTACAATTTGCCCTCATTGCCATGTCCCTTGAGTCCTGGCACGCGCTACTCTACCCGCTCGTACTACACTCAAATGATTGACTGTTCAACTGTTCTCGTTAATAGAGCATCAGTGGTTATACACTGCCAACACAATATGTTTAAATTAAATTGCCGTGTAATTGGTAAAATCATTCTATTTATCTTTATATTCCTCTTTTAGTATTGAATAATAATTTAGCTTCAATGAAGAATTATTTGTGATGACCAAGGTCAATTAAGAGAAAAATGAGTTCGTTTCTTTAGTTTTGTAGTAGTCGAAACTGAAAGTTTGTAATGGTCACTATGAAATCCCGTAATCCAAAGTATTCGGTGTAGGTAGACCTCAATGTATCCGGACCATTCTTCGTGTTCCTTAATTAAACATACACCCGACTCCCATTCGAATAACAACCGGCGCTGTTTTAGAGAAGTTTCCAAGTTCAAGCGATAGCTTAAAGCAGCCGTTTCTACAGCGACTGGAAGACACAGAGAGCAAGAGAGACTTGGTGGGTTGAGCTGGTTGGCGTGCAACAATTATTAAGTTATCACGATTAAACTGCAGTAGCAGAGGCATTCCAAATTGAACGGGCTACTCAGCATAGTATCCCGGCGCCGCCGCCACCGCCATTCTCCTTTGTGCTTGCGTTTCAGGAACTGGCAACTGGGAAATTCGGTAATTGCTTGCAGGATTGGACCGAGCGAGAGCACTTTGTTGAATCTGCCTGGCTCCTTAACCTGCCCGCCTTCGGCCAGCTTCTCTGGATCACTGTTACACGTGTCCCTTTCTCTCTCCATGCATCCTCTGCTCCCCAAATACCGCATCAGCAATGATCCCTTTTTTTCCACCTGCTCTCAGCCGGACATAATTACAGATTGCCAGTTCCAAGCGAATGGATGATGCTGGACCGCGTTCCTGCAGTGCCAACCTATCATCACAAATGTCTGCTTAGCTCGAGATCATCTTTTCCTTTTCTCTATACTTGTTCGCCCTGCTGAAACCTGTCTTGGAATGTTTAGTGAGACACTCGATGCGAATGGCTTTTGACGAGCAAAAACACGATTACTTGTATGTATCTTCGCTTCGCTGGTTTCAAATATTCCTCAAGCATTTTGATTTGGATTTCTAAGCTTGTTATTAGGGAATTTCGGTCCCGGTGTATTACAGTCAATTCAGCTGCAAATTAATCAGGTCCTATAAGCATATCTAGTTCGGATTGCTGCATAGTGTGTTCGTAATTCAATATTGTTGGCAATTTCCACTATTACCAATAATTGTCCGTCGAGTAGTGGCGCATCGAAGCATTCAGACATGGCTCGCCAAAATCGAATCAACCTGTAATATGCGCTGATATTGATACGAAACGTCTGTGTCCGCAGAAATAGCACAACAATTGGTGCAATTTCCTGAACAGAGGACGTCATTCGAAACCGATATCAACGCGAAGGAATGTTGCGCCGAATGACTCTATTTTCAGGCTGGGATATGTCAACAGAGTAGCGACAATTACGCGAGGCTTTCTGTGCAACACCGTATTAGTCGTAAACCAATGTAAATGGAAATTCAATACACATTGCCGATGTTAAGTTAACCCCGAAATCGAACTAATAGTTTACCAAGCAAATTAATTACCAGGGTTTAATGAAATGTTAATTAAAGCTTGACCTATTTATATTTATTATATTCTCAAAGCAAATGCTGAAATAGTGAGGGAAGCCTTTTAATTTTAAATAGAAAATATTCGAGGCAGGGAAAACATGAGGTTTTTTTAGCTTTCCTACTCCAGCTTTTTTCACAAAGTTCACTGCTAATTCGACTAGGTTGGTACTTGTACCTTTGAACACCAAACGAACTAGTATGCCAGTGAACTTCGGACATCCTAACGCGCATATGTTAAACAAATACTCAGAGGGCACGAACACGAGATGCGGAGGATGCACACAGAGCGATCGCAATCATCCAACGCGATTCTCCCCGTAAGGACCGTAAACGAAGACTGTTTGCGCGTGTTCCGATTCCTCGAAAATTTCGGCGCAGCCTCCAAATGAACTCGACTGTAAGTCGTTATTGACAAACCGATTTATATAGCCTTTGATCTCGATCGACACTAACTAACTATCTAACTCCACGAACTATCAGCTAATCCAGTTTAGTTGGCAGAGTTGGCGCCGGCATTTTATTTGCACTAGTTAAGTAGTCAAAATGCTGCAGTTCGAAAGCACACTCCTTGAAATTAGTGCAAAATCAATTAATACAACGTGTGAAAATCGTAGATTAATGAGAGTCAATGGCAGTGACCATTTTAATAATGCGACAGTCTGCTATACTTCTAGTAAGTAATTGACCTATTAGCTTTAATAACTTCTACCAGGATGAATCACCCGGCAGCAATGTGCTCATGGCAGCCAGTCGGGTATTCATATCGAGTGTAATTAGCGCACTTAAGTGAGTTAAAAATACTACGATGTATTTTCAGCACTGCCGGGATGTGTGGGAGTTCGGCCGAGAACTGGCATCATTCAGTTGGGGATCATTAAATCTTCATACATATTAATAATTAGTTGAAAAGTTAATTAAATATATTGGTTAAAAAACAAAATATTATACAAGATTATTTCTTATATGTAAATGATAATTAATCGATAAATTAAAAATCAGTAAAATTGACAGTGAATAAGTATAATTCGTATAGTTATCACCGTCTGACTTATGCGGTACTCTACTACTTGCTTGCACCGATAGACGCGCTAGTAGTTGCGAGCAATCATTGTGCCGTCCGCAGCTCGCAGGCCAGGACTCCACCTTCAAAAAGAAGTTGATTTTTCTAAAAAAAAGACGTCGGACGCTACGAAATTATGCTAATGAAGTATGTACTGATACGATCCATAATCAGATCCAATATCATTAATACATAATCCGATGAAGATTTTCATCCACTGAATTTCATGGCGTGATCGCACGTCTATGAATATTCATTCGACAAGCTCAAACTACCATAACCGCCAATGAAATCTGCACTTCGAAAATGATCCGAGGACAAAAACTAGGCGTGCATTGCATCTTGCAAAAAGGCTAAATGTTAAACAAGTCATCGAGAACTTTATTACAATAGACGAATAAAAATTGAGGTTTGCTTAAATATTCGCAGTTGAGCTATCATCCTATTGATGAACACTGTACCAGTTTTACCCTATTATTTCTTGGCTGGGATCCAGCTCCTGCCAACCACAGAGCCTCGCAAAGTCCTTCGCACGGCGTTGCATAATTCTTCATTCCAATTGTGCACTGACGGTAGTTTTCGTCGCGAGAACTAAATTGTCTCGTTTAGCATTCACCCACGGCGACTAGTGTATTCGTCCTATTGTCACATTTCTTCCATTCCCCCGCGCCCTTTCTTTCCTCTTTTCGCTGAATGTTCCATTTATGCCTGCGGGGGAGAGCGACCGAGAGAAAGAGAGAGGGAGTGAGAGAGCAGGGGATAACAGAAAGTGCGATGTGTGGACTCGGTGTTACGCCCGTTTGTATCGCATTACACAATAACAGGCACCTTCGTTTGAACAATATGTCTATTAAGCAAATGTTTAAGAGCCTTTGTGCAGTCGGCATTGTGCGTTGCAACCACTAAACGTGTAAGTCCCTATTCTCCCCCGCTGAAAGCACTGCCTGAATGGTAACGCGACCTGAAAAATGCACCGTGCTGCTATTGTTTAATGCATTTAGCCATTTATTGGCTGTGCGCTTTAACGCACTCCTCATCTGACTTTCAATTAACGCGTAACATTAATACCTTTGCGTAACTGCGACCGTCATGTGATTCTCAATGGAAAGTAATTTGAAAACCGTTGGCAAACTCAAATGCGACATTTATTTTGCTAACAAGAATAAAGCGCTCCATTAGTGAAGCCTGTATAATTAAAAAATTGCACAGTTGCTATATTATACTTTGTGCGCTCACGCAGTATTGCCAGTGGAAAAAAATCATGTTGACCCAGTCAAAAATGAATGGAAAAATAATATTATGATATAGCAGTATTAACAATAAAAGCTTTTAGAATTGTAAGTGGTAGATTTATTGTTTAAAAGCTTTACTATTCTACTCGCTGCGTTTAACAGAGCGGAAGTGAGCCTGGCAATGCAATTATCATGGCAGTCGATTGTAAAGGTTCTGAAAGGGACGTGTGACCGTAAGAAGTCGACTGCGAAAGCACGTAGGCATTCGTACGACTTCCACGGCGCTCGAAGGCATCGCTCGCCAGTGGGAAAGGTACTCCAGTACATCGACCTTTCGAACTTCTGGCTCTTCCGACGCGCGGCGTTGCGATGCTCCACTTCGTTAGTGGTCGCGAGTTCGCCCTACATTCTCGATCAATTATTCAGCGGTTGCGCGGCTTTGTTACTTCGACGCTGTAATCCACCGTCGAGGAAGCCACCTTCGCCCCCACGTGCCGAGCAAACGTGCACGTGCATATTAGACGGGGTCGCGTGGGCGCCTATGCACTTCTTTATGCAGCTGTCATGATCCGGGATCATCGCAATGGAGACCTCATTCAAATGAAGCTTGTCGGAATTATTTTATTGCTCTTAGAGCAACAATCATTCACAGAGGTCTTTGAGGAAGGTAAGGGGTAGCAAAAGATGATTCAAATTAGAGAGAAAGAAGTGGACTTGCTGGATTTTTCTTTCACTTTGGTTTGCTTTCAAAAATCTCATGATTTACCAAATATTGATCTTGGCTGATTTCCCAGTAAGCAGTCCGCCTTCCCGAACTGCTTCTTTAGCAAGCAAGCATACGATTAAGCAGTAAACAAGTCATCCAAAACCGGTTCACTCGTAATTATTGTAACAAAAGATCGGCTCGACGAGGAAAGACAGGCTGGCGGGGCTTCGAGCGTGCAATTAGCCCTGCTAATCACCGGCTCCGTTGCGCACGATATCGCAAGGGAAAGTCCATAAATCACGGAAATGCATTGAACATTGTCCCCCTGCTTCCGCGCACGTGCGCGCGCGCGCTCCCGCGTGTACCGAGAGCGTTGTCACACCCGATTACCAAGTCTTCCGAGAGCACATTTTATTAGCGCTCGACAGTCATTAAATTCTGCCGGCGTCCAACAACTTGCCGACAACTTTGTTTCCGGAAGTTCCGCACTCCAACGGTGCTTGCAACACTGTCTTGACGCGCGTGCGACCTCCTTGCATTAGGAACTTTGTACAGCGGAACTTTGCGATTCATGCTTCTCTCGTGCTTTCCTGTAATGCAAAGAAACTCCGACTGTGTTACGTGTGGGGTGTAGCATGGTGGATTTGCAATTTACGCTTGCTTGCTCTCGCCTGTTACAGAGACCTGAGCCACAATCAAATCACTAGTATTGGATCCAGCACTCTGCGGGGACTCAAGAGTCTCAAGTTTCTGTGAGTATATGGATGGCTTTTTGCCCTTTATTCTGTACTGCTCTCCGCCGCAGGGTACAATATAGTCGCTAAACTAAAAACTTTATTTTTACAATCTTTGAAAAACAAATGCAAAATTGACCCATATGAAATCAATACAAAACATGTATATTCTCTTTTTGTTCATGAATAGGTTACTCAACAACAATGCACTGACGTGCATAGACGAAGCTGCCATAAGAGAGCTCAAGGATCTCGAATTACTGTAAGTAATCAACATTATTTAACATCATCATTTTCCAATATAAGAAACAATTCATTTATTTCAATGCTTTCTAAATGCGAAATCTTTCCTTTGCAGGACACTGAACAATAATGCGTTAACGACTCTGGGGAGAGAAATACTGAGCGGCCTGGTACATTTGCAAACTCTGAAACTCGGTGATAACCAGTTCACCTGCGACTGCCATCTGGCCTTGCTCGGGCATCACCTGCGAGAACATCCACGACTCGGACAGCACACGCGCTGCTACTCGCAGAAAGACCTTAAGGAGCGAAATGTCGCTGACTTACAGGTTCGTGGGTCAACGTGTTGACACAGCACCTGTCTCTTCCCGCAATACCCACTTTGGACAACTTCGAGACACCTTAATTAATGAACTTTGTAGTTAATAAGGACTTCCTTTAAGCGCATCGCACCAATATATATAGCTTAAAGAGCTTCAAAGTGGTTCAAAGAACTTACAAAGCAAAATAAAGTTTGATAAAATGGATTTCAATAAAATTGAATCCTCTTATAATACTGCTAGAAGTCTGTAATTGGTTTGGAAAGGAATGCGAAACTAGTAGTACTCGAAAAATGCGATTTCGTTGCTGGAAACGTAATTTCAAATGCTATATGTGTCACCACAGCTGCGCGAGTTCAACTGTTCGGACCTGCACGACCGCACAAGCTCAGAATGCAACGCGGAGCCCCAATGTCCGCATCCTTGCAAGTGCAGCCAGGACCACCAACAGCACATCGTTGACTGCCGCGAGAAATCCTTGACAAAAGTGCCCACACCACTTCCGGAAGACACCACCGAAATGTTTGTATATTTATTCGAGTCATAGCACCGTGTAGAAGTTCGCCACTTACAACCTATCACCAAAATAGTAAAATTCTTAAAGCCAATATTAACATTTTGTAAGTTGTTGGTTTCTGGTCCTACCAAACAATCCACTTACTAAAATTGTTAACCGGGATTTTGGTTATTGATCCGATTGGGAATTGACAGTATCCATCAATCATTCCATTCAGTGTCTCAGGTAGACCAGACAGAGTCTTTAAAAGAACACCAATAAAGCGAGCAAATCCCCCGAAACATATTGAACGCGAGTCAATAAATCATTTTGCATTGAGCTAGTCGATGTGAAAGGAATGGAACGCTCGTATGAGGATGGGGTTCGTCTTTATTATAACGAAAAGGACCGAGCCCTGTGTGGAAAGGAGTGGAGAACCTCTACGCAGGCGAAAGTAGAAAAATATGAAGGTTACGAAATTCGCTAAGTTATTCTTTCCTTTTGTCGATCACTCGCAGCCGGCTCGAGCAGAACAGTATCACGGATATACCGTCGAACGCCTTCTCCCTCTACAGGAAGTTGCGCAGAATGTGAGTGACGTTCATGATTAATCTGCCTCTGTATTCCAGCAAGTTCGATCTTGCGTACTTCAACTAATATTCTGATATTCTTTCATTCCCGACTACAGTGACCTAAGCAACAATCGGATCAAGGATATGGCAGCCGACGCATTCCACGGCCTCAAATCTCTGGAATCAATGTGAGTCTTCCTTTCATATTACATAATTGGATTACACTAATTTAAATTTCATGGTATTAATTGAAACTTAATTACTTTGTTTAACAGGGTGCTCTATGGGAACAAAATCACCCAACTGCCTGCCGAAGTGTTCCATGGACTGACGAGCTTAAAATTACTGTGAGTGAAAGTTTCTTTATTAATCTACCGTGAAAGTATACTTTTGCATTTTATACCTCTAGACATTGGAAACTGATCTTGAAACTGTCGGTATTTCAGGTTGCTCAACGCGAACAACATATCCTGCATCCAGACCGATCTGTTCCGTGACCTGACCAGCCTCACTCTGCTCTCCCTGTACAACAACAAGATCAGGTCCCTGGCCAACGGCACCTTCGCCAATCTGCGCAGCATCGAAACGATGTTTGTACCCATGCCAGTGGAGCGTTAATTTATACAAATTGCCGGGGCATTAACGCTTTCAACGCACTTCGAAACGCGCCCCCTCCACACACACACACACACACACACACACACACACACACACACACACACACAGACGCCATCGCATGTATACGCGTTTATATGTGGCGAGCGGATCAAATTGCAAATTCCTGTTGGGGCATATTTACACGGCTGTTTTTGGATGGCCTGCCAAAGATCACTATCGAATTGAATGACGATACGAATTCACTTTCGCGCCGAGCGCACTTTCAGCGGAACACGCTTATCGCCACCCTTCTAAATGGCATCGCCCCGAAAAGCGACACGGAAATTACGCGTCCACGATGGTTTAATCGCCCCGCTTCGTGTGATTAAACCTTTCCCCTCGTGGAGAGCGCTACCTTGAATTGGCGCTGAATGCAGAGTTCAAGCCTACAACTGACACATGAACGTTTTTTGTAAATTCAACTATATTCCATTTAAATCTGCATTTACCATTATGAGAGAAAAGACTTTTATTGAACTAACACTTCCTCTTCCCGTGGTTCGAATTTTGCAAAGTTTCCATGACGGGTGATTTTATGAAAATCGAGAAAGAGTTGGGGGATCACCGGATTACTAGATTGGCACGGTAGGAAAGGATTAAACCCAGGATCGTTTAATCGATAAGTGTGAGGTGGCGCATTTCAGAGGAACCTGCCCGTTTCCGCAGCTCGTTGAATCCCGGCGTAAGTAGCCGCTCGGTTTTAACGAAGTTTCTGGCTTGCCCGCAGACATTTGGGATTGAATCCCTTCATCTGCGACTGCAATCTGCGCTGGCTCAGTGTGTACCTCCGCAACCACCCCGTCGAGACTACGGAGGCCAAGTGCGAGAACCCGCACAAGCGTAAGATCTTCTCGATGCGCGACAACAAGTTCAGGTGTGACGGTGAGTATTTTTTACTTACTTCCACCCGAGTATCATCACCGAACAAATAATAATTACATTGCAATTTGGTACTCACAATTAGTATATCGCTATGCGTTAATCTTAATCTTCATATTTATCTTCTCTGCTACTTAATATTTGGCCTGGGTTTAATAAGTTTTTCAAAAAGAATGAAAAAGCCAGAAAAATACGTACTTGTACTAATTTTCCAATGAGAAATTCCCTAGTTTTTTGTTGCGATGCAAATATTTTTACGATGTGATATAAATCTGACGGCGAGGATCTCCGCTGGTGTCGACACGTTCTGTACAGGTGAGCGGGCAATCTGTAAGGGCAAACTGGTAGGCCGCATCACTGATAAATGCTGGACACTTTGTCGAGCGCGTGTAATTGCCACCGGGATGTGGCTTGGCTCCATGAGCAGAGCGGCGTATTTATGTCGGGCCCGATATTAATACCGGCACTCGTTCGGTAGCCAAGCAAGTATTCATCACGCTTCATCTCGCCCTCTTCCTTTTCTTCTTCGAGCTCTGCCTCTTACATAATTCATGCGCTAAAACGATGCCATTCCCTGGACACTACCTAATGCCTGATCCGCTTGTTCAACGCTCCAAATCACTTTGCCTATGAAGTATATTCCAAATTTGAACTGGTGCACTTAGAAATTGTGCAATAAAATCCGAGAAGATTTTTGAACGTTATTAAAAGCAGACTTTATAGTGAGAAAAGTTTTTGTATACCTAAGAATCAGTGAAATTTAGCACGATGAAAAGGTTCAGAAATTGATGCCGGATCTTTGATATCGGGGCTTGAGTGATTGATTGAGCGTCAAAGTAATTGATTGCATTCGATCAAGGGCTAATCGCGGCTCAATAAAGTCTGATAAATGTAGGCCGTGCCGATGAGTAGGACAATCGCGAATCTACCGCAAGATTAGTGGGCAATCGATAGCGGATGGTGCTAGGATGACTAGCCCGCTTGTAACGGATTCCGCAAATCGGTTATAACTTCTGCTATAACCCCCACTATGCCCCCCGTCGATTGCTTGTTGATAAGCCGTGCTGCGAACGACGAAACTATGGCCAACTATCACGTAAACCCGGATGTTCCTGATCGATGAGGAGTTCCCGTGGCGTTTCCAATATTTGTCAGATTGTTTCCAATCTTGAAATCCACTTTCCAAGAACAAGAGGAAAATTTTTGTGACAAGGCTAAAATATTCCTTTAATAGAATTCCAAATATTGCAATCACCGGGACAAACAATATATTGTTGGATACCTGGACACTCAAGTGAACTAAGATAAATGCGAACTTCGTAGAATTATTAATTATACTAATATACTTGGTAGACTTAATACTGAATGTTATTACATTTTGAATCTAACAGTATTTCTCTTACCAAAAAATTATTTCACGCTAAGTAGCACATCAAACGGCGAAGTAAATTTATGGCTAAACTTATAGTGGCACGAACGTTCGCACCTCGGTAATTATGCGAACGTGGACGCGGTTTCTGGTGTACATGGTATTACCATATAATATGTGTTCACGATACGAAGCGAACGTGTCCTGGAATAATAGCATCGCAAATACACGCTTCCTTTTCCAAGTGGTCACACGTTTCTCCGGGATGCGTTCGCCACACACGTGGAATCCATGGGCGACTCCAAGCGTCGGACACTCGTTCGCACTTCTTGCGTATCTTCTTACACTCGCCAGTTAAAACGCCACGCCATGGTAGAATCGAGCCACGAAAAATGCAGCTTCAGTCCGAGCGAGCAGTACTTTCCAAGTTTCTTGCCTTGCCTGCAACCCGTGCGTTTGATTGCGAAAGAAACCGGACAGGTGCTCGCAGAGGCAAGTTCTTTTAGCTAAGAAAGCAGAGCAGTCCGTTTTCGTAATATTTCAAGCCTGGGCATAGGAAGCGGCTGTAAATGTTTTGTCCCTTAGAAGCTTTCTTATTGAAGTCTTCTGAATCTTTTATAAACCAAGTTTCGTTTGTTATTCATAGAGGTCTCAAGATTCCCGGAGTCTTTTACTTTATACACTTTGAATACTCGGAAGCTCTGCACTCTCCGATTTTTATCTTCAACTTTTCTGTTCTACTATCACTCAAAAAACATTCAAATATACTTGAATATCGCAGCATAAAATTTTAAACTGCAGTATAGACTATTTCCAATTCGAAATATTCTCTATCCGAACTTCCGCAGTGACTTTCCAGATGGAAAAAGGGCCCGTAAACATTTCGTGCCGCAGCATAAACACGCATTACCAACCTGGCGATACTTTCGCCAGCAGGAAGTTACGCCGGGAACTTGCTCAAAACTTTTCTCAACTACCGCTTCGCCGGGGCAACGCGGTCAGAGGCGGCCGTAGCGGTGGGAGTGAAATTTACGCAAAACTACGCCGGTTTTACCGAGGATTCGCGAGAATTAGAGTGGACGAGAGAAACACGTTCCGGAGTGGCAAAGGAAGGAAACGAGGGGCGACGGGGGGCTGCAGGATCTGGCAAGGGAAGTGGCCAGGCAAGCAACGGAGAAGAAGAGCACTCGAGCACCCGCACTCCAGACGATCGCCGAGCGTTTAACTTCGCCGCGTACCGAAAACTCGAGTATAAGGAATTAATTCAGAGCGCGACTCCCCCGACCCACCGGTTTATCTTGAGAAGACGAGCTTCAAAGCCAGGAAAAACACCCGAGATCGAAAACCCCTCGCAGGCCAGGGGGTGGAAGTTGGATCCGTGCGATTTTAAATTGCTCGAGCATCGCTGAACATTCTTTGCTTCCCTTAGTTTCCCCGAGACATTGGAGAATCTCCAAGATAGTTCCTACTTATTTTACCCTTTACTTGAAGATAATTATAATGAGCCTTAGACAACACTCTACTCCTTATTAAATGCTATCTAGCTAGTTTATTAGAATTCAGTAGAAAATAACAAAAGTGTTTACTATGTGCTCGATTTCAAGCACTCTACTATCAAGAATGAGAGTATTCCGTGATCAGTCGATATTAATTAACATCGGCTTAAACTCGTCCTTCCCAGTAACAATTTACATTGCTCTCTAATCGCGAATGAGCAAGCGTGCCATTGTATCAGCATACCAAATCAATCTTAGTCGGAGCAGTCACAAAGCACGAGCAACTCCCGCTGCCTGTGGCGATTGTACTTCCTCGTTATCCTGGATTACCATTTGCTGCATTATCGCGAATGATCAGTTAGAATAGCGATATTGGCAACCGAAGAGCAAAGCGACGCACGGAACTCAACAGCAGAGAAAGCTTGCATTGCGAGAGAGGATCGCTCGATCCAGGTATTATAAGAGCGCCGACGCTCTACAATGGGGAATGATCGATATAATATTGAATGCGTGCGCGTGCATGCGGGGGCCTATCGGGCCGCGGACAATTTGTAATGTGGCGTATAATGCGATGATAAATCACCGGCGCGCGCGTGCACTCATACATAAACATATTCGATGAGCAGAGAGCGGCTCCGAAGGTCCGAGTGCGAGGGAGCTCACGTGACACTCAACACTCAATTAACGTGTAAGCACACACGCGGCGCGTTGCGCCGATGCTTAATTTAATGATATCGCGCCCTGGCCGAGCCTGTACTACTGTCCATTATCGGAATTTATTGCCCGCTGCATTAACATGCTAACCCGCCGCTGCTACTGCTGCTGCTGCTGCTACTGCTGCTGCTGTTGCCGTTGCCGTTGCCGTTGCCGCGCGCAATTATGCCGCCGATACGCGTCTGGAGTAGGCCTCCTCGATTTCAATTAGCCGACACCGTCGATTGATTCACCGAGAGTCAAGCCGACGTTGCCTCTAATCTGATTGTGGCTTCAAGGTGTAATGCTGTTCTTTGTCCGCAGGTGACGAGGAGCTTTTAACTAAGAGAGCTGGAGAGTGCATCCTACCCGGTGAGTGTCCGTCACCCTGCACTTGCAATGGTGCGACCATCGATTGCTCCGGCAAGAATCTGACAGCCATACCCAAGGATCTGCCGATTTACACGTCCACTTTGTAAGTAGACTCCTGGTGCAAATAGATTTGGATAGTTCGGTGGGTTTAGAGGAGTTTGAGTATTAATGGAGACGTTTGTTAATGCGATTTAATAGGTTGCTGAGTAACAACGAGTTGACCAAGATCAAGGCGGACGACATCTTCAACAAACTTCCGCATCTGAGGCACTTGGATCTCAGGAAGAACAAGATCTCACGGATCGAGGCGTCTACCTTCAAAGGAGCGCACAACCTTGCCGATCTGTAAGTTCAGCGACAAGCTTTTAATTAATTAAATAAAGTATCGAGATACATATACACGAATTTATATTAACAATCTGCAACGCACGTGAACGACTGAATTCCAACGTTGGTTATTGATTTCTTTCGAAAGGGAAGCCAATCAAGGAAAACTTTGACAAAGAGCAATACTCGAGATCAAATCAAAGGACAGATTAATAGTTAATTATGTCAATTACGTCAGAGTGCTGACTGTCGAATTGGTATATGACTTCTTTCACTTGGACGCGCGTCCTTCCTATCGCAGCCGACGGCGCCGGGCACAAGGTTTAACGAGCTAGAATGGGATTTAATTTTCAAAGGCAATTAACGGAACAATAGGTCAATTAATTAGCTACTCCGCCTCGGCGGAGGGTGGCTGGACTTATACCTCTGATAAACATACCAGGGAAACTGTCATCCGCACATTTACATCGAGCAATTATAGTCCACGTGATTAAAAGTCAGCAGAAATAATATCACTGATTTTTGTCTCACAAATTACGTTATAATACGGACACATAACTTTATGGGCGCAAATCTAAACAACCAAAGTTAAGGGAAAATGTTTTCGGAATTTCTGGCTTGTTTATTGGCATCCTATGGACACACGCACGCCTCAAAAACAATATTTCCTGATGCTTTCTTCATAAACACAAAAAAACGAACGGGGAAGTACACATGCAGCTAATGACACACATTCTCTCACGAACACTTCATTTTTCTTCTGGCGACCGCATTCCACGCTATAATGAGCTTTTCTTTCGCAGGCTCTTGGCGGAGAATAAGCTACGCGAAATTCACAATAAAATGTTCATTGGCCTGACGAATCTTCGGACATTGTGAGTACCACCCACTCCTTCGTTATTGGCCACCGAAGTGGGCTGCAAAAATTTCTTGAATAAAAACTTTTTATGTTGGGTTTCATAAAAAAATGATACTCTCGTAAAGCTTACACAGGCTACACTTACCGGCAAACTCGGAAAATAAAAGCTTGACTCGTCAAATCTATATTTTATATTGTTAATGCAGAAAGATGCATTATTGATTGATCTGGAAAATGATACTGTAAGATTTATATGTCTCGGAATTGTCTTTTCGCAGAAACCTTCATGGAAACGTGATTACATGCGTGATGTCAGGATCCTTTGATGAATTGACGCATTTGGATTCACTGTGAGTAGAATTCACTTATCACTCCATTAATTCGGTTGTAAGGAATGAACATCAGTATCAGTCGCGAGTGAAACATCTCCGAGAAGGTTGCCCGGTGACAAGTGCCTAACATTTGCCTAACTCGCGTACATTATTAATGATAGAGCGTCTTGATAAATTATCCTCGCACTTTCAGGAACATGCAAGCCAATCCTTTGTCGTGCAATTGTCATCTTGCATGGTTCGCCCAGTGGCTCAAGAAGCGCAATATGGCCGGTATGTCCGGTCGTTGTCACGACCCACCACGCCTGAAAGATGCCGTCATCAAGGACATTCCTGAACACGAATTCAAATGCAAAAGTATGTATATTAACGTCTCATGATTAATCTACTAATAGCAAATGAAAATTGGGCAAAATAAGAAATGATCCAATGAACTAACAAATGAAAAGAGATATTAGAAATTATCACGTCTACAATTAATAGGATATTCTGTATTAGTTCCGCTGAATTTTTATCCACGCAGCATCCATTTGACCAACGAGTCTTTGATCTCTCTGATTTGCTGCGTTCCTCTTGCCGAGTACCAGAAAATGTCGCGTCGAAAATAGAGTCCGACGGTTTTCCACGTAGTTAAACTTTCCAAATAAATCAACGGACAGGCATGCCTGTAATCAGTTTAGAGAGGCCGAGAGTGCGGCATTAAAATGGCCAAGTTATAATTGGGAAACGCTGGCGAAGCGAGTGGTATGGGTAGCGCAATTAACGATCGACGACTTTATTTCATGAACCACAGACGACAGCTTGGGTTGTCTGGGCGACGATTACTGCCCACCAAAATGTACCTGCGCTGGATCGGTGGTGAGGTGCTCCAGGTCCCAACTTACAGAGATCCCGCGTGGGATACCAGCGGAAACTACCGAGCTCTACCTGAACGAGAACGACATCAAGACCATTCAGCCAGAGCGCCTGAACCACCTGAGGATTCTCACCATACTGTAAATATTCTAGCTTCAATCTTTATGCAGACCTCTTCCAAAAATGTATCCCCTTCTTATGAAATGCTTTTCGCTTTTAGGGATCTGAGCAGAAATAAAATTAGTATGCTATCAAATGATTCGTTCAGGAATCTGACCAATCTATCACAGCTGTAAGTTAAATGTTTAGTATATTATTGCATGTACTTGTCACATATGGTTCGAGCTTGAAAGCTCGCAAAACGATAGAACAGTTTGCAGCGATAATATTTGCTTTTTGCAGGATCATCAGCTTCAATACACTGCAATGTGTCCAACGGAACGCTCTGGCGGGTTTGCATTCCCTGCGAGTAATGTGAGTTTGATTTTTTATCGTTTCAAGTTGTATTTGATTTATTTATGAAAAAATAGAGTTATCAAAAAATGTATTTCATTCTAGCTCTCTGTACGGTAACGAAATATCCGTCATCCCAGAAGGTGCTTTTGAAGACCTGAAATCCATAACTCATCTGTAAGTAGTTCCGCCTGTATTTTGCGGATCTTTCTTTTACTGTGAGGCTTAAATTAGAGATGGAATGTGCATAATAAATGAACGACTCATGGATTCCGAATGTGTTGAACAGTGCGTTAGGCTCCAATCCACTCTACTGCGACTGCAGTATGCGTTGGTTGGCCGAGTGGGTGAAAAGAGGCTACATCGAGCCAGGCATAGCCAGCTGCGCGGATCCGCCCGCAATGAGGGACAAACTTCTTCTCTCAACCCCGGCAGCCGCTTTCCAATGTAAAAGTAAGTACTCCATCGAGTCTAGCTTTGCGATTGCGACCAGTGCGGTCAGTTGCTAGCCTTTTTTTTCTTCTTCGCGAATCACTTTTCTTGCAGACAAAATAAATGGATCAAGGATAGCAAACTATCGAATTATTGTTAGTCATCGATAATAGCAAAGACAGGTGAATTGTTCGATTTCTAGAACTAGAATTTGTACTAATGATCACGCTGGTCGCGAGCGCCTTATTGCTGTCGCACGTAACCGTGTGTGTTTTTAATTTCCTAGTGGTGGGCGATGCGGTCTGTTTAGTTTTGCGGTTTTTTGGCTTCATATCGCAGTACGGTACTAAAGTTGCTCATTAATCGTAGACATTTCTTCCGCCCAGCCAAACAGCAGCCTGCCGAGGTCTTGGCCAAATGCGACGTCTGCTACATCTCGCCATGCCAAAACGGAGGCCTATGCCAGTCACTACCAGATCGGGAATTCGAATGCAAGTGCGCGCCAGGATATCACGGAGTCCGGTGCGAGCATAAAATCGATGCGTGCTATGGAGCTCCTTGCCGGAACTCCGCTACATGTAAAGTACTGGAAGAAGGAAGATTCAGGTATTTGTCCTCTCGACTACCTAGCGTTGCTCTTTTTCTTCTGGGCTGCTCGCTGGGTCGTCCTTACACTTGCTCGCTCGCAACATCCCCGATACTTTTCCTCAAATCTCGTCTGCATTAGATTTCCTTCTAGAGCCTCTGTAAATTATCCGTTCCTCCACTTTAATGCTAACAAACGCGGCAATTTGGCTGAAGTACATGACTTTTCGAAATTCTTGTGCGTCTTACATACTCAATCCATACTGTGGACGTATTGGTGGTTAAGGAAAGTAGATTTGGGATGAGTTTCTGTACATATGTTCAAAATGGTGTGCGCGTGCCTGTACCATTGGTTGCTGCGCTAGAAAACGCACAGTGAAAGAGTACCTTGTGAAAGTAGATACTGCACGAGATATGATGGTGTAACGTATTGAAAGTAGACCGAATATCGTTGAAAAAATAGTAGATATATTCGTTTGGAGTAGTATAACAAGTAACGTACGGTGAAATTTGGCCTGGATGTGGATTTGCCATATGATTCATTCATATGTATACTAATATTTATGGAGGAAAGAAATTGTATCTTTAGAGAGAAAACCTCGCATAAACTATATGCTATAAATCATATAATTACTATTCCTTTTCGTGCAATTGTAAATATCCTATGTCAAAACCACTCCACAAATGCATATGTAAGTGAATGGAAGGGGACCCTTCGCACGTGAGCCCCGAAGATAACTCGTTAGACGCAACTGAATATCGATAAGCTTTCTTTGAAAGATGAATGTCATCATTAATACATTACAGAGACACGTAATATGTCGTAAATCCTGAAGTAGAAAGTAAAAAGATTCTGCTTTTAAAAGCAAGATAAAATCCTGAAAATTCCCACTTGAGTATCATGCTTTCATCCATAATATTTCGTAACTGGGTTAGATATCATAAGATCTTCCGTAAAATATAACTCGATCAAGTATATTGTCGACATTGGTTGCGTCTGGCTATCCAATCTGTCGACTATACCACGAGCAAAAATCGCGGTCAATGTCTCGATTGACGTTCAGTCGGTGTGTGACAGTTGCGACTGTGCCCCCGGATACAAAGGACTCCGATGCGAAAGTAATGTCGACGACTGCGAAAATCACAAATGCGCAAACAATGCAACCTGTGCCGACCTCATCCAAGCCTATCGATGTGAGTGCACCCCAGGCTTCATGGGAGAGTACTGCGAGGAAAAAATTCCCTTTTGCACAAAAGACCACGACCCCTGCGAAAACGGTGGTCGATGTGTGGACCACGGGACCCACTACAGCTGCGAATGCCCAATCGGCTTCTCCGGCCTTAATTGTTCCATCAACGTGGATGACTGCCGTGATCATATGTGCCAGGTATAAGACATGAATCCAAACTTTCAATAGGCGGTAACAATCTTAAGCCAGACTTATAAATAATTATATTTACAGAACGGTGCTACTTGCATCGACGGCATAAATAATTACGAGTGTAAGTGCGCGGCAGAGTATTCCGGGAGGTACTGTGAAGCTGCACCATCAACGGCGATGCTTTACCCACAAACAAGTCCTTGCGCCCATCACGACTGCCAACATGGTGCATGCTTCCAGCCAGCTCCCGCCTCCGCCGCGGACTACCTTTGCCAGTGCCACCCCGGCTACACCGGTACGTCCTAATATCAGACTTCTTTTATATCTTTTGTACATGTTCCTTTAAGAACATTTAATCATATTCCTATGTACTTCTTCTCTGTTAAACGTAACGATGCTCATTATATAACTTAGGAAAACGATGCGAGTACCTGACGAGTCTGAGCTTCGTGGACAACAGCTCGCTGGTCGAGCTGGAACCACTGCGCACGAGGCCTGAAGCGAATGTGACCATCATTTTCACGACCACGCAGGAGAACGGGGTTCTTTTCTATAACGGGCAAAACGGCGATCACATAGCCGTCGAGCTTTTCAATGGCCGCGTTAGAGTCTCATACGATGTCGGCAATTATCCCACCTCGACCATGTACAGTTACGAAATGGTGGCAGACGGTAAACCCCACATGGCTGAACTTCTCGCGATCAAGAAGAACTTCACCATGAGGGTTGATCGGGGTCCTGCTAGAAGTATCATCAATGAGGGTCCCAAGGAGTACCTTAAACTTGTCTCACCCATGTACGTGGGTGGCGTCGCGCCGAAAGTTGCTTCCGTCGCCTTTACCGAGTTCCAGTTGCGGAACATTACAAGCTTCCAAGGTGAGCAAGCAATTCTTCTTTGGCTCTATTTTAGTTACCATTTTGTTATCAATGGCAATTTATAACAAAGTATTATTTTACTGTCAATGCACTGTAATGCACAGAGGGTTTCTGCGTGACGCGTCCTATTAAAACTTTGCACCAATTTGTTTCAGGCTGCGTCTCCGAGATGTGGATCAATCACAAGTTGGTGGACTTTAGTAATGCCGCCAAGATGCACCACGTTAGTCCCGGATGCAGCTCGAATGAGGAAGAGGCTGACGAGGCAAGGGATGTTATTGAGGCAGAAGGGCTTAGCGGTAGCATTGCCGACGAGGATTCACTGTCGCATCATCTAACACACCAACACTCCGGTAGGTTTCTCATCTCATCCCACTTAATCCTCCTACGAGCTGCCTTTTTGAACCTAATTTTTAATGTAAAGCCTTTGAACTCTTTTTCAGCTGATTAAGTATTAGTAAATAAATATCTTGTTTGGTTCAATACTAGTTTTACTATATATTATAACTAACTAACGATATTACCTGTTCTTTTACAGATATTGTCGTCTCAGTGCCAGTGACAACCATCAGTGACCCGTGCGCCGGAAACGAGTGCAGAAATGGGTCGCAATGTGTGGCTTCTCCCTTCGGAAATGGATATTCCTGCAAGTGTCAAACTGGCTGGCAGGGACGATACTGTGAAAAAGGTAAGTGGCCGAACATGACATACACACCCACGTAAAAGTGTTCTAACTCATATGAATATAATTTCGACTCCAAATTATTCGTCTAAATTATCGAATGATACATAAAAACTACGCTAAATAAAACCAAGTATCGAGCCATCTCCCAAAAATTCCTGTCACGTGAAGACTGGTCACAAGTGCCATAAATAAAATCGAGAATCGGGCTCTGTTTGCTCTATATATTTCACCGCGAATCCCAGTTTAAATATTTGCCACAAAAATAGACTGCAAAAGTAAGCCGTGGAGTTCGAAAACTTGTGCCAATAACCGCACTAATATTTATACCGCGTATATGAATCCGCAATATCGGTGGGACATGGTAAAGCCAAAGTAAACGCCATAGAATTGCGCCGTTGGAATAGTCGAGCACTTTGTCGCTGAAAAGGATAGATCTAATCGCTTTGAGCTGCTAACACGGACATTGTTGATTAAGCACATTTTTTGATCAGTATATGAATGAGTCAGAGCTAGATCTGCCCTTTCCGTTAGGAGACTGTTGCTGGGTATAATATACACCTGCACGCATACACATATATGTACAGCATATGTATACCATGTACGCCTTTCCCCTTTCAGCACCTACGTGTCGCAAAGAACATACAAGGGAGTATTACAGTGAGAATGGATGTCGGAGTCGACGACCAGTGAAGCTTGCCAAATGTTGGGGCAGTTGCGGCAACTCCTGCTGCTTACCGCGGAAGACTAAGCGACGCAAGGTAGGATCTCCGTACAAACTAAATTTGTTATGAAACGTACGCAGTATTAATGTTAAATTACTTTACTTTACACACATCAAATTATTGCATAATGAATGGTTCAAAATGTGTAAAAATAAATGAACCATTTGTCGAATTGCATGCAATAAACCGGAGTGGATAACTTGCAGGTACGACTAATCTGCGTGGATGGTATGCGGTATACCAAGGAAGTCGATCTGGTTCGTAAGTGCACGTGCACCCGCAAATGTTACTAGCCACGAGGAGCGAGGTGGTGAGGCGAGACCGCATGTGGAAGTGCTTATTATCCCCTGCGGCTCACATGAACCAGTCGAGGAGCGTATCGAGACCGAGAAGAAACCCCCAATATCCGAGACAGTAACCCAGAAATATAGTGGTTCTACGACTGACCAAAGGTGTGTCGGGATTTACGCAATTGCAGCTCAGAACGTTGAGGCACATGGATACAGACTCCCGACACACCTGGCGTGAGATACACCTGCGTGGACCGACGTGAAAACGAGGAGAGTGGGTGACGAAAGTCCAGGCCAAAACTATTATGGACACAGTACACCGCACCACAGACACAACCGGCTCAGTGTGATATATATATATATAAATATATATATGTATTCTTTAATGAAAAAATGCAGAACTATATTACGCGTGCGTAGAATACTAACTATGGATAATCGAAAGCAGTTATCGCATACTAGGTATACTAAACGTATGTAACGGTGGATTTAGAGACACACAGGCAACACGAGCAGAACAAGGGCACAAGAAACTGTTCGACCAGTGTCAAATAGATCCGGCGGGAGAGACCGTTAAAATCACTGTGAAAGCACTTGCTTCTTTAGGTAGATTTACTCCAGATCTATAAGGATTCTGTAGTCTTATCGAATGCCCATGTAAGCAGGGTGAAAAACTATAGCGACTCAATACTGCTGTCACTTGATTTTTGTACAGGATTAAGCCTTCGCTTATTCTAGACCCGCAGGGTAAGTTCACTTGCAAAGCATCGCCAACTGTCGGATCTATTTAACGGCGAATTTTTACTGTAAACAAGTTCTCGAGTGCGCAGCTATGTCACCGTGCACAAAAGCCGTAGAAATTTGTCTATGCGCATTTCGAAGTAGCGCGTTACGAAGATTGGGGAAAGTGTTCTTTGTCCACAGAACTTTCCGTCGGTGATACTTTCTATCCCGACACGTTCGATTTGACAATTTAGTCTCCCTTCTGTTGAAAAATGTTGCTCTAAATGTTTAACTTTCCGATAATTAGTTAAATAGTTTAGAAGCGGCTAATGAAAATCTATATACAGAGGGTGTTCAATGTTTTCCCGGTTTTTCATTTATTTCGTTGTGATACCGTGTTTGTGAATGCATATCTAATTCCTGTCAAAAATGCAAATTGGTATTACTAGCTTAAAGCACGCGTACTGTACATACACTTTCATGTAGTAAGTATGTATCCCTTTTCTCATGATCGAAAACCCTTTGGCAGAAAGTCGAGTTCACCTCATAGTGTGCGAAACTTCCACAACTTGATTCTACGAAATATCCGCTGTGCTCAAACGTTGTACTACATGAAAACGTCAATATGTAATCCAAACTTCAAACTGTCTAGTAATATGTTTAGAAAGGCTAAGATGTCATTAATGTATAAAATAGAAGAAATATGACCCCAATGTAATACGTAAGCTAAGGTGGCAGTGAGTCCAGCGGATACGTCGATCTTTTGAGGGTAATCCACCAAAGGAGCAACAAGATTGATGCAACCAAATCGATGAGAAATCACAGGAAAACATTACCGTACACGCCCCTGAAGATCGCCAAGCAGGGTTGCACGTGGATCTCGACATTATCGATTTTCCAGTCTCCATTCCACGGCCTAAAACAACTCGAGAACATCCAACACGTAATCCCGATATTCTGTAACTGCTAAGTCGATCATCTGATCAATTGCTGGCTGCAGTTAGTATGAAAGCGTTTAGGTAAAAAAAAAGGTTTGTTTGGCAGGTATACGCTCCGGCGTAGGGAGAGGAATTGCACGCGAACCGTTGCGAAGCAAGCGAGATAGCAATCGTGTGTAATTAAAGTATGGTCATTCGAATGTGAAATGGATGTAACTATATTAATAAGCGGACTCTCTGATCATGGAGCAGAGGGTTCGACGCTAGAGAAGAGGATCGCGTAATTATTTTTGTATAAGCGTCATTATTTATATCAGAGCTCTCGAGGATAATTTTCGCATATTGGTTTGTCGGTGGATAAAGCGTAATTCGTTTTCGAAACTACTTAAGTCCCTATTAAATGTTTCGCGTAAATGCCCTGTACACAGCGCTGTACCTATTTATATACTGTACCTATTTACTGCCAATACTGCATTACATCTTCCACTGCCAGTATTTAAGTGTATTTATTCATTTTTAAAGTTAAGACCAATGTTAAGACGAAGAAGTTTTCTATGAAATCCCACTTTATAATTACCGACTGTCACAGAAACTTTACTGCCATGGCCACTGCTGGCTCTAACAGAGATCTAAAGTGATCCACCCATTACAGACATGAAAGCGCTCAATATACTGCGCAATACTTATTACGAAACGGTATTCAAAATTCACTTGATATTTCTCATTATACCAGTTAAAAATATGTTCACTTATCAAATACCAATTGGCAATCGGGTAAAGCTCTAGAAACAGCTAAGTTTAACTTACACCCCTTTCTAATCTTCTTTCATATGAAGACTTTTACTTATGTTATTATTTACCCATATTACTCCGATGTATTGTTACACATGTGCGTTTACACTTTTCGAGAGTTGCATTGATTATATTTTATTGCCAGATTAGTGCTATATACTTTAGCGTACGGAACGGAAAATAGGTTCAACTATGTGGAAGGACACGCGCAGAATTTAGAAATGAATTGAATGTGTCGGTGGTTGTTACTGTCTTCATCTCTGAATACGCTGACGAGCTAATACGCTTAGCGCGATAAGTCTTATTATACCCTCTCAATTCATAGTATTAATAGTTCCGTAAGTTGAACCTCCGCCTTGCGTTTACGAATTTCTCGTTCTCTTGTTAGTCCTATATTTATGACACAACTTGATTTTTGTATTTCTTTGCATCCTGAATTGACAGTATATTTACAATGACACAGTATTCGGGATTAATATGTATTCGTCGATAGTCATTATTTGTCAAAAATGTCAGACTCGTCTGAGTTCTCATTTCGAATTACTCGACTAAACTTTGTTGTTCGTCGCTCGATTTAATTTTGCTTGATTGCAAACGAACGCCGATTCATTTCGGTGCTATTTCAATCGTACAGAGTTGTACACTCGACACTTTCCACAAGGTTTATATGATTTGATATTAATTAGGACTACCAGATGAATCACTGCCAGACTTAATTGGCAGTGTAAAGAGAAGGATACGAGCAGGCAAAAAATTATTAGACCAGACGGATAACAAATACATTGATCGAAAATCTGATATATGTATAGGATAACATAGTGACGGGGCGATCCAAAAATGTATTATGAAACTACTCTAGCTGACAGAAATTGTAACTCCAATAATTTTTACGTAGTGCCCTTCTAGCTTCCTGTTTAAAATTTACTTTTACATTTTCAAATCGTTCTCCCAAACGAGTTTCCCAAACAAAGTCCTTTCTCAAAACTGATAAATTTATAATTTTAAATAGACAGGAGTTTGACAGTACATTTTTCGGCTGACCCGCGTAACAGAGAGTATATCGCAGAAAGGTGTAGGGACAGTAGTCATCAGCAAACAAGTCCACGCTTAATCGAACTTACGTGTACACGACTTAATTCTTCGTACGATGAGCATGCATCGTTCGAGACTTAGACAAAGAGAAAGATAATAGAGGGAGGAAGAGCGTGAGGGTTGTAAGGTTTACAATGAAGCTTACGTCTATACTGGACAATAATGAGAGGAGGCGACGGGGTTTCGTAGCATTGGGAATACGAGTGTTCGAGACTTGCGATTGCTCGAAAATGAATTCCTAAGACAGCGAGTTAAGATTTGTACATTTGTTTCTTACGAGAATCCTTTAATATATATTTCACGATCGACCGACTAGCACATGCGACGAAAGTATACCATTGACCAGTCTTATGTATAAAATCTAGCAAATGCTTCCACGAACAGGTGATAAGTCTAAAAGTCCTTGTTGCTTTACAAGCCAACCTGTAAACAATGCAACAAATAAGTCGGTTCCTTGTGATCATTGTTCTTAATTACATAATTAGCTGGCATTCGTTAAATCCTGTATTAAAGAATGAGCAGTAAAATGAGCTCGAAGAATGCATTCTGGATCCATACAATTACAAGTGAAAAATGTCCACTATTATTACTCTAAAGAAGTAAAAATTATTCGACAAATAATCGTAATCAATATGCAAATATAAACATATTATGCATTGAAGTGTACGTTTACAGGTTTGGTAAATACGGGAGGAAAGCGTACGAAAAGCATAATCCAATATTCAATATCCTTAACCATCGGCAATTTGATACAAGCTTTGGTTCGCATTTATGCAATAAGAGATTTGCTACATTTTATGCATACAAGTATCGGGAGGCAGAGAGAAATGCTACTAAGGCAGGTATACGTCTTACTTTGTATATTAGCTGACACCGACTAGTTACGGAAAGTATTACCGAACACACACATGTACGCCGATATTTTGTGTAACAATTATTTAATGTTCAAACACGTTTCTACGCCTGTAACTGATCCTTAATATATCATTGATAACAGCATTTACTAATGGCATAATTATATTTGCGTGGGCGACGACTTAAATGCTCGACAGTTTCCTTTTCGTTTTTTGGGGCCTCGAGAGTTGGCTCTGGTCTCGTAACTTATATTAAATAACTTATTGTTTAGGGGCTGTAATTAGCACGTCCCGTGATACCGTGGGACGTATATTTTAGTACGAAGTGTATAAACGGCTAGCATGAAATGCCGCCTGTTAGTTAATATATGAAGGGACAGATTACCTAATCGCATTAACCCTGGTCGCGGACTAAAGCAAAGGGCGAGTGGAAGTACCGCGGCTCTTTCTAACTTGAAAGTAACCATTTCGCTACACTCTTGTACTAGACTTATCTTGAATGCTCTTCGGCTGCGTGGCGGCACACAGCCTGCATTCTTTTTCTATCTAAGGTGCTGACACTTCGCCAACCGAACAGATAAATTCACGCACTGCAACTGAACGTGTTAATGTAGGATTCCTCATTCAATAGTGTAATATATAAAGATGTATTCAATGTCAGTCACGTTAGTATCTAAATGTTTACGCTAACGCTCAAAATTAGATTGTGAAACCTCTGCCCTATTTCCCTACTCGTAAGCTTAATGTCAGAGCTTACTGTTAAGCTCTTCAATTTATCAATTGCTAAACTCAGCGCGCATATGCGCGTAGTTTTTGGCGATCGGATCTGTCCTTTCGTGTGGCGAGGCGTCGACACGAATTCTTTCTCTCTCGAGATACTCATCGCTACCATTTCTCAAGCAAAGCGAATTTCGTGTGCGCGTGGTACTGTACGAGTGCCAGTAGAGTTACATGTGTGCCTGTGTATACGTGTGCGTGCACGACTGAGCGTGTATCACTTGGGATGAAAGGGTCTGCGCAAAGGCGGAACATGAAATTAATTGCACGAGAATGCTTGGCCACTCGGCGTAACGAATGCCTGAGTGTGTGGGTGTGTGTATGCGTGTGAAGGAGAGAATCCAACGCGCGCGCGCGCGCGCGCGGCACCACTTACCAAATAACAATGGAATACTGCATGCCCTAAACATATTCTAGCTCCATACATTGTAGGTATATGAAGTTTAGGTATTAGCATTAAAAGCGAAATGTCTATGTTTATATAATGTAATAAATCCTCGAAATACGAACGCTATGAAATAAATGTATGTAAAGTTTAACGCTGCAATATCACTATTGCAATTTTTCATTATTTCCTTTCTAGTTTCCTTACACTTTTGGTACAAGTATATTTGCCTTTGGGTACTCTTCTATTCATAAAACTATAACGATGACTTCTTCCTATCAGCTGAGTAAAAGGAAATGTGTATAATGTGGCCGGGCATATCGTACAAGTTAATCCATATTTTCCCACTCTCACGATTGATCTACACAGTCATTACTGGCGCGCGCGCACCAGTGTAAACGATCTTACTTTAATAATTTCCTCTATTACTGCAGTACAGCGATTGCGACATATAATTTCAAGTTATCATGCATCGCTCTGACCATTATACGGCGAGCACACTGCACGCAAAGGGCCGCATTGCACGCACGAATCGCTTAATCTACTGACAGAATTTATTTGATGTGGAAACAGACATTAGCATTCAGCTGCTTTCAATTTACGTACGCACAATTAAAAAACCACTTGAAGGGATAAAGGGAGACCAATAAATTTAAAGTTGGATGTTGCTACTTTTCTGGGAATGTAATTCTAATTTAGTTATCATACCCTTTTGTAGTCCTCGAGAAGGAATAGGAAATACAGGATGGTCAATTTCGAGAGAGTATGTCCGATAAACATCTTTTATTTCTTCTCTAACATTTCAAGACCAGTATACGTACATGTAATGAAAATAAACCACTGACCGAAAGAATTATTTTCAAATACACGTCGCCAATCGAACCGATCAAACTCTATATAGACTATGTAGCCTGCACAAAATTAACTTGTTTTACGATTCAACAGGAAGTGCTCACACTTTATTTTTTTCACTCACCCTCATTCTCACCCTCTCTTTGATTACAGTTAAATTTCATTGCGCAAGAGCGTCAGTTAAAGTACGTCAAATTGTACATATAAAAATAAAAAAGGAATAACAACGTTCAATAAACATCCCCGCGAATTCAATGGGAGAGCACTGAAAGCATGGTCAAGAATTCGGTGAAATTTCGATTACTTGGGAGCGATCAACCCTTTCAGGGCGTCGAAGCTATTTCCGTCCGGCTGGACACTGGTTATGCGTCCATCACTGGCTCGCACCAACAAAAAGCCGTAAGCGTCGATACCAATTATTTTGGCATTCTGTGACTTGCCGGACGCTGAGACAATCGTCACCTCCGCACCACTGCAAATAGTTGATTGGCAATTAACATATGCTTTTCCTAGTTTATTGCAACTATATTCAACTTATTTTTTATGGTGTTTGACTTACTCGTGCATCCAATAAGTATAATAAATGTTGAACAAGGCATCCATGTTGCCGCTTTGTACGATATTCAGCAAACGCTCTATCTCATTTAACACTACGGCGAAGTATTGTTCATAAGGGATCATCTTCAGGTTCTTATGGTGAGTTTCATTGTACATTTTGATCAGGTCATAAATACAGGAGGTGGGCTCACCATTAGAGAGATTCACTCCCACACCTTTGAAGAAGCATATGTATCGTGTCAGTTTAAACTACTGCTTGAGGAAATAAAGCCTTGCAACAGAGTACTGCCAGTTTGCTAAGTTTGCTTACCCGCGTTACATATATTCTGAGAGGATTTGATTTCTGAGGTGACGAGAATCCCACCCAGCTTAACTTTAGCTCCCCCGGCGTAAATGTCGTTAGGCCACTTCAAACAAAGATCAATGTCCTACGGGACCAGTTAAGAAAAAGCTCCAGTATCATCATAAAATTAATTCTATCAATTAAAATATGTCGAAGGGAAACCAAGTAAAGAACTGTTACAATTTAACAAACGCTGTCAGTTTGAAAGTTGACATATAAACATGCATATTAAAAACAAACCTCGTAACCAGGCAGAGATCTGATCCCATGCACAATGCCAGCCGCAAAAAGATGCTGTAAGATAGTAAAGTGGGTACCCAGCACAGAATCCGTAGGTATATGCACCTGCATGCTAAACATCGCGCAGCCTTTCGGACTTAACCACACATTTTTTGCACGCCCTTAAAATCGACAATAAAACGATTGCTTGTTTTTGTACTTCACTAATTAATTTAGATTGAAAACATATTTACGTAAATATATTTAATTACCTCGACCACAAGTTTGTTGACGAGTAATTACAGTTAATCCGTGGTGCAATTTACATCCAGTTACAACGTCCATCGACGAAGTCATTATATCGGCGTATATTACTAAACGACCGAGTTCACTAGTTTGTAAATTCTAAAATGGAAGTATTATTATAGAAAAAGGTACACATAAAAACCCCAAAGAGTCATGAGCAAAATATTGGGCGCATATTCACATCAAAATATTCTATTGTCGAAAAATTCTCCGGGCACTGATGTAGGAGGATTGGAAGAAACGACGACGATGCCTGCCGAGGTGTGGTGTTACCCCGACAAAATTGAAGCTCCAACTTTCGCATTTTTAGAGTCTCGTTCGAACCCATCGTACCTTTCAGTCTCTCCATCATATCAAGTTTTAACTGAAAGTTATCAGAAAATAAATAAATTATAAGAATGTGTCGTAGCCATTCTGCCTACCAGCAGTAGGCTATCATATAATAATTACCTCGTGTCGACCCAAGAAAAATGCTGGTGTGTATGCCGCGGGTATCGGCGAAGCCTCGTTCACCTCCACGCCCAAATACGTCTCCAACAAATCATTGAAGATCTCTAAACGGGTGCTATTACTTTGTTTAAGAGCGATGAACTTGCTCTCTTCAAACTGATATTGCATGGGATCAACTTCCAAATGAATCTGTGAAAAGACCACCTTGCCACCTGATTCGGGAAGAGTAGCTAGCAGAATACTGGGCGTCTGCCACGTCTCCTCAGTACCAAGCACTTCAATGTTGAAAGAATGTAGCTTTCCCCGCCTATCCTTTATCTGGGCTGATGTAGGCGTGTGGGGATTTGAAATCCTAACAATTTAATGTGAATCATGATTTATTTTACTGTCATTGCAACGAGAATCAATTTGTCGCTATTTACTTTACATCCTCCTGCTCTTGCGAAAACCTGGTCCTTATAGGGGAAGCTTGGTAGCAAAAGATGTGGTGCATCATTCGTACGTGCCGCCACTTGCCGTAGGAAAAGTGCACGAGCTCGTTTTCCCGCACCTCTGCCGTCTTAAACGTCGGCAACAGGACATGAAGCACATCGGAACAGAGTGCTAATAACTTCCCACCCCTCAAAATAAACTCAATGATCTGGCTGCCAATTTCACCACCCACGTTGCCGCAGACCACAACTAACGCCGCATTCTCCATCCACACATCATTTCTTGCATCTTCCAAAGGCAACGAGTATATCGCAAACCTGGCAGAAGGAAATTGGAAAAGTAAAATGTTTATTCTAAGAAATTGGGGCTTTCCAATTGAGCACAAAAGGAACATACTTATCCAACCCTAATGACTCTTCCAAAACACCCTTCACATTAGTTCTTTCAACGTCACTGTCTGCAAATATTAGAATGTTGGGAGGTTTGGCATTTTTACCGCGTAGCTTCGCCGACATTTCCGCGGCGGAAGCTCTGAAACACAATGTACAAATAGTGACTGTATTTTTATCGTGCAGTTACAGTTTACTAGACAAAGTAATTCAATAATTGGAGGAAGAATTTATTGCTTACTTTTGATCATAAGTATTGAACTTAGGTGCCGTTCGTTGGCCAATATCTTTCGGTGGAACGCGTGCTTGCGGCTTGTCGTCTTTATTTGTACTTGCTTTAATTGACTCTACAGAACTCTCACTCTTGTTGGCAGCCTTTGGGAGAACGTCCTGAGGAGATTTATCGGAAATGGACTCAATATCATCGGCTGGGGACTTGTCATCCTGCGGTGGAATGCTCAGGGAAGCCGGTGTAGAACCACGGCTTTTACTACCGCTGTCTGTGACCGAAAAGAAAACCATTACGTTATCAGTCTCAAATGGAACTTACATGAAAAATGATTTCAAGAAAGGTAAGAACAAAGTCTTACCTAAGGTTTCATGGGATGACGCACGTGTTTCCAAATCAATTCTATCGTTATCTTCCGGACAAACGATCAAGCCCGAGCATTCAGGTACTTCTAGAGATCGGTTTTGCTCCGATGCTAATTTGGCAGTGTCACTTATCATTCTCAGCTTCTCAACGTGGACTGCCCAGTCCGCTTCTCCCAAGAACTCTAGATAAACAAGCCTTCCAATTAATAATGAATAGTTGTAATTGTCCGGAAAGTTATCACCATGCAATGACACCAGTTGAAAATACGTCTTATTATTTTTTTCGCATTTTTGGCATCCTCGATTAGAAGGTTAATCTGGCGCTAGAACTCTAGGTTCACTATAGTGTCAAAATTGATCTTTCAACTCTCGACTAGCATGCAAGTGTCTGGTTGGCAGATCGGGAAGAGCAAGGGGGAGGATCTACACCGGAATTCTAAACAAAATAGTCGTGGCTTGTTAATTTCCAGTTACCGGATTCTGCCGAGTTTTCGTACGCGCGTACTATCCGGCGCAACCAACGAGTTCAAGTGAGCGTAAAACAAAGAGACTCCTTGAATACAATAGACACACACATCTGCTGGGTAGCTGACGTGTGGGTGGAAACTATGGGAATTGTTAATGATAAAATGAATGATTGAAGAAACGAATGACCGTCCCACTTTAGGTGATGAATGTAATGTTAAGGATGTATGTAGAAGATCAGTGAATCGGTGATTCATGTCACAGCCTTTTAGCACACTGCGGAATGTTTATGTAAATAATGCATACTTGCATACATTAGAAAATTTTAGCTCGACTTCAGCAACTTGAATAAAATACAAAACATTGAGTATCTCAAAATGAGGAGTGAATTCATACTAATTTAAAAACTAATAGCACATTAAGTTTTTCAAAAACTTAAAAGAATCTGTATTTGAACTGCCAGTGTGTGTGATTGCGAGATATCTACGTAGGTAAGTACGTCCTTATTGATCTTACTTTTATCTACCGGTGATGACAGTACATCCTCACTGTAATAGCACGGTTTTCCTGACACTTGAACAGCTAAAACCGATCATTAATTTCCCTTTAATCGCAAAAGCTCAGCCGACCCATCGCACGCTCCGCACTTACTTTCGATCCGCTTTAAGATTAAACCATTATTTATGTAACAGGATTCCTCCATCGCTGCAATCAGCAGTTTAGTCAAGGTGTCCAGATCAGACCTTAAAATTATGCCGACATTCCTATTCGCAGTCCAGCCGACGATCAATCCGTAATCTTCGATCTACAAGTGGAAAAACGGTGCAGTTTCAGAAATACTTATCCACTAATAACGATTATAATAAAACAAAGTAATAAGTAATGTTTAACAAACGACAATACAAAATTTTATAAGTTTAACCGCGTACATATAAGATGTACTGGCTAGAATCTGTAAACTCATACTACTGAAAAAGTTTAAGAGCTTAAAGGCGACTAAATGGGAATCACAACAGACGCATAAAGGTTGCTGACGCGACGCTCAAGTTTGGTGTCGATCCGATATCTCATTCGTGCTACTTGTTGATCCGTAATCCATTTATACGAAAGGCTGATGACCATTCATCTAGTACAGTACCTTGGTGGAGTTCGCTATTTCGTCTGGTTCGAAACTGTCCAGGTCGGCCTCGACCAACACGAAAACTTCACTCTCGGTCGACATTGTTATGTCGTAGCAATTGTTCGCGAACAACGGGAAGGTAGTCCTGCCGCTGCGATAGGTCAACCAACCCGACATATCGATTTTTTGCTGATGGCGGAATAAAAATTAGTACAGGTGACCGGACATTCTACTGGCGCAATTTCTAGCGTAATTCCATACACATCAGCCCATAAGGTCTACATATGTATATTTAACTTAATACTGTATTTTTATAAAACTAAGAAGTAACTATCAATTTCTATCTTTAGATTTGACAAACTGTACAAGCGAAAAGTTTATGTAGACTTCACTGACTGATCGTAGATTTTAAGAGTACACCAAGGTCATCGTACTTCCGGATAAATCGTGCAAAGTCGCATCTCGTCGTGGTACCAGAGCAGTTCACCCAGCCTGGCATCATCCTTATTCATACACAAGCTCGAGGTCAACTTTTCCGTCGTCTCAGGATCACTGTTCACGGATGATTTGGATTCTTGAAATAGGGAATTCCGTGCACTGTAGTTTGTCTCTAACAAGTACTTGCTCTGAAAACTTTAGTCTACATGCGTGTCGTATGATTCCGGCAATTCGCAGTGACCACATGCAAGCCTTCATAAAATGATGTGGAGTGACGATGGGTTTTATTGTACAATGAAGGTTGCTCGCTTTTTTCAAGTCTGTCCTCATTGTTTATTGATTTCTTACATGAATATTACGCTAGTTGTGTGAAGATTATACATTGCTAGGCTACAGAAGGTTGAATAAAAGAATATTCTTACTGTACATGTAATGAAACTTCTAAACACATACACTGCAGTTATCATACATCAATGTGTAGTGTATAAATAAAAATTCGCACTTGCGTAAACACTCCGCAACGTACTAACTAATAACTTTAATATATACATAATGTATAAATGGTGCTAACATGCGATCAATGGTTTTACTTGTTAACAGAAAATAACATTATTTTAAAGAGTGCCTAAATATCGAACTATCGATATAAAATTTACATAGTAATAACACATGTTCAGAATAATTATTAAATATTGCAAACTAGCATATAGTATTGCCAAAAACTAATAAGACAACACTAACTGACTAAGCTTATTTGATACATTTACAATACATCCTCAGTAATTCCTTGTAGGAATATTTAAAGTTACACGCAGTTTAAAACCGCATTCGGCGTAGTGAGAAACCATTCAAAAAAACTACACTAATTTACATCTGTGACAATGATCAAGGTTACCATGATACTATACAAATTACGCAACGAGATTTCAATGAGCGTGAAAATGAACTACTTAACGCTGTTACGCGATGCTGCAATTGATTTGTGTGTATGAATGGCGCAAAAATAGTTGAAAGCGCTCACATGCACGTGACACCTAACAATATGAAAAAAATCAAGGATTCGCAACAAGAATCACTCGTCGAAAACAAGTATTTCGTTTATCATTTTTGAACTACTATCGTTTCCACCTTAAACTTTGTTATCGCAGACTTTTAAACTAAATTCTTGTTAACTGAACTTTTATTCCTATTGCGAACCTTCCATAGAATAATCTTTAATGTAATACAGCAATCGTAGTTATTAATTATAAATTCTTTTCGTTTACCTTTGTACGAGTCAAACGGCGATTTATGGTAAAAAAGTATCGAGGGATAACTGGCAGTATTTCCATGGAAGAGTGCGCGCAAGTGTCCCCTCAAAAAGGAGATCCTTCTTGATTGGACCGAGGTCGCAATTACGTACAAGAATGTCAAAATCATCTTGAATGACTTAACTTTCCCGGGCAGCACACTAATTACCTAATCATATGTTCCTGGAAGAACATTGGATATGCGTTTAAATAAAAAAAGCATGTCAAACACTTAAACAACATTCTAATCGCTTTGTTTATATCAATCAATATCGTATTCGGCGTTCCAATTGCAACTTGTATGACCGCACTTAAGCAATCGATAAACGCCGTGACATAAGAGACAGACGCACATGCATCGACCGGTCAAAATTCCCATTGAATTATTTCACTCAAAGTATAAGTACTTCTCCCCAAAAATCACACTTTTTTCGATTTCTTAGTAGAGAATGTTCAACGACAATGGTATATGGGCAAACATAACCTGTACTCTGTCAGAGGAAGCTACGCGTAAACCAAAATCATGTATGAAACCGCAGTTAGTTAAGAAAGAAAAATAGCGTCATTATGAATAGGAACTATGAATAGTGAAAAAGTTCGTGTGAAAGCAGCCAGTAGTTTCAATCGGAAAGAGTCAGACATGAGAGGCTCGCTTGCTGACAAGGAAAACTGTTCGCAAGCAGTGAAATGTGTGTTTTCAGCTGAAAATTACATACCGAAACTTCAAAGTGGAATTGCTGCCCATAGGGATGGTGGTGGAAACATGGGGCATGGATGATCCTTGGACAAACACAGCCTTTCACATCGATAAACCGCCGCACAACTATCGATCACACGAGAGCACCGAGCACCACACTTTACTGACGACTGAACTATGTGTGCGTGTGCATGGTCCACTTACGGTAGGTCGCAGAAACGCCGCCTGTGGCGCTGTAAACCGGTGATGATTGCGATTAGTCGCAAAGTTACCCTTGCGGTAATCGAAACACCCTTTAAAAATAGCTTTATTATGAGCCACTATAGCGCCATGAAACTTTGAAGTCAACACAGGTATATTTGTGTTTTATATATGTTGAAGTCTGACTTGATTTGTATCACGGCTCCCAACAGCTTCTGCATGATACGCCATAGTCACTTTATAGAGATAGTTCATTCTTGCAAAGTAAATGTTTTGAGTTGTTTTAAAAATAAGACAGTTGGTAGTGTTAACAATAAAATAATGGAACAATGATGGAATATAGGTTCTAAGTTAACCTAATACCACTTCTAGTTGGGTTCATGTATGCTGTAGAAAAGCTTACAGAACCAATGAGACAAAATGATATTTCTTTTAATTTAAATATTAGCATATTTTATGAAATACGTTCGATGCGTATTTCAGAATGACATTTCCGATTCACGTTATCGGATTGCGAATTCATCATCCATTTTTGTCGAAATAACTTATCTTCTTCGTGAAATCCGCTGACGCCAAAGGCATATGTACTGAAGCAACGTCACACCTCGGGGGACGCTGATGTAACGGGAGAAGAACCGGAAGACGAAATCGAAGCAAGCACCAGAGCGAAAGAGGACGAGGGGAAATGCGATAAACTGAAAAAAGAATCAATACTCAGAATTCCATATTGACATATCTAATGTACCGGGACTGGGACGTCATGAGTAAAATGTACATACATACAACGCTACACATATATTGCATGTATAACGTATTTGCATTTTTTTCTATTTCAAATTAGTAACAATATACTAAAAGCCTGGTATTAACAGACTAGCTGTTTCTCGACACTTTTATTACACTTCTGCTTAATATTTTTTTCTAGTTGAACTTTGCTATTCAAAAGAACTTTGAATTAACAAATAGTTTATAACAGGGCAAGAAATATAAATTGCATCGTGGGAATAATGCAAACAGAGGAATCAAGTGCAAACTGCCAATGGAGGGTTACGAGAAAGTGGAATCATCGGCGGGAGGATATCATCGGTTATCTATCGAATGGGTAAACTGTTCACCAAGCGCTCGAGGACTCACGAGCGGCAGCGCAGGGATATGGAGGGCATGAACGCTCCTTATCAAAAAGCCGAGCACACCTTATCAACGTGTGTGAAGACGCGCGAACGGCACGCCTAGTTCCGCTCGCTGCCCTCGAGTGTACAATCTCGCCGTTGAAAGAAAATCAGATCGGGACAGTCGCTTTCCAACTGTCGGCGAAACGCCTTGAGAAGCCGCGCGATGTGGTTCCTACCCCTGATCGCCCTCCTAGCGGCATCCACCAACGCACAAACCATATGTGAGTAACGAATTTCTCCATTTAGTTTTCCAAAATTCAACAACTACCACGTACTCCAGTCAGTGTGAACTTGTCCATGAAGTTTGAAAATTAGAAAACGAACATCTGTGATAATAATGTTTTTGAAGAGCTCATGAAGCTTGGCAGTCTAATCCGAAAACCCTCGTTTTTACTGTTCTCCAAGGTTTCTTCATCCGGACCAGTTACGGATCTTATGGGTTTCGAATACTTTGGTGCATCTACTTGCCATAATTTGTTCTTATGTTACTACTAGCTGTTTTGAATCGCGTTATCGCTACTGGATTAGAGTGTTGGAGTCCTTGATAATATAGTTAATATGCTGATTAAACAATTTTAATTAGTCACCTTGGAGCGCACATATTTTTGAAAGGCGTTCCCGTGGCGCAAGCTGGCCTAATCTTCCACTCTGTTTGCTTTCTTCTTAACGTGGCATTTGTATCTCCTCGAACAGAATAGAATAAATGTATCGTAAAGTTATGAATACTGATCCAAAAAGGACTTTTTAAAAAATTTTTCGTTTACAATTATTCGCATTTTCCATAAACATGATTTTGTTCAAAGGAGCTAACAATGAAAGTTCCTACTGAATTTCCTTGGAACTTATAGAGAAATGAGTTATATTTGAGACCGTAGACCTTAACTTAGCAGTGCGTTTCTCTTGAGTTACTTGAGATGTTACAGATACAAAACTTCTAGATTAGCCGTTATCGCGATTCTTGCAGTATTTATATATCATCTATCAGTTTCGCTTTAAGGGCTCTTTAACAGTATCAACAGCATCAAACATGAGTTTCACTTCATAGTCAGCTTCACTAATTAAACTTCGGTTATTATCGTTACTAAAGTCGTCCCACTTGTACTTGCATATCGTACAGTTTTAAATATTACTAGATTGAACACATTGCATGATTAAAAGTGTTTAGCATTTGGATTGTTATTTTTCCGCAACGGTAATAAAATCGTTTATGTAATACCGGATAATTGCAGGGAGTTTGTCATTCGATATATTTCATAACTTAAGCTATCAATGATTAGTCAGTCGAAGGTGTAAAATTGAATCGACGGTGATCGCGCTGCGGGGTTTATCTTACTGTCGACACGATAACGTTCTACGAATCATCGAAATGATACGAGCACGCTCACCCAACCGGCATTACTTGTTGAAATGTTCACGTAATCCTTTTCACGTTTACGGTCGCTTCCCAAGAAGATGCTCGATGTTTCGCCATATTATACATAATGCCGTCATTTGACACAAGAATTTACAAGAAAGGGAGAATATTTAGAATGACGGAATACGAAAATTTGATAATTGTTTTTGTATGGTAATGACTCATGAAATTATTTCCACTTATGATACACTTTTAATTTATGGTACTTGAAAATATTCCCGAAAACAAATGGCTTAACTATGTTTTTTATAATTATTATAATCTACTTTGTAATCCACGTTAATTAATAATATTATCAATCAGTTGACGCTCCCAATTGCTATCTTGAGAAACATAATTTCACCTTATTTAAGCATTGCACTGCCCTGTTTTCTGTGATAGCGAAGTCCGAATTCGTACGTGTTACGTGGAATTCGTATCACTCTAATCTCAAATAATGCCAATGTGGTTTCAATGACTATCCCAGTGTGTTATTTGTACACGTCAGTTCATTCCACTAAAAGACGATTTCTGTTCGACTTCTTCTAGACAAACTATGCGTCACCGAAGACATATACTACAATTGCAAGGCGCTGGAAAGAACTGACAGTAAGGTGACTTGCAACAAAGTCACCGATAGTGCTGAATGTGCAATTAAATTAGCCAGGGGTGAGGCAGACTTCGGCATCTTCAACGCTGAGGAACTTCTGTTAGCTTACAGCTTCTATCCAAATGAAATTGCCCCGATTTACCAACTCAAGAATATCGATCGGAAGAATGGTTAGTCAGGCTTCTTCTTGAAGCAGCAGAATCCATAGTGTTAACTTTATTATTTGTTTTAACTATTTTGAAAATACACGCGCTTATATTTTCTAGATGAATTCGAGTTCCAAACAGTGGCAGTAGTCGCCGTGCCAAATGACACCATCAGAATCGACTTCAACACCTTGAGAGGCAAAGGTTTCTGCCACCCTGGATACAGCGAGACACAGTGGCTCAATGATTACGTACTCAAGTACTTCGAGCGCAAAATCGCCGGCAAGGATTGCCAGCCCGAGATCACCGCTGCGGAGAACGAGGCCAGGAATATCAAGGATTTCTTCGGGAAGGCTTGCAGACCCGGCGAATGGGTGGCGCATACCGGTTTCAATGAGAAATTAAGTAAGTTTCTCCAATTCAAAAAATATTGAAAGTATTTTGAATAAGGAGCATATTACTCATTAATTTTTCAAAATCCACTACGCTTCCTGTAGAGACACTTTACCCCGAACTATGCGAACTGTGTGACAATCCAGCTGCTTGTACATATGAGAAATCGAATAAACACGGACACTTTGGTGCCTTGGATTGCCTAATGAATGGACGAGGCAAAGTGGCCTACGTTGCCTTGTCATACGCTAAAGAACACCTCCAGGTACTTCATGATATTAAAACTAAATAATAACCCTTTACTTATCCGATATTTCTTAATTTCTTTTGCGAATTTCAACTGTGCTTTTTCCCCAGAAAAATGGTTCGTACCAGTTCCTATGTCCAGATGGTAGAACCCAACCCTTAACAACAGAAAACCCATGTGCCTGGATCCGACAACCATGGGGTGTTATTGCCGCGAGAAAGTGAGTAAAATACAAAAGAATATCATTTGAGAATATTAAAACCAAAAGATTAGTTAATAGTAAGATTGAAAAATAAGAATTAAAAAGGTAAAATGTCTGTTTTAGGAAAATGGCAATCGAACTAGCTCAGTCATTGAAAGACTGGCTCGCTCCAACGTACTCGCGTTCAGAGACGTGGGTCGCCGCACTAACAAAAATCGTGACTGATGAGGGTTTACCGTCCACCATCCCGGAGGGAACGTCAACAGCAGCTTATCTGAGCAAAGGTCGTGAAGTCGACTTGCCGTTCTCACAGACGTGCAAGCATCCATCCATAAAATGGTGCACTATCGGCGATCTCGAGACTGAAAAGTGCAAGTGGGTCGCAAAGGAGGCTCAGGCACTTGGAATCGAGCCCCAAATCACCTGCCATAATTCCAGCTCCACTTTCCAATGCTTCCGCGATATTAGCAACGAGAAATCCGATATTATCACCATCGATTCCAACTACGGAAATCTGGCACGAACGTACGTGGAATCAGTATGAATCCTACATAGTTAAACTTTCTACCGCGACTTCCATTTACTTTATCTTGAAATTAAGTTTATATAAACTAATTTAGCAACTCCTACTTGCCATGAAAGTTATATTAAAATGGTGTTTATTCTTATTCCAGAGTCTACGGATTGCGAACGGTACTCTACAGTGGAACAGCGAATGACAAGAACAGCGTGGTGATCGCAGTTGTTCGAAACACGAATAACAATCCTGTGAAAAATTTCGCCAATTTGGAAGGCCGCACTGCTTGTTTCCCAGAATACGGTGGTATTGCATGGCTCAGCTTCGTAAGCACAATGAGAAAGAGCGGTGCGATCGCTTCAAAGTCGTGCGACTATCCCAAACTGGTGTCGGCCTACTTGTCGGGTGCTTGCACGCCCGGTGTGCAGGATACCGATCACTCGAATAGAACCAGTACCCAAAGAAGACCGGAAGTAGCATCGAGTCTTTGTTCGGCCTGCCCTCATGATTCGGATGAACTGTTTTGCGCGGCGACTGAGAAAAATCCGTATTACTCGGACAAAGGAGCTATGAAGTGCCTGTCTGATAAGAAGGGAGATATCGCTTTCGTCGAGATGAGAAATGTGAAAGGTAAGTTACCACTAAGAGAAGAACACAAATCTGATAGAATACAACTTTATATGAGATATATGTTGTAGACTCTGGCTTAAATAGCAATGAATTCCGAGTGCTGTGCAAGAACGGTAGCTTGGCCAACTATCCAGGATTCGAGGTCGATGAATACTGCGCCCTGTCCGTAACGATTGACAGTGAAGTAAGTAGTACGAAAATCCGGAAAGTTATTCTTGATGTAACAGAAATTAAAAGTAGGATGAACATTGGTATCTGCTCACTTCTTACACAACTATTTTTATGCATTTGAATAGATCGTTGGACGCAAAGACAGCCTGGAAGTCGACGCACTGGATACCACGTTAGCCCTGCTTAGAATCGAGGATTGGCTCGGCTATAGTGTCCACTATAGACGACCAATTAGTATCTACGAATCGTTCAATGGAACTTCCGATCTTCTTTTCAAAGATTCCACTTCGTCATTGGTAAACACCACGTCAAACTTGCAAGCTGTGCAAAATTATAAAGACCTCTTCAGTCACGTGGAAACTTGCTCGAAAGCCGCTTTACCCGCGGTCATTAATTTCAGTAATACACTTGTTGTAGCCGGCTTCACATTCCTTATGGGCCGACTATTTTAAAATGTTTCTCCACAATTTTTTACAATCTACTCATTAACTGTACCCACACATCTGCATCGGAGTTCCGTCAACTTAAACTGCCAAACTGTCATACGACCCTGTTCTTTGCTGAAACATGTTGAAAAATGTTAATGGTTAACTGAAAGTATACCATAACTTAAAATAACATAACTATATGGCTACACATGAAATAAATCTCAATCTTTACAGGGAATACTTATAACTAAATACATATTAATAGTATTAATGTCATGCGCAATAAGATTTAATAAAATAAATTGCAGATTTTATTAATAAAATTTTATTTCTTAAACGCTTTTTGACAGGTAGAATTTTATATGCGTAATGCAACATACATAACATTTACTATTGCTATTATTTATTTGCTCCCTATGCATGTACGCGTTTTGTTATTACATCTTATGCGAGATTCTTTCATTCGATTCTCGTAACATTGTGTTGAGTGTATTCTATATTCATAATTTAGGTTTTTAGTAAAATCTACATTATTATTACTAACGACGTTTAATACACATGAAAAGTTTGTAAATTTACTTATTTACACTCACCTAATTTTCTAATAAAAGACATTTGTCACCACTCGTGTTGTACTTATCTATAATTCTTATAACTTCTTTTAAGGATTATATTAATGGTAAAAGTAAAAAGTTTATTTTGAACTCGATTGTTTGCCGCCATTTATCGAATGATAGTAATCGAAACTGTACAATCGAGAATATCAACAGATCGCGTATGATCGAAAGACGATCAGATTTGACAGAGTATTTCAGTGATTTCAGTTCAGGCGAGTAAATTGTTGTTGTACCGAAGTACGCGTTTTAGAACAATTGTTTTGTTGGCACACGCACGAGGAAATGCCAGGCATAGAACACCGCTCGATCTCGCCCATCATCCTGAAGATCCGAGACCTTCTTCGTGGTGTAAGTGTACTTTTGTCTTCTCTAATTATACGAGATTGAAGTATTGTAAATTACGTAATGCTTTCACTATTCATAATGATTTTTCAAGAATCACTAATGAAATTATAAATTCTATATGGTTTCTATACAAGTATAATTTTAATAATCGAATTTCCTTGAAATTGCGCCGTTGTCAGTACTGCGCATAATAGGTTATGCAAACCTAAAGTTGGTCATTCATTTTTATTACAACTATATATCGTTCCGACTCTTTCGAGACTAGAAATGACTGTTACTCTGAGTGACAATATTTTCATTCCGTTATAACTATAAGATTGACTTTATATTTGGAAATTTAATTCACTACTCAGATCATGTGTGTTGCAGAGAGGATGTAATTTTTATCCACTAAGATTTGCTGACTTAGTGGCTGCTCGAACACAGCCCCAGCCTGAGATACCAGGAGGTCCTCACCACAAAATTTCCAAAGTTTATTATTACAGTAGGGATGCCAGACGTGAAGTTCAACCCCCTATTGAAATCTTGCGAACAAAACAAATCGAAAATGCGTAAGTATTTTATTGCTTTGTTGCTGACAGTCAAATGTTTCACAAAATCACAGGTATATTCACTTTGTATTAAACTATGCCCAACTTTATTTAGGGGTGAGAAAACAATAGAAGCAAAAAAAATAACACCAGGTAAACTTTATATACCCAAGGAATAAGGCACATGAAGATGCGTTGGAAATCTTTGGAATCTAGTAACAATACCTCATTACTATTTCTGGATTTAGTTCCTGCACATAGCGAGTAAAATAAGTAACAATTATCAACCAAATTACTCGTAAAAGTTGTTGCGTTAAAGGAGGATGTGTAAATAAAACAAACGGCAGTTACATAAATTAATGACCTTATTTCATTAAATATTTGATCCATAACAGCACATAAATTAACGATAACCAGCGGAATGTTTCCATATACACAGTTCCCTTTCGAGAAGTCAAGTTCTGAATGTACATTAAATCATATATACACATACAATACAGAGTGCCGCACGCGAGATTTACATGAGTCTAAGAGTTAGTAACATCAACACCGAGGAATTTATACAGTTTAGAGCGTTCGGCACTGCCGTATCTAACAATATAGTGCATCGGGCGTATAGATCCCGCGTAACGAGTCGAAATTAGTCCACTGAGCCACGTCTTAATACGGGATTTGATTTTGGTAATACTGTATCATGTCGTAAGTTTTCGTACGGAAGTTGAGGTAGCTATTGCGTATTACATTGAGCATGTAAGCTGCTGCCTCTCGGTCAGTGGCCGTAGGCACGAACCTACCCCGTAGTAACTTTATAGTTTGACCACGGAAACAAGGAAGACCAGTGTCGAGCATCAAAGAAACAAGAGAAATTATTGCTTCTTGATACGGCCTGAAATCAACAAATAAAAATTAAATTGTTCTCATTTTATAAAGAAGTGATTCGAGTATTATAGTACTCACCGAACAGCGAGAAAAGCTTGCACACACAGCTCCATAAACCGACGGAAAGGGGCAGCTTCCATTTTTCCTCCCATTACAAGCACCATTTCATCAGTGAGCTTAATGTCTGGCTCAAAGCCTAGATTTCCACCAGGAGAACTCTCGAACATAAATCCGAAATCGATGTGTATAATGTGCCCTTGCGTATCCAGCATAATATTGCCATTATGTCGATCCTTGATTTGTAAGAGATACGTTATTACACTATAGGCAGCCATCGATTTCACGAAATTTCGACGAACGTTCTGAAAGTCTTTCGTAGTTTCATCGCCGTAACGTGTAAGGAAGTATTGAAACATGTCAATATCAGTGGTACGACCTAATTGATCGCGCGATGTTGCATCTGGTACACACTCTATAACACCACACTGAAAAAAATTAGTATTGTTATTTATTAGAATTTAGAAACTAATGAATATTATTATGTCAGTCATATAGAACTAATTATGAGCACATGCTTACCCCAGGTGCAGTTGCTACTACCCTATACGGGAATAAAAATAGATTTATTCCAACTTTTTCAAATACGTTCTTGAAGATACTGATCACTTGCAGGGCCAACATATCCTGTCTAACATCGTCGCCAACTTTAAAAATAGCCGCTTGCCATGATTCCTTTGCAATGTCCCTTTTAATCTCTGTTTTTCCATCTGACACTGCTAACGCAATGTTCTCTAGCTCGTTAATTCCATATCGCTGCACTTTGAAGCGTGCCAAGAACGGAGCTTTCGCAGCACTATAGCGTAATTAAAATGATAGTTAGTCATTGATAATTAGTACTTGCTTTTATCGAAATGTGTAAACGTTGTTTTGAATACCTCTGCATGGGTGTACCGCTCTGATAATCAATGTCGATTACCATTGCCTCGGGATTAGATGGTAAATAGCAACCAGGTTGAACATTAATATTCGCCAAAGCTTTTAGACACGCCGCCTTACGTTCGGAACCTTTCGGATAAGGTCTTATATCGCCAGATATATTAGTTATCTTTTCAAAGAAATCAAATTCTCTCTCGTAAAACTGTTTCGCAGGACCCGACAAGGAGCCCAAAATATTCTTCACAAGGGAATCCAGTGTGTCATAGAGAACTGGATCCTTTACTTGCTTCTCCTCATCCATATACATATTCGTATACATATTCCAAATTAACTGATGAGCCACCACCTGAAATATGTTCATGTCATAGGACAAATTCATTTACCCATAATTGTACAGTACAAGTGGTTGCCACCTGTGATCGCTTAGCAATCTTCTTTATAAACTCTATAAGATATCCCATAGCATCGTGGCGCACAGCTTGTACTAATTGCGGTATGTAGAAAAGAACAGCATCTGCTGGATAACTGCTGAGCACTTCTACCGCATATTGTGCAGATATTGGGTGATGCGGAAATTGTCGTGAGAAATACGCCAATGCCTGAATAGGTGAGACCCTTGCCCATGTTAACATGTACTCCAACTGTGAACGGTTCATTTAATATTAATCATTGTTAAACGTGAGATTCTTTTTTTACCTTCTTTGCGTTGCAAATTCTTACCTCAGGTACATCGTTAAGTAGGGTCTCAGTAGTAACAAGATATTGTAATGCTTCTGGCACATGCATAACAGGTACAGGTTTTAATCGAACAAGTCCACAAACTTCTTTAATAATAATTTCGGAATTCTTCAAGCGCACTGGTAAGAATATAGCGAGCACAGGACTGATCTCCCAAGCGAGTCTTGTGTATTCTCGCCACCGGTCATTCATTCCTTTAGCTCGCCATTCTGCAATGCTCACTTCGCCTTGCAAAGCAAGCTCCTGTCTTCCACCAGGGTTTCGCCAAACCTACAAAAAAGAATGCGTTGTAGTCGGAGTAATATATATTAACAAAATATCTGAAACATACTCACCAATAGCATTTCTATTTCAACAGCAAGTAGTTCCAGAATCAAATTCCGTTTTCGAATATAATCTTTTACGAACACATTCGCATTCACGACACGTTTACTACGATTGCTTCGTTTTCCTAGTGTGTTACTGCTTGTCGACATTGGTACTGTGTTGATCCACACACTAGTAGGTGTTTTCGCGTATTCACTGTTTGTAACAGTCAAAGTTGTACCTAGTGAGCTCATTGCATCACTAGTTGTACAACTTTGTGGGGTTATCATTTCAAATTCACTTTCATTGCCCGTCATTACTAAATACTTCTTATCGCTGTGCATGACCTGCAGACAGCATAAGGATTAGACTACAACCAACTCCAAGATGAAGCAATATGAAACAGACTTATTAAAACAGTGCATATACGATACCTGCCAAAAACGCATAACAGTAACTATATCATCTCGAAGTTGCTCGAGCTCTTGCGTCGGTACTTGACGCTCCCGACAGAAATAATCCAAGCAATTACAATAAACTCGTTCTCGTAGAACATTTTTACTTAGAATTCTGCAAAACGTGGATTCTACAGATAGTAACAGTGGATATACAAATAGAAACGCGATTCAGTAAATTTAGATCTGAATAATAAAGTACCTTGGTAGAACATCTCCTTGTAGAAGTAGCAAACCACAAGATAGCAACTTAAAACGTACACCAACGGCAGCTACGTGTCTGCTCATACCATGTTCCTCGCCAGATGCACCGACCGCCATAGGTAATGAACGATGTAATAGCGTTACAATCATGTCAACCGTTTCTTGACAACAGTACTTTGCCGTCTCTATCAGCTCCACTATAAACGTTACCCAAATATCGTGAGGCTTTACATGCGGGGGATTTGGACCCAGCTTGCAACCTTCGTACACTGCCAACGGGCTAACTTCCTCCTCGTCGGGAGCAAATATGCCGAGTCTCTTATCGACTGTATATTGCCAGGCTACGAGCATTTCTTGCAAGAATCGCAATTTCAAATCTGGACGAACCGTCAAAATCCACTGCCAGCATTCCACCGCCGTAGTCATTGCGGCAGAGCTGAACAATTCGATTTGAGATGAAGCAACGGTGTGCAGTAAACGCCTGTGTATACCTGGAAAAACATATATCAGTTTTAAAACGGTTTGGCTAGTCACAGTATGGAAAATTCATTAGGGGGTTACCTGGCATTGATATTAGCAATGCAGTGGCTCGCCAAAGAGCGCCGCAATGTTTATCATCATCGTGTTCACGACAAGCCATCCATACCGCATCGATTAACAAATCAACAACTTTGCTTCTGCTTTCCTCGTATGGAATTTCCGAAGCAGAAGATTCTGTTTGCGCGAGAGATAACATACCAGCAACTTCTCCAGCATATCGAGATCGTGTTGACATCATAGATAGAAGCCAAGAACTAGCTCCTTTTGGCCCACGAGGACGTTTGTCCAAAGAATTAGTCTGTTTCAAGAAATTATTCAAAAATAGTTTGTTGCATAAAATTTCACACAGTGGGCATGGATTTAAGTTAACAAGTATTTACATTAGGTAGAGCTGCAGTGGGTACTGCCAAATCTACAAATTCAAGGACTGAGTCTGTAGATAAACAAAGTCCAGAGTGATGCTTTAATCCTGAGGATGGTATACAATTGATGTATTCTTGTAAGTGCGATCTTGTGGCCTGTGGTGCCCACTTCATTGCTTCCTGCACAATGCCTTTACATCGAGCAGTGAAATCCTTCACAATGACCTGTAGGAACATAACAGTTTAGAATACTTGTCTTTAATATATCACGTTCCCAAATACTTCTTTGGTTACTCACTTCTCTTGCCTCGAAATTATTCATGAGTTCAATACTATATGGTGTTCCCGGTATCCTCAAAACCGGCGATTCTTCGTTTGGGTCAATTTGTAGAGAAAATGATAAAATCTGGAAATGATAGTTATAAAAATAATCTGACTAACTACTGACTCAAAAGGAACGACTTAACTATACAATGAATTCTCACTTGTAATATATCTAACATGCTCCACAATACTTTACAATTCCATAATAAATGTGGAAAGGCATCAACCAAGGCGCTAAGATATTTATCGGCGATTCGCCTGATCTGCTTATGAACATGATTAAAATGCACAAGAAGAAATTGGGCATGGTTTTCCAATTCCTTTTCCCGACGTTCATCCTTGGATTTTTTCTGCATAACATCTTTGAACTTAACAAACACGGCATCAGCAACACAGCAAATGCACTGCCACATGCCACTTTTATCCTTTTGAAGGTCAGTATCGCAGAGATACTCCATTATAGGTTGCAAACTAGGCTCTGGACTATTCGCAACTCGCATTGTCTCCAGCCAATATACTGATAACAAGTACGTGCACTGCGCGAATTGTAATTTTGTCACGTATTGTGATATGTCGTTTGATCTGCTAACATAATATATTATTAAACATCAGTGCGTATACTGGCAGTATATCCAAGTATTAGTTAATTTATACGCATACCGTGTACTAAGTTTTAATATTTGGTTTCGAAGTTCCTGTAATACGTTTAGAGATACGCTATCATTGCGAACTGCTGAAGTATATTGTAACTCTCTCATCTCAAGACGAGCACTTGTCTGGGAAATGAGATAAGGTGATTTTGCAGCGATTTCTTTAACGCCTTCGTACCATTCCGGCGGCCAAATCTTCCCTGGTTGATCAGCAGCAAATCCCATTACAACACAATACAGCCAGAAGTCTTTGAAGAGTTTCAACAGTCTCTTTTGGGGATGCCTGATTGGTGGCAGTCGTCGTACAAGTATAGCAATTACAGGAATAAGAACTCCTAAGTTGCCTGGACTGGTGGTTGCCTATATGACACAGATTTATAGTTGAAAATCTGATTATTTGCAAAACCCCGAAGTTTAGTAAGAAATACTCACTGTTAAAGTATTGTTGGAAACTTTATCGCTTGCGCGTTTCCCTTCTAAACCCAGCTGAACAAAAAGCTCTAATAAGTGTAGAAGGAGGTCATCTAATTCCGATTCGCCTTGCAAGTTCGCTGCTATATTTGCAAGAGCATTCGTTACGGCTTTAGATACATGGCAATATTGTTTACGATCATCATTTGATGCATACGTGGCACTACTAGAACCCAATGACATTGAGAACATTTGCATTATTCCTTCATAAATCTGCAAAGTGATTTCTTTGTGTAAGAAAAGTCCGAATTTTATTATATTCCCTCTGACTGTTGATAGTCTACCTTAGGTTCACACTTTGCAATTATCATGCATCCCAGCTGATCAACAATTAAATAATCGAGGTCACTAGGAGTTCGGCAAAACAATTGTTGAAAAAATGGGAATATCGTACGCATAGTCTTTGGAGTGTCTTTCAACGCAACTGCTACGTGGCCTAACATAATAACTATATTCTTTGAGATCAGCTCACTATTTGATCTTTCATCACATTCACTGAAAATATACATCAAACAAAATTCTATTCATATTTAACAGTGTTAGATTTATATTTGTTAAATAAGTAAGAGCTTAGACATACCCATCACATATATCTGCTGTAAATAATCTATTAGATACACCTGCAACTAATGCAGGAACACAATCCGGGTTCACCGAGTGAGCAGCGTCCAAAGCAATACAAAGATTTCCAATAGCAGCGTCACGCAACTTCTCAAAAGCAGTTTGGATTGACGACGTAGTGTGCTTTGAATCGTGCATATCTTTTCCTGGCACAACGACATTTAATATAATTAATTTTACGTATATTCAATATATTAAGGGTGATAATCTTTGTAAAGTTCCACATTCCTATAAACTAATTTTTATATGTGTATATATAAAAGCCACATACCACCGAGTTTAAATTGAGATCTTTCACTTTGCTGGCGATATAATTTTAGTAGAATAGACGAGGGAGCAATAAGGAAATCCCGCAAATAATAAATAGACGTGCTTGCGATATTAGGAAACTTTTGTGCTAACTTTCCCAAACCCTCGAGGCAGACCATCAGCAATGGCATATGCGCCAGCACCAATTTGGGACCGTGATTAGAATTTATTTTCCCAACAAGCCGTCCACATAAGCTGTCTGCACCTGCGAATAGAGAAATTCATTTAATTTTGTATGTAGCATTGTTTTCGATTTAAAAGCACACATTGCACATCATCCAATCATTTAGAACTTGTTACTGTTTTCAAGAGTCCTTGTACAACACAATTAATACTGTAGGTACGGACTACACTCTTACTGAAATCATTAACTTATAGCATACGCAACCGGAATAATGGGAGTAAATTTATACAATTTTGCAATTACACTCGTTAGTTCTGTGTAATCCAACATTATTATGAGAAAGGAGAAAACAAAGGGAATAGAACACAGGGGGAACACTTGATACCATGGCCGATCAGCATGGAACTAATATCTGCAATTAGGGCAGACAAATCGTACTGGTCCCTCACTGCAAACATAACAGTGATACCTCTACATTTTAGAATATAAATTAAATTCAACCAAATGTCTGCCATGTGTAGAAAGATGTATAACGCGAGTGCACTAGAACATGATTGAAATAATGTAACTCAGAATAATGTTATGCCACACAAACCTGTTTCATCCCCTATTGCCCAAACAAGCAGATCGACGCAAGCAGAATTTGCCATAACATTCACTTTGAACCTATTTACAGTCCGGAAATTTGTGTCCATATCTTCGCGTTCGCTTGCATCGTGTTGACGAGACTGAAGTTCGGTCTGGCCAGATAAGAATAAACCCTTTACGAACTCCTGAACATCTCTCGTAAATGGGCCGGGTAGGTCGCGTTGATTTTGTAATAATTCTCGCAGAAGAGCCACCATCACTAGATTCATTGTTTCACTGAAAGTCTGATATGGAAATATTTGCACCTGGCCAGAATTGTATATCTGAAAACATAATTCATAGAAGACTGGTCCAAGATAATAAAGAATTCTGTTAAATTAGAAAAGGATTGGAAGCTAACTTGCTGTGACTCTTCATCCAGAAACGTTAACGTTTCTTTAGTGAGTAGTTTCTTTGCTAAAGCAAGAACGCTTTGTAAATGCACCACATTAAATTGCATCCTCCCTCTCTTCTCGGGACTCTCATTGCACCGCATTTGAGGAAACTGATTGAAACTTGATCCATATCTACTAAAGAAATAGGTGGCTGGATCATAGGGTACCGATGAATACGAGTGTAGCGACGGTCTTTTGGCACTAGGATAATCGTGATCTACTGTCAGACTATTTATCGTGTTATCAATTAGGTGAGGATTCAGATTCCCACTTAAAGAACGCGGAATAATTGGCCTGAAGTTTGAGAAACTATGTTGTTTCTTGTCAGAAGTCAGTCTCGATTCCGTGTTAGGCACCGATTGCGAGGGCTCTGCTCTAGGAAAAATTCGGCAGAGCAAAGGTGGATCAGTACTAGAAAATCGTCCCATTGATCTAGCTAGTCCGATTAGAACTGGAACTAAGCACTTGCACAGTGATACTGAAAATATTAAAACAAAACCAATTCACTAGAAGTTGGCTATCACATATAACCATATCTGCCTATGTTAAAAACATACATTTTGCTTGCAAACCTCTATTGCCATTCTGATCTTTGTATCCCCGAATAAGATTTGTTAGAACTGCCAGTATTTCCACTTGTGTTGAAATGATCTCTTCGCGTACAGGCTCGCACCTTGCCGCAATATCACTCAGCAAAGTGTTCAAACAAAAGCTAAAACGTTCAGCAACTGGAACGCGCTCACTTGGAGAACATCTCACTTCATCCAACCATACTGCTTTTGGAAGACCACGCAACAAACGCAGGAGGTAAGGGAGAATTTTATCCCGATGTTGTAGGCCAGATTCCAAAAAGTATATTCCCAGTGCAATGGTTGCATCTTGCCCTCTTTGATCCAATCGGTAAACCCCCTGTGCTGAATCTTGGGGGCATAACTTGAAGAGTTGTATTACCTGCAATAATCATTTATATTTATTTATCTATATAAAACTGAATGTTCGTCTGTATGTATGTCCTCTATGCGTTCCTATAACATTCATCCAATTGTGATGAAACTTTGGTGAGTTATTGTGTGCACGCCCGCGAAGGAATTCTATTATAATAGGACCTGCTCTACTACAGGATCCAAGTAATTATACTGTCAATTTCGACAAGTTTTTGAATGAAATCCATTAATTACATCCAAAGGATTGGACTCGAATGAATTGGAATTAATATCGGCATGAAAAAAGGGCGAAGAAGGCATATCGATTACTTTTCATCCCTACGGTCTTTTAATAAAATAACCCATTTCTTGGAAACACCATAGTTGCATGGAATTTTACTGCATGAGTATGAAGTACGGAAGTAAAAAGAGAATCGGGTCATGAGTGTATAGTTTTTTTATTGCAACGATAATTAAATGAAGTGATATGTCAAGATATCAGCTGACATGTCTATCGCGGGTAACCTACATGAGCCCGATAAACTGTCAATGCAATTTGTAGTGAACGTCGATGTAATTGGTATCATTCATTAAATTGATCATGGTAGTATTGAAAATTATGCTACCTTTTCCCATGGTGTCGGCTTTATCGCTGCCAGGCACCTTGCTAAATGTTGCACGGTCTTCGAGAAAAACAACTTCTCGTCCGCCACCATCTTGCCCGTTCGCCGCTCCAAAAGTAGGGGCGCCCGCATTTATAAAGACTCTGGATAAACCTATAGTTATGTTCCCGAATGGTTTTTTACTGCCGAGCTATAAGGAAACACTCTCTCACCTTAAATGAATGGTTGACAAGTATTTCAAACTGAATTTTTTTATAAACACTTTATTACTTTTAATACAAGTGTAGAACTAAGTAGAAATATGATTTACTTTAGCCCATGAAATATAGTACTCCAGCTTTTTGCAGTATAGAAGTAAGGATTTTTTCGACAAATTCAAGTTGACGGTCTCAGTTTTATCAGAAAACTTATTTGTAAACTCTTTACTCCCACTGTTTGGCTTTGACTTAAATATATGGTTCTTAGTAACTGTAATCATTCTGTGTAATTCAGAAATTGCTGCACATATATACAATGACTTGTTGGATTCATCTGGACCTTGAATTATAAGATCCCCTGATTCTTTTACTGCTAGTACTGTCTGCCCATCCTTTGGTAGCCATTCGCGCTGCACAAGAACATTGAAAAATGCCACAGATGTACTGGGAAATTCTTTTACTTGCTAACTAATAAAAACTTACATTTTCGATGTTTTCAACAACAGATTGAAATGCTGACATTGCATCTGTATAAACTTTATTGCTTCTTATGTTTTCACATATGCAGAGAAAGTCAATTGTAGCATCCTCAGCACAAGACAAGTAATCACCATTATAGTACAAAGCCATGTAAGCATAGGCATAGATCACGTTCGACAGATTGGACTTCACAGTTGGAGAAGCTTTCTGTTATTAAGAAGATTTATATTAGATAACACAAAAGTTGTAAATACTAGATAGATCTGCTTAGGTATTACCTGTATTGCACTGCAAATGGCAACATCTATTACTGCTGGGCAATTTTTTGTGCAATTATCAAATTCCTCACTAGCATCTAGGTCTTGCACTAGCTTCTTGTCCTTACTATAAGTCCACCAAGGTATCCATTCAGGAAGTAATTTTTCTGCCTCCCCATTTTTTATCAATGAAGTAAATTCTTGCCTTTCACTCTCAGTTAGAGCAAACCAAACTTCATCTGCATTATCAAGATTCACATTCTGTAGACGTGTTTCTAAATCAGGAATCTGCAACATTAATCAAAGAATAATTATTATAAACCTGTAGAATAAAATACAATAAAGTACTTACATCTTCATCATCGTCCGAATCCAACTCTGAATCCTCATTGTCAGTGCCATCAATCGTATCTATAATATTGTTACTGAAATCTTGTTCATGTGTTCTTTTTAATATATCAACCATGCGCTTTCTTGCTTCAACATCGAGTTCCTGAGACTTCAGTTCTTCCTCTACACACTCTTTGTAAAAACTTTCAGAACATTCCAAATGTGCCTCTGACTTGTAGCATTTAGCATTACAATATCCTAATCCACATCTTGGGCAGGTATACATTCGTTTTCGTTCATTACAACTGCAAATGCGGAAATAACCCTCTATTACCAACAATGGTCGTGACAAATGTATAATGCAATTTATGACACTGGAAGAGAGGTAAATAGTCTCTAAGGTTATACCACAATCGATACGTACAATTTACAAATATCGGTCGCATCACTCGTACTGCTATTCGGAATATCCATTATTATCCTTTTATTTGATTGAAATATGCACTATAATATTTGGCAATTTTAATAATTAGCTTGCTTCGGCTATTTCGTAGGACACTACTGTGCGGCGCAGGTCATCCTTTACATATCGCATTCGAAATTTTGTATATATGCGCAGATACATGCGCGTCTGTTTCAACATACTACTGCATACTACGTCTATACACATTTAAACATATATATATATGTGAGGCGATATGGAATTACACAGATTATTAAACATAACTTTATTAAAATGTATCATTCCTTTTGCACTAAAATTCCATTCTTTAACTTCTTATATTTAAATTCAAGATCTTTGCGCTTGGGAGTCCATCCTTCAGTGCTTGTCTTGGAAAGCACCCATTCAGGATCAACAGCAACTTCTTCACACATGGACGCATTTTGTGATTCAATTAGTGTTTCATCTTGTTTTTTGCGTTTTCTATATTTAATTGGCTCCTCTGGATCATCCTCTGCAGTTAGTAAATTCCTAGACGAATGTAGAAGTTTAATTCCGATGTTACTCTCTTCGTGCTGCTTGGATTCTTTTAAGAGATCACCATCCTCACCCTTTTTCTTTAGCTTTATATTCCTGCAATCAAAATACTCCCTTAAATACTTGTCAATGAAAATAGTAATGGTTTTCAAAAAACAGTAAAACAATAAGTGCCTTTCTATTAATTCATCCAACTTCTTTGCAACAAAACTCTGAAATGATGGAGTGACTCCAAAATTAAGAAATTGATCATCTTCATCTCTTTGTTTTCTCAACGACTTGAGACTTGTTGTCTTGGCACTCAGTTCCTTAGTAACACCTGTAGTAATCAGAACTATCTAGATTAAACATCATTGAATCTTTAATTCAATTGTTATCTGCAATTACTTTGAAAAATAAGGAAACAGGACAAAGCTGACCTTATGTGACTCGCTAAATGAAATGCTTACCAAAATCATTCAAATGTAAACTTAAGGTTATAATGCTTACTTGTTTTGGAAGTATTTTCTGGTTTTTCGTGTTTAGTCGCCCCAGAAAAATACGCATCTTTCAAGAAATCATGATCTGCAGCTTCCTTCAAAGCAGCTTTACTTATTTCATCCTCTGAACTCGAAGAATCGTCATCCATTCTCGTCAACATTAGTTTATTTTACATTAGATGATTTCCCGCTACTCGGTTTTAATATATTTCTAGAAATAAAAGTATGATATGTGCGGCGCTGGCTGTGTAAAAAGTTATCTTCACCATTTACACGATTTACACCATTCCACAGTTTCGATCTTGTAGTGGTACTGCATGGTGCATGTCACGTGGAGCCGGAGCGTCAATCCGTCTCGTATCTAAAGCGCGTGGTTGTTTCTAAGCAACATTCGATTGCATGTGTAGTTGAACTCGCTCACCAAAATGACAACAGACCAGAATAATTTTCACGTTTACGTGGGTGGCAAAACAGGTGTATTTAAAGGTAAAATCACTTCGGAGTAATCACGTTGCATTTATCTTGGTTATGTCTATAACAATATTTATACGGATCCATAAACCTCAATTACTGTAAATCAATTGTTAATTAACTCAGGAGCGAGATTAGGATTTAAGGAATGTGTGATGAAAAATATACAGAATCTGGTGACAATAACGGATGATGACCAGGTAACCGCACTTGGCTGGGGCGACGACGAAGAGAATGAAGTTCTGATTGCCTGTGGTACAAAAGGAAATAGGAGGTTAACATAATAAGTAATTTAAGTAGCAAACTTGTTCACAGGTGTATACAATCTGCCTGGTTTAATGTGATCTCTTCTGTTGCAGTGTGAAGGTTTATGACACAGAAAGTGCTGCATTCACATCTTCATTCTTTTGCAATATTGGCACAGGCAGCATTAATGGCATATCAAGATACGATGGGTAATTAACACAGTCAAAGATTGTAATGCATAATCTGTACAAATTCCTGGACTTCTTATTGTTGTTCTTCAGGGCAATCTTAACAGCTGTTGAATCTGGGGAAGTCAAACTTTGGAGATTCAAAGAGGAGGATGAAGTATTGATAAATGCTGGACCTAACTTAAAGAGAATGCGACACTCCAAACTAAACAAAAACATCATAGCTACTGGTGGCCAGGAGCATAGCTTGCAGTTATTTGATATAGAGACACAGAAGCGTGTCTTTCTTGAGAAAAATTTACCTCATGACTCGCTACAGCTGAGAGTCCCAGTGTGGATATCTGATATTCATTTCTTACCTGGCTCAGAACAGATAGCGACATGCGGTCGATATGGCCATGTACGAATCTTTACTTTGATTTTTCTGTAATTCAATCAAATGATCATACATTTATTGGTGAGAACCTAAGAAAGTAAAAGTTCTTCGATAAAATTGGGAAAATATTGCAGATCAGGATGTATGATCCAAGATTCCAGAAGCGACCGGTTATAAAATTAGAAATGAAAGGAGAGGCGCTCACAGCATTGTCCACCACACCCAGAGAAATGTATGCCGATAGAAAAATCTTACACTATTGTCATAAGTATAACACTAATAAATGCCTTATATGTTTCACAGGCAAGTTGTAGTAGGATCTGGGACAGGTAAAATGAATCTCATCGATCTACGGAAACCCGGAAAGATACTAAATTCATACAAAGGACTTACCGGTGCTATAACTGGTATAGCATGCACACAGGAACCATATATCATAAGCGTTAGTTTGGATAGGTTTTTGCGTGTGCATCACCTGAACACAAAAGAACAAGTGAAAAGGGTAAAATTTCTTCCTGTTAATTCGCTCCAATATCGTTTTATAGTTTCAACAAGTTTTATAGGTTTTCATTTATCTGATTACAGGTTTACTTGTCATCCAAAGCTAGTTCTGTATTGGTAAAATCAAACTTTTCAATGCAAACAGATAGAGAGAATGGAATGAATTTAAGTAGAGAAAATAGCGGACTTAAAAACGGAGTTAAATCGTTGAATAATGAAGATAGCGATGGAGAGTATGATTCGTTGTTTAATAAAATGCAAACTATTGGTAACAAACCACCACATAAAAAGCAGTTGGCTCAGCATAAAAAACACGTTGCAGAAGATTCATTGACTGACACAGATGTAAGTTAAATACATTCAATTTTCCACATGTATCAATCCTTACGATATATTGAAAATACACTTTTTTGATAGGCAACTGATGACAAAGTGCGACGTAAAAACCGAAAACTTGGGCATACGTCGAAAAAACTTAAAACAAGTACCGGCGAAGATTGATAAGGATAAAAAGAACTAATAATATATTTAAAAGTATTTTTGTAACTTGATTCTGTTAGGATAAATAAAACTGTAAATATTCTTTCATAATAAAGTACTTGTTAATAAGCTAATGAAAAAAGAACTGGTTTGCTTATAGTTCTAATGCTGAAGGGATGGGACAAGATGCGATAGAGTAATCAGAAAACATCCGAATAAAATGTTTCTATCATGATGTATTTTGTCACTCAGCAATTCGTCTTCTCATTTGAAACTTACATGTACAGGGGACATGGGTAATACGCTACTCGCTCTGTTCTGGATATTACAGTACTGTGACGCGACTAAGTGTACTATGTAACCGTTAGGTTATTTCTTTATTGTACAATTTATTCTTAATACCTCGCCTATAACGTGTGTTTTGGTTCGCGAATGCAACGTACATCGAGTTCAATGACCTACGGTGAGATTTGATGTATCGTCGACATCAGTTTTGGCAAATGACCCGAGAGTTGCGCTCGATAGCAAGCAAGTCTTGAACCCGAATGCGCGCAGCAGTTGATGTAGGCTACACTGTAATCTTTAGTGTGTCTAACAACTAGAGAAGGTGAACGTAACAACTTGCAGAGAGTTGAAACGCGCGCTTTGTACTAAAAGGAAATAATGTTACGCAGCTACAGCACACTAAATCTTATTTCAACTATCCCTCTCGGCTGTACAAAAATCATTGTCCACTACGCCTCTCGTGAATTAATACTAACATAGCTTTGCTTTATCCTGACTGCGCTTACATTTGAAATGGAATATTTCGTGTTTTCATCTGCGTAAACAAACCTAGGAATAAATTCACTAAATTACAGGCACTGTCCTCTGAAAAAACCGAGCGACCAGCAGGACTCGCATTTTTATTCAAGGAAAAATGGTACTTTGTGCCAATGAGAGAGATGTATTCCTTGACACAGAGGCCATTTATATACAGAAATTTCAATGTACACGCGTGACTTGCAGATCTCTGCACAAACCTGCTTCTGTCCGTTTCACAGGGCAAGCCTATACATTAAAAATTCACTTAGAGGAAAAGAGACCCTTCTGTTGCTTGCCTGCGTTTGTACAGGAATGCTTTCTGCTATTCATTTTGGGAACTTTAATATCATACAGAGTAGAACCAAATGTTTGCTTTCCTTTTCATATAACTTTTTGCAAGTTCATGTTAACGTCTTCCGTGTACAGTGCGCAATGCATTATCCGTATATTAGACAAAATGAAATTGGTGCAATTAAGATTGAGAAAACGACTGAAGTCACTTTAAAAGTGTTTTATGCAATTTAAAATGTTCCTGTATAATTCTCTTTCGAAATTTGCAAGGCGTCAGTTGAAACGATAATCAATAATTATTTAATGTATTTTGGTCAGTTATATAAAAGTTTGAATGTGCTTTTGATACTTCCATCCCGCAAATTCCAAAAAATTATTTACATTTGTTAAATTATGACAGTCGCACATAACGTAAGGACAAACGAAAATATAATTAACACACGATGCGGACATTTAATATGAATAGTGGCCAACAAAGCTGTACAAATACAAAGACGGATACTAGAGAAAGTGGGGCGCGTGAATAATTCAAAGAGAACGTAATCAAGTATATTTTTAAATATGTAGGATAAGGACATTAAATTATGGCAACAAGTGTTCAGTATGATCTGCTCTTATAAGTCGACGTAATAGGCCTGTCGCATATTCGCGTGTGATTCATTTTTCTTAGATGGTGACGGTATGAATAAACTACCGCATATTGATTTCCAAGAGTTTAATTCCGATTATTCTCCTCCTGTACTCGAATGCATCGTAGGTGCATACGCGTGTCGAAGCAAAGCTCTAACACAACCGATCACCAATGTTGCAAATGCTTGCACCTGGTTCTTTCTTTCATCAACGATGCGCATACCGTCATTTCGCTTCATTGTCAGATAGATCTTTGTGTTATTAATGAGTAATGAAGAGCACCATATATTCTCGTAGTGTATCACATACTGTGGATCGTTTATTATGCAACGTCGATACGTGCTACTCAGGCATCTAACGCAATAGTTTGTTGTCGAAGAAACTATCTTTAGACGCAAGCATATATGGGGTATTTAAAGACGTATGCTTAAAATGGCAATATTCGTGTTACTGTCAGAGAAAGCATGGAAGGCCTCTGAAAAGACAAGGTCCATATCTAGAAATTGCCGAGCACTCTTCGAGTAACTACTTTTGCTTTTGCCCTGCAGTTATGAATGTGGACGTACCCTATGCTCTAGATTTGTATCAATAAGACAAGTCACTGCAATCCGTGGCCTAAAAGAAAGTATGCAGCTTCCAATATAATAAAGAGTATTGCGGCGAAAGCGGGCAAAAAGACATGATGTTACTCTTTCGTTGCCTGGTCTTATTTGTCGTTGGCGTGTGTTTTGCTATTGTGTTTTCTTCAACTGCCCTGCGCTTGAAGCAGTTTTCGTATCCAAGTCACTGTTCCGTGCATCGCCGGCACGTACAGCTAGAGCTGCTTCATTCGCCCCCCGATACGGTTACTTCTCTCCATGTAGGTTCCTGAGATTGTTTCACTAATGACGATTGAGGTTCCGAGATGTCTGATGCAGCCGGACTCGACGGTGGACTAGGTGTTGCTGGTGCTTCCTCAGACTGATTTCCTTCAGCTGGTTCCTGCTCAGCTTCGGGGTCACCATCACCAAGGGAAGCCTCCGATTGCGCAGAACTCGGAGCTTTTGACAAGACAGAATCCTGCGCTCTTAACGATACAGAACTACCTTTATTGCTACTGCCATTTTCACCTAAAAATTACACTTTGTTATTTGTGGATGTTGCACCTAATATACAGAATTTTATACAAGATTTTATGTGGGGACGCCCATATGGCCTTGCGTTTATTTGATTCGGGATAGTAACTTATAGCTTCTAGTACCAGCAATATGTTGTGCTTTTACACAGATTTCGAGATTAAAGCAAATAAGGAAAGCGTTATATGTTTATTATCAATTCGGAGAGAATTGTACAGATCAAGGGAAATGCGTATACAGAGAGACAGTTTAAACTTCACAGAGATACATGTGCATTGTCAAAAAAATATCTCACCACAAGGCCTAAGAACGAGGTAGAACAGCAAGTCGGACAAAGAAATTATCCCGATCACTTTATCATCATCATCAACCACCACTAGCCTATGTACCTAAAAAACAGAGAATTGTTTTGTATAAGTAGCCGATATTCAATAAAGCTTAGTAATTTATACGATCATACAGATGCGTACCTCTGCCCTAACAATTTTCTCCATAACAGTAAATAATGTTTCATCTAATTTACAGCTTTGAACGCCTTCAAACCACTCATTTCGGTGCTCATTCGCTTCCTTGAGCGAGACGTCTAAGTTATTGTATGTCTTTTCCGCCGCTAAGTTCTGCAAACAAATTCCATTACTTTACAATAACTATTTAGAAGTCTGCAGAGATAAAAATAATGTATTAGCTCTAAACTCACAATAACGTCAAACTTCGAATAAATGTTAACCAGTTTGCCCTCTGTGTCGATGATCGGCAACGCTGACACTCTCCTTTCGACAAACTTCTTCAGTGCTAAAATTATGCTAGTTTCCTCGGTCGCAGTTTCTATATTATCAAAAGTACCTATCCTCAGTTCCCTCAATGTTTTATTGGTGAACGATGGCTTCGGCAGCTCGTGGATCTATCATGAAAGATAAAGTCAGCGATTGAAGGGGATGCAAACTTATTCTAATATTTGTCTTCGTAATATTCCAAACTTACATAAAGAAAGAGGAACCTAAGAATTCGCTTGTGAGTCAAGATGTACAGGACATTTCCAGTATCCGGGTCTATCACAGGCAATCGGTGAATTCGGTTTTGAATTAGCGTTCTAATGGCTTCGTACAGAGAGGCGTCCGGTCTGATGCTCACCAGTGGATGCACTTGATCTTTTAACACCTCTGTAAAAACAATGTACAAAAGTTAATACATCGATCAATATTTGAAAATAAAAATCTAAGGGAAAAAACATACTTCTCCACGTATCTAATTCATGCTCCTCTAGCTCATCCATTGTTACCGACGGGCTGGTGTAGTACATCTGCAAGATCTTTATGAAATCTGTAATAGTTAACATTCCGACGAACTGTTGTCGCGAACTGTCCCATAATGGTGCAGCCCTCACACCTGCAAATATATCATATTTAATATTAATGCTAACATTCATCACTTAGCTTATATTATTTGCTATTGGATCTCAAAAACACCGTGTTGAATTAATGGTAAAGTTCGAGCAAGTGGGAAAACGAGGATGAAGTGAAACAGCGAAATGCTAGGATAAATAATCCAGTGAGGGAAATAAAAGCGAGTATTCCATTGCGAGCTCATACATATCGAATAAAAGTTAAAATATGCACTAGACTCCCGAGGGAAATAAACGATGCGTTTATCCTGACGAGCTCGGTGGAACATTTACTACATAAATGGCGATATTATTGATTTTTGCAAAGCACTCGAAAAAACAGAAATAAACGAAGCGTGGACATTGGAGTAATGTACAGCTATGACACACTCAAAACCGTAAAAAAAATAAGAAACATCCATAACTTCCTCGTTGATTTAACAATTTAAAGCTTGTAATTACAAGCAGTCGAAAGGAGCTGAAGCGAGGGATTGAAGTTGTATAGTAACGAGAGCTAGAAACTTAAATAGATTCGCAAGACCCACCATTGTAGACGAGGGCGAAGAAGGCCTTCTTCACGAGGAGGTGAGTGTCGAAGACAACCAGCTTGGCACTGGTCGGTATTAGGTCGTAGCATTTGTGGAACTTGAAGAACTTCACGAAGATCTGCGACTCGTCCTCCTCTGAAAGGCCAAACAGTTCACAGTAGAGTAAGGCTTTCTGATTGCGGCGAAGCATGCTCCTAGATTTCCTGGCAACGGTGTCACAATTGTTTCTATATAGGGCAAGAAATCTGTCCCTCAATATGCCTGCGATTGAGTGTTCCTTTTTGTCAGGTTGAATCAGCGTGCACGAACAAACCACTCACACTTTTCGAAACTCGGAGCTTCGTAATGCGAAATTCACTAGATAGTCACTCGGCACTACGGCAATTTCTGGTGAGCGTCGGTCGATTGTGGGTCAATGATACGTCGACGAAGTCACCTATTTTTATTTCTGCTTCGGAAAATCATGTACGGACAGCGTTTAAAGCAGGTATATATTCTTAGTGCGCGACTTTGAAGAGAATAAATCTCCCTATCGGGGCTTTGTGGGAGAACGAGAGACTGGAGGGACTCTGGAGGGTCGTCAGAACGAGCACGCATTATCAAACGTTCTCACGCAGGGGTGATAATGTTGGATTACAGCGGGATGAAGCACGATTGAATGATCGATTACTCGATAATGAGTGCTTCTTTGTGGTTTAAGTTATGGTGGATATTCATATGAAACTTTCGCAAGGCATGCTATTTAGTTTAAGCAAGAAGATAATACTGATTGTTGATAAGCGGGAACTTTAATTTATTAAGTAATTGTATTAATTTCCCTTAAGCACTGAATGGAAACTCGTTCATAGAGAATATAGAACAAATTTCGTAGATTTGCACAGCCCATCGAATTAGCATACGACCCTGACACTGCAATTTCCCGGTGCATTTAATGACTCATCTAGGAAAGTGCGTTATAGGCTCGATAGAAGCTAACGAGGAATTTCACTATTCATTGTCTCTAACGTAGAAAGCGGGGGCCTCAAAGTTTCATGACATCGCCTAATAAGTGGGATCAGTCATCGAAGGATACTTCGTTATATACGTAACACAAAAGAAAACAGCATTAATTAATTTCTGAGATTAGAATTTCATGGTTCGTCATTCCATATTCAATGCAAAGTAACAATCGTTTATTCGCATTTAATTCAATCTGCAATTAGTCACAGCTTTTTGTCAGTGCAGTGGTAAAGTCCGCATTAGATGCTGCGAGATTGCAGTACGTGGTTAAGGTTAGGTTTGGGACTTCATTGATTACCCGCAAAGAACTCCTTTGAACATCCGAAATTTACATGACACAAAAGTTTAGCCGAGTTTCCTTTACAATCGTTTACATCAAAGACGATTAAGTTTTCAAACCTATGTTAATTTCACTGTACAAAGTAACGTTTATCTTGTCAGTTGCCGATAGTTCACTTCTCTCCCACAAATTCCCTGTTAAAATTCTTATTAATCATAACTGTGTTTCTGCAGACTCTCGTTCTGAACGAAGTGCGGTGAAACATTGGTAGCAATCAGTAAAACACACAAATAAATCAAGGAATCGCAAGAGACGTTATTCCGCAAGGTAGAGAAGAACGAAACCCGGACAGATGTACCTTGCACCAGTTGGAGCGTGCGCCGAGTGAAATGTCAGTTAAAGCCGATACGAGTAGGAAGAAGCTCGTGCTTGCGATACGCTTGTGCTTACTGGGCAGAGAATTAACAGCTGCGCTTTTTACAAAGCGCACAGCTTTGTCCGACTCAAGTAGCATATTGGACCTTTTTCAGGACAGCGGCGCACAGGCCAGGAAAGAGGAGAAAAGTCAGGCAAAAAAAACCGGAACAGCCAAGCGAACTAGTCACGAACTTGAAATGAAAGTGCGGAGGATGAGCCGCAAAAGCAAGGACAAATTGGAGTGGAATAAAAACAACGTTGATTTCAAAATAGAAGGTAGAAGTCGAGAGTTATTGTACTTTGTAAAGTGTTAGTAGCACTTTTTTGTATGTCTAGATATGTTTTATTCTGTACTCTTTACAAGATTTATATTACTCAGGCGATATGAATCGCACAGTATATGTCTAGATTGCAACGATTATACTTTGATCGCGAATGCTTGCAAGACAGTTGTAATTGACGTTAACGATACGAATGAGACTCGACGTTTGCTTATTCCCTTCAATGAGCACCTCATTGATCATAATAATAAACGAGTCATAATTATCTGTACAAATGATAAATTCACACCAATTTAACAAATAATTATTATTGTGTTTAGTTTAAGTAAATTTTAAAATGACTTTTAAGTTGAGTTCCAAAGCTTGATGTGTGGATAGATGTGTCAGTCACCTTACACTAGATCATTTAGTTACGTAAGTGCCCCATGGAACTATTATTGGCTGTGAGAACTGCGACGCCACTTTTACGAAACGCACTCTAGTTTAGCAGAAAGCATTATAGCATTATCTTCTTAGAATTTGCACAAAATTGCAATGCACCTCGCGATAGTGATCATTTTACGTCGCACCTATCAAACAATAGAATTACAGTAATAGTAGCAATAAATCCCCGGTGGCCTAGTGATAGAATGACCGCAATAGTACTCTCGCTTCTGTTGAGTCTGTGGCGACAATTTTTATTTTATAAAGCGCAGAAAATGTTAACGAGACGCGGTGAATGAGGAAAACGCTGCTGTAATATTATCGATAGTGGTTCTCAGCCATTAAAGTGTCCGCAACGCCAACAAAACATTAGTAGAATTTGAATTGTGAATGATGCGTTAAACATGCTGTGTATAGTCATTGTTTGCATAAGCTATTTTCTGGGATTTTTGAAATCCAAACGCTAACAATCATAATTTCGAACCAAGGCTCACCTAAGCAGTGATAATAGCCTTCATTCAGCTCTAAACATTATTCAAATCAACGAATTTTGTATCCAATGATGCAAGTTCCGTGAACAGTTACTTTGCGCTACGCAATCTTTCCGAGATTAATTCTCTTGGCACAGAAGCAATTATCAGTAATTCCACAAAATTACTGGTGCGCAAGAGAACTGTGGCAAGTTTTGCTCACGCGCGAGCACCTGGGACTCAGGAGTCCTGGAAAACCAATACGTGGAAAATCTGCTGTATGACATTAACGAAGAATCGCTGTAGCAAGAAACTTGTAGCAGGAACGATCGATCTTAATTGTGTATTAACTCGCGCAAGCTCATCCAAATTGTACAAGTTGACTTACAAAGCTCGGGAAACGTTCTGCTTCTAAAAAGCTTGTTAAATAAAAAATTACGGGTACAGTATTCTTGTTCGTGAAAGATTTATTCACTCAAATCTACCGACTTTATGTCAAAAAAATATATCCTTACAACATCGTGTTCCCTAATATACTTGACAGAGATTTATTTTAACTTTTAATTAGATTTTCGTGTATAAGTTATGTGAATATATTAAAGACTTCGATTGTTGCATAATAACGTGCAAGAATTCCTCAAACCCATTCGTTATACATATGCAACCACTGCGTTTCGCGTCTCCCAACATTTCTTAGGAAAGAACTTCTTGGTACAGTTGAACACTTAAATTACCGAACAGCAATGAACTACTGGTTCAATACAGTGTCAGAAAAGGGCGGGTTCAAATGGTATATGAGGAAGAAACACGTAGAAAATTGCGAGCTACCGTCGCACAGTAAAACTGCACTCAGCAACGCCGCGCACGAGCACTTTGCGGAGAAAGAATCGGAACAAAGGGTAGAGTTTGTGGCTCCAACACACGATGTAAAAGTTGCGAGCAAGAGCGTGAAGCGGCGAGAGGACAGCACGAGCCGGCGATGATTCACTTGGCAGCAAGGAGAGTACGGAAAGCGGGAAACAATGGAAGCGACCGAGATAAAACGAATCGGCGTCGAATGTCCACGCGACAGCAACTACTCTGCGATGAGATCTGAAGCTACTGACTCGACTCGGCGAGTAGATCGGCTCGGTCGTGGCACGGCAGACGCTGAAAGCCATGGCCTCACCAAGGAGAATGCGTTCGTTGTAAATATACGTGCTGCCGAGTGGAGCCTGTTTGACCTGCTAGAGAAGCGTGCAACGCCGCTCTCTACTTCGTCGCTTCTTCACCATATACAGTCTCGGGAGAAAGTCTGCCATCTAATCTTTACCTTATAATAGTGTACAACATTAGCAAAAAGCAATAATCTTTGCCAAAACAACTTTAAATGGTAATTGAATCTAGATTGGCAAAACATTGTATTGTCAAAGAATTGATGCTCCAAGGAAGAGGTCTTTAATATTCTCATCAATTCAGGGAATAGTTAGTGGTGCAAATTGTACTAGGCTAAATTGAAACGTGTACATTACTTGTTAATTGCTCGTCAAATCAACAAATCGGCAGAATCCACAAGTGCGGTTTAAATTGCTTTTCGGCCACGAGGCCAACGAGGACCGTATTCAGACCGACTGAATTATTCATCGCTAGGAAACACAAAGTCTACGTTTTGCCCGCTGGGAAGATCGGCAATGCAAAACTGATTCCGTATGAACCAACATCCCCTGACGCTTCGCTATTGGTGCTATTTTTGTGTATGCGTTTGTCGATTTATTTGTGCATGTATTTGGGTGAGAATAATTCGTAGGATATTTAGAACGTCTCTGCGTGGACTCTGTGAGTAAAAGTAGTGCTGGGGCGATGTAAAATACTACCGAAATCGAAGTGGTTTAACGCGAGACCTCAATACACTCTAATGGGATAACATATTGGTATGGATCGAGTAAGCACGGCGAATGCTATTAGCGATGGAAGTCTCGGACGTTCAGGTTTTTTAGTTCGACGATACGATGGAATTACAACACAGTTTCTTTAAAAATCTCTACAAATTCCTTGGGTATTCTGGCGGAGTCATTGGAAAATACCTTTTTTCAGTATCCAACTGAGCTCGTCCTCGAGGGGCGGGTTTTCAACTTCAAACTCCTTGATCACATCTCTGGAGAAAACGGGATCGTCGTCTTGGCTCCACCAAGCACTCGCGGCGTGCCTGAACGCGGCACGGACACCTTCAGAATTCGAGTAATAATGGAGTGCAAGCATTCTTCCCCACTCGCATTTCCCTCGGCCGAATCATCGGTCTGTTTGACAATCTTCCCCGCGACAACATTGCCACGGGATTGATAGTTTGAAGACAATGCCGGCACACGAACTACAGGTATTCCTCACTCAGCTGTTTTGTCACGAAAACGCACTTTGCACTTGAGAATCGCTCTTCCTACGCCGGTCTTTAAAGTTTCAAGCATCTTATGCTGACTTATGTTGACACTATCCGTGTATTTGGAATGCACTTGGAAATCTGGGGAATTTGGCACTTCTTAAGAAGTCAAATTGTCACGGGATTCAAAATTCAATCACCAGTCATTTGTAAATTAGATTAATAATAGTTAACAATCCCAGATAGATTGAATAACTTCATATGAATATCGAGAAGTCAATTTGTTTCAGGTTGTATAAACCACATGAAACTTCTCAGTCAATAATTTCCCACCAGCGACAAGTTCTCAAAGCAATTGCGCGCTCGATATAACCGTTTTACGCTTTCCAACTACCTAAACGGATAAATTCGTTGGCTTTAGTAGAGTAGGGTGATGTATCGCGGATAATACTGACTAATATCTAGGACGAAAGCGTAACTTCGTAAAAGCTCGGGTAATTGAGGAAGACCAATGCCTAATCGAATTACGCGTAAGAGACCGTGACTAGGAAAGGGCGCCGTGCTACGATATTAAATCCGTCGACACGAATTGCAACTGAAAGCACCTTTAAGGCACACGTATACCCATCATCGCGTCCCTCAGTCCAAACTTCGCACCTAATTACTATTCAACGCTTTCATGTCTTCCTAGTACAATTAAAATAGGACAGAGTAGTCTTGCTGGGTTTGGGAAATCAGAATGCGGCCGATACAGGCAGCAGGCGCCGGCAGAAAGAATACTTGGCAATCGGGAGAAAGTTAAATTTCGCACTGACTATAGTCGGAAAGAGGCGATATCGCCAGGGTGCTCAGGCGAGCGGCAATTAATGCTGGGAGATGAAAATAGAGGCTTGGCTTGGAACTTCTGATTTGCGGGCGAGAAAGACCCGGTGAACTACGACACGCGTCCTCAGCTGCGAATGTTCTTGGAGCACCGAGAAGACGGGCACGACGAGCTCACTACCCTGGCGCCATCAAGGACCCGATGATGCGATAATTGATCCGCGGCAGCTATCCAATCCCACCCAGAAATAAATCGGTCGCACCAATTGCTCGCCACTATTGTTCTGTTGATGATACTGGTAACTGAGAATAGTATCGACTCTTGCTGAAGACACGGTAAACAAAGAAACAAACAAAATATAAACGCTTTTAAAAAAATACTTTAAAAGAAAATTGATAGTCTTACAGTTATTTAGTTATTGAGAAATCCACATGCGGGCAAGCAGAATTATTGCTTCGCCAAGTTTAATTATGTCGTTGACGCAGAATATATCCATTAACTGTAATTTATGTACATAAAGCACTTCATGGAGACATTCACGTTCGAGAAATATGGACACCGAGCGACTGGCTGATCGCATTTTGCAGTGAATTTATCTTTAGTCTCTAGGAAGATGAATTTCTGTTTTCGCATAGGCCCTGCATCAAGCGGCGACGCGCAGTACCATCGAAATATTGGGCAGTGCCAGAAAAGCGACGACTATGAATACACAGAAGTGGCAGCTGCAAAATATGGTAATATTAAAATTGAAATGCTTGTAAATCTAAAAATAATTCTATTCGCAATATTTTAGGGAGTGAATTTCTAGTATTAATACTAATCAAATATTTGAAATTAATCTTTAAAAAAAACGTGGCAGAAATCGAATGAAATAAATCACGATTTTAGATAGATACAAGCAGCAAATGACGCCAAAAAATTGGACCAATCTTGACAGTACTGCGATTGGAGCGTGTTCCAGGCCTGCGTACTTGCGATACACTGCAACCGAATACAACTCGGCGGAAATATTTTAGGTCGAAAGCAGAGCCAGCTGTGCTTGACGGATAGTGAATACGCGAGCCTATAAATAAGTGGATTTCCATGGCCAATCCTTTGGCGACGTGACGTCTAATTGACAGTTGGTAGTCTGCCCACTAGTAAGGTGGTCACTGACGATACACAGAGCTGCCGGAAAATTTCACCCAACTGCCAGTGTCAACAAAAGTCAGTGTTCAGTCAGAAAGCAACTTTAGCCGAGCGAATCACTCGGAATCATCCACAACAAGGTAGTCAACCAACCCAGCAATTATCACCTCCTCGATCATCGCGTCGGAAGTTCGCAAGTGTTCCGCTTTATTCCTACTCGACATGATGCACCCGAGGGCAACCGCACTCGCCCAGTACAGACAGGAGGATCATTAAGATCAAGAAGACACTTTGCCAAGAGCTCTGGCACACCATTGCGCCGCTCTTTCGTCGAATCATTCAAATTCACTGACGACTGATCCTCTCCTTAAAGTTCGAACTCTCACAGTACTTCAAAATTCACGTTGAACTTCCGGCAAACTGTCTTGTATCCTGACGAAATGAATTTGATCCTGATGATTGGATAGGAGGATGATCCAACGTGGAAGATGGTTTGCTCCACATGCTTTAAGTTGTACGAACACGATTTCGAGGTGTGATTGTTGCGGCAGGTTCAGTGGCGATCAGAGTACACGGTTTGGCCGGTTAACCGCTTCCGTCTGATTCCTGGTGCTCGGGGTCCTCGTCTTCTTCGTTCGGCTGGTGCCCGTTATCGTCGCGTAGAATCGTGCCAAGAATAACCCGCGCCGCGAACGCCGTTGCCGCGCTGCCAAGAAAAAAGTTCGCCAGCCTGGCCGCTCTTCTAACTTGCTAGGACACTCACGGTTTATCTTAACCATCAGGAGGTAACACTTTACAGAACACCTCCCAGATGAATCTACTACCTTTTAAGGGTATCATCAATTTTGTATCACTATTTTCATTCATTTATTTGTCTAATCACTGAAATACTAGATTTAATGTCGCACAAAATATGAGGCGTTTTCTTTTATAAGGGTTACAATTTCTATAATTTATGGAGGATTAAGCATTGAATAGAGTCATCGTAATTCTATCACGGCTCCTTTCACTTGTTCATGATGAAACGGAAATCAATTCGAACGTTCATTGGATTGGAAACGCAGGAAGATATCGGAAAATCGTAGATGACAGGAATTCCAATAGCTATTTCAAAAGTCCTACCTGCCGAGTTCGATTGGCATGTATGACTCCTCGAGAAAATTAAAAATGAGAAGGCACGGAGCAAAATGTGCTTCCAGCTGACAAATTGGCTTAGTGCCGGCTTCCTGTATCACTAGAAATTCTGCCGCGGAAGAGGTAAATGCGTATCGATTAACAATCCGCAAATGTCAAAGGCTCAACGGCTCGAGAGGCATGCAATTGCACTCGGGATTTATTTCGATTAATTGGGCTGTCTGCTGGGATACCGAGACACAATGGCTCCCGGCCTTCACCTGTATTTCCATGGCAATAATTACTGTGTTCGGGCAATCGCTACTAATTATTTCATTGGAATCGATAGCTGACTTACGCGTGGAAACCCGTGTTTTCAAGTGGCGATTATTAGACGCTGTAATTGTTACCATTTAATAAATAATTCATTTTTTTATGGAACTTCTTAGCAGAAAAAAATTTCCAATATTATACAGTTAATATACTTCCTACATAAAGTAATACTTACTACATGCGATACTCTATGATAGATATTCCTAAACTGAGAAATAACACAATCATTTATGAATTTCAATCTTGAAATGATTTTTATAATCTGAAAGTAACCCTTGAAGCTTTCTATTTTTATCTGGATCGATTGATCACAATTACACAGACCGTTACACCGTAGTAGAGTTTTGGATTGGTCTGCAAAACGATGTGACACATGGCACATGTAAAAAGGAGATTGATGTAGTCTAGCATGAGAGTGCTTACTGGCAAAAGCCCGCTTGGTATCACTACCCGACGAGGCTGGACGTGATTTATGGTTAGGAACTGCAACAGGTGACAAACACTGCTTGGAGATACAGCAATCCAACACTAGCCTGCCGCTTCCGCAAATCCGCGGGGGCTTTAACAAGATAACTTTGCATTCTCGGAGCATCCTTCCTGAATTCCGCCCTAATTCGCACTTAGATATTGTGCGCGCGAGATGCAACGCGCAACAGTCATTGACGAGTGATACAATAGTCCCTATTTGCCTTCCAGTACCAATATGATAGTCAGAATATGAACTATAACTATCACATAACTGTGATAAATCTGATTTATCTTTTTAATAACTTGAAATCTATTTTTGTACGCGTATGTTCGTACCAGATGCGTTTTTGTACTACTAAAGTCGTATCAAAGAAATACATTATTTCATGTTACATTTATTTAATGTATTTCACTGTATTTGTAAGGTACGTAATACTAACTTTCAGACCCTTAATTGCGTAACCCGGATTGAAGGGAGAAGGCAAAGCAACTCATGCCTCGTTAAGGTGCTAATTAACGCGTTCTTAGAGAAATGTGGTAGTCTGCCACGTTACTGCGTCACGGAGATGAGCGCGGAGATGTTTTACACGAAGCAGTAAAAGGGAGGTGCATGCATATGTACGACGGGCGGACTAAATCACGAAGCCCAATTCCTAAGCGAGCCAGATCCATCTCGCCGCTTCCAGATAAGTGACACTTCATGGTGAAGTCCTCAGCCAGCGATCCGGTTAAGAAGAGCTTTCAATTAGCATTTCTTTCGCACAGACGTTCGGGTAATCCTGTCAATTAGGATAATTGGGAGCATACGGGATTGACGGATCGTATGAGTTTCGGAGTTTCAAACATATACAGGTGCCATTTTAGCCTGGATGATATGCGAGTCTTTTGACAGCCTCGAATCGATTTATCTGTCTATCAACGTCATAAAATAATTTCCCTGACTGACAAGTAGGCAAAGTAATAAATGAATTCATATAACTCATACAAATACTGTGAAAATCGGGAGAACAAATATATTCAAGAAACATAAAACAACAACTGTTAATAACGACCAATTAAATGGAATGAAGAATTTGTACAATGGGTCCAACAACAGTATGAAAAATCCGCCTACGTTCATGTTAAAATCTATCACATAATCACATGTCATGCCACCCATCAAAACACATGGAGATTTTACACCCACATAAAAGCTGCTGAAAATATCGAAATTGACGAAGAGTTTCTAGGATATTTCTTTCACAATAATCCACGACGATTCGTCGTCAACAACTATCAGGCAATATAGAAATCAGAGGAGCACTTCAGTGCATCTCGAAGCAACTGCCATCGCAATTACGCAATCTCAGTGGCTCGAAGGGGCGCATTGGAGTACCGAAGAGTGCTTGATGCACACCGCTTACACATTCACATCGAGACGAGAGTATTGTGCGAATTCCTATGTCATTTGGTATGTTAGTGGTGGAGTGTCGTCCTATCGATCGCCACCCGCCCCATGACCTAGACCCAAATGCAACCGAACGAATGCTTCGTCGACGTCCTCCACCCTCCTCTACTCTACACGAGCATCAGTCAGCTGGCCAACTCTCTTTCACACCCGTTACGCTCTTCGCTCACATGGCCCTCTGTTTATTTACAAGTTACACACACTTTTGCACACCTTTTCAATGATGACTTTCGTTGCACTACGTGCATGACTACGTATTATGATTGATCCCTCGATCACTTATAAGAGGATTCATTATTAATTCATTAACATTTTTTCATTCCATGATAAGTAGATAAAATTTAATACGATTGGACTGTACTCGGTTTATTATGGTTTCATTATTGGTTTGACTCTAGTAACTTCTTTTTATCATCGCTATTAGAGTAAAGCTAAAGCTGCTAGTAGAACTGGTACGTCAAGGTCACCCTACCCAACAAATGCTGATCCAATACAAGATCGATACAGTGTTTTGTATTACGATTCGTATTACAGAGCTTGTAATACTTGCAGAACTGCAGACAAGGGATTGACACAATAGCGGTTAACCGTCAACCATGGCAGCAAACGCGTTAATCCTTAAATTCAGATTGAGTTACCGGGAGTATATTTGGTGGTCAAGAGGATTGCTTCGGTCGGTCCTCTTCCGACTGAAGAGAGGGATGCGAAGGGGCGGAAAAGGCAAGTGAGCTGGCCTCCCGGGAACAACTCATCGATCGGCGGCATACACCCACGATAAGAGAGAGAGAGAGAGAGAGTACATGCCGGAAGAGACGGAGGGGGTTGTTCCGGAAGGGTGGTCGGTACGCGTGTACCAGCAGTTAAAGAGGAAAACATGGATATGTATTCATAGAGAGCTCTGATCCGGCAAGCACGTGGGCAGAGCAGAGTTGAGCTTTTCCGAATTAAGTCCGCTTTATCCGGCCCGCTTGAATGAAACCCGATACACTCGCTTCCTACTGAAATCCAGATATAATGCTTCGGCTGATTTCCCCGGTAAAGCCATAGTCGCTGCCAATTGATTCGCGGAGACCGCGCAGTAATCGTTTAATGCCCTCTGCTTTCAATATCACGTACATGTATTGAATTCGCAGCCGACTAATCTGCTGTTTGCATTGCGCGTCGCGGATGATGGTTACCGTTTTGGCTTAATAATTGGTTTGTCTAGCTTTAATTATTGACATGAGATTTTCGGTTTTTGAGGGAAAAGAGTATTTGAAGGTGGATTTTTCCTTGAATGTAAAGTATTGGTGGTTGTTTGCATGAGATACGAGGATAATGATTGAGCATGTCTCGGTTGATGCTAGTGTGTTGTGCAAGTAAGGAAAATAGGATAGGAACTCCGATAACCTTCATCAAGCGTTTTTCTTAAAATAGGATGCGTGTACTTGAATTTCCTAATTGGGGCTGTCGTCGAATTACTGAATGCATCGTGACACCGTTGCACTTGGAATTAGAATCGGTCATACTATTTGTAAGAAATAAGAAAAGGATAGAGTAAAGACTGAGACTCACCAAGATCAGAGAGCGAAACCTTCTCCAGGAAAGGATCCACCACTGGCAGCTGGAACATGAAAACAGAATTTGGTAAACAGCTTTGTCTAAAGCATAGCTTAGCAAGTACTTTGAAACATCCTTTATTCACTACACTACTTTCGAATCCCTGAATTCACCATATAAATTATATCTCATATTTACTAAATTATACCATAATTCCAAAATAAATGATTAAATATACTAGATTATCCCCTTGTTGCTTTCTACGCTCGTTACTTTCATCTTTTAATATCCTGTTTATGCTTTTGCCAAGGACTTTGGGTTATTAATTTCGTCCAATATCGATTATAAAAACCATATTGTAAAGGGATTTATTTTTCAGGGAAACGCCCAGTACTCTTGATCGTGGCAAGTGGATTCTGATAAGATAGTAAAAATCCCAGAGGCATTGGCTCGTTAAAGTCTGCTTTTCGAATCTGATAAGAAGAAGTACCAGAGCTTTCTTGAGCAAGGACTTCGGGCTGAAGGGTCGCTTCTTGACATTTGTAGCGATTTTCGTGTACCAGTTCGACAACAAGCCGGAAGCGCTGCTGCTTCCTGTCATATCGGCACTCTTCGTAACGCTGCCTGTCGGCTCACTTGTCTGCCGACGGAACAGCATTGTCACTGTGTGTTTCGATTTCGAATTTCTTGACACTTTTGATTCAGCCACTTTTCCGATTATATAGCACGTTCTTTCCACTATGTTTTCGAAAACATTCCCTAACAATTCCTACGTTTTTCGCGAGGTAGTTTACAAAAGCTGCCACTTTTTCTTTGAGGCTGAAACTTCAGTTGTTTTAGGAACGCAATTATTCTTACATGATCTCCATGTGGATTGTTTTCACCTCATGAGAAAGTAATTGCACATGGAAATGAGCAGGTAACAAATGAAACACATGTCGACAATATGATTTTTCACAGTCGGATTAGAATGGACATTTTTAGTTCTGTGTTTAAGTTAAAAATGGCTGGAGGAAAGTTCGAAAACAGCTGCCAGGAATGTTGCTCACTATTTTTAAGCCACTCTCGCCAGTTCTTAAAGTGTGATACACACTGTCCGAAGATCGGGATTCACCGCCGCACTGAAATACACATTGGTCGTTGCTCTGTTACCGAATTAATTCCCGAGCGAATCATCTGAAGCATTCGGGCGCGCGTGTGCGTCGGGAAAACTTCGGGAAAGTCGTTTGTTTATAACTTTAGTGCGAGAAAAGCGGACGGCTCTGTTAGAATTTGCATGCGCGCTTGCTCCACGGCCGATGTATATATTTTCTCCACTTTATTATCAAGGAGTGCAGGCGGCTTCGAGTTGCTCAGTGCAAACATCGTCGCCCACACAAAACGCCATCGCTTAAAGACGAGAATTCTCGCCAGCTCTCCGAAATTCGCGCCTATCAGGAAGTGCGCTCACTAGTAGCGTCTGAGGTAACACAGGATAATTTTGCGATCCACTTTTGCGATACCGAGAAACCGAAGAAATGTGAGAAGATGTGTGACAGTTGGGAATTCTTTAAAGATGTTCTATTACAGTTTGCGGCTTTCTGTCATGTTGAACTATCGAACGTGTACTGGCCGAGTAACACTATTCCTTGTTGATCCACGCGAAGTGCAAAACAAAATGCTTGCCAGACTATTCCAGTCATTTTGAACGAAAGCATTCGTTCACGGTGTCGGTGTTATGACAGATCCTACGTAACTGCGCAGAGAGATCGTTCTGCCAACAATCTCTTGCAGCGTCCAGCAGACCGATAAGTCTGTTGGAAGCTGGCTTCACGTTTCGTTTGATTGGCGTACATTATATCGAGGGCGTAAAAAGCAAAGGGATGAATGGCACAGCAATCTTGCTTTAACAAATTTAATGTATTCTTCATTCTATTATATCTTCTAGCACCAACAAGAAGGAATGCAAAAATAAATGATAAAAATAAAAGATCAATTGCTGTAATTAAATCTGTACTTGATTTACACTGTCACAGAGAAATCAATTGAATTTCCAGCTTTTACGGCATCCCTGATCGAGCGCCGAGGCTCGTAGGCCGAGGTATTTCGAGCAATTGTACGCGAGAGAAGTCTGGATTGAAATTAGACGACGCCTACGCGATGATTCCTTGACTTAACGAAGGGCTACGCGTTTAAGCGAAATGATTGCTAGAGTAGATAGGAGTGATGATTCGCACAGAGTACTTGCGGTTCCCTTGTTCAACGGGAAGGCAAGTTAACGCACTGACTGCAGAACGCCACGCCGCCGTTCTAAATATACCACTAAGCAGAAATTGTTTACAAACAGGCCAGCACGGACATTAGCGTTCGCGCATATGATAGTGCCGGGTATAATTGGCTGTCGACTGCAAAGCTACTCGGGAAATATTGCCTGACCATTATTGCGAAGTTCGATAACTGCGCTAGGTGACGTGCGAGATTGACATGGAAGTTCAACGCCAAGTTACTATTTCTGAAGATCGTTCGTCTTATCTTGGAATCTTTTTATTTCTAACCTTTACAACTGTAAATAATCCTTGAGTTGGACATTTAATTACAATGTCTCGATCATGATCCATTACAACAAAAATCCAGATAAATTAGTGTAATATTTATAAATATTGAGTCCCATGATAGATAATTTAGAGAAAAGAAAAACTGAATCTCGAAGATTAAAAGGGGGTTTATCTTTCTAGAATAAATGTAAATTAATAGCGTGCTAATATATTGTGGCGAAAGTGTTACGGCACCCGGTATATCTGTTTACCGCCTGAGAATTCGCACTATACACAGCCATTTTATAACCGCAACGAGTGGCTATGTGTCGCCGCTTATTTTAGCCGGAGACGTCAAGTGGCGAAAAAAACGTCCACCCATATAAACTGTTGCATGGCCATGACAGCGTCAACGCGCTAAAAAAACCTTCGCGTATGGTCAACTCGCATGTATGCATGAGAACGCCGCGAATTGGTGAGCAAGAGATGTTTTTCCTGACTGACGATGGTGCCAAGAAGATGTTGATGATCTTCCTCCGACCATCCTCGATAAAAAAAAAAGTGACAACTCAGAATTTTTCCAATCAATTACTTCATAATTGTGTTATAAGTAAATCATCGTTTAACACCAGGAAAACTTGTTTCTGATTTGTAACTCTTTTCTTGTCGGTTTGTGATATTAAAGTTCCTCGAAAGAAGCGATTGAAGATAAGGAAAGAATTCATTTGATTGGCGGAAGAAATAGGGAGACAATCATTTGAAACGTGACCCGCACGCTGGGCCCCGAGATCTTCCATATTATCTGTGACTTCGTTAGCCTCTCTCGTTCTGCTATTCGTACAGAACCCGCGTACGGTTTTATCGTCGATTACGTCAGAGTTGTGTATGTAAACCCTGCCGTTAGAGGAACGCCAGTCGAATTATTAGCGCTCGTGCTGACAGCCAGCTTCGAAACCCATTTCCGGACAATCTCCCAATGAAAAATTCCATTACCAGTTAACAAAGGCAGAAATTCGTGGCATCCGAACAGATCTATTGATTGGAAACCATTGCTAATAAATAAATTTCTATCTTAATCTAGATTTCAATCTTTGAAATTGGAAACCCACGTAATCGCAAATCCCTTTAACCTCGAATTAGCAGCGCCTTCCAACTGGACCAATTGGTGCTGACAGATAATTTTCTTGCCCACGGTTTCAAAAGGAGTAACCAATTTTGGACTAGAAGATTGAAATCATAATCACACTCGACCGATTTATTATTAAATCATTAAAATTAACACGATGTACATAATAAAAAAATAATATAATTCACATGGATATAATAGTTTAACTCACACTTGACATACGTTACGAATTCAGGGTTAAAGTCAATGCTAATTTAAGAAATGAAGTAATTAACTATCGGTGGAACATGTCTCCAAAATGGAAGAGCCCATTGAGTGAGAATTTTCTTAGAAGACAAATTTTAAGGGTAAACGATGCTCTCTCTAGCAACAAGTGTTCGCAGTGTCATTATCTATTGGCAGTGTGCGCCTGCTGCCGACAGATATACCACGTTCTCTGTCCTCATGGCGCCGTGAAAAACAAGGTTCCCTGGACGCACGTTCGTTGAGGAACGAATTCACTGGCTGGCACTGACCTAAGCTACTGTCGTGCGAGTTAGCGCCTGCCCGACGGCGTCCGCCGTGAATCACTTCGGGCGACGCTGCCTGTCGGCCTCGTTTCACTCATTCTTTATCTACTTTTCTCCAACGTTCTACCTTTATCGAGAAATCGCCCAAGGAGCGCTCCATTCCGCCGGAAAAGAAAGCGGGAAAACTCGGTGAAATTGGGTTTGCCAGCGAGCGATCTGATGGCAGTGAACGTATGATGCGCTCGGCTAAAGGAATTCTTGTCTTGGAGATAAAGTTACTCGCATTCCTCGCGATCTTTGTGGATCTGATGGATTCCAAGTTATTCTTAATTCGTTTGTCAATTCTAGCAGTATTTGAATTGAATTTCTTTATATTTCAAATCTATATTTTGAAGATAGAATGTCTGGAAATATTAAACCTGGTATTATTGTTTGGGGCACAAATCAGAGACTCGAGTGGATGATATTTCTAGCTCGTCGCCATTGAAATACCTCTTCAAAATACTTCAAGTGTTCGAAAGTCAGCTAATTACGCTCCTACTTCACGGTAATCAATGCATAATTCGGACTTTATTTAATTCGAATTTACCAATGTGGAGAACGTTCAATTCGCTAATGCTGGTAGTACCGAAATTACATCACACTCTCTGCGAGGGTAGTTTCGCAATCCCGGCCATACCAATACCGCTATTTATCTCCAGCATTAGCATCACTAACGGTCTATCGAAAAGCATGCGCTCGAAGGCTAGACACTTTCCAGTCTAAACGAAGCATCGATTAGTATATGGAGGAAATTACAAGTGGTACGCGCCGCACGAAATAGCATTCCATCCGCTTTAACTCGAACGCGACGCGCACAAGACACACTAACAAGCCGGTCTACCGTCTAGAGAAACTGTCCGCACGTAGCATCGAAGAGCACTACCAACTCCATGACAACTGACACAACTCACGCACCAAGTATTGCCGACAGCGAAGGAAAAGGGAAAGACGGAGTCAGCGAAGAAAAGCCGAGGACTCGTGACACCATTGGATGGACTGACAAGAATTACCGAAAATTACGCGGCAGCCCCGAAACTGATGTGAGGTAGCAGACGACAGAAGTCGGAAGCTGGCCGGAATAGGCGATCATGCGACCGAGAATTAAAATACACTTGGCAGAACGTCGATGGCGCGCGTTGAAGAGAGCGGAGCTCTCCTATGAAAAACAGGCGTAAAAATTAAACAGCAACACGATAGATATGTGTGTACGTGAGTGCCGTTGGTGAGTGGGATTTGACGAATGTGTTGCAACGAGGGATCTCTGTCGCTCTGTGTCGTGAAGAGTGGAGACGACACCAGCACGCTCGCTCGTGCTCAACTGGATTGGACGCGGACGAAGCCGGCAGCAGCGAACTCGATCTCTCTCTCTCTCTCTCTCTCTCTCTCTCTCTCTCTCTCTCTCTCTCTCTCTCTCTCTCTCTCGCACTCTCACCGAAGCCTTCTCGATCTCAGTCTGTGCGACACATTGTGCGGAATTTACGGCGCATCACCTATATGAGTGCCACACTGAGAAAGAATGCACCCAACACGCGCGCGCGCGCGAGCTCCAGCACACGCGCCTGCGAGTATTGCACCGTAAATGTAGACTGGGCTTTTCCTGTTTCGAGTTTCGACCGTTCTTAAAAGCAAGAGCACTTTTCATTACGAAGCAGAAATGAAGATCGTTAAAAATGAACACTAATTTTGTTATTCATTTTTATGTCATCGAAAAATCATTAAATAATATGAAAATAAGTGTTTAATAAGAATTCTACGCAACTGTAATTATAATAGTAATTTCAAGTAAGAAGAGGTGAATGTTTGGAAGTGTAGTTGAACCAAGAGACATTATGTTACCGAGCCACGAACCGGCAGGAATTAGCATCCAGCATGGAACGTCATCGTCAGGATCAAGGATATGCCTGACGCGAATGTTCACGGTTGAAGAATAGGAATTCGCACTGACAAACGCTGCATGTTGAGTAGATGTGTGACTGACTCACACAATGTTCGAATACTAGCTCGCAGTGAGTTGGAAACGCATGGATTTACTCGTTTGGCAAAGTGTTGACATGCAGCGGTCCTTTATCTACTGGAGTCGTTCAACTGTGGCTGGCCAGGCGATAACAAAACCGATAAGAGCGGGAATGTATGTTTGCAGATTGTTCCAATGGTGCGTGGGCCACTCCGCATAGGAAAAAGAGTTACGTGTATACGACTAGACTGTAAAAGTTATGAAAAAATAACTAATTGCAGCGTCGGGTCATTAAGTACTAAAAATACTTCTATAAGTGGATTGAGAATATTCAAATACGTATGTAAATAATTCACATTTACATTTCGAACACATTTCAAGGTAAAATTGTATCAATGTGTTGTCGATGCAATTTTTTTGTTTTTTACTTTATTATTAGTAATTATATTGCAGATCTGTTACTGATTGTATTATTTTTGACGAATATTCGTACGAGAGTGTGCTTTCTTTCTAGAAGTAATGGCGTAGAATTTGTGGCCATCGATTGCAGCATCGGACATTCCTGTGATGGGAGTGTGCGAGGAATTTCATCACTTTTTCCAGGAAGAGTATGAATCAGCTTTGCCGTGTTTGCTCTGTCCGCAGTGCAAATTTTGATATCTCTAATACAAATGTCAGGGCCGTTATTCGGATTTGCGCGATAACTGTTGCCGCTTGTCACGTCCACTAAGAGTAAGAATTTGTGTTTCTTGAAGCAATTTATAACAGTTAACTAATTAATCTTAATATTTTAAAATTCAAATATATGCATTCCTTATATTGTCCATGCTTCCACGTCATTTTTAAATATTACCACAGCAGGTCCTAATATATATTTAATTAACAAAAGTTATAAAGAGGCAAACTGAGAAATAATTATGTTGCATAAATATTATGCGATTATCTCTCACACAGGAGACTGATTCCCAAAAACAATTTTAAACTTTCCCGGGATCCTAACCTTTCGATTACAGGATTCTTTCTTACGAGTCGAAAGTAAGAAGAACTGAGTCGGTAAAGTGCATTCGCACCGGATAAACTGCAAAGTGCACTTCGCAGTGGAGCGGCAGAACGATACAGTGGCAGCAGCGCAAAGCAACTGAAGCCGCGATGAAAACCGATGGATAAAGCAGGTAGTAATCCGCATGATGATAACTGCATTGCTCGCCAACATTATCGGCCGAGTCCGTCACTGGACTTTCGTTTGAATACGCTTAATTAACGAAAAAGAAAGTAATTAACATGCGTATCATCGACCTACATCCTCGGCCTTGAGCTTCCTTGCGTAGAAGAAGCGTAACCACGGCCTATTTAGCACAGCTGATTAAAGGTTACCGGTATTAAAGACCGAACAGAGACAGCATTCTTTCCGGAGCTCTGATTTTTTGACTCTCGCAACAACAACCATCTGAAACGAATGGTTCCCACTGTGACCCACATTCCTTCCCCCAACTTTTTTGTACAATCGATTGCTCACGGGTATGCAGGTGCAATGAATTGTGCTGCGCTAATCAACCAATCACCCATCGGTGCGTAAAAAAATTAAATGAATTATGGAACGTTTTATAACGCAGTTTCCCTCTAAAATCTTTTACGAAAATTCAGCAACTAATAGGTCATCGAACGGCAAGTAATACTTGATGTACATGCGATCGATGTTTGCTAATCGAAGCATGTAAATTGCTATCATCGAAGCGATACATTGTAATTATCAGCTAGGAAATGTTGTAGAGATACGAGAGTGGAATCAAATTGAATTAATAGTTGGAATTTCAGTATCCTATCATCGAGAAATCCTACCTGTCGACTCGATGTTTATGCAAATCGAAACTTAACCCCGCTTTAAGCTGCCTGCGCCAGTCCTAGTTGGAAACAGTTTAATGCCGCTTCGAACATGCTCTATCAGCTTTGGGTATATTGGATCCCAGTAGCGCGCAAAACCAATTAAAAGGTTATTATTAAATCGTATTTCTACGCATCTATCATCTGAATATTTGTTCAAAAGAAAGAGATTGAATTCGAGTATAATCCAAATCAACGGCTTTAATTATTAAATATTAAAGATATTATTATATCAATCGCAAAACAGGTTTCTTTAGTTTGTAGAATAGTTTGAGCTCTAAATTATAAGAGTCAATTAAAATATACAGTATGGTACATTCGGGGATCAATTAAATCTTTCGGAAAAGCCCTTGGTTGGGGTACTTAATTGGGAACGGGAGAGACACTTTGTATCGAGTGTCCGCTTCCTCGAACAGTTATAATTCCTTCGAAATGTCAGGGAGCGAAGGTCTAGGATGCCCACGAGAACCCTAGCACTTCTTTGGCTGACATAAAGTGGGAGAGTCTGCGGCGCATGTACTTAATGAAACTTAATTAACTCCCGTCAGCGTAAGAAGGCTTGTTACCGTGGCTCGTAATGAATTGAAGTAAACAACGTTATAATAATAGGGAATAAGAACGAAATAAACCAGCCCGAAAAGTATATCTTTCTACAATTTTCTCAATAACTGCGAAGCGGTTGGAACGAAGGTTAAATAAAGGTGAAACGTCAACTTACACCTCGCGCGTCTCTGAAGAGGATTGCGGCGTGTACGGGATCAAGACAGGCGTCAGACGCCCTATGAGGAATCGCCGGTGCACCGAGTGATAGTCGCCTGGTTCCAGGGTCCAGAGAACTTCTCCTTTGTGCTCCTGAAAAATCATACTCCAATCAGTCGCAATTTATTAACACACACCTATGTTTAAATTCTCGTTTCAATTAATAAAAGTCACTACTCGGTATGTTTAAAAGGTAGTGAAAAATTGATTGGGGTCTCTTTCAAGTGGAATTCGATTTCTGTAATACGACAGGGCTCTCGGAGTTACGGAAATAGACAGGGAAAGCGAATCAAGTGTCTGCCGTTATCGTGATTGAGGGTAAACGAACTAACGAGTCGGCGAAAATCAAGGGTTGACTACTCAGGCCCACCCCTCGCTCTTTCCGTCCCGCTTCCACCTAGGAGGTCCGATTAAACACCTTTTCCGGTTCCCCCCTCTACGCCCCATTGCACCAGTTCGGTACAAAGACTTGGCCGACATTCCCGAGTGCAGTGCGGACATTCACGTAAGTCTATGATACAAAAACTATTCCATCTAGTGAAAGCATAATATCAAATAGTAATATCACAGTTCATTAATTTTTCAATTATGTTACATAATCCCAATGTTGAAGGAATTAATGCATTTTGTACGTAGTTCATATTCACCAGAGGATAACAACATGGGCTCAAAGGGTTAACACGGGAGACGTGCGCATTTTCTGTAAACCTTGTTGGTCAGAAGGTGTTAAGTGACGGCCGGCTTGTTTGCATTCCAATAGCAGTGCGAACGCGTCCGAGTCACGTCTCCTCTCACACACACTATGAGTCTGTCTCTTCCTTTGTCAGGCGGGTTCCGGCCAATAAATAACACGATTTCTACAGTGGACACCGAGGGGCCATTTTCACACTAGCCGTGCATGGCCCGCGCGCACGATCGATTGTAATGCGACATAAAACTCGGTGTATTTGCGGGTGCATACAGATAGCCGTGCCCGCAACCTGGCAGGCCGGCCAGAGTGCTGCATCACTTGCTTTTCTGGAAATTGGTTTCCTCTTAATTCTATTTGCCAATCCTAAAGAGAATGTTTTATTTTTGCAATTATTATTAATGGAAGCCTCCCAAAGACAGCGATAAACATTTCTTTTATTCGCTAATTCATGAATTCTGCACACACCATAGAAATAATTACCAATTCATCACGTGTTATATAATTATTTCCTGTAAATGTACGATGATTCCTTTTGTATTGTATGTGTAAGGAATTTTTTAAGTGTTAGATATTTTTGTCCCGATGTATTATATTGATATTTTTAAATAGTACGAAGGCCTCTGACTTGCTAGAAACGAGAATTTCACATTAACGTCGACCGATATTTTACTCTACACTGATTTATGCCAACATTACGAGCGTTCGTGAGACTTCGCCTATCGTAAGAAACGTGCAAGGCACGAGTTGCACGCGAAGGATTTTTTTTTGTATGGACTGCTTTTTCTCGGCGACACGGTTGGTGTCGAATACAAAACTGCCAGTCGCTGCGTCGCAATTGGAATTCGTCTGGTATTCCAAAATCAATTGACTCTTTCCATTCAACTCTATTGAATTCACTCCAACAGCATTTTTAATGCTTCGCTAGTAATTCGATACATCAACACCATTATAACGCATAGAAACCTGGAACTCTAAACAGTTATTAGTCTGAATAATAACTAGTCCCACTAATGCACCCGAGGAAACGTTACACCGAAGGTCAATGGGTGCGGATTTGCATACAATTTGAAATTCATCACTGACTATCATCGCACACGTAATGAATATTCTCATTAAATTGGGTTACCTCTCGAGCGCCACCAGAAAAAACTCCTTTCGAAAACATGTTCGATTTCTATTAAGGAAAACAAGCTAATTCAATTATACTATTTCTCGAACAACTGGCTCGTACATTTGCACTCACTTTTTATTCGTTACATCCCGTAAATGAATTAATTTCAGCATTTAGTTCATCTACTTCCTTTTATTAATGACACTGATTAGAATAATTACTCTCTATAATTCTATAACAAAAACATCCAGAATCCCACGAAAGGATTAAGCAGGGTAGTGTCGATCACCGCTATCATCGCAGTCATCGTGTCAATTGTTCTAGTGGCAAGTGCAAGTGTCGTGTCGCAGCTCAGCCCGGCGCAATTGCTTATAATGGTTTTATTTAACGGCGCATAATTAACCGGCGGGAACGCAGGGACAGGTAAAGACACACACACGTGGACAGATGCACAGGCAAATGAGCGGATCAGTTGGCTGGCGTGATCCAAGCCAAGCAGACTAATCTTCATGTTTATCGTGGATACAAAGCGTTATGCAATGGACGTGGCCAGCATTGCTACTGCATATCCCATAAGCGAGCAGTGAAAACAAACGCTTGCGATATGTTAACTTTGCCGGCGCAGCGGACAAACCTTAAGACTTCAACTTCGACTTCGACTTCGACTTTGACTGGAGCTTTGGCTCTTTCAGTCTGTATAAATTATAGGCTCTCACCTTTACGTGTCTTCCCCTTTTTCAATGCCTTGCTATTATTGAACAAACATACGTTAAAATCCAAGACAGTTCGTGTGTTACTGTACTATTTTATAATTTAGATCTCTTTTTGTTGTACTTCTATTGTATATTTTATATTTTTTAAATTGATTTCACCAATAAATTTTGTGTCTGCTATTTGTAAAACATATCGCAGTCTACAAAAAAGCCAATGATAAACGTCTATCGATATTTATCGTGAAAGGCGAGAAAACTAATCTGTCAAAGTTGAACTGATCGAAACGAGTAAACCACGTCGATAAGGTCTTTTACTCCGAGGTCGTTTCGTACTTACGAGCTGAAAAGTTATCCACTCGACACGTTATGTTGCAGTCAAACTCCAACTCGGATATTGGACGAAGTGAATTCGGCGGCGGATGGAAAAATTGTTGGAAAGCGGCTGAGAAAAAATAATAAATTGAGGCTAAAATGGCGAGTGATTTGAATGAATTAGCCGGACTAATGATGACCTTGAATCGCCTGGAAGTTAAACGAAGCTCAGTATAACTACGTCAGTTAGTTCACCACTGAGTGCAGCTGCAGAAATCTGCGTAGTTGATTGATCCTTTATTAATAATATAAGTGGATGGCGCTCCACTGAATGCTCACTGCATAAGTGAGGACGTTTTTCCTATCAGTTCGCGGTTGTTTGCAATCAATAGCTAAGAGAATTGGCACAAACAAGAACATTGAATCAAACTTGCGTACCATTTATAAGTTTTATTATCCGGAAAAATAACGAAGTCACTCGTTTTAGATTTATGACTTAAGTAAACACATTAACCAGGAAATGCCAAGTAAACCGTTTTATTTTGAAATGGCTCAAACAAAAAGAAAATCTTGCAAAATATTTAACTAAAACATATTTTAGATTTTAAGTTTAATATTTCTAATCTGTTTGAAAGTAATACTTGCAATTATAGGACATTTCCCATATCCGTGTTAAAAGAATGTGAAGCTCGCACGAAGGACAGATAAGAATGATAAAAGTAGATCAAGATCAAAGTCACGTTGGCCTACGAAGTAGATGCAGACTATCACGGCGAATGACACGTTGACACTTAATACACTTCCGTTTGCCATGTAATAAGAGGCGTTTTCACAGGAACGAGATACCAATTGCTCGCACTAGCCTCTCATTACCCCTTGAATTGCAAAGGTGTCTTCCGTGACGCTTCAGAAAAGGAAGTGCAAACTTCGCCAGAACAAATTCAGCAGAAATGAATCGTTTTGTTTTCACTAGTCAATCAAGAATGTAACGTTAAGTAACCCGTTAATCAAATAAACCAATGTATGAGGATTAACATGTAAATAATAATTTAGTTGCTCTTATTCTTAGAATTCATAACTTCGATGAAATCTTTTGAAAACATTACTGTAACACAAATAGCCACGAAGCTTCAAGGATAATTGAAGAGTCTGTTTCTACTTCTTTCATAGAAATGCGCAACCTTTGAGTGTCACTGTTGGTTCCTTTATCTCGACGCTACGAACGGCTTTATTATTTCTATTTTTATCACGGCACTTCAAGCCGAGATTTCATTGTAGGAGCCAATAAAAAATGTCAACTTCATTGTACCTGACTTATACATATACATGAGAACGAGTATACGGATGCGTCGGGCTTAACTCGTTTTGTAATATCTTTTGTCTAACACTGAGGAACTCTTTTACACCGCGAACAAAACATTAATTATAATCTAAAAATAACCTGTCGTAACTTTCTAATTTTCTTAATCCCAATAAATATTTTTTTGCATTGAAGACTAATCATTGACGATTGGATAAAGTTGCTGAGTCAGTTTGCGGATATAAACAGAAATGTAAATTAGAGGCAAAAGTTCAGCGATTTTTCAGGATCGCCTGACTCATCGGTGGGAAAAAATCGTTTAACAGGCTTTGCTTAGTATTCCGCAGCAAGCTCGCATTATGCTACTGCGAACGTGGTAGAAAGACTAACAAACAATGGTCTAAAGGAAAACGACGGGATTTAGAAGTCGATTGCATCGCTAGATGTGTCAAGTCGATCATGCAAAACCTTGCTGTTCGTTGTTGTACCAGTGTAATCGATAGAAAATCCCTATTCATTAAGTTTCATTCAACTTTACAATATATTTCATTATTTCAAATGAATATATCTTAACACTCACATTAAATCACACAATTACTCATTGCTCCATGCCCATAAATCGATCTTTCCATTAATCCAGCGGTGTTTAAAAAAATCCACTCGAAAAATGCTCATTAAAAATCACGAGCGCTTCAATCTTGGTGAGGCCAAGCGCAAGAGCCTGCAATTTCTCCTTCTTAATCGAGATTTACGATACAAATGAGCCTTCGTAAAAGCAGTTCTCCTCTCGCGCGATCGCAAGGGGACAGGACACGTGGAGAGAGAGAGAGAGAGAGAGAGAGAGAGAGAGAGAGAGAAGATTTATCTCAGTATTACGAAGGGGGTGGGGAGAATAAATAATGGCTTTGCACCTCGAATCTTGGACCGTTTGCGCTCGCCCCACCAGATAAAGGTGTAGTTGTGTCAAGGCGAGCGCCTCCGTATTTTTCTTTCTCTTTCCCGCTCTTCCTTGGGAAAGGGAGCTTCGAGCTTTCTGAAGGCTGTCGAGCTTGCACTGATAGAACGAGAGTCATTCACTGCGCCAGAAATAGCAACGGGCGCTCCTCGCTGGGACGAAAGACGACTTCATGACAATTATGACGGCATTGGCACGAGGAAACAGAAGAGAAGACTAAATGTGTCGCAATCGATACGTTTACACAGTAGGCCTGAGGATGTATCTTCTCTGCCTGACATGTCATGGATGGATGAATGTTAATGTGATTAATATAGTCGGAAAAGTGGTCCTTTCTCGGGTATATTTAATTATATCGCAAGTGTATCGTCGATACGCTGCTCTGAATTAGAATTAGGTCAAACTATAAATTTTGTTAAAAATGTCAAACTATGAGAACAAACATGGGGGTAAAAGGTATCTCGAAGCGAGGCTGGAGTATAATGGTTCGAGAGTATTCGATTATTCAATGAGTGTGTACTCAGTGTCAGGTAAAGTTTCCTCGGAGGTGGATGTATTACGATATTGAGTGAAAGGTGAAAGGAGAAAATAGCTTGTCTGGAAAACTATGCAAACGTTAAGTTCTTCTATGGAATAAAAATGAACTTTTTATCATACAGGAGTTTTAATTCTTGAATAACTTGTAGTATTAATGTGTAGCTGACACAGTATTTCCGTGAAAATGAAATGGGAACGGTGAGTAACGGGAGCCAAAAACACGAGTGCGCAATTGGGAAAGTGAACCGAACTCGACAGGAGTGAAGAGTGATGAAGAGAACGACACTTTCGGGGGGAAAAACTTGCTGCCTGGCAAAATATCCGTGCCAGACAGTTTAGAAAGTGCCGGTTAACAAAACAGATCAGCTTGTACCACTGTTATAACTTGACACACTCTCATTCTCCACTTTTGCCCTACCAAAATTCATTTACCATGGAAGATAAATAAGACTAAGAGACATTCTAACTATTCCGAAGCGAGACACGTAAATCTTAGCTGATTTATAACAACAAAGTCTCGCAAAATCGAGTAGTCTCCAATTCTGGGAACTATTCATCTCAGTGTCGACTTCGAAAATAGCCGAAATCTAAAATTGATGTACGAAACTTCGGCCGATATATCGAAGTGTACTGAAGTAGTCGTGTGCCGCAGTGCCACCCACAAGCTATCAGTTCTCCGTGTCAGTCCTCATTATCTCCCGCCGAAATCTTGGCAGGAATCGGCAGGCTTCGGGGCAGAAGAGAGACGAAGTTTACAAACGCCTACGCGTGACGCATTTCATTGACTGACATTACTAAGGCACCAAGGCCTTTTCTCGAGCGTCGAAGCTGGAATTGCTGGTGCTCAAGGCAGAAGATGCGCATTTAGGACGGCAGAGTTCAGCCAAGAGTTCGATCTCGTCGAGGCTCTTTCCAAATAAAGCGGTGCGTTTTCTGGCGACAGACAACCTCCTGCATTTGAGCACCAGCTTTCTTCCATTCGTAGCCAACAAGGCATCGAGCTTGTTATTAATCAATGAATTAATAAGCATGAACATTGATGAATGAGTCAAGAAGTAATCAATATTTTCCAAAGAGAAATGTTATATAAAAATCATAAAATAAATGACAGAATTGTGAGATAAAAACCCGGAAAAATTCAAAGCACTATGCTCTCCCAACTTTGAACCATCCCATTCGAATTTTTTCAAAGAGATCCATCAGCCGGTGGAGGTGTACGCCCCCGCAAAACAGAATACAGACTCAAGTTGACGTCATAGTGACTGTATATGAAAGGTTCACGAGAAGGGTGCTTCGTACATCCCAGCACTTCATTGAAACTATCTGAGAGTTCGCACTAGAACGATAGAGTTGAGCGGAAGGCGAGGGCGGTGAGTTACCTTGCCTGAGAATGCTCTCGTAGATTCTGTAAGTGGTCTCGCAATCTGCCTCCTGGACACTGGGATGATACCTTGGTCCACCGTCCAAGCTCTGACTTCTATTCCTGAAGTCTTCCTCGCGTTTCCTTGGTACATCCTGGCACTCACTTTGCCGCCTTATATGTCCAAGTCTTCTACCAAAATGCCGGATCATCTCCTGTATGCTATGATGATGATGGTGATGATGATGTTTCTCCTGCTCGCCGGTTGGACTGGGCGTCGTTGGCGAGGCTCTGCCACTGTTGACTTGATGCTGATGATGTACATGGTGCAAGGGATGATGGTGATAGTTGGTTTGATGATGGTGTGAGCTTCCATGGATCGTATGATACACCGAATGATGGTGCACATTGCCATGATGATTGGCCGTGGATCCGTAATTGGAAGAGTTCGAGCCGTGCGACGATCCATAGGAGGAACCGTAGGAATACGTCGAGCTCACCGATCCACGGGAGATTCTTCGCTCTGGCATGAAGAGTTTGCCCTCGTTCTTTTGGTTCAATAACTCCTGGAGCAGTCGTGTGTCGTGGTGCCGGATATCCGTGCCTTTCGTATCACCATTGTGATGAGGCGCGTGCTGCGACAGTAGATGACTTATTCCGTGCATCTCAACTGCCTGACTTGCCCTTCGCTTTGAGGAACTTCGGGCGAATTAAGGACGCCGCTAATTGTTTGAATACTTGCTCTTTGTGTCGCTGAATCGGGTCAAATGATCCTCAAGGGTTGGTCTCTTATCGCTGATTCAGGAGCCGAGCCTTTTCGAAGCATCGATGTCAACGGGACTCTGAAGAACGGGGGAATGACATTGAAACAAGGGATGCTTAACTACTAGCACTGCACTCTTAATCAAGAAAGAGAGAGAGAGAGTTGGTCGACTTATCACTCGGGCCGAGTGATGAAAGTCAACCGTCACTTTTTAGATTCTGTAATACTGATCGATGACATAACAACTTTTATGCCAAATTCGTGTTGGTTGAAAATTTGTTTCGAATATATCGGAGTCAATAAATTCGAACATTAATTGTTCACTCAAGATTTATTTATTAGATGACGTCTGTAATATGACCTTTCTTACTGCTGACCACATGAATAGTGTGACGCTGCGCATTAAATCAATGTCAATGATACAGTCTTAAAAAAAAATATGCAACGTGACAAATTGCCTTCGAATCCTAAACACTCAATTAAATCACGTTCTGGTAATCGGCCGGCTTAATTCACACGATATCTTTGCAGGATTAATTTAAAGGCCGACAGCCAAAGCGGATGTTATCGAACTCCGGCTCACCGAGCGGAACGATTCAAATTATTTTTTGGCAACGAGATCACCGAAAACCTTTTGATAAGCAAGAACCCAACGAAACAGCTGCGATTCGCCTTTGGCACTGGCAACGATTGCAGTCTTGTAGAACGGGTCCATTCGCCACGGGAGACTCAAACGCCGAAAATACACGGGCATATTTTTCACCTGCAGATTCGCCAACCTAACGTGTAGAACTAACATTTAAGTCTTGAAGACTCCAAATGTTTAAAATCCAAAGGTAGAATTCATTATGATTCATCAAAGAAAGTTAGTAGACTTTATTTTATTATAACTTTGTACTTTAAATAAACATACTTTTAATTGTAATTTTTCGCGCTTCTCAAATAACGTTTCAATTAAGTTGCAAGCCGTTCTTAATTCGCTTAACTATTAAACGGGCAATTTATTTCTCTACAAGTATTTCAACTGCGTGGCGGATGCTATCAGTGGAAATCTCGGAATGGTGCCATTGAGATTGAAGTGCTAGTCGACACATCCTCGTGGCCACCAGAATTAAATTGGAATTCACGAGGAAACGTTTAGCACACGCGACTGATTGTAAAATTAGAGGAAACGGTTTGGACTCCCCTCAATTATTAGGATACACCACTGCGAGCGGAATTTTCAAAGTGCGCTGCTTCACCTCATCCGTTACTTTGACATGCCAGGTGTATAATAACGATTCGTCTTTTTCAATGTGTTCTTAATATTCTAGTGTAGTTACGCATTATCATTATGCCTCTGTGCGGAAAACTTCCTAATTAGATTGGTAGATGGGAAATCAAGTACCACGAACAGTAAAACGATTCTTGTCAGAACAAAAACAAATGAGAACTCCGACAGAATCTTATTAACTATGCTTTAAAAGGGGAAATCTATTTCTGTCCACATGTAAAATGTAATTCATTTACGTTTAAATTTCACAAGTTTAAATTTCATTTAATTAAAATTTACTTTAACACGTTTGAGAGTTAAATATACGAAATAAAGTCGAGATGAGATCATCCAGTAAATTCGTAAAGGATGTTTGTTAGCTTCTTTATGAATGCAGTTGTTTATAGTTGACTGTCATAATAAAATAGCGGAGACTTGGCTCGTCTCAGCTTTCGAGTTTCGATTTGTGCCATCGAACTCTGAACCGCCCGACCGCGAATGTCCCCGATTTCAGCAATTGGGACGTCCAAGTGGCAAATTTCGGGGTCGCGTTGCAGAAACTGGGTCGTATCGATCGGTTATCCCTTCATTCGTGAATACACGCTCCAAGGAATTATTGTGACTCTCTCGGGCTCTCTCCTTTAGCCCGTGGCGCTTTTGTTCCGGCGTGGAGGAGAAGAATTGGCAGAGCCAAGAATCGGGCGCTGAATAGTCTTTCTAAAGTCGCAGTTCAACTTTACTTGGCTCTAGCTTCGGCATTCTAGCGTGAATGAAATAATTCCTTCGATGCATGTCTGTTGTTTCAGTAATTATTTCATTTTCCTTATAAATAAAATTAATTGCAACGCAAACTTAAACTGTTTCGAGTCCAGAATTTTGGAAATACGAATTTGTGGAGATTAAGGTTTCCCTGTTAATGTCAGCTAGTTTAACTGTTAACTTTTCAATCTTTCATCCCAAAACCTATTTTCACGTTTTGCGCTTGCTTATGAAAGCCTTCCTAAAAGATAATTTTGTATAATTAAAGTTGCTCAAAGTTTGCAACTTTCATCCTTCCAAAACCTACTAATTAATTCTCCCATCAGTTCTAACTTTTTACCTTTCACTATAGTGAAACGCGAGTGAAATGAATCTCAGGGAAAAATCCTCTTAAATACCAAGCAGACGAGGGGAGAACGGTTAGAAACAATAGAGAAGCGGAGTCGAGCAATTAAGAACACCGCGATGACTTTTCGCTCACCGTTATCGCCATCGCCATTCCGATCACGTGTGTCGTTTCGACGGTAGCACGTATGAAATAAATGCTTGCTTCGTCTAGCACTTCGTCGAGTGTTAACAAAATCTCGTAAAATTTTATTGCTCGATGGAACATAATCTTGGATTTGTTTTTATCTACGGGTGTAATAACTTTGTTTCTGGTACATTAAATCCAGTTCACAACAAAGAACACGCTAGGCATTGCTCTGTTTTTCTGTCTCAAGCGGCGATCAATGGAGTCTGTCGCTTTCCTCGTTGAGTTCGACGCAGTTTCCTTGTATATATGTATGTGTTGGTGTCCTCGGCCGGGAACATGAAGGGGAAGCCGAAAGTAATCAAATAGGCTTCAACGGAAAGGGCTGCCGAATATGCGCCGCGATATTCTTCTACACAATAGCAGAGCGACAAATATCTCGAATAATATTCTATGGCTTAATAAATTAAAACCAAGCTCAAGTTAATTTAATTCTCCAGAAATATTGCAAAATTGAATTAAAAACAGGGTCAAATACAAAAAGATGAAACGTTATGTCCCCTATCAACTCTCCCAATTAACTTATAACTAAATTAAAAAATATGATTCAAATTAAGTGAGAATATCTAGTTTACCATGTATTATCGGGCGACGACATGCAAGTATTCAGGCAGACCACTCGTATTCACACATCTTGCTCGAATTGGACGGGTTCGGGGTGGCGTGCGATCGGTCGCCTATTAATGGAAATGCAAGCTAGCCACTCGCAGGCTCGAGGAAGGACAAACTTGACTCTCAAGTGCGAGTTGCAAAGGCGGCAAGCACGTGCTGATGCTGCTTTGCATAGGCAAACAAGTAAGTTGACGCGTCGGGCCTACGAGGGAATGCAGTCGCGTGAACGAAATGGGCAAGCGCCACTGACGCCTAATGAGTAGATATTGCGGATATTTGCGATGGCTTTACCGGAATATCTATTAATGCATTGCGCACCTGATCAGACTCGATAATAAGTCAACAATAGCCTACAAACGATACCATTTTCCAGGTATCCGCAACTCCAAGCTGTAAGATTAGACACTAAATAGAAAATAATATAACAGAGTGAAAATCTCCTATAATTGGCGAAGAGTTTTTGGAGAATTTTAAATATTAGTGCGTTAATTAAATATGTTTAATTTCCGGTAATAACTGTTTTGTTTGTATTAGTCATAGAACGAAATAAACTATTGCAAACATTTGCAGGAGAAAATCTGGTTTCCTGCTGCGATGGGTGGTCGTGGGTGCACGTGCCAAATCCCGAAAAGTGCGTATATCAATGCCTCGTGAAACCATTTATAGAGTGTCTAATTTCACCCGGAAGACCTCGGAAGATCTCGTAGTGGCAGCTGATATTTCTGTCCGAATAAAAACACTAGCTTTCCGTTGCATGTAGGACGAAACAAATATCGCGCAAGAGAAGCACCAATAGTGAACAACAATTTTTTACCTATCATTTACTGCAAGTTTATGGCTGCAACTGGCAGTACGAACAGAATTCCAAATAAATGAAGGCAACCCGACACCGCAACATGCGATGCTCGTTAAAAAAAGTCACACAAACAATTCAATAAACTTAGCAAACAATTTCGCAGAAAGATGGAGTTTGTAAATTCCAGGAATTTTAGGGACTAATTTATTTCGTTCGATATTCGCATACTGCTTAATTATTTATCTTTCGTAAGGCTTTGTTAGCTGTTAAAATCCCTGTTTCATTCCAGATACTGCGAGCACCACGCAGCACGAATCTTTTTTCCTGTTTATTGGAGCTTGCAGTGCCATCGACATCGCGGCTTAATAGCAACTGTTGTCGTCGTACTTGATTGCGCAATAGATATCGCTAATAATGTCAATACTTTTAGCGACTCCAATTAACTCCGATTGAAACATTATTGATGTCAGAGCTGCATTTTCGCTTCTCTGTTCCTCTTTCATTTTCCCACTGGGAGAGTATAATTAGGATCGCACCGGAAACAAAGGCATTAATGAGTACACTTTTAAGCTTACTCATTTTTACTTGTCCTTTTATTAATCATTTTATTAGAGAAATTGGTGCAATTCTTTAGGGGGAATTTTATGAAATTATAAAAGTGGATGGACTCTCAACAATCAGACCTAACAATAACAATGACTGGTTGGATAATTATCTATCTATTGATATCTATCGACAGGCAAACAATGCTCGTCGATGTGGCGACGAACGATGTACCTCCAGTTTTCCTTGGGCTCCAGTGCATTAACATGTCCCTCATTATGCGGACTGAAAACTAATACGGCTCTCTTAACGAGATAAACGCACGTATATCCTTGGTCGGCTGGCAGCACGCGTATGCATAACATGAGTGTGTTGTCCGCCAGTTGTGTCATTTCTCCCCCGTCAGCCCTCTTTTCCCCCCTCACCGCTCTTATTGTGCTTAGCGCCGATAAACAAGCCAGCCGGCTCGGCTTGAACCGGTCTTTTAAATGCCTCGCCAGACCAATGTTGCGTCTTTGTTCTTACAGCATCGTAAATGCGATCACGCCTCCTCAAATTTTCTCTGACACCAAGTCTAATTATGGACATATGGACAGATTTTATTTTCCTTTTATATTTTATACAGTATTATGATTTAGATCAAATATAAGTTACAAAATATTATAGTGTTTATCAAAAAGAATGAAAGCTCGAATTATAAGTTACAGAAACCTATTATTCCTAAAAGTAAGTGGTCGCCAACCTGAGTAAAACCAATTAGGATAGTTAATAGTTAATAGCTCGTATGAATATGAAATGAATGTATTTCCCTGACTTAGTTATAATTCAACCTTGAATCACAGTCACTTAAGATTTTTATATCCACTCGTTTGAAGCGCGCCAATCTACTGGTTCGGTCACCGCGAACATTAAACGGAGCACATTTCTGCAGGCGACAGTGTAGATTGCAGATTGCACGGCTAAGTTCTGTTATCTGCCGTTACACTGGGACGCTCAGATACGAGGGGCATAGCAATTGCGAGTGTTTCTGAGATCGAGGAGGAATGTGAGTGGTCGGGGTCGGAGGCGTGAAGACTACTCGCTGGGGGAAAAAAGAATCTAGACGTCTGGGGAGACGAGCTTCGCTCTTTCTTGTTCGATTTTCGTTGGGCGGCCGCGTGCTACGTGTTTATAAAGCGTCTCTCTTGCATATCGGCTGGAGTGCCAGTGACGTAACCGGTGAGACCTGGTTACGGACGTGTGCACCAGCAACGACCCGAGAACATTCTGAAACCATCGCAGTTCCTCCCATACTCTACCAGACATTCTCTCCTTCTTGCAGCGTATTGAATTTGCATTTGTTTCCAATGCTGTTTACTTGTACCGCATTAGCATCGGACGCCACCGGCTGTTTTCCAACTTTCAATTCATTTGAATGTATGTATACTATTGCTATTCCAAAGTCAAGAATGAACTGACGAAATCGTAAGGATAGTTTTATACTGTTTTATACTGATTAATTAGAAAAGAAGGTATTCTTATGTATAGAAATAACATAAAGAAATTTGACGTGAATAGAGGATAATTGTCGTCTGGAAGAAATAATAAGATGGGAATAAAGTTTCTTTCTTCTCTTAAAATGACAGTAATACGTCCTTGTGAAATATACACATGTGCTATAACGACGACTTGACGATTTGGGAATGATGCCATTTCTCCGGAGAAATTTCCTTGCTCTGCCAGTTCTCGGCGAACACGTGGCGCGTTGGAAGATATTCAACAATTATGAGACGGAATACCGGTATTATAAAACCCAGACGGTCGTTCGAAAATAAAAACTCGTCAGAAAATTCCTGAAATAATGAAGATTCCTCAACGAACTTGTCCGATTTTTCACTGGTTCTCTAATAAGACCAACTCTGAGAGTGTTATGCAAACATTGGCACAATTTGCACCGAAAGAAAATACTCGCATCCACAAACAGTTCGATCAGTTGAGTGTTTCATTAAACTGGTCCAACTGTGGTCACTATTTTTGCCCAGTCCGAATATAGTGCGCCTCTTGAACAGCCAATAATACGAATGTGCAATTTTGGTATTTTAAGAACCCACCGACCCGGAACCCTTCGTACGCTCTAATAGCCTAATGCCACAAATTTCAATTCCATTTCATTACCTTCCCACAGATGTTGCATAAAGTACATTACAAAATCATAATTACGATCGTTTAATTAAATAATTATTTAATTGAACATCTGAAATCCAAATGAAAGTCGTATAATAGTTAGTAAGCTAAGCATATTTATAAATGATGCTATTGGTTCTGAATAAACTTCTAATATTAAGTCATACAAACGATGTAACTTAAAATAGAAGTGTAAGAATAACTATATTTTCGTTTGCATAAACACCATCTATTGAAGATTGGACATTATCAAGAACTATTGATTAACATCTTAAAGTGCTGTCATGTGCAACGAGGTCGCGCGGTCATAAAGCGAACTGATTAGCAGAAAACATGAAAACGGAAGTTTGTCTGGGGAGCGAAGTAGTTCGGGAGGTGAAGGTCAGCCGAATTATACACGCGACAACACTGATTTACGATGGCTTCGATCGCTGTTTTCGATCATAGCCATGTGCCAGCGATAGTCACGGTAATCCGAGCCGGGCTGGACTTTACACCGAATGTGAAGTGACCTAAGATAACAATGTACACAGGCATCCGCTTCAATGAATTATGCAAAACTGCGCCCGTCAATTGCACTGCGAGTACTTAACCCCTCTAATTGGTAACTACGGTGTTCACTGAATTGCTAGAGATTTTAATCGATGCCGCTGTTTGTTAACGTTAATTGTACTCGAGTGCCAGCTCGATAGACTCTTGTAATAGAAATATCACGCGCCTTGTGAATGAAGAAACTGTACTACGATTTCACATGTTAAATTGGTTCTTAACAACACACAAAACCGTTTATTAAGAGTTCAATAATTAATCTGACTAATTAACAGTACGTCAAGATTACATGTTCGCCTCTTCGAAGAATCGGGATTTCATTGTATCAGTAAATTGCTTGTAAACAGAAGATTATGGAGAATGGTGTTATTGAAGGGCGAAGATGCCAAGCAAAGTATGCATTAGACTCGCCACCCTACAAAGCGCTTCCGGTTTCGGGAGGTTGATACGATCGACACTTGAATCCTTAAAACCGGTTTGTGAAGGGCAGCCAAGGTGGCCGGTTGCACCGTGAGGGCCAAGAGCATTGCATTCTCAGAACCAGTTGCATTGCTGTCCGTTTTGTCTCTCCACCATGTGAAGTTATTATGCCTATCTAGTCTGTGACCTACATACGACTGCAGCACGTGATGGACGTGTTTTACGTGACACGCATACGAATGACAGTCAAGTGACACCTTTTCGGATTATTCTTGGTGCAGCTTACCATGTACTATTAATACTCCAGTACTTTTATTGGATTGGCTTTAATCTTGTGTATCCAACAGTTCAATTTAAAACAATTTCGAAATGACACCTTGAGGAAATGTTGGAGTATTACTTTAGCAATATCTACAATTCTCCTGATAGAATTGAAAATTAATGTAAATCGAGTTAACTATGAGCAGATAGAAATTCTGAAATAGACACATGAAGTACCATAGTCTTTTATACGAGTAATAAACTTTTTAAAATAGGATGGATATATCTGCGAGATTTTGACGTAACTCTAAGACAATAATCATTGATAACTAATATTGCTGTCAGCCACCAAGTATTACGTATCTAGTTTCGGGCGATACACAGCGAGAAATAGCGATCTCGATAACAGATGGATTTCACTGAAACCGTGGATACGGAGAAGCTGCAACTCTTCCAGCGCAGCAACAGCCTAACAATGCAGGCTTGAATAAAGGCATCGGAAGCTGGCATGAAAAGAATCCGTGAGAAAAGGATTACCAGCTAAGAGGGAAGGAAGTCTTGTGCAGGCTATGTATGACCTTGGCTTGTCCTTGGACTGCTAAGGCTCCATCTGCGGTGCAAATGCTCCATACTAGAATGCACATGTTGCCGGCAACACGCATTCTAAATTCCCCTATGTGTTTCTTGGACGAACAGGTATGGGGGAGTGGAATGACGACGATTTTGTATCGCGTAACGCTTGCTAGCGACGTTGATAAATGATCGCAGCTCGCATAGTTGATTATTGTACATTTTCTCCCTCTCAGCACAATTTGTATACGTAGAAACAGGTTGTGCTGTGACTTGTAATTCGGTTCGATATTCTGACATTTTTTCTGGTGAAGTAGGAAGAAAATACTTTGTCATAATTCTTAGAAAAATGCCATTGAAAAGTTTTGTTTGTTTTCCGAATCAAATTATTAGTATTTAAAACGTGTTTATGATTGCGGAGGTGTTTTGGTCAATTTGGCTAAGTACTCATAGTGTTTAGCAGCTGGCGGGTTAGAAGAAGGAAGCCTAACAGCTTTCCGAAGGATACTTGAGAACATCAGAACTCAATATTCGTGCCTGGTTAGACTGGTAAATACAGCCTATACATGTTACCCCAGCCATTACGGGAACGACGCCCACAATTTATAGGTGCGATCAATCGAGCCTTGATATTTTGCCAGTTTCGAAAAACCTACGCGATCCCGAGCAATAGTCGTGTTCGAGAATAAGTGGAGCTTCCCCTTGCCCGGCAGTTACTGGAAAGCGAGGAATAATGATTCCCGCATCAGCGCTACCTTCTAAGTGGCGATCCTTCTTTCCGAATAGCAGTTAGAAATAATTGTCCTTGTTATTCTTTGCACTGATGTTTTGCCTTTGACTATAATACTTATACAGTGGATACTTCTTTTTAAAATACTTCTGTTGCATCATTAAATCATCAGTGAAACGGCTATTGTATAAATGAACTTATTAGATTTAATTGAGTTTTTCACTAAAAATAAAATCGATTTTCTGAAAATAAAGTTACAATAATAATTTATTTCTTTACTCACAAGCAAATTCTGTTCAATTAATTAAAGTTATGGACAAACTTCACGCTTCTGCGATGATTCCTAATGCAAGAAATGCATTGCGATCGTAAACAAAAGCCGTATCCTCTTGCAATGCTGATACAGCGACGATAAACGTGTCCGTGACTGAAGAATGTGCACGTTCAGCAGAGTTGCGAGTAAATCAGAGGAATCAGACGAAAAGCATCGGACAGCGAGCGAAGCTGTGCTTTTCCATTAATAAGAGAACGCCGTGTCGATTGCCGCTCGCAATGCCCACATCAAGGAGAATTCTATCGAACAATAGCGAAGATTGAACAGTAGCAATAAGGGGATGCGACAGTCGAGCAATGCACTGTTAGGCGGAGTGATGAAAATTTCTCTTCAGCGAAATGCACTGTCATTCAATGTCGCAGAAAGGTTTTCCAGATGCAGCTAATGAAATACCCAGCGGCAGGTGCAATTTATTTGCACTTTGCTTTCAATGCCAAACGATGTTAACGAGTTCACCGGCGGAAGAATAGTATGGAAAACAATGTGGAAGCAAGCACAATAGGCAATCCTATTCTACAAAAATACGCCAGTGCTGTAACTGTAGGGACAAATTGCTCCAAAACGCAGATTTATTGATTTATCAACAAAGCATTTTACTTTCAGTTTGAAGCACGAATAATTTGGGAAACTGGCGTTGATTATTAGGATGCTAACAGTTCTTTCTAATTATATTTTTACAGTAAACTCAATTCTTTGTAATCATTATACAATTACTGTTATCGTTGTTTAATCATTTTGAATTATAGCCTTGTTACCTAATAGTTACGCAAGCCGATATTTAAATGGATTTTGGAATAATCGTGGTTCGCGTGTGTTCGGACGCTCGTAGACTTTGCATGATAACGAGCGGCCGTGCCATTCCAAGAGGATGGAGAAGTATGTTTTGGGGACTAGGCCAAAGGACGACCAAGAGAATGTAAATTTGGCAATCAATATCTCTGTAATCGATACTGTTGCCAATATTGCATCCAACGAATAAAGCGAAAATTCCAAAGATTAAACATTGTCCACACAGAAGTATTGTGTTACGCATTTTCCACTGCAACGCGTAATAATAGAAGCATTGAAATCGAAATAAAATCCCGGCATTTTCCATATTTTGAAGTTTATAATTCAGAATTTAAAAGTAAATGATTTAAATTAAATTAATGGTAAAGGTTATTGAGCAGGAAATAATTGGATTCGAGAGCCCCCTCAGGAGTTAAAAAGCTCCATGAAATTCCCTGAAAACAACTGGGAAATCGAGAGATATGCATCGGGAGGATTGTAGAGGAGTGAAATGCAACACGACGCTTTAAGTGGCTCGCGATTCGCAAACTGAGATTAAACACGCTCACATAATCCGAGTCCGATTGATTTCCCCTTATTGCATTCCTCGGCGACTGCACGGCTGTGATGGAGGCGGAACATCCTCTCGCAGGAAAACCCTCAAAGGAAAGTGCGAGTAGAGAAGTACCAAGAAGTAGTACAGAATTGAATAGAAGACGTAGGAATTTAACCCAGTTCTCTTGGACTCATGTAATCGTGAGCGCTCGAGCAGGATAAATCTCCGTGCTGCAAAGTGTGCCGTCCAACATAGTTTTCCGCTCGCCTCTTTTGAGACTGGCTGGAGTTTCGTTATGGGGCCGCAATGCTAACGTTTCGTAACAAACGGTATCCCAGTTTCGTTACGAGTATCAACGTTCACTGCTGGCAGTGAGACGCGCACGAAAACAGAAGGAACACTCTCGTTTTCCCAATCTTTTTCTCCTTTTCTTCCCGCTCCGACTGCTGGTTTGCGCGCGCACGTGCCGAGTGCGAACGTGCGCTATGCGAAAAGACGAATACGAGGACGTGCGAGTCCGTTGAATTAGATGTAAGCACTTTAGAAGCACGCGCTCGTGCGACTTTAGCCCTCCGACGATTGCTCGCTTTACTATTCTACGCCGAGCGTTGACTCTTTCAGGGTCAAGCGGACTTTGTACAACGCAGGCATTTGAATGTCACGAAATACTACGCGATTCAGTTCAGATTACACATCATCACCTGGTTCAGAATACAATTCTCACACCTTTCCAATTGTAAAACATAATTGTTTGTATTTCGCAATTTCCATTTAGTTATATGCATTGCGTTTTCTTGTTAATTAAAATACCCGGAAGTTATACATAATTAACAAATGTTGACAATTGTGCGTTGGACTTGAGAGAAATGTGGTCATGCCAATGAACCTCTATGGCATTGATCACTGCCACTCTGCCAAATGTATCATCACAAAAGGTTTGGCATAAGCATACGCAGTCTGTTTTTCAGTCGTTTAGAGTTCTCCCATCCCACGGGAAAGATTGATGGAAACCGTGTTGAAACGCTTATGAACCCAGGCCAAATCAAATTAAATCAAACAACAAATCAACATAATTCGTGGAAAACAATATTACGCTACGGCTACAACCTTGCGACTGCTATTTTCACTTGGGTCGTGACGACCTTTCAGTAAACAGTGTCTGAATCTTCCGCACATCATTGTATGCCACTGACAGCTAGCCAATTCTTTAGGAATTATTTTTAATTGCAAAAACCATTCGGTTAAAATTCCCCTTGTTCAAAATTCGTAATAATTTCCATTTCCCTTTCAATTATTCATCTATGTAACGAGCGAACTCGTTTTCCCGTACTAATGAGAGCCTCGTTTCTATGGTAATGAACACCGGGATTGTCATACGTGGGAATCATTGTTCTATATTCCATGTACCTTTAAATTGAGCTTTTCGGGGCGGATAAATCTAGCCACGTGACCCGCTCAAATTATTTAACCGGGAGCACCAGGGCCATTGAAAGAAACTCGGCAGTGTGCGCCAAGGTTAGCGATGACATAGGAACAACTAGTGCAAAATCTTCCTACCAGCCTCGTCCCTCGACAAATCATCAGCTCTGATTGCACCTCGCATTAGAGACAAATCTACCAACTCTACGGGTGAACTTCTGCGTTGAAATACCAGCACACGCATATGATAAGAGGTCGCGTCCCTTTTCACGCCAATGGGACTTGGGAAATCATTTACATGCGACACCCTCTTTGCAACGCAATCTATTTTTCGCATGGACTTTAGACGCGATAAATACGTATGATAAATGCAAGTACAGCAGTAAGAAAGTTTCAACTACAAAAAGGTAGAGTCACGCTCTTCGTCCTATGTAAACTTTAGCCTCTCTCTCTTTCTCTCCCTTTCTCTTGATAAAGAATGATGCATACAAATATAATAGTGGGAAACATACCTAATATACGAAGAGCACAAGGAACTTCATACGCTCGGACGATGCAACCTTCAAAAGTACTGGGTCACACTCTGGCTTGCGAGCTAGTTTAACGTCAAATCGCAAGTTCAATCAAGAACCACTGACTTCCAGCACTATTGGATACGCGTGCCAATCGCAATTGCTGATCGCTCGAACGAAATAATCGGGAAGAAAGTGCGGGTTCCCCTGATAGGTCCGCAGTGTCCGCGTTAGACCAGTAAGATCGGCGCTGCGTGCTGTCTGTTTACGCTGACTCGTTTCGTCCTCATCGCTAACACTTGGACAGAACGCCAGTCGAAACTCGAAACTCCACGTAGCCGAGAAGCGACGGCCGAGCGGAAAGCGTGCGTGCCTGCGTGCGCGCGCGCGCTTTCGATGCCCGAGTGTTTTGGCGCGACGTTACATCCCGCACGTAGCGCAGAGTGTTGTGGCTCTGTTTGTGGCTCTGAGTGGAACAAGAACGAGTTGGTCAGACTTGTTTGCGCGTCGGATTATGGGAAGTAGTCGGGACTCCTCCTGAGATCAGTAGTGCTCCATAACACACACACGTGTCTTGATTGTCGAGGTCACTAGCGCTGACAATACCAAGATGATGTACTTTCAAGTAGCGCGGGCATCGATCGCAAACCCTTTGCACATGCAATAGCACAGTTTTCTTTCTCTCTCTCTCACTCACACTTGATCACAGACACTGAAGTTTGCTTGGAGAAAGGAATAGCTGGGTGAAGAGTGCGGAGGTCTCGGTTCGAATGCTGCCTCGCTACGCCACCCGCACGCGATGCAGTACCGAAAGCTTCTGCTCTCCGGCGCGCACGCTCCTTCGACCTCACCGCACCGGCTTCCTCGACTCCCGCACGCCATCTTACACTCGATGCCTTGCCATCTAACGTCAACTACCTGCAACCGCTTTTGCTCACGCGAGTGCCGATCAGTGGGTCAAACAAATTTCACGCTCGCCCACCAGGTATTGTAAATGTTTTAAGTGTTGACAATGGATAACGTTAAATTCTGAAATGCAGGGGAACGGAGAAGAGCTCGGTGATTACATAGTTTTAGAAATTGGAGTTTCCTGTTGGTTCGCTCGCGGCAAGGTAGACACTTGATTCGCTCGAGTTAGTTGGATTAAATTTGGAATATTTACTCACCGTGCGCCGACGCCTGTGCCTGATGCTGTGCCGCTGCTCTCTATAACAGACATTAATTAACTACATCAGTATTGAGTAGGTGGAAACGAAATCCTGCATGATTCTGCTTTGTAATATTTGACTGCATATTCCATTCATATCGCGTGGGTTGGCATGTCAGAATTTTTAATTCCAGGATTAATGATGTGTATTCCAATAATGTAGAATATGGTGGAATACGACTAAAATTCCTCCTACGATATTCCAATTCATTATCCTATCTATTATGAGCCCATAACCGTATGACGTTTGATATATGACATAAATAAATGTGTAAGTACTGTTTACGCTATTAAATCTAGGATCACCAAAACTGCGGTAAACCCGAAAGTGTAGAATTAGAAGTGTAATATAAAGATATCTTGTAACGCAGGCCGAGATACTTAGGAGAATACAAGTAAGAGAAGTACATTCTGTAAGATCAAGCGGATGCCGGATGCCTCAAGGCTCTTCGAGTCCAGGGAGCGACTTCTGGGCTTCGCACTCAAGTAATCGTCCTTCTTGCCACCCTTTATCCACCGAAAGTACGACGACATCGCGCCGTGCTTCTCTTCAGTTTCCACTCACTGTCACGCCAGCCTCGCGAACACCGCACAACTATTCTTCCGATACGAGAACAACTCGATTGACCTTTCCGCACATGTTCCACTTTATTTTAAGCTTCCACTGTGTCACATATCGATTATATAATTAAACTGCTTGTCAATGAGTTAATGGAAGATGTGAGCGATGGGGATACCGATTCGATACTATGTGAGTTAATGTAGAAATATCGTGCGCAGGTGCAATCGACGTTGTGGTGGGCGGGAATGAATATCCGTTGGATGATTTCGAAGTAATTAAAGATTACCCACTCTCACGAAAAAGTGGCAGACTAACAATTCGATTCCGCACTGATTCGTAATCAAATTTAATACTTTTCCGGATCGCTTACTGTGAATTCGACTGGTGTATCCTACTTAATCATCGAATCTAACTGGGAATAGGTAGATGTCGCTATTGACACTTCAATAATTCGAAATACGATGTTACATACTCGAATTAAAAGCGACGTGACTGCGGAACGTATTGGAAATGGTTCTGCGGGTTTATGTTCTTTATGTTCGAAAATCTGCCGAATTTCTCGTGAAGCTGGGAGTACGTTATAGGCGATGGAGAAACGCGTTCGCTCGCTCCCGATAACGGCGGCACACTAACGCCTAATTGTCGCCGCGTTTGCGTTTTGACTCATGTAAATACGCGCACATGAGCGTTGGAACGAGGCTCCACCAACGTGCGCGTCTTTCTTATTTGCGTATTCACCTTCTGCCCGACTTTATCAGTAGATTCTACTCGATGCATCGGGCCAGACCTCCGCGCTCGTTTTCGTTCGTAAGCGGCACATTATCGGCCATTGAAACCGGCCTGGATTCACCGCTGGTTATTCCCCCTTCGCCCTCCCATCCCTGATATTTGTATCACGAATTCCCAATCGAAAAAAGTATACGCAAAAAACATAAACTTAACAAAATATCTTACGACCATCGAACTAACATTAATATTAATACCAATAGGATTAACATACAAGGCGACTGGAGAGGTCGTGGCGAGAGTTGCCTAGGGTGCATATCATTCTTTGTTACGCAATGCAACGTGGACGCGACATCGATTCTGCACGTGGAAAACATAGAGGCGTAAAAGCTTTTAGTCTTGAAAGATTCACTAATAGAGTGAAGGCAGACCAGAAGAGTTAAGTGGTTCATTAGCAATAAAATTATATCAGCAGCAAAACACTGTGTGTACTCTACTCGCTGAAGTCAACTCGACACTAAAGTTTATTAGAGTCTATAATAAAGGACAGCCAATCATTGTATATTAATACCTAATGTACTGCATACAGAAAATTAACCAGCATTAAATATCCTAAGAGACACGCAGGTTTTACATAACAGTTTTCGCCGAACATTCATGGTAACAATAATATATGGTCACTGATAGAGCGTTATCTTCTTCGGGTTAGCGCAGAAGGAACATGATTCAGAAGCCGCTTCAGCTTTATGTTCGTCGTCGTGTATATATTAGGGGAAGATAAACAGTTAGTTACAGCGAATAGATTCGCAGTACGCGGCAGGTGCACGTTACATATTTGGATTATGGATGCCGATGTCTCGACGCATTACCGCCGCAGCAGTTAAGATCCGGTGATGTAACTTTTATGAACCGGCTGAGCTTTATGCTTATACGATTTGCAGATACACGCGTTGCGTGAAAAAATGCATTTATGCACGCACTTTTGAGCAGCGCGCGTGCAACGAGGCCTTTGCGGGCGTTGCAAATATGTATTTTTAGCATTATAGACATTAAGTTCGGCGGTGTCGGTAGTGGCGAGGGAAAAATCAGCGAACTGGGTGAGCAAGAAAATAAATATTTAATAACTTTGTAATTAATACACTGGCAGTCCCGCGCTGTGTCATTTCTGAATGAATAATGGAGAGTCGGTAGAGTAAACACGTTAACACTGGGAATATAAGCATGGACTAGTTAAAATCAAAGTTTTACGTCTTTTTATGATGCACGAGTTTATTTCTTACATATGTGTTACGAAATGGAAGCTTCTTTCGTGTCTGATTTCCAGGTACATACTCGGAAACTGATACCATTACTTAACACGTGAAAGGATGACAACCGAACAAAGAACACGATGTAGAACTGTCGGAAGACCTCGTGCTTCGAGATTTCCATTCTAGCAAGGCTAGCCATCCTACGTAATAAAACTGCGAGACGATAGTGATTTTATACATTCCAATATTGCATCTTGTTATAGATGAATAAAAAATTAATGCTTCAAATAATTATTTATTAATCAGATTTAAAGTGGTCTCGGGGAAACTGGTTGATGCAATGGAAACTAAAGCAAGGCGAAGCAAAATAGAAAACACACAAGTAGAAACTGGCTCCCACGATTTTCAGAGTGTACGTGACGGAACGGCATGTAAGAAGGAGAGGAGTATCGGCTGGCTTTGCCAGCTTTCAAGTTTAGAAGGAGCCAAGCACAATAGGAACCGCGTGCGTCGATGAACCCCAGACATTGTTCGCCACTGCAGATTACCATCCACCTTCTCTCACCCTCCCGAATGCAACCACAGTATGTACGTGTGCGTCTGACGCGGAGGTCACATTGCGGGGAAGGTTAAGAGTAGTATGAAGTCACTCGCTAAAACTAGCTCGACGCACTTCGCGAATATGATGGAAAACCGGGCATCAATTTTCTACCAACGATATCCTATTTTTGTTGTTTTCACAATAATCTACTGCGCCTGAGTATGCAACGTACTGAAAACTACTCAGTTGGCAACCGATTTCGCAGACGTTTCTTTAGTTAAGGTCACAATTATGCAACATTTCTACATCCAAAATATTTTCTAGTATTACTTGCACTGGTTCATATTGTTGCTTAATAATGAGCATGACCAATGATGATTTGGCTATGTCATTCACTTACTATACAAATCATATGTTAATCACTGTGTTTACGTCACCAGACACAAATCAAGTATTCTCATAGGAAAGGAATTATTAAAATTGCAAATATCGCCTGGAAGTTCGAACGTTCCGCAAGGCAAGAGGCTAAAAACTGGTGCGAAAAACGTGTGATAAGCACGATACACGCCATGATTCACGCCGAAGCTGCTACCGCAAAAATTATGCAAAAATCCGACCAATGTCACAAGTCACTTGACATGGTATGTCGCACATAGGCACACTATAGTGAAATCCGATGACTGCGATGGATGAATTATATTTGTGTGGTGCACGTGATCGGTAAGGGAAAGAGGCGCGCGTAAGCACTCTCGTAGCACCTTCCGCAGTGCAAGTTCGACGAGTCACTGAATAGGAAAACCGAGTGCCTTACATTCCCTTCCTCTTTCTCTGTCTTTCATGCGCTGTCTCTCTGCCGGCAGTGTTTCATATGTACGTGCGGAGATATCTGTTCGTGTGTCTCTTACGTATGCACGCGGACGTACTTACAGCCCCCACTCGGGGGCGTCCGTGTGCGGCGGAACATATACTCTTACGGATACTCGAACCACCTGCTCAACGAACTTTGTTTCCATAAAGAAGCAGACACGTGTTAACGAGACGGTACGGCTACGGCATGTTGCTGATAGTGAGATGAATAATTTCTGTATAAATAAAGGTAAGTGCCGCATCTTTCTCAACACTTTAAGTGATAAGGACTCATTAGATCTTTATGAGACTTCAGTCACATCCGGAGTAGATCTTCATTAACCTTCTACTGTAAGCAAGTTTTTGTATACAATCTTTTTAATAAAACTGGTCAAGCAACATAGTCATCGAGGACGCCGGAATGTAATGGCGGAAGGTTTCACCAATTCTCCTATACTTTACGGTTTCGCCCACGACTGACGGCTATTATCCAATTTGCGGGATAGATTTTTTGTATAAAACGGACAAAATCGATTCGGATATCACCGCACTTCACCTTGACCATCCATCAACTCCAATTGGTCTATTCTGTTACTCCTGATAGAACTGACGCTCTCAGACTTTTATGAATTAATGTGATTGAAGGAAATTGTAGAAAGGGGACAAATGTTTTTCAATACTGGTTGCATAACTTGCTTAATAATTTAAGATATTACGCAATCATCTGATAGAAATGCATCTAAATAGTACAAAAGTAAAACAGAAGTAAAACTTAAAAGACAATATGATACTTCGTAGTAGATCTGATTGTCGTAAACGTATCGTACGTGGGATTTCCACTAAAATTCCAATTATACCGAGCGTTTAAGTTCCGCTTTACAGCGAACTGCATTACCATTGAAAAGAGAATTGTGCGGCAAAAGAACGTTCTGTTGCCCGCTGTCGATGGAGAAGATAAAGTAGATTCCACGCAATACATAGCTTTAGCTTTAGAGTTACAGAGACCTGCACTACAATATTGTGTTTGATGTGGTGGAAAAGAGGCCATAGATGTACTCACCGCTTTCTTCTTGTCTTCCGAGCTCAAAGCACTGTGACTCCTGTGCCTAATCAGATCCATAACTTTGCTCACAGGATTCCTACTACTTTCAGAGCCAGCTCTCGGTCGACCCATTGGTTGACTATGGTCCTTATGTTCTTTCGAATCCCTATGATGTTCTTTCTCCGAACGCACGTCGATGGAAGAGCTGCCATGCGAACCTCTATGCAACGAATGCTGCAAAGAAAGTAATTTCTCAATACTAAGCAAGTTTTCTAAGCACCAAGCAAAAATTAATACTAGACATTGCTGGTGAAATCAAATATTCACGTAAATCTTGTGGAAAGGAAGTATCATTATTTAATCTATCAATCATCTTACCTGCACGGCGCTCTTCATGTTAGCTATAATGCTGGGCTTTCGTTTACTAGCATCGGACTTGCTTCTCGGTCTGAATGCATCGAAGAGTGCCGGTTTTCGGGTTGGACTGGCTGTGTCATCGACAGTTCCGCGGCTCTTTCTTCTCTCAACACTACTACTACGGCTATTGTTACAGCTGGTAGATCCAGATCGTGTACCCGATGGTTTTCGGCCTCCTTTGCCCGATGTGCTAGCTTGCTCCGCTGGCTGAGATAGAGGTGTCGATTTTCCCGAGCCAGATGCACTTCCCGATGGCTTTCTAATGTTTCGGGAGTGCGAGCCCCATGTGCCTGGTTCAACAAAGACAATAACACTCAGTATAATCACCTTTAAACCAAAAATAGTACGCCAGTATTCCAGTTCCAATTCATAATGGGGTTTAATTAAAATGATTTTATGAAATTGACGACTAACAATTTAATATACAGATAATCGAGCACATTGTAAACGGTAACTTCCTCTGTCACGCAAATCACCTGTGCAGTACTGATGATGTAAAAGAAATGCAAGCCTCGTCCAATGAGGAATTCCAAATGAAAGTGCAAACGAAGCAAAGTTGGTTTGTAACAAGACTTAATGTGACACAAACATGCAATGAGCTACAAAGTGTGTTTAATTCGTTCGTAAGATTATAATGAAACAAGCACTTTTTAATAAATGTTTCAGAATAATCAGATTTAGGCTCACCTGCTCGAGGCCTGTGACCTTGATCCTGGGAGGCTTGTCCCGCAGTATCTGCATCTTCGGTGACAATTGTCGGCAAGGGTTGAGAGCCGAGTTCCTGGAACATGAAAATTACATTGCAAGTAAGTACATTTATCAAAGATTCTATATAATTTAGTACAAGTTTTCATTGTCACATGATTTAAATTCGATTTTCTTGGGCAAGCAGCCCAGTCGCTATTCCTGTCAAATGTAAACCGGCACAGATTCCGCAAATCGTACGCAGTCATGATCGAAGCATAACTGGAATCATGTATATTTATCCGAAGGCATGAGTGGATAAGTCATAGTCCCAAAACCGCAGACGTGGAAATTTATAGGGAAGGAAAGTGGGCATAAACAAAACTATGAATCTATTAAAAGCTCGCTTCAATCGAAGCTCTATCCTGATTTGGAGCTACAACCTTTCTGCTTCGATCTCTGCTTTCATTTGGTGTTGGCAAGAAATAGATGGGAACTAACTTATTCAGTTTGAAACTTGCTATTGTTTATTCGATGACCTAACACGTCAAAATAGAATCGTTTGCGTCAGCAACAATGTCTCCAAGTCTTAAGTAATGTTGCCATTAGTTATTCCACAATTCATCGAATGGACCAGCAAGGTCGTCATTTCTCATTAGCTGTAACTTCATCATTGTACGGACTCTTGGAATTACTCCAAATGCATTGACATATCAATTGGATATTGTCCAATACGTGATTGTATTTCAACACATTCAGGCGTTGAAAGTCTGCAACTTCCGCGGTAATAACTTATTTCTACCTAAAAATATATTGTAAACAAATTTTCGAAACTTCTACAATTATAATTAGTTTAAAAATGTTAGAAATTGAAAGCCTACCCTTTTTCGATATTCTACGAAATCATCGAGATAAGATTCTGCAGCTTCCTGGAGCGTCCTAAGTACCGACGACGCTTTACTAAAAATCATCGTCCCCATTTTAATTGGTGCAAGAATCTTGACAATTTTAGTCAACACTTAACAATGATAACCGCTTTGCATTATTTATGTACAAGCACGTATGCGTGTTTAGTTCACTGAAGGATATTCGAAATTATTGACGGGCACACACGGGTGCAATGAATCCGTAGAAAGTTCTCAATCGATGCCGGTCGTTAATGCCGAGAAATTTACTACCGGCACGGCATTTCGATGACCTGGTCTTCAATACTTCCTCACAAACATCAAATTCACAGTAGAATTCGCACGTGGAGCACAAATGATTCCTATTCAATTATCACCACTCACAAGATCCTTCTCACCATGTGTAGCACAAATTAATTACGACAAGCTAGAAATCAATTGCCACTAACATTTATTAAACCCTAAGAATTTGTCTCAATTAAATTAATCTTAATTGAATGAGTCATTAACAATTCATTAACTCAACCGCGGAAAACGCAATGCGGTAACTTTGTAATTTATCACCGCCTTTCTTATACAACAATATTTAATCGACTCGAATCTGTGTGAGGTATTTTGTAACTGAGTTGGCAAGACTAATAGCACACATTTGTCATTATACACTGGTCAACCACTGCTATTGATTCACCGACTAGTAGCCGAGACTTTTGAAGGATGTTCCCAGCACGACTGTGGTTCGACTGGCGCTCGTTCCGAACTTTCGTTGGGTTTGGATTGCACGCCACATGTTCGAGAGGAAAGCGCGCGTAAGCGATATACCAACAGAGCCGGAACAAAGCCGAGCCCCGAAATTCAAGCTATCCATTTTCACCGGGTGATACCGGATCCCCCACAATTCAGCACTACTGCCACCCCTACATATTTGTGGTTTGCGGTACGTAGCTCCTCTGAACTCGTGCGATCTGTCGACACTTTAGCGAGGCTCCTAGTTTGCCAAATCCAGAAAACACCCACCCCAGACTTTGCACGAGATAGAATAACTATTTTTTGTATTATATTGATATTACGAAAATATTTCTTTAATCACAGAAGTGGCAAACAAAGATTTCGAAATACATTTGGATCTTGTGATTGTAAGAATGACTGGATGAATATTTATTTGTTAATCATACATTATGTATTACATTTTAAAGTAAGTCATTCATTTATTATGAATATGTAATGTGTGGTTGCATAGTGTATGATAAAATTGCAGAAAACTACTAGAATTGTAGTTTTTATATACAATTAATCTTAGATACGTTATTCGCTAGAATAGATAAGTTAAATCCGGATTGTCGATTGATATCGCATTGTATGAACGTTGTGCAGCTGCGACTACCTACGCAGCTGTCCGTGTTATTGTTTGATCGTCAATTATATTATGAAAAATCTGTCATGATTTGTGTAATAATATGTGATGAATCTACCTTTCACTTTCGACATTTGAACCTTTAAATCGCAGATCCAACGCCATTTATTCTGACAATTGGATTGATCAGGTGAGAAAACCGCCAAGTTTCATACTGAAGATTTTCCTGGTTTATCGAGTGCTTGTTGCATCAACGTCCATTTTTAGAATCCTGATAACATATCGAACAAGAAACTCGGACCATTCTACGCGCCGCCTTCTTCGATCAGACACACGTGGACGAAAAGAGATAATTTGCACATGCGAGGGCATTTGATTGTATGCAGAATCAGTAATAAAGATCAAAATGATACTATCAGAGCTACAAGGAAGTGAATTCAGTCCTGATAATGACAACTAAAAAAGTCAATCCCTTTAAGTTATTGATAGATACGTAACATATGATGAATTCATTTTTACTGCCGCGTGCAGAACTTGTATCTGAATATGAAATTGCAAGTGAATAAAATGCACATTTGGAGCACCCTGTATGAAAATGTAGAAGCAACAGAAGAAAGATGAAAATCCGGTATTACAGGGAAAGTAAATGTCTGCCACGAGACACACGGCATAGAAAAAGTTCAACAAGACAAACTCAGGGCACGGATTTTGTATTGCACACCACACACAAACACGGGCGTGCCGAAACTTTAAAAACGGACGTCATACTTTGTTCACAGTCTCTAAAGGGAAACTTGTGAACTTGACCTGGATAAATTCAAAACAAATTCTAAATTCAGAGCAATGGAACTACAAAAATATTCTGTGCAACAAAGAATGTCTAAGGTAACACAATATGAACATAGTCCCTGGCATTTTTTTAATATTTGTAATTCCTGCTGCCGTTTTTACAAAAATGTCTTTAATTTAATTTCAAGTTGACAATAAGAAAAAATGGCAGAATCCTAAGAAAAATATTTTTGCGTGCTATGATGAATGAAGGGTTAAATTCTTAGTCAGTCTTACTTGCAATTAGCGTAATTAATTTACGAAAGTGCAGTGACTCATATCGGATTCTCGAGGTACCGAGGACATTACGTTACAATAATTGCCTTCATCAGTGAGTTCGAGAGCTTGAGATAACAGTGAATGGCGTGCGTGTTCGCTCGTCGAAGTTGGACGTCCCATGCACGCCGAGCGCCCCAGGACACCTGAGCTATTAAATCGAACTAGTTTTGAAAAATTTATGACCGCCGCAAACATATCATTTTCGGGTGATAGCTCAAGGCCGTAATATTCGAGCATGTATCACAATGTTATGTGCGCCGTATTTCAATTCTTCAAACTTCGTTCTCCCGTTTAATAACTTCTTAAAGCATTGATTTTTTGAGTGACTGTCTTGTTAAAATATTGAAGAATTCCAATTCCATTAATCATTTCCTATTATATGCTAACAATTGCTGAAGTTAATTATTCCGAAAATACTGGACAACTATTATGAGAGTTACCAAAACAGCAGGCATCACTGCATTATGGTACACCAACTTCACATCCAACTGAGTTTGTTATAAAACAGTGATGAGAACTACCTCCTTTTCAAAGTCGCTATAAAAGCGTATGCTAAAACAGAACTGCGTTGGGAAACTAGAGCAAACCACCCTTAAATGCGTTACAGAACTTTGGATTGTGAAACCACCAGACAGGCAGCTAAAAGTTGCCGGAAATTGGAGTGTAGTTGCATTCTACTGCTTCTACTATTTTAATCAATTCACAGGAATCCAATATTATCGTGACAGTGTTATATTTCAGCCTGCTCGATATCAGAGCAGACATCAGTGAAGATTACTGAAGACTGAGTTCGAGTGACGATAGCTGGATTGTAAACTTTGAATGTCAGGAGTGTCCAATTTCATTCATACTCAAAGACTTCTAGTTCTATGAATACATTCGAAACTGTCATCATCATGTATATAATTCAAAATCTAATTTATACCTGCGGAAAATCATCGGGTACAAATATTCTTCTCAATTAAGAAAATAAAAATAAATAAACACGAAGCCCTTAATCATTAGATAATTAATTAAATACATAATTAAATTAATGAAATAACTAAATGACTTTTTGTACTTAAGATATTGAAAGTGCATTCACTCCTCCACTGGCACACACGAAACAATACGATGCCAATGACGCAAAGTGGAAACCCCATTCTACTCATTCACTATCAATGGGGAAACCAGCATCGTCAGAACACGTTAACAGGAACTCGTCTCTCGTTAAGGCTCGAAGGAGTACTCGTACCTTGTAAGTGCCGTGATACTCCGGGCACCGATCGAGGTACGGCACGAGCGAGTACTTCCGCACTCTTCCTAACGACACAGCCGACATATTTGAACGGTTCACTATTTGCGCAGGATTCAAAGAGACACGCGTGCTTTCCGTCAACTCGTGCAGTTACGAACACGCGCGCCCATTGAGGATTTCGGCGCTCTGACAGTTTCACCGACTCATCCACTCACTGGCTGACTGACTGACGACGAGCGTGTCACCCGCTCTTCGAAAGCACCATTGGCAGTTTCTCACTATCGCCACGCGCACGCACACACATGCGCCTACGACCGAGGAGACACTCTTCTGTTTCCCTACGCGGACTTTTGTCGAGCAAGAGAGAGAGGAAGAGGCAGGGAGAGAAAGAGAGAGAAAGAATCGACAATATCGATAACAATTTTCCGTCAGCCGAGCATTTGTCTTGAATGCCCGCCTTTATCGCGAGATTCCGATTATCAACGATAATACATGACAGCGTCCGTTGCGTGTATCGCTTTCGAGTTGTGATCGACTCGAGTAGACAATGCGAAAATCTTCCAATGGGGTGAATCGGTACGCAAGTTCCTTGTAGTACTAATTTTCTTTTTGCGAATTCAATTAACTCGATTGAAGGTTCAACAGGGTTCCCAAATATTTTCGGAAGATTGTTTATTGCGGTAATAATATTTATAGAGCGACTGAGACTGCAAGTATTGCACTGTTGGCACAGATGCGTAATGTTGTCAATGATAATAGGAAAGCTTGCGTGATGAAGTTGTTAGCGTTTTCTGGATAAATTAATTATGTGTGTAAACAATTTACGTGTGTCTGGTATTTAAGTTCGACGTCTATATACGATTCGATTCAAGGCAAACTCTTGGCAGAAAAACTATAAACATGCCAATAATCTTATATTTACAAGTCTTTCAGTGATGTTCGTGATGACATCTTCATTCTGAAGCTCATGCGAAGTTTGTATATTGTCAATTATACTCTGCGAAGTTTCTATCTTTGAATAAAAGAATTTTAATTAATGCAAATGCTAATTGGAGACAAATGTATGTTACAGTATTGGGTGCAAGTATTTGATAACTGTTTCTTATTTTCGTAAAGGTGACGTTCGCAGAGCACTTCCACACATAGAGATGCTGGAGTGTAATGAAGCCATAAATTCGGATCACCGAGCAATAAGAAATCTCTTACACCGAGATGCGCCCGCACAGGTTTGCCGTCGTAAATGTTAAGCAAAATCTTCTGCCGCAAAGAGTGCGAGCCTGCGCTCGGTCTTAGTACCTTGAGTCGTGAAATATAAACGACGCAGCTTTATGGCGGCGCTCATTCAAGTACGAGGGTGTGGTCGACATGAAAGTTTGTTCAAGTAAACTCGACCTTCTGAAGTAAGCAGCTTGCCAAATCAAATAGGCAGGTCGTAATTATCCACAGTAGAAGTTTGAACACCAGATTTGAATTCAAAAAGTATTCGACTGTCAACTTAAATAATAAATGTGATTTTAAATGCCACACATCTTTTTGAAGTTACATCACAAGCGACGATTATATTTAAAATTTTGTATCGCATTATAAAATGAATCATACAATTTTTTAACATTAGTCCTAATATATATTAAATAATCCCAGAAATTAATATACTCTGTTTCGTATTGCAGACTTTCTGCACAAGGTAGAGAAAATATAGTCTCAAAATGCGTCGTCACGTTTTTCCTAAAGAGCAGAAATAATAGTCTCGTAAAGTAAAGTGCTCGCGATGCAAATTATACCGCCTGGTGCACCCATTAAAGCGTTGACCTAGTTAGTAAAAATCTGATAAAAAATCATTGCGTTACGTCCACTAACCCTTTGCGTTTAAAAGTGGTCGCGCCGATATCGTCGCTTCTCCAGGTTAGCCTGTAGCTTCGAGGGTTGCCGGAAAGGTGGCGATGGAGTATACTTCTCGAGAAGACTGTAATATACCGCCGCTAACCATCGTTCGATCAAGAAAACTATCTGGAAACTACTCGTGAAGCAGTAGGTAAAATTGGAATCTGTACTCTGCAGATATCATAATAGAAAAATCGTAAGATAATTATAAATAAATCTGCGAAATTGTTGCAAAGGTGGATAATTTCGAAAAGAATATCAAATCAACATAAAAAACAATTGGAACCTTTTTCTAACCCATAAACCTCGGTCATATATTATTCTAATTTTAACTTAATAAATTACAGAACCGTTTTGTATTCCAACGAATCGTTGAGCTTCCATTCATTGAATGATTACACAACCAAATATTGGATGATTGGAACGTCAAATTTATTAATTTTTCGTTAAAAAGACTAGTGCTCGATGCGGCTGACTAAACAATAGGAAGACGTCAAGAAAGTCGAGAGCATTAATAGCAGAAAAACAGACAATGAAGGAAATATGCGAGTGGTATTCCCGGGGGCACGGATGGATACGTGAAGGAAGATGCTATTACTCCAATTAGGTACGGCTGCATCATTGTCAGGCACGTGCAAAGACTCTTTGTACTCTAAAACGGGCTGACGTAGTCATCGCACGGACCAGTTGCGCAACAAAGAGCAAAAGATCGAGCGAGCAACGCGTGAGGCCAATTTCATTGGAGTGCACGAGTGAAATTCTAGACTTTGTGTCTCAGTTTAAAAAGTACTCTTCCTAGAATGAACTGCCGACGCGCATCAGCTTACCAGTGTACTAATTTGTTAGCAACTAGCAGCTTTAAAGTGGAAATGAAAAATAAATGGAATTCCTTGAGCTTTTAATGGCTTGGAAAAATAATTAATACTGCAAAACGATATTATTAGGTTTCACTAAGTTTGGAAAATCGAATGCTAACATTATCTATTATTGAGTATTAAAGCTACATCGAAAATAAAGATTTCAAGTCAGAAGGCATTATATGCGAGGCGATTTTTCTGTTTGTTACATTCACAAGTCCTCGGTATAGAAATGCCGATTGTAGGAGGCCGTATGAGTCGAATTATCCGTCATAACAGCCCTCAACGCGATGTAATTCGCCTTTCGTGCGAATCGATAGAGCTTAGGAGAAGCCTTGCACGTCTCCCACCCCCGTGCACATACTCGCATTCATTCCCTATGAAACATTAAAGCCACAGGAAGATCTAGGGCAGACGATAGCCGGTGAATTTAGAGTGCCACACATGCACGCGCATCTCTTACCAACTGGCACCCGAAACTGCCTAATTTTATCTTAGCTGTGATCACACGAATCGCGTTAAACGAAACACATTTTATCCTGTCAGTTCCGCAAGGTGTGTTTATCTGATATTCTTTATATTTTATGCGACTAAATTTACACGAACTCTGCAGTAAAATTAAACGCGTTTCGTGTGAAATCTGATACCTGTACGTCCTCCTAAAAGCAAATATAATAAATTGCCTTGATAAATTAATAATTAAAGAATTGACAACTTTCGTTTTACCACAGTTATTCATTAAATTCGTCAATTCCTTGTTCTCACTACATCTGAATTTATCTACTGTAGTGGTTAACAAAACCACTACAATCTATTCATTATTCTGATTATTCACTTCAAATTTAATGGGACTACACCTGTTTTCACCAAGTCAAGCACATTCGGTTAGCGTTAACGGATCAATATCGCTGAAGGCGATCATGTAATTACGCCGGCATAAACAAGCATAACTGGCAGGCGCGGCAACGCTTGTATTCATTACTATGATTGGTTTGTCTATTGCGAAAGTGTAACACGTACTCTCCCAGTCCGCCACGCTCTAATCCTGTCGATCGATTCCCCACTTACATGGGGGCTCCAGTTTATGGCGTAAGTGGATCAAGTCCTTTCGTAAATTTAGAACACTGGACTGAACATTCCTGCCTAATAACTACTGTTTGCTCTGATAGTCTTAACTTGATTTATTTTACTTGAGAGTACGAAGTTGAACTATTAATCTCTTTTCTTAGTTTATTTTCTTAGTAATCTCCGTTATTTAAATTATGCACTTTAACTATGTCGTTAAAAACGATGCACATAAATGCAGCAGGAGCAATAAATTTGAAGCATACAGCAAAGTACGAAAACTGAAAGAATTCAATGAATAAATGTGTGGTAATTCTAGCTTTGTGATTTGCACCTATGAAGGTGGAAATAATACTATTATTAATATGTCGTTCATACAAATGTAGCTAACATTTCCATAGCACCGTTGAAATGATCGAATTGCCAGGGCGTCCCGCACAGAAATAGAGTCGCTTACTGGATCGATATGCAGTTACATGCAGATCTAGAGACACGATTGCAACCACATACAACACCTCCCACCCACTTTTACAGGACACCCGATTTAAACATCCGCATCTAAAATATGCATCGTCACCAGCCTAAAGAGGCGCTTCATTGGAATTTGATTTTCCAGTCGCAGGTAACCTGCTCTATAATTACTCCATTTATTATTAATAGATCGCCGCGCTGCTCCATATTCCCAGCGGCCAATTGCTATAATTAGTGGGAAATATCTTGAGTGACAGTTTGCGTATTCCCGCCCAAGATATGTTCTATTCGCAGGCTGGGCTCGGGAATAAATAAACAAAGCCGAGTGGATATCGGAGGAGAGCGAGTGTAAATATTCCTCGAGGAGTAAAGAAAGGGTTCGAAGCTTGCTAACAATAAGGTATGCGCGCCAAGCAATGAGCCGAGGATCGAGATGATCTGCCCTTTTTAACGAAAGAAAGTGGGCAGCCGGGTAGGTGAATGCCCCCCTCGCCCGCTCTGCCCCTCCTCCAGCTCCGACGAGATCGGAGAGGCCGGTTCATTGAACTCTGCTTTTCTCAACCTTGTAACAACCGCCTCCTGCCCGGCGTCGTACGTTAACCCCCTTGTTTACGGAAGTTGGAGCGCGCAATTCGCCGGTGGCCTCCCGCCACGTAAACATCAACCTTTTTATTCTCTCTTCTGCTCGCCGGAACCCCGCTGAGCCGATTCCCTTCCCGGCAAATTGACGTTATTCTCAACCGGGAGAATGGAGCTTAATTAAAATGATACGTAATGATAGCGTGAGTGAATCTATCGTGGTAGAGTTCGAGCGTAAGTGCAGAAGGCAATTCTAGTGAAATTATTAAAGAATATACAAGATCTATTGCGTCAACGTCTCTTTAGTAGAGAATTGTAGTGTTGGTTTCAGTGTTATTTTGAAAAGTTTGCGAATTCATTGTCAATTGATGATTATAGAAATAGATTCCGTGCAAGATTTTGCTTGTCGCGTTACGCAAGGAATAATACGAGCGAGAGCGTGGTGTTCAAGGGTGTTCATTCCAATGAGTCGCGCGCTAGAAAAAAGAATGACTAAGACGATCATTCCGCAGGCACTTGCACAATTGGACACTAATGACAAGTGTAACAGATACTATTGTTGGTACACTGTGCTGCAGTGTACCCACCCGCTCATGTGCAACAGCACTTTTGATCAATACCGCTTACGTGATAACACTTTGCATTCTCAGTTCAGTTATACGAGACCTTTCTCTACTACGGCTGTATTTTTCTATCCTCTTTTTCATGATTTAACCATGAGCGACTCGATCCATGACGTGAATGAAGATTTTATCTTGAGTACCGAGAACTTTTACGGCCTACGCTATTTCTGGCAGTGTCATAAACTATTAACATTCAGTTATTTTCATCCTTAACGACAATTTCATAAATTACTATAGAAATTAAAATAACTGTCAATTATTAGCACGATTAATAATCACTCAACAAGAAAGAAGAACTCACCTTCCGTTTGCGTTCCTGCACGAAGTCCACCCTGCGCACCCAGACCTCCTCGGTGGAATCGTAGTCGAGGGTGCTGGAGCTGCTCGCTTGGCTCTTCATCTCAATCAAGCTGCTGTCGAAGAACCTCTTGTCAAGATGAGGGCTGGGTAGAGGGCTGGTTCGCGAGAAGGTCATGCTGCTCGAGTAGGACGGAGGATCGGTGGCGGGGAAGGTCATGCCAGGTCCAGTGGTGTGTCTCCGTCTGAGAGGAGGTTTCGTCGTTGAAGTAGGCGATGTCACCGTCGAAGTCGTGAACCTGGACGTGGTTGTTCCAGCTGCCGTGGTGGAGGTTGCAGTTGGGCTGATCGTCGGGGTGCTGGTCGTCCCGGTGGTCGTCGCCGGAGGCTTCGACTCCGAGACGCTCGAGGTGGCATTCGATCGCTGATCAATCCGCTCTGAGCTCGACTTCTCCGAGGCTGAAGGACTCGAGGCTTTCGACGAGCTGCTCTCAACTTTTTCCTGGGATTCCTCCAGCTTCACCACCAACTTCTTTGCCAGGATCTCATTAGTGGTGGTCGTGTCGATGTTTTTACCTGGAAAAGAAGGAAGTCATCAGGGGTGAGGGCGGCTGGTCGATGATCTTGCCCCATAATCGCGACAAAGAACTCGTTATTCAATGAGCTAGCACTCACGCCCGCCGCTTTGGATTCAAGGTCGGATAGTACAAAGAGGTATCTGTCGACCGTATATTCTCTCTGGCGCTCGCCGTTTGCGTAAACCTCGACCTATTGCGTCTGCCGGAGAAGCTATTATCACATGCTTACAGATGTTCGGCAATCTCCTAAATTAACATAAGGCGAACCCAAACAACCACGCTTCTGCTCGAAAATCATTCTGGCTGGTGTGTCATTCTTATTAGCGGATGACTCGAGTGATAATTGAAGGGGCTAGGACCCAATTAAAGATTTCAATATGCCAAACTTTAGTAACATAGGTCGGGCTTTCCCGGATGACCGGATGCTACATTTCAATGACCGAAGAGTCATTCTCATTTCTCGGTAGGCGAAGATAAAATCTATAAATACAGGTCTATCGTTACCTAAGTGGAGTGACTTTTCGCGGTTGTCAGTGCGAGCCTTGCCAAACGGAATTAAACGAAGCTTGAACCACCGGCCACGCTCTAATCTTAGATCCCTCATTGAACGAGTGGCGAGCATCTCGTTATACATATAGGGTTCCTTGCAGATTTTCATGTCCGGGTCGGATTTCGCAATGGCTCGTACCACGGCCGGAATCTTTTGCCGGCTGGTCATCACACACATGTGACACAAGACCAGATGAATCAAGCCGGGTAAGCCACATGATCAAACATTCGATTGTTTTATTCTTAAACCTCTCCGCCTGACAGTAGCTATCCCCTTTAATAATCTCAACACTAAGCTACAATTATTTCTGCTCTATTCTACCTTACTGATAATTCATACGATTGATTCTATTGTTTATCACAAACTGTCGTGACACTTGCGGGTGTACCTTTACGTACAATGGGCTTCCTCACCTTCCTCGGTCTCGTATTCGTCCTCTTCCCTGCATTCAGAGAGTCTCCTGCCCCAAGGATAGGGGCTATGCGTCTGATTCCTCGAGGGCAGCCTGTTCACGTGGGACAAGAAGTAGTGATGGAAGAAGCTGTCAACGCCGTCGGAGTCTTCGCCCGACGACTGTAGCATGTCCTTAAGGGCGGCCAAGGAGGTGATAGTATTGTAATTAATAGCGGAGATCAGGTCGTCCTCGATGTCACTGTCGTCGGTAGTGTCCTCGGTCTTAGTAACCCCGTCATCTTTCTTTGTCTGGGGCTCCGGGGGCTTGGCCGGTTCGGCTTTCGAGGCTTCTGTTTTGTAATCCGAGCTAGTTTCGGACTCGTCATCGGAAGTGCTAGTAGAGCTCGTGCTGCTCGAGGACTCTTCTTCCTTCTTCTCGTCGACCTTTTCCTCCTTAGTTTCTTCCTCGTCCGACACCTTGCAGTGGTTCTCTTCGGGCTCCTCGACCTCGACGTCGGCGCGTCCCGACGCCGACAGCTTGTTCGGAGCCTCGTCATTTTGTGTCGAATTCTCGAGGTTCTTTAGGTTCATCAGGGATTTCTTCTTCCCTGAGTTCGCCCTTATCTTTGGACTCGCGTCCTCCTGGCCCGTCATCGCACTCTGGTGACGGTTGTCAGAATTAACATCACACTCGTCCGACTCGTTCTGCTTATCGCTACCGGAACTCTCCATCGAGGAATCTGAAACACGAGGCAATGCCTTGTTAGTTCGGATATTGATAACAATGAATTTGTGTGTTGGTATATCTCGTGGAGCTTATATCACTTCTTTTTTTCAAGCCATAAGCTGCTGAATATTGTTCTATAACATGCTATACAACTTTCTTTGTCCATTATTTCTAATATTTCAAGACTCTTGTAAAATAGTTAAGTGTTGGATTAATAATAGTTCGTAATCTCAAGTCGCTGGTAAACACGAGGAAGCCATAACTTAATATAAATTCTTTACGCCCATCGCGCTGCCAAAATTATGATGAATCATCCCCAATTCGCCTCGATTATTACTTGCTGCCCACGTAACAACTTCTTGCCAGGAGAGCAGAGCTCCTGGCAAAGAGGGTAACTCGGAGAAGTTTAATGTCAAATAAACATTCTTCACGCCGGAAACGACTATTCCTAAACAGTATTCATTTTTTCGCAAGGAAGGAAAACGCTCCGGAACACGAAAGTACATTGTCTTATACATGGGAGTGTGTTACTGGCGCATTGCGGTATAAGTCGCCCTCTATTTCGCCAGGGTGGAAACGCCGCCCTTGCTGCATCGGGCGAGCACTCGTGCCGCCCACAATTCCCCCCTAGTCCCGTCACGTATCCTAAATAAATGGCTGCCAATATTTTAACGAGCATCGATACTCGTCTTTCCGAATGTCCAATAGATTTAATGATATTGTCAGACACTCCGCGAAGTTCTATGCGCAACTACCAAAGATTGATATGTCAATATCGTTCGCGTGACTATCGCTAAACAATTTAGTTCGACTCAAAATCTATAGAAAATGTGATCAAAGTTGATTATTTGATGTAGTCTTTAACTGTGCTTATCAAGGATTAAAAAGCAATCTACTGTATGGAAAATTTCCATTTACTCACTCAAGTGATGTCAGTGATGAACGATTGCGATTTCTATGAAGTGGAGTAGAAAATAGAATGCGGAAACGTAGATGGACGTAGCATAATGAATTATTAATCTTCGGGAGTTAATATGACTTTGCTTTGTTGTTTTTCCGCCTATTACTCTATTGTTCAATTCTGTTTTAAGTACAATTGTCCAGGTATTCCCAATTGGCCCCATAATACTGATCGACCATTTACTTCGGGACTCGCAAGGTAGCAACAGGTACGAATTCCTGTGCAACCAAGCTGCATGCCGATGACTAAGCAGATATTGTCGTTAATGGACGTAATCGTCCTTGGCGTACCAAAAGCCGTTTCATTCAGGAAGTCAACTTTTTGACAAGCACACCTATTAACTTAAGAGCATTACTAAACTAAATTGGATCAAGAAAGAAGTAGTGAACAAAGTGGATAATGAAACTCTGTGTTCCAACCTTCTATATTCGCAGATCAAACACTTGGCCATTCAAGAAATAAATCTTGTACATTTCCAATACTCGGGAACAGAAGTGTTAGGTCAGAAATCAAGATGAAAGCAGTGCTCTCAAGCGATGAAGATCGAGAACGGCACATTAACACGAAAAGATAATAGCCTTGCGATACTCCAATCTCTCTTTGGCGAAAGATCTCGCTGCCCTATCTTAATTGTCCAATGAAGATAAATCAAGTGCAGGGAAGCACCGACCGAGGTTAATACAAAGCGACGGAAAAGTAGAGCATTCGGAGCCTCAATCTTATGTGCTGTGCATAAATAAAATGTTCAAACACTTTTAATTCAAAATATTCCACCTAATTAGTTAACCAATAACGAACATTCAATGATACAAAAATATTTTATAGATGATGCATTAATTTCACTGTATATTTTTATATATTTACAATAAGTCAAGTAAAAAAGGGAAATGATTGTATCGTGCACTTCAAAGAGATGGTCTGAAACATTTTTGACACCAACTGTACATCTGTACCTCACTTTCGCCGATTTCCCATGGATGTTTACCGGGTCCGTCTCGATATCGTCGCGTTCATCCGCCGGCTAGGTCCGATAACGTTAACCGGCAGATAGAGAAATGAAAAGTAAATACAGACAACGATAAGATAGAACGGCGAAGCAATAAATTAAGCCGAGTACCCCACGATCAATCACTGCAAGCGGTATTATTTGCCCCGGTGAAGCTTGATTCATTACCCTCGCGACTAATTTGCCGAACAAGCCGGCGGCAGTGGCAGCCTGCGACGAAAGTGGCCGGCTACCGCGCTCCGTCGAGATTATCGATTCCTCGCTCTGCGAAGTAAGCCGGAAACTACACAGCCAGTCTGTATAGACCAGCTAAAGGCCCCTGCACACTGGTGCTTTACTTTCACCATTTTGCATAATGATAAACTAATTATGCATCACCAATTTTATGTCCAGCTTGAATTTCTTAGCGCAGGGTCACTAAAAGGTACTGAAAATTAATTAAAGAAAACTAGGGCAAAGAAGTCCTATAGTACAGGTCTGTAAAACTAATCAGAAACAAACGGCTTTTCGTTTGATGATTATCGGTCATCGCCCCACTAACAGAGTCGGAATAGCCGCCAAATATTAGTGATAATTTCAGAATTGTTCAGATAATAAAGTTCAACCTGAACCAATATCAATAGGATTCCAATCGTAGTCTATTTCTCCCTGATTAAATTATATCATAAGCAAACATTAAATCATTTCCCAGATGGTAACACTATTAAACCACAAGTAGTACAAGTTCCTATGTTCTTATCAGCCATTCAATTTTAACACGCGACCACCGAACTTGCAATGTTGTTTCCCGGACATTGTTATTGCTCATTAGGCTATTGTCCAAATATTTTCATCGCCGGGGTGTCTGGGAGCGTGCAATTGGTTGGGCAGTGCAGCGTGCTAATACAATGATGAATGCCGACGCCGATACGGTCGGTCATGCAATGCAGGAACATGTGCGGATCTTTGGCAGTGCGCCAGCCTCGTTTCGAGAATGCTTGTTTACCGCGTGCTAGAGTGTGACGTGGAGCACCAGCTCGGGCTCGTGGACACGTCGGCTGAAGGCACGTGACACTCCGCACGAGGCTCCTTGCCTGGCGACCAACGTGCGAAATGCTAAGCTGGCCTAGGAGTACTAGGACTTTCAATCGAATCCGAAGGGGTCTTGCAACGTGCCAGAAAAATTGCCATTAATATGGAAACTCAAAGACTAAAGTCCATACACTTTGCGCTTTATAAGATTACTTATTCCAACTGCGGATTGTGATTTATTTTGCATTCATTTGTGGATAGTCTATAGATGTTGCTTTCTTTGCATTGAAAGTTGAAAGTGCTAATTGTAAGGTATTTGCCACACTAAATCAATTAATAAATGGAACATAATTTACCCCAGAAGGAATCAGGTTAATTTTATCAGCGCTATGACTTATCGCAACGCTGCAAGGAGAAAATCCCTCCGCGGCTTTTTATCATTCATCGTAGAAAAATATGATTTATGATGGGCCTTAATAGTAAAAGTGATCGGGTATCGATAAAACTAGCATCGAGAGGTGTACAAACAATATGATACCTTCCATATAAAACAGTAAAAAGTCAAAGTACTTCTTCAGAACTTTTTGTATTTCAACCTGCACAATACTGTACAAAAGCTTTAATAAACCACTTTTGGTCCGAGCTGTTCGTTCTCTGGATCGTTCTCTGAATACGTTTGCTGATACTCATAGTAATTCAATGAGAATTCGTGTCACCATTCCAGCACGCGAGAACTGCGGAATCCTTGGACTAATGAGATAAAATAAATGCAGGAACGCGAAAAGCGGGTGTAGCGGCGCATATCCTGAGTTAACAGCGAATTTATATTCCACTCGACAAAGGCAGCAGTTCCCGTAGGGAGAATATCGTGCCGGGGCGTTCGAATCATTTCATAATTATTACCGCGTCCAGGCAGTATCGCATCGTCGCTCAACATGACGTAACACACGCGCTACCTCCTTTTTTTCCCGGTAAAACCTGTTAACGATCCAATCGGGTCCACGTGCTGCACTGTCCGCTGGGGACATGTATCCGTGAATGTACAGTGGCGTTCAAAAGTCTCTGGACAGTAAATGGAAAGGTGTCCACTGCCCCTGACATACAAAATTGTCCGAAAATGTATTTTAGGAATTTAGCAGCTTAATCAGAATATAATTTCAATGATCCTTTAGAGAATCAATACGATGTGACATCGATTATCTAATACTATTTGTCTAGTAAATGCTCAATTATAAGGATCGACGATATCTATACACGGGAGGGTGGGAAACTTGTCATTTTCCTAGCAGAGAAAAGAAATGATCTTACGGAAAAAATGTTTGCAAAAATCAATTACTAAATTGTTGATGAAAAAGGGATTATTAATATGCATGAGGCTCCAAAGCCTTATTGAAGTTATGCAAATATAAAACGAATGAGAAGATAATCATTAGGCTATTCTCCGGAGACAAATGATCTCACTCTACTGTCGGATGTTACTGTGAGTTCCTCATGCGAGTTGACCTACGACAAGCGATCCTGACACTCTTATCGCTCTCGGGCTACACGTTTTTTCATCGCCAAGATTTATGTAATTCATACCGATCCCGAGAGACGGGAAACAGATAGTACTGACACTAAGCTCGATGCAAAACCGACATGTATAACATTCTTTTAGGCAAATTAAACTAATTGCAAAACTAGCTAAAGAGTATCATATTTCAGTGAGTGTACCGCAATGCATACTCATTCCCTACTACTGTTAGACTTACTTAGAAGTTCTTTTTTCCATTCACTGTCTCGAAGTGTATGCGCTATCTTTGAGGTCATTGGGAATAATTGGCGCTCGGAGGAAACGGAAGACGAACGGAAATTACGATATAATCATGTTTAATTGGCACGATAATTAACCCAGCCCTATTTCGCCTTCATTCGTCTAAATAAATATTATAGGCTTCATTATTATTTCTTTTAAATGGATTGGAAAACAGGAGTGCACGAATTGCTTGAAAGCCGATAATAAAAAGAAGCTTCGCTGCTTGAAGCTCGATTGGCCTTCTGCTTTGCATTCCTCGACCCAAGATTGAATCGATCGAGCCAGGGGGCAGGACGCTCAATTAGTTATAAAGACATTGGGGATAACGAAATAATTCTATTTATAAAGCGACGAGCCCACTGACGCACGCCAGCCACATCTAACGACACTCTAGACATGTACAATCTAGTGCTCCTCTAAATGTACTTACTCACAGAAATATTCGGAACACTCATACCTGTCACGTGCATGCCCGGTATTTCAAATGAACCAGCGATGAATGAAAAGATTTGTTAATGCTCTCTTAATATGTATTTTTCAACTAATAAAGAATCAAAGCTCTGGTTATTGTACAGGATAGATTGAAAAATATTTAATTAATTGAGGACTGTCAAATAATACTTCCTCCTATTAAATTACAGTATATGAAATATAATGTGGTAAAATATTACATTTTTATACATTTAAATACTTCTGTTTTAATTACAGTTTCATTGTAATTAAAACAAGGATTAGCTCTAACACTGCTACTTCAGTATAATATTGTTTAATTATTAGTGGTGGATGTGTTTATGTTTGACAAAGAACACACAATGATTAGCGAAAGTACGACTAGCGTTCATGCGTGCATGCTCAAGGTGCGGCTACGACACGCCAGGAACACCGAGGATCTTAGGAGCACGCGCCGTATTAATACTCGTCGACATTGAAAGCAAACAGCTGATCCAAGGCTGACGCCCACCATCGCCGCGTACGGTGCTGCCTCGATAGTAATTCTACTCTCGGTGCTTAAGCAATCGCAACCCCCTGCAGTCCGAGTCTCAACTGTTTCCACTAGCTTCATTTACATTCGGCTCGTATTTGCTCCGGTATTCATGGCTCCAATATTCGCTTCAATATTCCTCTTCAAGTATTCAGTTAATTTTTAATAGATCACCGAAATTATAAATTACCAGTTTTAAGTAATGCAAATTCCGGATAATTTTTTCGAAAGAATACTCGCTGCATATCTCGACGCACATCATCTAATTATATTATCGTCGTCTTGTGTGAAAAATCGAAGTGGTAAAATGCCAGAGGGCAACGCCGGCAGACTAGTACCGAGCGAAAACAAGCGTTATCTATAAGAACGGGTGATATACATATGTGTGCAACAACGAAATCCGTGCTACCATCACATATCCGACTAACACTTCTAGTCATCCCATTAAAAGTCAGTCAGACCGGGAAAGTATGAAGGACTTATTGTTAGTTTTATTCGAGTGTTCATGGAGTCTTTCGAAACACAAATCATTAGAAGAATAAGTGGCGAAGACCAATTCGCATTTTACGGTACGAATCAACTGTAATTGATCGATAATTAGAGCATCTCTCATAAAGCCACATTGGGACAATTTGGGCATTAAGTGGATCCAATAATTAGAGTCGCAGAGTGCTTCAATAATAAAGATTAGTATAATTGCTCAGGAATTAATATGGATCCTGCCTCTATCAATGTTTTTTCGACAATATTTTTAAATACGTGTCTGCGCAATGATCAATATTAAATGCTGGAAATGATTGCCTGGCGACCGACTGGTATCGAGCGTGGTCGAAAGGGGTAGCTTTCCGACGCGACAGCCGTGCCTGGAAAAATACCGAATGCGAGTGACGCAAATTTTCCAGAACAGGGTGGTGGCTCTGCCAATATTCCGTTACGTCAATGTAAAGAGAGCGCACCGTTCCTCTGTGGGAAAATAAAACGAACAAATTCGGTGCAAATCCTGCTAATCCTGCCGGTTTTAACGTTCCTGTATGATTGATGTGTCAATGCGAGAATTTAAAAGTTAATTGCACCGACAGAACGTTCTCACGTTTATTCATTCTTCCTGAGATAATGATTATCATCGGATATCAGAGAATCCATGTACACCTTCGCTTCCTTGGTTCCCGCATTAATGAGAAACCAATACTTCAGTGAGTTTTTATTGCACGGAGAACATCTCGATTACAGGATAGCGCTTTTTCAGCGCTTTGGAATAACGCTCTTAATCCCAATCTTAATTGCGAATCGCTGAGCAACGAAACGTAAGAAGATTAATGGGAAGCTGCTTGTACATTGCGAGTAACATGATTATCGACGACTACTCCTGAATGTAAAATGTCAAACGCGCAATTAGCTGATTAGTAAGCTCGATTACTCAGCTCGAGAACTTGCGTATTGATCTTCCGCCGACTCCATTGGGGGTCTCTCGTTTCCGCAATCTGTCGTCATCAGGATTGCACAAGTAAACTAATTCGGAAATATATTGTCACTTTAAAAAATTACTATTACTTTCTTTTTTAGGAAATAAGTAAATAAAATAATAACTTATAATTGACGTCCACTTAATTAGAAGAATTTGTGCTCTTTAGTGCGAAATGGTAAAACGCTGGTTTCTGACTAACTACTTGAAAGTCAATTTATTAGTTGGTTAACGGAGTGCAACAGTGAAACAGACACTCAAGTTATCGGTGCAAAACAAATTTTCCGCGAAGATGGCTCGGATAAGCTATTCAAATAGAATTCCATTACAAGTTCGCATCGCGCGTACTGATAACTTTGTCAAACAAGAACCAGTCCCGGCAACTCTGTCCGCGTGCGTACTACGTAACCCAATTCCATAAATCCAACGAACGCCAGTGAAATGTCAAGTCAATTAATCCGCGGCTCAAATCCATTTCACTCCGCATTGAAGACTGGGCTTACAGCTTAATCACTGGGGCTTAATGAGCTTGCGCGGTGCGACTTCAAAAGCTGTCGAGTATTTTTGAAAAGGCCGCCGGCACAACAAAACCTCTCAATAAATGGAAACTTCAAAACGAGATGACAAGCAAAGGAAAAGAATCTCTCGACTTAACACTTTTACTTACGCAATTTCTCTGATGACTACCGCTTTCCACTGGCAAATGAAGGGTTAACAAATTCCAGAAAACTTGTTTCACTAATTAAAAAGATTCTTCGAAAATGTGAAACCTGGGTTAAATAAATATATTGCTTAAGAAAGAAACTGTGCAATTTAAGAGGGCGACGTCACCCTCCTAATTATCAATCCAATTAACTCGGAGCAATCAAATAGTAGTCGAAGTCATCAAGTGGTAACTAAGTAATCAAGGGTGTCGCACGTGAAGTATAGCGGGCAAAATAATCGTGCGCTAATTCGAAAAGGAATGCCGGTGCGAGTGGAGGCCGCGATTCCATTGTGAATCGGCCGCAAGCAAACCAAGTGGCTAGCAATCTTCCCGGTCACCACGTGACGATCAGTGGGAGCACGTGCTCGGCATCAATTATTATCATCGTAAAGCCGAGCGAGAAGAAATTCCATGCAAGGCGAACTGCTGCCCAATGCGAATACTGATGCCGCTAGGATGTCTCTTTTGCAATGTTAATTCTAGAATTGGCGGACGCCCTTAACGTCGAGCGTCAGGTAATTTTAATGAGTAATAATTTACGTAAAATGCTATAAATGTAGTTTACATTTTTAATTAGTAGTAATATTCCGATTATAATATTCTAATGTTAAGATCTTTTTGACATAATAACTATTATTTATTATCCCTGTTTAAGACAGTTCATGTGTATGAGAATAACACATTCGTGATTGTAAGATACTTTTTTATAGTTGGAAAAACATTTCTGCCGACTTTGCCCTATTTTATATTTATGGAACCATCGAGGGGTATAATGTACTTCGCTATATCACTCAAAGCGTCACGAAAGTGCGGCATGAGTCAGAATTCACCGGCGTTTTGGCCTGCCTAGTATGCGACAACAGCAACAGTCACGACAGATTTACCGGGAACTTTTATGAATAGGTGCCTATGATCTCCCTCTTGGCATCTTTCTGCTTTCCTACTGGTAGCTTCATTCTATTATACTTAATATTATTAATGAATTATGCAGGAGATCTATGGTAAATTAAAATCGTAATCGATGAAAATATCTAAGAAATATATTTACTTTACGAATTTCAAAGAAATTCAATGAAAGAAAAGAGTTTTAAGCTCTAAAGGGAATCTAGAAACCTGTGGAAAAGCAGGCACATTCTACTGATTCTGCAGAGAACCACAAATCCGGCTTGAATATCGGGTAGCGAGTGAAGCAAGTGTGCGCAACTCGGTTTCCAGGAAGGGAAGCGAACGCGCCGGGCAGCGCAGTATAATTTGTCCCTAATTCGTTCGGCCTCTTTGCCACCGCAATTTCTCGGGCTGCCCGGAACACGGAGGCACGTTGCCAAGGGAGTATGTAAATACAGTGGAGTCTCGAGAAAGAGAGCCGCGCCGCGACTGTAGTGGCGAGGATGCCGCCGTCGCCGACGTACTCCGGCCATCGAGACGTCGCCAGGATGTCTACAACAGTGAAAGACGGTCTGCAAAATCCAGCCACTCTTCTTATTCATCGCGGCGATGTAGAGCTGAACTCTCCACCGGCCAAATGGAACCCCAGACTCCCTCATAACATTAATTGATCGGCGATGGTCTCTGGCCAGACCGTACAACTCATCTCAACAGCTAGACCGCAGTAATCATTGGACCCTTGTCGGAATTTTAGATTGATTTCGTGAAGCGTTCACCCTGATCTTTAGATAATCGTAAGAATCAATCCTCAAGATCGTGCGGAAGCCTCATTAATTACGAAACTGCGAATGATACTGAACGACATTCACATGCGAGAGAAAATGAATCAGGCTCGCATCGGGCGGGATGAAATATTAGACTCTTACGTGTTACATGGAGAACTCGTGTGGGATGAAATACTTCAGTTACCCTTCGTGTGTAACGACCTAGCAGCTTCCGCCTACGTGCCAAAATATCGAATGGCATCAGTGGCTCTGCCTTCGGGGCAGTGGAAGTGCGGATCAATGAAAACGTGGATCAACGGGATAGGGTTAAAGTCCATTCGTTTCGCCATCGCGATGGGTACTGAGCATCCACTCGCATTGTGATCTGGCTGTAGCGCCGGCAGACTCCTATTTAACTTCAATGTATACGGGGGAACAATCGTACGGAACCCAATAGCTTGCCTTACACTGCTAAATGCACAATAGTTCGTACAAATACTACTGTGTGCATTGCAGCGTGTACAACTGGCAGTCCACTTTAATAATACTGATACTACCTTTTTGCAAGCGTTTAAAAATATGTTTTTTTAACGTTACAAGTAATATTCATAGCCAATTCCTGTTTTCGCTTGTGCTTCATGGTAATAAAGTGAAAATAAATATATCACGTGTACATACATATGTTTCACGTTGTACCTATTCCCTGTTATCACACAATCCTATTAACACACAACACCCATTAACATTTGATCGCCATTTATTCTCGTACGTTCGTACTACTGCTGATTGCTTACTATTGACTTGATTATCTTTCAGCGAATACTGTTCGGAGAAACGATTATTGACGAAAGCCGCTTGACAAGGATGACAATGAAATTGTATTAGGCAACCAGGTGTACAGCCGGCGCAGATGTTCTCGGAATCTGGCGAGCTGAAAGAGGGTCGACTTCTTAGCACCCGAGTGCACCAAAGCGCAGACGAAAAAAGAGAACTTTTTCCACAGAGTTGTATACTCGAGTTAGGCTACAACTACAATGAAGGCCTCGATAAAGTCAACCATCGCGAAGTTGTGAAAAAAAGTGAACTTTTACGACGCCCCAGATGTTCCTTTCTTAGTACCGGTGTCAAAGGGAGGTCACTAGTAAATGAGTTACACCCTGATCGTGCTTTTCTCACGTGTCTCCATAGAAACTTCTCTATACATTCATCAATTTCTATGCCAATCGAAAACGAACACGTACAGATTTATTTTCACGCTGCTGATATTCATGTAAAAATTGTCATAATGAGTAACATTCAGACCCCCTTATGTCTGCAATTCCACTAATTCTGGAGATTCCCCGAAATCAACAGCTAGATTTTCCAGAAAATATCTAATTCCCTTAATAATTCACTGATCCTCATCTTGACGCAATTCACTCCTGACTGCAGTATTGCAGTGTTGCCTCGCAGGAGCGAGTGAAGCGAAGAAAATTGCCGGTTGGTATCGATCGTGTACGAGAACGAGAATGATATCATTTGGTCGGTGAATGATGTTGCCTGCGTGTCTATCGCGGTCTGCTGATACTCCTGCACACTACTGCACGCACTCACACACCCAAAACCCGGCGCACTCTAGTCTCCCACACATGGAAAGATGTAATTACCGGAGCAATTACGCGGCCACTCAAAGATTGACTGCAAAGCGTTCTATGGGAGCGCGTGTAGGCGCGATTGTTTGCGATTTCGCCACGTGCTCCCTCAATAAAGTAGGCCGAGAAGAGGAGTGCGATCCTCTCCACATTTACGATGGCGTCACGTGGACCCACAGCATCCGGCGCCGTCTGCGTATTTGGCGCATAAACCGTAAGAGCACCTCCACCGACGAAAGTACCACTGCGGAACGCCCAATCGATCTTTGAGATCTTCTTCGTTGATTTTGTCTCTGGGAAGCTAACTTAATGAAGAAGGGTGTGACACAGTTAAGTGTCATTAGCCGATGTTATTAGCTGTCCCTGGGGAGCTTCTAATATCGCCCTCGAGAAGCTTATCTCCCAACTATATCTATCTCATCGATGTTATCCCAACTATGGAGACTTAATGAAGATTTTAATTCATGCGTGAAGAATATAAATATTTTAGAGATGTAATAAAACCATAGCATTACTATACATTGTGTGTTTGGCTAACTGTTCAATTAACTGTATATAAGATAGCATATTGAATAATTTCAATAATCATTCTTCGGTATAACAGTCAATGCTTTCAACTGGCTAGCAAAATAGTCACGGAGAACACAGGAGGCGTAGTATAAATTGTTCGCCTTACCGCCGGAAGAATGTTTCCCGGTTGACTCCGCGATAGGCAAACATTTCCAAGGTACGAAAGTGCATGCTTATACTCGATACAGCGCAAATATTTCAGAAATTGAACAATGACTTCAGCAGGCACCATTCACGACAGTTAAAATGCTTGAAATAGGGACAAACTACTCTCGGTTTTAGGAAGATACGTGTGTGCGGTAAAATAGTTGATCCGCTTTAACATTTCCCTTTGCTCTTGCCTATTCTTAACATTATTCAACATATGTAAAATGGACATATGTTGATATATATGTAAGTCTAGATTTGGCAAGTCTAGAATGGCTTTGGGTACACAGTGGGTTCACAGAATAAGTGATTACCGAAAAATCTTCTATGAAAGTTCTATTCAAATATACAGTCGATTTGATGTTGAAGAAAAACTTTGATTGAAGTTTCTTTAGCTAGTTGCTACTATATTTTTTCTTATGCTGAACTTCCACAAATTAATTCCAGAGAAATAGAAATCCTGCAGTTCTAAAGTCGGCTCTGCGTTTTACGTCAGCCGTCTGATAAAAATCGTTTTCCGTTCCCGATTATAGAGATTGTCGGCATCTTATCACCGGGAATCTAATTTATTAGTTTGGTATAAATAACGTTCGTATCTTATTGGTCGAACTTCAATTCGTCTTCATTTTGATGTGGGCGCGTCGAGGTGCGACGAATCTTGTAGCCGCATTTTAAAGCATTCTCGGACCCAATGAAATTAACACATTTATCGATTTTCTTGAACGAAAGTCAGCGGCTTGTGGAAACTTAACTTCCTATTTACGGCAGCCCACAGCACGTGCAAAGCACATTATGTGAATGCACTGATAAAAAGTGTTTACACGAAATGCTGTGTGAAGAGAGATAAAGAGGAGTTGGCGAAATTCTGCAAATGCAAAACTGTAAACTCTCGTGCTTATTGTTAACTTTAAATTAAATTCCTTTTTTCCATTGTTACTTCATCCTCAGACGAGCTTGGCAAAGACTATAAGATGTGCCACTCCATATTGTTTTATACCAAAGTGGTTACGACAAAAATGACTTTGCGAATTACCTGATAAAATGCATGACGAATGCAGAGTGAGTAATTACTCATGACGCATTTGCCAAACAATGAAATAAAAGTATTATCTCATATAAAAGTATTCACGGTGATGAACGTTTATATTTTAAATTTGCAATGACTGGAAAAATTTAAAATCAATGTCCACTTTCTGTATTAGTAATTCCTTTTGCTTTGTATTTGATCTTTCACTTTGGTCCATCAAGTATCTTAAGACAAGACAGTGCAAACTTGACAATTGCTCAACGAACTGCCGGGAATTCCTGCTCGCGTGTTATTGCCCGGGAGTATCAATATGCCAGAGCAAATGTTATTGTTCAGCATCGCGTTAAACAAGGCCGTCTCAGTGCGTAACACATGCGAGCTTTATTTACTGATACGCCAAGATTCTACGATCGAGCATCAAAGACGAATCGCTCGAGCAAACTTTTGTGAATGATACGATTAGCTTAGTGACATGTCAATTCAAGTCGCTTTGTTCCAGCAGCTCGCCAACAAAGTTGCAGAGCTCAAATGAGGAAATCTTCTCGCTCTCCTGTCCAATGATTCACGTTAAAATGACGCAAACACAGAAACGACGGAAAAGCAAGGTCTTACCTTAGTACAAAAGTTTCCAGGGTCCAAATGAAAAATTCAGCCGACAGCGTCGTTGATATATGTATAATATATGTGTGTATACGTCAGGTAAAAGCTTGGATCGAAATTTCTCCGCTACTCGAAGCACTGGCTGCTGCACGCACTCGGCATCGGCGTCACGCACGTCGTCGCCGGAAACATCGACGAAAGTATGCACTAACAAACTACGCGTTAATAAAAAAAGCCAGCGATTCCACGGCGGGTTTTAACACAGGCAACACAGCCACCGAACGAAGGCAAATGCCGGCACGCACCAGCCGATACTGTCCGGAAACACGAACGTGTTGTCGTCGTAGTATCTCGTTTAAGTACACCGGAGTAACAAACCCGGCAGGAGCCGCAGACGAGTAAAATCTCGCTCGCGCGTTAATCTACTCTTCCCGGCGAAGTCCCGGACAAACTACGCTATACTACTTTGTACTGCGGTGTGTGTCGGCGTAGAGGTTAGGTTTTAAGTACCAAATTCCCAGGCAGAAGCCATTAAGTAACGCCCTGAGGTGCGGTGCGGCCCGAGGCAAAAGCGGGCATAGATTTTTGCCGGCAAGACGGGTAAACACTCGCTCAGGGTGCTCCAGCGATCAGAGTGAACAGCTGTAAGCTCGGCCGGCTGACTCCAAAGTGCAGTGAGTTCCGCAGGGGTGTCGTTCACTCTGGCGAACGGTACACGTCACCCTAATCTCTCCTTTCTAGCACTTGGTGCTTGGCATAATTCCTTCTCGCTGTCGATATGACATCCCCTTCACAGTAACGGACTCTGCTTGCGTCTTCGAGCTGGAAAGCAGTGTAGAGTGAATAGAAGGTTCGCAAAACTTGTCTAGTAAGTGTTGAAAGCCGTATCGACCGGCACCTCTCGTTTTCGCGCGGTTCCTACGCTGCAGTGCTAGATAGGCGTTTGATGAACTTGACCTCACTCCTACGTGCGGTCTACGGACAAAGTAGATAGAGCTGGCAGATGTGTCGCACAGCCAGTCCAAGTCCCAGTCCCGGTTTCCGCGCGGATCGCAACTGTAGTTCCACTTCTTCCGGTGTCTCTCTGCTCTTTGTTTGCGGTGGGACGCAGGGTGACACTTAACCTAGGCAGACTCGTAACGAATGAGTCGTGAAGGGCGTGTAACCTCGAAAGCCGGGTGTCGTGTGACAACGAATTCGAAGAGGCTACTCTTGCACACAGAAGAGGCGGCGGCGGCGGTGGCGGCGGCGGCGCGATGCCGCTTCCGCGCTGGCTTCACGGGACGGACGAATATAGACCGGAGGAGAAGATGTGTCTGTTAATCGAGGATTATCGACGAGGCTATGGTGCCGCGTTGTAGGCCGAAAGGCGGCCGGCACGCATGAAACCGCAGGTGGCAGTCTCGAGATGCGCGTACCACCAACCGCACATCCTTCCCGGTGCCCTGGCGAGAGCCGACTGCCCCGCGCGCTCGTACGCCGACATTCAAGGCGAGCCCACGAGCGACCAGCTGACCGGACAACCCACCGCCGACCAACCGCTCCGTTTCTCCTCCAGGCTGCTGCTACTGCACGCACCGCACACCACGCACCACGCAACACGCGTTTCACACCGCCACCGAGAGAGCACTGTCCAACCAGGACCCCTGCCGGTTTACCCAACACCGGGAGAGACCTGCTCTACTCGCTGCTCGCTGTGCCTGCCTCCTCGATTCAAGGCGAAAAAGGCTGCACCGGAAAGAAGTCCGCACTGCGCGCGCGCGCCCTGACACTCTCTTTTACGCACTGTTACCGCACTCCGTCCGCGCAAACTGCCTTTCGAATTTTACCGGAAGACGGCACCACCAATCGCGAGCCTCTGCCTGCCACCGGGATTGCTGTGATTGGATATGATTCGGGACGAGTTCTCCCCTGGTGGGGATTTGTTCATTTCTGACATTGTTGGGGATGCAAAGTTGCGAATTTATGGAATTTAAGAGAGTGTTATGCTATGATTTACTTAATATTCTGAAGAATTTTTTGTTAATGACTAGTTCAGGATAGTTGTGTGTTTTATTGAAGAGTTTTGGGGCTTATTTTTGAACGATCTAAGGTGTGTCTGGATGAGTATTTTGTGGCCAGTTATAATGGATGAGGTTTATGATATACGAATTGATTATGTAACTTTATATTTTCAAAATTCTATATTAGAATTACGGATCCAGAAATCGCTCGAGTTCGCTTTAAGCTTTGCTATGTTCGCATCCTGAAAGCAAAAAATAAGCAAATTTGTGATATTTTTTGCCGCACCACTGTGCCACGACTCATTACGTAATGCAGACGTTTAATAATTCGCACTGTAAGACAATGATGAATAATTTTGATCTCTTAATAGAACTTGACGTAATGGTTACCCTCTAAAATATCGTAGGATTGTCCCAAGAAAAGAGTCCGAAAATAGCTGAAAATAGATTTGCCAGATGTTCTCTTTGCTTTCACGAGCAGCGCTCGAACTTGCCAAGATTCTAATCTAAAAACGCAATCAGTGTGCGTATGTTGTCAACGACCGGACAGCTGAAAATCAACGTCGTTACATATATATGGTACTGACTGTTGACAGACAGAGTGAACGACATTGTTCTCTGAATTTTCTTCTTGCATTCTTGAGACTAATCCCCTCAACCTTCTTCGTGGCAAGTGCATCTATCCACGTAGCCAGCAATATAGATTAAATACGAATACTATATGCACGTTCAGAATTATATTGTGATAACTTTGCAATAAATTTTAGACTTCCATATGTCTGTAATAAACTGTGTTTCGGTTAAAAACTAGCCATACTGCTATCGGTAGCAGAACACTGAATGCATCGCGCGCAAAGTTAAAGTATCGAGATTCGAGATACTGATCAACGCATCGATACACCGGTGATCGATATCGCGGCAGGATACTCCGGATTTGAAATTTGAAACAAGAAGAACGATAATGCGTGGAAAAAAATATTCTTTTAAAAGGCTTCCCATTTGACTTTACCCACAAATCCTTCACACCGTCATTTGTTGACACTTTACTTTCATTAAGTTCCGTCTCGGTTAATCATTTCGAAGCTCTTGTTAGATAATCCTGTTATGTTCATCCTCTACCAGAGTTGCATCATAGGTAGGATGGATGCGCAAGCGCATTTAAAAACCGTCAGGCAAGTGGGGCACGTGCAAAATATTCGACATATGGAATATAAACGTGCGCGTGAATGCATGTTCCGAATTGTACACGATTGAACGCAGTTGCGTGCGAAATTCTATCAAGGTCGCGGTGTCTCTTCCGCATCCCTTTACGGCGTAAGCAGTACCAGCAGAACGAGTTCGGCAATCGACGTTTCTCACAGCGTCCGGTACTTAAGTTTCTGGAGAACTGCGTCTGATCCTTCTAAGTACGTAAATACACTTTAATTCTACTTACATCGTAAGATAACGTAGAACATACTAATATGCTCTCATTTCTCATGAAGTGTTTAGATATACTTTTGATACTTTAAGATAAGCCAACTTTCATTCATGATTAATTACGTAGATAGCTCAATAATTGTGAGTCACAAGGACGAAAATGTGTGGAATTTGGGCACTGTTTGGCCTAGATTGCCAACCTATGACCTGTATTTGTGAGAATTTTGGCAAGATATCACACCGCGGCCCGGAGGCCTTCAAAATCGAATTTGATAGAAGGGTCAAGGTATGTTATTTTCTTTTGATCAATACTGTATAGAAATAATCTAATTTTCTGTGAATTTTTCCTATGGTATTTATAGAATGGATACCTCGGATTCCATAGATTGGCTATTGTAGATGAGTTGTATGGAATGCAGCCAATGAGACTGAATAAATATCCGCATTTATTTTTACTTTGCAATGGTGAAATTTATAATCACAAGAAAGTGAGACAATAATCCTTTGATTATGGCAGTCTTATTTATAGCAAGTTTTCATTCTTTTGTAATTTACTTTATAGATAGCCCACCAACACAGATTTGATTATACAACGAAATGTGACGTTGAAATCATAATGCACTTGTATGCAAATAATGAAGCTGATAGTGTAGCAAAGTCACTGGATGGTGTATTTGCTTTTTGTTTAATGGATGTTAAAAACAAGAGGATTCTTATTGCAAGAGATCCATATGGAGTACGGCCACTCTTTAGATTAAGGTCCACAGATGGACAACTAGTTATTAGCTCAGAAAGCAAGGTATAGTAATATATTAGTTTCAAATAATTCCTAATAATTCAGTACCAAAAAATTTGGGTTGTAACATGAAAATGCTATACTAGGCTTTGATGGGTGTGGCAAAAAGAATAACTTCAGACTATGTACTAGAACCATTTCCCCCAGGATATTATGAGGAGTATCAAATATGTGAGGATGGTAAAACAAAATTGTTGAAGAGTGTATGTTATCATAAACCTGGAGACAAGCCCACTTTCCAAGTTTATACTCCATGGAATGGTACATGAAATAATACAATTTTTAAACATAGTTGTATCGTGAATTATCAATGGTGTTTGAATGCAATGTATTCTTCTCAGCTTTGGTACCAAATGATGTGCATAGAAACATTAGAAAATTGTTTTCTGCTGCTATGAAAAAAAGATTAATGGCTGAGAGGCGTATAGGATGTCTTTTATCTGGTGGATTGGACTCTAGTTTGGTTGCAGCTTTACTTGTAAAGCAGGCAAAAGAGGAAAATTTCCCCTACAAAATACAAAGCTTTTCCATAGGAATGGGTGACAGTCCAGACATTATTGCAGCCAGACAGGTTTGTACTTGCTTCTATCTTTTTCAAACTACCGATGGTTGTACTTAATCATTTCTTTCCGATATAGGTTGCGGACTATATTGGTACCGAGCATCACGAAATCATTTTCACCGAGAAAGACGTTGTCGATATTTTGGATGACGTTATTTATCAACTAGAAACATTTGATATTACAACAATACGCGCTTCCATTGGGTAAGCTTTCGTTTTAAAAATAATAATTATATTTGGTAATATGAGACACTTGCAAATTTCAGAATGTACCTTATATCTCGTTACATAAAAAAAAACACCGAAACCACAGTAATATTTAGCGGCGAAGGTGCAGATGAACTTGCTCAAGGGTACATATATTTCCGGGATGCTCCGAATTCTGTAGAGGCTCACAATGAATCTCTTAGGTTATTAAAAGATATTTATCTGTATGATGGCTTACGCGCAGACCGAACGACTAGTGCATTTAGTTTGGAACTCCGTGTTCCTTTCCTGGACCTGCAGTTTACACATTATTACTTATCATTGGATGCTGGCTTGAGACAACCACAAGGTATGTCTCGGATTAACAATATCCTGTTATGGAAACATCTGTATGCAATGTTTTCTTTGCACAATTTATACAGATGGAGTTGAAAAACATTTATTGCGATCTGCATTCGATGAAGAGAACTTGTTACCGTCAAATATATTGTGGCGACATAAAGAAGCATTCAGTGATGGCGTAGCATCCATAAAGAAATCTCTGTTCGAAATTGTTCAAGAGATCGTTCAAACACGTGTATCGGATACAGAATTGGAAAAGGCGAGCGAGACATACCCGCACTGCACGCCAAAAACTAAAGAGGCTCTTTATTACAGGTACTGGAACAATATTACTTACATTTCACACCTTACCATCTTTAGTATTTTAGTTATCGAAAAAACGAAATCTTTGTTAATTCATGCCTTTAATAATCTTTTTAGACGTGTATTCGAATCACATTATGGAGGGCAAGCAGAACAATTCACACCGTATTTCTGGATGCCGCGTTGGGTGAAAGGAGTTACTGATCCATCTGCTCGCTTTATAACGCATTATTCCGCAGACTCAGAAAACAAAAAACAACACGTGGTAAAGATCGTTACTTGAAATTTAGACTCAGCCACAAAATTAAGCAACTACTACCAATGAAGAACTAGTCAACTTCAACCACGTTGCTGTTTTATACACTCCTTGGGATCTGAACCCACATTTGCATGTTGAATCGTATTTTTCGGAACAGGAATAATAAAATTATGTATTTTGATTAGTATATCACATGAATTATTTTCTACTGTGATAATTCTTTTTGCAATTTTCGTCAACATCTTTCAGAAGGAACATGTAATTGTGCAATACCAAAAAAGTGCTGCTATGCCCAGCATCTGCTTAGCCGTATCTAGCAGGGCAAAAATATAAAAAATAAAGATTCTTTTACCCCTGGTGGGACTCGAACCCACAATCCCCGGTTTAGGAGACCGATGCCTTATCCATTAGGCCACAGGGGCGGTTGGTGTTCAATGTCCCTTTATGTAGCTATATTCCGAGCGCGTTTGTGCGTCAATTATTTTATTGCATTTTATCGCTTCGAGTGATGATTATTCCAAACTGAGAGCACTAAAGGCTTACCAGTGCATCGTATCTTTTCTTGTTCACCTTTGGGCTGATATGAAAGACTGGAACGCAGAAGAAATCAATGGAACTACTGTATTACGAATCGGAATTTCAAGATGTCGAAATATTCCGTATAATACTGTCAGCTGGGTTCCCTTTCACTGACAAATGCGCTGACTGAATGACTGTGATTTTTATTGCTACTAGCATTCCATCATTCTAGAGTAAGTTACTCAATACATGCGGAAAGCAATTACATAAATTGACACCAAATAATTGTCATTAATTGCTTCGCAATAACTGATCTAAAAGGAAAGAAAATTTTATAAACGAATGTTTGGATTTATAGATGACAGCAACGAAATACACGTTCATCTACATTTCCTTCATATCAGGAGTAGTAATAGCATCACTAACATGGCTCTTCAGCTTGTATCTTTATTCGAGACTTTCGCACAACGCAAATGTTGCAAATCCGACAGATGTTACAAGTCCTTTGAAAGAGTCTTTAATTGATCAAAAGGGCTATGATGAAAAGGAACTAAGATTAAGAGATAATCTTATTTTGCATCATAGTAAAGATGTTCCAATTGGTAAAGATATTTACAACTTAAAAGGGAATAAAAATGTAAGGAAAAGTGATAAATTATTGCAGCAATTACAGCCGGTCCCCATCAAACCAACAGTCACTTTGGCAGAAGGTATGCTTTCGTAGTGATTTACAAACATGACAATCAATTAATTACTATGCTATCTTAGGCTTGGATGAAATGGGTATGGTAAGGAACATTGAAGACCAACAAAAAAGAGATGCTGGCTACAAAGATTATTCTTTTAATGTGCTTGTCTCTGACAACATTGGTATGCACAGAGAGCTACCAGACACACGGCATAGATTATGTAAAACTGAAGAGTATGCAAACAATTTACCAAATGCCAGTGTGATTATTTGTTTTTACAATGAACACTACATGACACTTTTAAGATCATTGCACTCTGTTATTCAAAGAACACCAGTGACCTTATTACATGAAATTATATTGGTGAATGATTGGAGTGACAGTGCAGAACTCCATGAAAAAGTGAAAACATATGTTAGCAATAATTTCAACAATAAGGTCAAATTATTCAAGACCGAAAGACGTGAAGGATTAATTAGAGCACGAATGTTTGGTGCAAGTAAAGCAACAGGGCAAACTTTGATCTTCTTGGACAGTCATATAGAAGTAAATGAGAAGTGGGTTGAGCCACTGCTTGCAAGAATAGCTTATTCAAAGACTATTGTTGCAATGCCAGTAATTGACATCATAAACCCGGACACTTTTCAATATACTAGTAGTCCTCTTGTTAGAGGAGGCTTTAATTGGGGTCTACATTTTAAATGGGACAATTTACCAGCTGGCACACTGAAACACCACGAAGACTTTATCAAACCCATTAAGTATGCAAGTTTTCTGTTTATTATTATTTAATATAGATTAAACTTCCTGAGTGTATATATTTGTATGATAATTGATTAGATCTCCAACAATGGCTGGAGGACTTTTTGCAATGGATCGTGAGTACTTCAAACATCTAGGAGAATATGATTCAGGAATGGATGTTTGGGGTGGAGAAAATCTTGAAATATCATTTAGGGTAAGAAATCTGATGCTCCTTTCATGTGTTTAATTTTATATTATAACATAGTGGTATATTTTCTTAGATTTGGATGTGTGGTGGAAGCATTGAGCTTATTCCATGTTCACGAGTGGGACATGTCTTTAGAAGGCGTCGGCCTTATGGCGGGGATGACAAACATGATACAATGTTAAAGAATTCCTTGCGAGTAGCGCATGTCTGGTTGGATGAATACAAAGACTATTATCTAAAAACAACCAAGGAAATCGATTATGGTGATATATCAGAAAGGCTGGCTTTGCGCAAAAGGCTAGAATGTAGGAATTTTGCATGGTACTTGAAAGAAGTATACCCAGAGTTAGGGTTGCCAAGTGATAATAAAAATTTCATGAGGGAGAAATGGTCAAAGTTAGACCAACGACCTATGCAGCCATGGCACACTAGAAAAAGAAATTATACAGATCAATATCAAATTAGATTATCGAATTCTGCTCTATGCGTACAAAGTGAAAAAGATGTCAAAATTAAAGGATCGAAGCTTATTCTAGCACCATGCCTCCGAATTAAATCACAGGTAATCAAAAAGGACCAATATGATAATCTGTTGTCTCATATAATGTTATGATGTATTGTGATTAACAGATGTGGTATGAAACAGACAAGCATGAGCTAGTCCTTGGTCAAATACTCTGCATGGAAGCAGGAAAGTCACCAAAACTCGGAAAGTGTCACGAACTGGGTGGAAACCAAGAATGGCGTCATAAGAATGCTGTAATAGTTTTTTATCTAACTAAATCTACTCCTGTATACATCTTATTAAGTAATAATAGCTTGTCAATTCTATTTAGAATGGTACACCAATTTATAATATGGCAACTGGCACCTGCTTGGGTATATCCCGAGGCTACAAGAATTCTCAAGTCATTATGGATCTCTGTACTAAGCGAGACACTTTGTCAATAACATGGGACTTGGTGCATTCAAAGAACCCATTGAAAGAGATTAGATGACGCAAGAAGATAAACTCCACGCTCAAATGAAAGCAAAGGTGGAAACAGCTGCTGATGAAGAATCTGGAGTATTGCAACGTATTTGAAAACTGAAAATCGCAATAAACCACAAGTTGATGTGATTACAATAATTTTAAAAACATTTATAACACCAGATTAAGAAGCAGTATCTGCCGTGGATAAACCATTCCAGTGATCTGGGAAAGTAGGATGAGTGCAATGTTGGATTGTTAATCACCGTTTTGTTATGTTTTCATTTTACTTTTGTTACATATATATTTCCTATGCGTGTAAACCTGTAATACTCAAACATATCACTAGTTTTTGATAATCTTATTTATATCTTTTATAATATACAAGTTTTTCTATTACACAAAAATAAACAATGAGAGCAGCTGCAAATGATATTATTTGAATAGGCGGATTGCAAGCTAATTTAATTTTTGTAGGTATACATGTAAGTTTTATATGCAGTACGTAATAATTAAAATAAATACATCTAAGTTCTGAATAATGAAAGTATGATTGGCCTACAATGCTATGAAATATATGTATCGCCTAATATATTTCAATGGCCAACTCATCTTTATTAATATTTGTAAAAAAGCTGGTTATCAATAAATGAATTACTCAACTTGAGGCACATAAAATGACTTATATTGTTAGATTATCTCTTTGTAAAATTTTAAATGTATTAAAAACCAATCCATATCGTACTTTTTCTGGCTAGGCACACATTACAAACACGAAGCGATAGTGCATGTGTATATATAACTACGAAGCCGTACACATGTGCGAGCGTGCCACATGCGTCGGTTGTTTTGAATTCGAAACAATTTGAAATTGTCACTTGACAGTCGATGACAGAGACTGAGATTTTACCCAAAAGCATCAAATGAGTTGTTTTGCTGTTAGAATATGAGGTGTGAGACACGAAAGATGACTTTTCGCACGTATAACATGTAGTTTTATGATCCTTTTAAAAGCTTGTAGTGTATACATATGTAATAACCTGGAGCGGTGAAAATGACGACATCAAAAGAATTAAATTTGGCTAGAAAGAGTCTTGTTGCTTCACTCGGTGAAAATGCAAAAGTGTAAGATATTCCAGTTGAAATATATTTCGTAATACATAAATAAATATTGTGTTTATCGATGGCATGGTCTTATAACCTGTATAATTCAAACAGAATTTTGTTTACAAATTCCACAAATTTATAATTTATAGACATTAGACGTGAAAATATTGCATAATTACAATTTATAAACGAGCTTCTTATTGTTAACAGGTACTTCGAAAAAATGAAGCTGTGGTTTCAAATGAAGGTATGAATTGTTATGCTGATAACGTATCAAAAATATTAGTATGAAACAATGTTTTACTGTCAGTTGTCATTTCAGACTACCAAAGAAGAGTTCGACTGTGAAGCTAGAAATATTATGACAGAAGATCAAGTTCATCTGCATAATGAATTTCTTCTATGCTTGTTTAACAAAGTTCGGGGCTTGGCAGCAGTTACTCCTCACCGAAAGATAGATCGTGATAAAACCTCAAAGGAGAAAAGATTACGATTGAAAAGAAAGTATAAAACAGACAAATCTAATTTTGAGGTATGTCTGTATTCTTTCATATTCTAATATGATAATTTGTATCATGTGTAGTTGGTTGCAGTTAATGGTTTATGTTTCAGCCCGCAGACATGTATGTTGAAGTGTTAAGTCAAACTTCATCCCCAGTAGGGGATGAACCAATAGGAGCAAATCGATCTAGTGCCCAAGAACTAGTTTTGCCTGACCGCACATTCGTGCTGGCAAGATTAATGCTCGCTGCATGGGAAAATAATATGGATGGTGCAGAAGAGAATACAGCACAACTAGTCATTATTGCCACACAAATTTTCTTGAAGAATATACTTACTGCTATCTTTACCAGAAGGAAAGGATACATTGTCAGAGAGGGCTCATTTATTTACAATATTGGAGAGCCAGTTCCAAGTTCGTGGAAAAGAAATTCTTCATATATTTTTCAATCAACTGATCATAGGTAATTATTTTTATATGAAGCAATGTTTATAATAAATCACGTTCAGTGAAATCAGCAGGAATTATATAATGTTTCATAATTACTGAATGAACTACTTTTATTTATATAATAGTGTGACAGAAATAATTGACCCTTATGGACAAGTACCTGCAATAAAGCCAAACTACGAAGAGGCAGAACAAGCAACTGCATTTACGTATGCTTGCTCCACACAAAGTATACCTGCACCATTAAAGCCTGTCAGTGCAGCAGATTTGCAGCACACACTAAAGGTAAGTGATTTACTTGAAGTATATCAACTGCAATATGATAATATAGCACTCTCCAATGCTTTGTATCAATAACCTATTTTATAACCAGATATACAAGAACTTAGTGTGCAACCATACAATTTATGCAACTAATATGGAGCGTTTGTATACGTGTGCTACACACCCAACTTGGGAAGATATTGAAGCTAAGAAAATCTTATGTCAATCGACGACAAGGTGAAGTTGAATGTACCTATAATCCGTTTAATCCGTTTAAATATTTTATACTAACTCTAGTAAGCTCAGGAACGAGTTTTTTCTTTTACAAAAATGTAAATTATTATTTATTGTTTTTTATAATACAGTCTTTCTCAGCAAATATGATTCATAAGAATATCTTCTTATTCAATCGTCATGATTTATGCCGGTGTGAACCTTATATTATGTCTATTTTTAATCTCTGTAATTCTTAATCTATTTTAATCTCTGTAATTTTAATTGAGTTTTGGGTTTAAAATGTTACATAAATAAGCACTGGAGTGAATATAGAATTCATCATATGTACGTTTGTATGTGCATACTGCAATATTTGAAAGTGCCTTGATTAAAGGTATTACGAGAAAGATTGATAGAAAAACGTGTATATTATATAATTTGTATATACCTACATTTATACAATGTACAGTTTAAGAGTCATGAAAGAAGAAAGATAGAGTTACTTATTCAGTGGGTTTTACATTGTTGTCTTTAGTCTCATTTTGATATGAAGTATTAGCAATAATCTTTTTCTGCATTCACATACGAATTTGAAACTTTCCAGCTTTGGTGATGTATTTAACGCCCTTGAAAGGCTTGTACTTTTCCCCATACATGTCTAGACGATTCACCTTCAAACCTGACACAGCCAACTGATTAATTGTAAAATGTACCTGAAAAATAATTACAAGTTTTAAGAATATCTGGACTTCAAGTAGAATACACTTTAGTTGGCTACATACATTAATTGCTGGATGAGAATCAGTCATTGGTACTGAATTTTGAATAGCAATCTAAAGTAATAAGATTGACATATAACACCTGGATAACATGGAATTCTACAATTCACTTAAGTGTAACTATCATACCGATCCTCGTAGATTTGGTAACTTGGATGCATCTATTCTACCAATCTCCCATAGCAGAACCTTGGTAACAGGGTCAAAGGAGTATTTCCCTTGATTCGGAACTAAAGTACAGTTCAATACAAATTTTGGCATGGGAATCTCCAGTGTTACATTTTCTACCTGAAATATTGGTTTGCTTAGCATTGTTTTTTTTGTATTAAGTGTGACATAGAAGTACTTACAGTTCTGTAAAGGCCAATTGTTTGTTTTGGTCCAACAGTAATGTCCAATCTTCCACCACCTGGTTCTTTTAGACTGATATTGTGCCTTACATATATAGGAATTGCGACAACACTTTGTGAGCCTATGTGATAAGAAAGAAGTCGGAAGTTCCCATCAGGAGGAATGAAAGACAGTATTCTCTCTGACTAAAATGATATTAAATTATTTTTACAAGTTTATTGAACTGATTTATTATTATTAACAACCCTGTACACGTACCTCCCACCTCTTAAATCGAACACAGGGATGAAAGCTAACATCATCAAATAATCTGGGATTCATGAATGACAGTGTTAAATCTGGCATACCACTCAACTTTATGCAGCAATCAATCTAAAACGAAAAGTCATTCCACAGACTTATTAAGAGGACGATGTGAATTATGTAAAGTACTTTATGAAACCTACATATCCTTGAATTTCTGCAAATACTGTTGCTCCTGTTCTATCAATGATGGCATCCACTTCCTCAACTACATCAAAGTATGCTTCATTATTTGTATATTTAACACCAGTTCTTCTCCAGGGTACATTGGACAACTGACCACTTGGTAGTATTGCACTTACACTGAAACATTGTTTAAGTTAATAATTGTTAGAATAAAACAGCATCAATGTGTCTTATTACAAAATAATTGAATACCAACTTTGATTTTCCAGTCACGGTATTTGCAATTGTTCTCAGGATATTGGGTGGCTTAATCAACTCCTTGAGAATGTTAGATTCAGTGGCTAGTGGGAAGCCATTGTCCAACATCTCATCCAATAGTTCATATACAACAACATAATTCTCCTTTATGATAGTTTCTGTACATTCACTGAAATAATCCTCAAACGTGTCAACTACTCTGTGTAAAAATTCTATCACGAACAGTGGAGGAACTGCAACACATATACTCCATTTCAATTAAACTAGAACTTTAGCATAGAAATTGTGTGCCATTTGGTTTACCTTCTGTCATGCATACTGCTACAAAAAACATGTTACATCTGTATATACTAATCAAGTAATGATGCGGCGTCCTTATTACGGGTGGTGTATCTTCAGGTGACAAAACTCGCCTTTGTTGGTCGAAGAAATAGTCGCACAGTGAACGTGCCACTGCACTTTTCCAATGTTTCTCCATGAACACATCTCTGTGCAAGTCAACAGGAATACATGAATAGTTTTCAAATATATTTTGATAATGATTAGTTGTAAGAATTTCCGTATTTAGATCTAGGTCTATGTTAATATATAATTCTCAATATACTAAAGCAACATTCTGAAATTTGTTATGTTATCATGTACACGCGTCTAACCTGGCAGCTGTCAAACTATCGTGAACCAACACTCACCCAGATGAATTGATAATGAAAAGGCTGTGTATCATCTTGAAATAAGGATTAATGAACACTCGTGGTTTAAGTTATAGAAATTCAGTGGGTGTCGTTTACAATCTATTCGCTCTTGACAGCCAGCATGTGCAATACAATGCAAATCGCATACACACGCACACACACGAACACGGTATCCCTACGATTGAACAGAACTACCACAAGAATGCCTAATGCACCTAATGTTCTATATAATTTTGCGATTTTTATTCAACTCAATGTGCTTCTAAGTCAATTCTATTTTGCATGACACTCTCCAACAATTACCACAAATTCTCAATTACAGTCGAAAACATTCATCTTTTGCGCGATGAGGATTATTTGAAAATTGAATGAAACGATTGCCAACACGCAAGACTTGCCGCGTGTCATCAGCTGGTTTTTGGTCTTCGTTCTCCGTGCATCATAACATTTTATATTCTTGATGGAAAAATGGGTGACATTACAAACTGGGAAGAAATAGAGAATGACGGTAATTGGTTTGAATTGTTGCATTCCTACTGTAGCACAACAACTTATCTAATAGTTAATTATTAAATATGTACAACAGAATTTTTCAAACAATATTTGAATGAAGAATCAAAGAAAGGAGATGTCAATCAGCTGCTGTCAGTAGCACAGCAGTTAAATAAGCTTGGACAAGGTAAACTATAAAATGGATCCTTTGGGAAAAATGTATGGAGTCAAATAGATATAATGCTGATTATTGTTACAACTTTCAGCTATTGAAATACTGAATGCAGAGTTGCAAAAGCAAGTACTTGCTAATCATGAGGACTTGTTATCCCAGGCGACATGGGTTGAGAAGTTGGAAGGAGTACTGTACATCATGCAGTCCCATGTCCAGGTATAACTTACGAACATCACTATATTCTTTATCATACCTCAGATTTAGAGTTCGATGATTTATTACAAACCTACCAAAATATTCCAGAGCCTTCTATCAGCTGTGGAAAGATTACGTGCCAAAATAGTAGACCCATTCAATAGAATTGAAACCCAAACTCTCGTATTGTCAAGGCTACATGAAACATCTGACTTGCTAAGACGTGTAGCAAGAATGCAACATTTATCGAAACGTTTATATTCTCAGATGTCAAACAATGTACAGGGTCCAGATATTATAAAAGCTGCAAATACATTAAATGAATTGGGTACTGCATTATTTGCTTCTTTTCTCGGATGGCAATAACTGTTAATACATAAATCTACTAAAGTTCCTTAAATTTTTAGAACAGTTAATGGCAGATACAGATTTAAATGGATTAGACATAGTGGCTGATGACCAGCAAGCAGTAAAAGGCCATAGGGCTACTGTACAAAGATTAGCAACCCATGCTTTAGCACAAGGCTTAGAATCATATGACAGGATGAAGGTACATTCTATGTTCTAATAATCTTCTGCAATAGTGGAGTTTGTCAATGAATAATCGGTAATTCTTTTGTGATAGGTTCGCACAGCAGTTCAGGTATTCCAAAATCTGGGTATTGTGACTAATGCTATTGATACAGTAGTGGAGTCTGCTTTGAAAAATATTGAAAAAATTGCCACAGCATCCTTAGATGTAAGTCTAGTAACAAATCAAGATTCGGGTAAAAGAGGTGCACCCGGCCGTGCGGCGATCCCGTCACTAGGATCATCTGGAAATGTTCGTTCAAGAATTTGGGAGAATTTAGAAAGACTATTCCAAGATACGCTTTACACCCAATGTTCGCAGGTATTGCATACTTGCCATTTTAATTTTTAATACTTTCACTATTATCAGTGGACCGATATCATTGGTTGTGTAATTTCAGATTCAATCATTACAAATGGTATTATATGAAAATCATACAAAAGGTTTCGATGAATTGTCTCAAGATTTCTGGATAAAAGTCAATAGTTTATTAGCAAAAGTTTTAGTAGAACGCGCGCAAGGTATGTTTAATAGAAATTAACATTCGATGCCAGGATAATAAATTCAAATTATCTTACAGGATCGTCTTTTGTAAAGCAAGCCTTAGAGGGCGAGTACCCAAAGTTTTTACGAATATATCTGGATTTAAGTAAACGACTGAAAGAGAAATCATTAAAAATTGGGATGTACGGTATTGAGTAAGTAATCAACTGTTTGTACAATAGTTAATTGATACTACATTTTCCATACCGATAGACTAATTCTATGTGCCACCCTATTTTTAAAGCCGCAATGTTTTGCTCCCTTTCGAAAACGCGTATCTGTCACGCTCTGTGTCCCGTTTATTGGATCCTGTACATACTATGTTTTCTGGGGAGGAATTACCATCGCAGGACGACATCGATAATTTAATTCGAACTGTAACAAAGTATGTGTACTCGCTACTTCTTAGAATTAGATATGCCTCCAATCTCAATGAATTATAATATTGTTGTATTTTATTTTCAGTGAATTGAGTGTGTCATTAGTAGACGATGCTCTTTCAACTGTTGTAGCTCGCAACGTGGGCAAAGCAATACGTCTTTTCTGCTTGAAATGTGAACAGGGTGTGGTCACAGGGGGAGAAGCCAGTCAAGTAATTGATTCACCGACTACAGGACAACAGACGAATGTAACATTGGCAAATTTGTTGCATTACTTGTCTAGTCAAACTAGCCGTGTAATTGCGAACCTATCTGCTGGTTTACCTTCTGAAGGGACATCCGTCATATCTGTTGCACTTAAGGAGATAGATACATTAACTAAGAGTATCTTGGCTCCAGTTTTAGCTTCTATTAGTGATGCTATTGAAAGCATTATTCTTACTATGCATGATGATTGCGAATTTCGAGAGTACGTATTAAATTTAATTACGTACATAGTCTCTCTATCATAACAATGACCTTTTTTTAGTACTAGCAGTACGCTTGGCAAAGAAATTAGTTCTTCTCTGTATATGAGGGAGTTGCAAGGTTTCATTTTGCGTTCTGTGAATACATTTCTCGCGCCGTACAAAAATCAGGCCGCCGTCGCAGAATGGTACGAATTTAAAACTCTTTCTACGATACTGGATTACTATTATTTTTATAATTTTATCATTATTTAAGCTGCAAGTCGGTGGCGTCAAGATGTATTGAATTATTTGTGCGGCACGCATGTTTATTAAGACCTTTAACTGAATACGGAAGAGCAAAGCTCATCATAGATTTTGCACAGGTAAATGATAAATACGTGACAAATATGAAGTGATGATTTTTGAGTTTCAAATGCATTTAGATGGAGGTTGCAGTTGCCCCCTTATGCAGAGGTGGGCAATTAGGAACATTGGAACAACAACAGTACCGTACGTTACGGGCCTTGAAAGCTCTTCTACCAATTAATCCGGAAGAAATGGTCCAAAGAGTTTTGGATGGTGAAGGAGAAACTGCTGTACCACCTTCCCTGATACTTTTACATCTATTTTCCATGGCTCCACCTGAATTAGCATCACCCCATCAGGTGAAATTCGTTTCCTAATACTCAGTGGTGCTGCTATATTATACTTTACTACAAATATTTAATGATCATTTGATCTTCTCAGAGTGCGGGTTGGTCAATAGGAAGGCTATCTCAATGGATGGATAGTCACACTACTGAAAGAGACAGATTAGCTCTGAGCAATGGACCACTAGAACGTTATCAATTGACAGTCAGACAACAAAACCTTCCATCATTTCATCCACTGTATCCATTAATGCGAAAGCTGGCTGCATTGGGCGAACATCCAAGTAAATGAGATAGTCAAAACGGAATAAGTTCTATGTACTTGTACATTCTATTATCAGTATAAAATCATTTCAAGAAAAAAAATTAGCATCGATACCCTGATGTAAAACAAATTCGTACATTGTATGAAAATAATACATTTTTGAACGTTTAGGTAACACTACTTTAAAGTAAACCCACAATTTTCCAGTCAAGATTACTCCATAATCTTTGTACATATGATGTTTTTCCTAAGCTCATTCCTAATGTTATAATGAAACTTAATATTAAAGACCACTTTGATTGGTTTTTGGTTGGTCCAATATGGCAGGCAGGTTTACTTTCTTGCTTTATCTGCTCTCCACAAAACATTGAAATCAGGTATGTACATATATGTATACTATGTAACATGATCAAGTATTTAATTGAAATAGATTTTACCTTCTCAGCAAGTGTTCTCATTTTCAATAATTCTTTTCTTATATTACTATAAGACTGTTTCATTTGGTCCAGTTGCATTTGATACTCTATTATTTCTTCTTTGCTCAGATCGACATTTTCTTGGTAAGCTTTCGTTAAATTATGTTTCATGTATACCAAACTGGAATTTATTACCACAGTATGTCTTGTAATAGCACCTAATGTAATTACTCCATCATAAATCCTAAAATATATTTAAAAATTGATCTGTGTTTTTACTTATCTTAATCAATTTTGATAATACACAGATTCATAAGCATACGTGTAGGGTAAAGTTGCCTTAACAGTTCCAGTACTTCGTGCCAACCATTTCCTTCTATAAAATCTGTGAAGACCATCAGCGAATTGTGTTCTGTGTGAACTGATGTCAACCCCTATGCTTGACAAATTCTCTTCTGTTAGTCGTAAAAATGTTTTCAAATCAATGCCTTTGAAAGAGGTAGTATACTTTTCTAGGCCCAGTCCCCATAACATTACTGATACATCAAAATCAGTTGCTTTATTTTTATGACACAAGGAAGGGAAAAAATTCCTCCAAGTTTGTTGAGTATAATCATTATTATAGCTATCTAGTGGTGCATCTTTGTTGGGATCAAGCAATGCCACAATCTACAATAGCAAACAATTTATTATACTGCAATCAAAAGTGATCATTACTTTTTTACCTTCTTGAACTGTTTTTGATTGGCTAGGTCGATCGCACATAAATTATTGTTATCACATAGAGTTTGATCTGCACCATTCTCCAATAATACTTGTACAACTTCTGGCCTATTGGCCACGACTGCGTACATTAATGCCTAAAATGAAAATTATTAAATATATAAACACCAAGTGTAACACTTAAACACTCACATTTACAAAATACACAACTTACAGTTTTGTTTGATCCATCATACATATTAATATTATCAATATGCTTTATTAATTCTATTAGAAATCCTGGCTCTTTGGTCTTACAAGCATACATTAAAGCTGTCTCTCTACCAAAACATATAAGTGTCTTATCATTTTTGTTGCTGAAATGCAAGATATTTCATATAAAATGTACTACATTATAAACAACCTCTGTTTGCTAGTTGCATTAGCATTGGCTCCTGCTTTTATCAATAAGAGTAGACATTCTAGGTCATTGTCCTTTAAACTATTTGTAGAATTACACAATGCGAGTAATGGGGTATATCCATCTGAGAAAGTTAATGGAAGATTATGCTACTTCTTATAAATATATCAAACAGTGAGAGCGTGAGTGAAAATTACCTCTATGAATGGTTGAATCCGCACCACATTCTAGCAAATACTTAATTATATGTACTTGGCCACATGAAGCAGCATATAGTAGTGGGGTCCAGCCAGCATTTAAAAAATCATTGACATTGTATACTAAGATGAATGAAATTTGTTAAATAAAGATAAGCATAAGTAAAGAGTACAAAATATATGTAAAATTTATGTCACTTATGCATATCTTATACAAATTGGATTACTTTTAAGGTAATCCTGTATAACTTCCAACTGGCCAGTTCTGCAAGCTTTTATGATACGACATTGCAGTTCCTTCTCTTCATTATACAGATTGTATGTAGGAACATACTGATCAAACGTGTTATAAATTGCCTGTGTTTTGTGTTCGGACTTATTGTTCTGATTCGTAATTTGAACGTCGAACTAAAACAATGGTAAGTAAAGCAAAGTTTGTATTATTTCGAATTCGAATTACTTTGAACTATACGTCATAATAAAGAAAGTGGTAGTGCATGTTTGTGCTAGAATGATATTATTGCTTTGTTAATAATTAGCGGAAGGAATAATATCGACAGGTTAAACTGGCGATAATCAGTACCTCTTTTGAGACATAGATATCATTGCCATCCAGTTCACTATCAGAGAAATCCATACCACCCGGTCGGAATTCCATTTTCGAGCACATTGTTCTTTACAGTGTCCAAAAGAAGTTAAATGTTTTTCGTTCATATACCGGTATAATACGTCATTGACACTTGCTAGTCATTTCAATACTCTCTGATCAAGTGTGTTTGCCAGAGGTAGGTGTAGTTTTTTGTCGGAAATTGTCCCTGTGTCGGACTCTAATAGAGATATTAATATTTATTGTATTTTCGGAATTTATTTACAATAAAACTTGATAATACATGAAGTACGTATCGAGGTGGCAAAGTTCTTCAAATTTTGAGAACACTACTGCTTACTCGGCTTCCTTTGCTGTTTAAGCTGTTCATCATAGCATCTCAATCTCTATACAACACGTAGTATACTCTGTGACGTCCGCGCTCTGATTACCGCGTAACTCTTGATAGATCCGACCTCGAACATGGGGCCGCTAAGCAATATGGACGCCTACTAGGATTACCTGGCTGTCAAAAATTTCATAAAACTTTACGAATAGTTACACGATTTCTGTGAAATCTTAATTCGATTTCAAGTGAACAGTATCGTGTTGTTATACAGAATTATTAAAAATGTTAACTGCGGCTGCAACATCGCTGTCGAACAATGGTGGCTCGTACAGTAATGATAGGCCCTCGAGTGCAGGTGAAACTGAATTGGCCACGGACCCTGCTTCTGGAGGACTTTTCCATTCTGATTATAAAAAGTAAACGAAATTTACTTTATGTTTCATTATCATACTTTGTGATACGAAACAATTGCACATACTTACTTTCACATCATGATGTCTGGCTTCATACATGCCACTTTTACTTAGCCCAATATCGAGAACTATTTTCCGATAATATTCACAAGTAACTGTTCTTCTAGACACGAAGACTTAAAAAGAATGTTGGACAGCAACAAAGATGGGTTAAAACTTGAAGCTATGAAACGTATAATCGGGGTATTTTAATATTTTCTATACTTTTAACTGTATCAATGTTACATATAAGTCTAAATGTAAATCTCACTCCTTTGTAGATGGTGGCAAAAGGCAGAGATGCATCAGAATTATTCCCAGCTGTAGTGAAGAATGTTGTATGCAAGAATATTGAAGTAAAGAAGTTGGTCTATGTATATTTAGTGCGCTATGCAGAAGACCAACAGGACCTTGCCCTTTTGTCTATATCTACCTTTCAACGTGCATTGAAGGATCCCAACCAGCTTATAAGAGCTAGTGCTTTAAGGGTGCTATCTAGCATAAGAGTTTCTATGATTGTGCCTATTGTGATGCTTGCTATTAAAGATTCAGCCAGTGATATGTCACCATATGTAAGGAAAACGGCAGCTCATGCTATTCCAAAGCTTTATTCTTTAGACCAAGAGCAAAAAGAAGAGCTTGTTGGAGTCTTAGAAAAGTTACTGTCTGACAAAACTACTTTGGTTGTGGGCTCAGCAGTAATGGCTTTCGAAGAAGTTTGTCCTGAGAGGATAGATTTAATTCATAAGAATTATAGGAAGCTGTGCAATCTCTTAGTAGACGTGGATGAATGGGGCCAAGTTGTAATAGTCAATATGTTAACAAGATATGCAAGAACTCAATTTGTGAACCCTAATGTAGATGTAAGTATGGACATGATTGTTTTAGGATTATTAGAGAAGAAATTAATAATAAGGTAAAATATATTCCATAGAATGTAGAGGAAGATGACAATCGCCCATTCTATGATTCTGATAGTGATTCATCAAATACAAAGAAGCCTAAATTCTCATTGGATCCTGATCACAGATTATTATTACGAAATACCAAACCACTTTTGCAAAGTCGGAATGCATCTGTTGTAATGGCTGTTGCTCAATTGTATCATCATGCTGCACCGAGAAGCGAAGTGATTACTGCTGCGAAAGCTTTAATACGACTCCTAAGAGGGCATCGTGAAGTACAGAGTGTAGTTTTACACTGTATTGCGAGCATATCAATTACCAGAAAGGTAATGTAAGTATATTGATTAACTAAGGAATGACTAACACTTTGTCTTATGATTAGCATTTTTATACTATAATGATACAATATACTTATTTTATATACTGCAAAAGTTGATACAGCAGTCTATATCTTTTTATATTTTTTACCAGGGGATGTTTGAACCCTTCTTGAAATCGTTCTTTGTAAGAACATCTGATCCTACACACATAAAACTATTAAAATTAGATATCTTGACCAACTTAGCGACTGAAACGAGTATTGGGGTGATTTTGAGAGAATTTCAAACCTACATTTCAAGTAGTGATAAAGAATTTGTAGGAGCTAGTATACAGGCAGTTGGTAGATGTGCAAGCAATATAAAAGAAGTGACAGACACATGTTTGAATGGATTAGTCTCACTACTGAGCAACAGAGATGGTATAATTTCATTATTTCAAATAATTATAAATGCATCAATTCTTAGCGCAGTAGAATGTTGATAATGAAACTACTTTGCAGAAGCTGTTGTAGCAGAAAGCGTAGTTGTGATAAAAAAACTTTTACAAACACAGCCGGATGAGCATAAAGATATAATAGCTCATATGGTCAAACTAATGGACTTCATAACTATACCTCAAGCGAGAGCATCGATTTTGTGGCTATTAGGGGAATATTCGGATCGCGTACCAAAGATAGCTCCGGATGTACTTCGCAAAATGGCAAAGAATTTTGTGAACGAACAAGACATAGTCAAATTGCAAATCTTAAATCTAGCAGTAAAGTTGTGTTTAAATAATCCTGCGCAGACCAAACCGTTCTGCCAATACATTTTTCAACTTGCAAAATATGACCAAAACTATGACATTAGAGATCGTGCTCGTTTCCTGAAGCATTTTATCTTTGAGGAGGAAGGACAAACGAAAAAGCTTCCACAATTCGCGAAAAGAATATTTTTGACACCGAAACCTGCGCCAACTCTAACATCTAGATTTAAAGATTCCAAGTATCAAGTGGGAACTCTCTCACATTATTTGGACATGCCTTGCGCTGGTTATCGTCCTTTGCCACCGTTCCCTGACGAGGCTCCCGATACAGCTGTTAGAGATGTAGCACCAAGTATTGTAACCGAAATAAACGAGGAACGTCATAGTAGGAAAGATAAGAAGGAAAAAAAAGTGAAAGAGAAGGAAAAGCCATTTTACAGTGATGAAGAGAGTACTCCAGCAGAAGGTATATATCTTAACACAAAAGTCGGGAAAGAATAATAAACTATTAATTTCAAGCTGGTACTCTATGAACCACTATATCTCTAGATTCAGACAATGAAAATGAATCTTCCGCGAGTTCAAGTAGTGAATCGTCAGATGAAGAAAGTGAGTCATCCGAATACACGACGGATTGTGGCCATTCGGAAGATGATAGTGAGAAGAAGAAAACTGTCAAAAAATCGGATGCTTCCAATACCGAATCTGAGAGTGAAGATTCCGGTACAGAAGACAGTAGTGAGTCGGAAGAGAGTGAGGAAGAAAAAAAGAATGTTAAATCCAAAACTGAGGAAAAGCCGAAAAGTAACTTGGATCTTCTGCTGGACCTTGATGATGGTAAAATTAATTAAATACGATATAAATGTTCTTAACAAGAAATATTTTTGGCCAATCGATAAACGGCAAGCATTCTTATTGCAGTCGTTCCCATGACTCCAATAATGCCGCTGAGTATGACTGGCTTCCTTAACCCAGTTAATCCAGGTCTCACAAATGAAGTCAGGGAAGTATCAACGTCATTCATACCAGTGAAAAAGTTTGATTTATTAAACAGTATCACTGGTCATGGCCTGAAAGTCGAATACCGATTTACACGATCCCAACATTTAGTAAGTCCTCATTTGGTTAACATTGAGCTTGTGTTTTCAAACGAGGGAAATGATGCGGTTAAGGAAATACAAGTGGGGACAAAGGTACATTTTTTCCAAGTGCGGTTTCGTTGTACATGATTTTATTGATCCATAATTTCTGACTTTTTTTGTATGTCTTTCAGAACCTGCAGAAGGGCATGCATATTCACGACTTTAATCCGATATCGATATTAGAAAAGAATTCCACCTTATCTTCCACATTAGGAATCAATTTTAATGATTCAACGCAACCAGCAAACTTTAATGTTGACTTTTTAATTGGTGAGGAATTACGTTCATGCCCCGTTACCATAAAACCTCCGATTGGAGAAATAATAAGGTCTGTGCTGTTGCCTGAAAGTATGTTTAATACAGAAAAATCTAAGCTAAAAGGTATGAACGAACATGCTGCCAAAGTTTCTTTCTCAGAAAATAGAAAAGCTTTGAGCCAAAAAGTATTTGAAGCTGCGAATGTTGCGGTGGTTTCGAGCGATGATGAAATGATTAGGTCAGTTTTTCCCCTTTTTACGTGTAGTCTTTCAATGACATCTTATAGAATGACATTTTTTTGCTTGCACAGGTTCGCCGGCCATACTTTAGCATCAAAATCGCTGGCATTGGTGACAATAAAAGTTGTGGATACTGAGAATATCGAACTTTGCGTTAATTGTGAGAAAATGGTGATAGGCTCCATTTTGTTGAATGAATTAAAGAGCAACTTAAAATAATTTATGTATCTCGTGTTTATAAGTTAAATGATCAAGAATATATTAAATATATTTACACTAATTGAACAATTCCAATATTCATCATTTGTGATAATTATAAACACATCCCACATCTACACTTAACTGTGAAAATATGACAGATTTAATGTATAAATGCGGATATGAAAAGGCGCTGTTGAAATATTATTGACACTTTTATAATAAATTGCATTTACTTTTTACGACGATAACAAATTTTTCACATGAAACCAAATTAATTGCTGTGATCCACTAAGATCCCAGTCCGCGATTGCCCAAAATCGAAGACGATATTCCTTGTTCCTTGATAAAAACGTCTTTAATACTATAAAAGAGGATCATTCAAATTAATATCTATTATTTTACGTCAAAGAACAGTAATAATATCTATAAACTCAACAAAATACCTTTCAGCATGCCATGCGAGATTGGTTTTGAAAATCCGAAGTCTTGATCAGGAAACCTTGCAATTATATCACGAATAATTTCGGATCCATATCCTTTACCCCGATACTCCGATCTAATATATGCGGTGTCTAATACAGACATCTTGTATACATCTTTCGTAATAAAAATTTCTGTGCCTAAAAACAATATCAGTTAGACGCAAATAAAAGCACAATTTCTCAGGTCAAAAAGTTCTTACCTTTGGGTTTGATGGTATAAAAGCCAATTGGTTTTCCATTTAGCCATCGCAATATAATTAAATCCCCTTTATCAGCGAAATCAAAGGGCGACTCTAATCTTTCAGGTATAGGTGTATCAAACTCAGGATAAATAATTTGGCAAAGTATATAGTAAACAAACTTTTCACGATTTGTTCGAACCTAACTGAAAATGTTACGATTAGTCTAGCTGAAATTTTTAGGTAAATTAAAAGAGCAGTCTTAATATATTTGACCTCTCCCCATCCATTGATAGATTGGTCGTGACAAACACTGTTCACATCTATAATTTTGTCGTCCAGTTTTCCTGCTATGAAATTAGAACACCTATTACACTCAATTCGCCAGATTTTTCCATCCATTCCATAATCCGCGCCATTCAATTCCTTTTCAACACTTTCACAGCATTGGCACCTATATGATTTGAATTGCAGGGAATTAAAATTCCATCATTGTGTATTAAAGTATTATTGAAGTGATTGCATTTGCTGTGACAGATGAAGCGAGCATTGTCAACCTATACCTACTGACTGTTATTTACAGTTTAGTTACAGTAGTGTATTTAAATGTTGCGTAAAGAGTGTGTCTAAATTTGATCCACTCAATTAATAGAATAGACGCATTATATATTTTTGGGTTTCTCTAGTATACCTTAAGCAGAGCATTTGTGGATTAAAACCAGATGCAATTCTAAACACGCGTAGAAGACTATGTAAATATCTTGGAGTTGCTATTTTGGCTACTAAGTTTTCTTATCTATTAGCGATAAGAATAACTCTTTTCGTTTGTCGGTAGCATAGTTCGTACGCCTGTTTTACCAAATGCGCACATCATTTATTTGGAATGAAAATAATTTCCTCTTTCTTGTTTGAGAAAATATAATTACGTGCATATTTTATATATAGCTAACAGAATTCGAATACTGTAATTTTTAAGATCCTTTTCTGCATAAAAGAATCATATATATATTATATATTATATGAATAAATACAACTTGGTTAGAATCATATTGTTCTTTGAACACACACAGATGACAGATTATTAAATCATATGTTTGGTAATTAGCGTAGTATTTCTTCAAAAAGCATTGTAAATGTTAAAGTTATAATTATGACTTTTAAAGTCTCGAACAGTGAACTTCCGGTATCGATATTCGAATCGACTTTTAATTTAAAATTACAGCCGCTAGATGGTGAAGCATCGTAGGCTCTTTCAGCCGCACGATTCACGGTAAGGTTGAGTCCTATCGCCTTGTCTAATATTATCAAAGTAATCCTATTACTTTAATGAAAAAACATTTAAATATTTCAGTAAATATTGTATAATTGGACCCTTTCCTGCAAGGCGAGCACTATATTTTTGCCGCAAAAGAACTTTTTGTAAAAACATTTGTCTCACCAAACATATGATGAGAGGTTGGAGTATGACACTCCGACGTTTCTACGACTACACGATCTGTAATATTCCGAAATTGTTATATCGAGGCAATTATTTTACTCTTGTTACATTTCCTTAAATATTTACAGCATTGTTCGCGATTTTGGAGATTATTTTAGAACGTCAATTATACTCTAACCTTCTTTTGTAATCATGCTTAAAACAAACCCAATGAATCGAAAGACAACAATAATAGGACATCGTTATTGGAATTGTTTCCCTGTTTTGAATTATGTGGACATAATGTTTGCAATATCTGAGACCACATGATATTTGATAATACAAAACTCAAATGCATTTTTATTCCGATAACTTCATAATTTTCTATAATATAAACATACTCTTTGAATTATAGTCTATGGGTACCTGATTAAAACATATTTCCACCTAACTAATCAGAATCTAAGTTTATGATTTTGCAGTGGTCGGAGGAGACTCAAAGTGTTTTTATTTGTTACAGATGGCGGACACAGCTAAACCTGTGGAACCTACCACTCCAGCCAAGAAGGCTACAAAGAAGATTAAGCCAAGGAATTATGACCTAGGCAATGGTGTCTATAGGTTCAGCAGAACACGCATGTATCACAAGAAAGCGATCTACAAATTCATTGACAAGAAGACACCAAAAACTGTATGTATACGTGCAATCAAATTTCTAAGCAATTCCTAGTATCTTGAATGGGTACTGTGATATATATCTTTGGATTTCCAATAGGTCAAACCCAAAAAGCCAGTGACAATTGAGAAGCAAATCGGTGGTGACAAGAATGGAGGAAAGCGTATTGTATTGCTGAGGAAGAGGCGTGCAAATTACCCCACTGCTGACCCAGTAACAGTACATCATGCCAAGAAATGCTTCAGCGAACATCGCAGATACTTGAGGCCTACCTTAAAACCGGGTACAATTTGTATCCTTTTGGCTGGCCCACATAAAGGAAAGAGGGTAGTCTTTCTGAAGCAGTTAAAGAGTGGTTTGCTTTTGGTTACTGGTGAGTTCTAATGTACAAATTCTGTACATAATAAAATATTGAGCTACAAACAAGTGCATGTAAGGAACAATAGACAAATTATATATATTTGCTATTTGTAGGACCCTTCTTGATCAATGCTTGCCCACTGAGAAGAGTTAGCCAGAACTATGTTATTGCTACCTCTACTCGTATTAGCCTGAAGGGAATGAAACTCCCAGCCCACATTAACGACGATTACTTCAAGAGGAAACGCGAAAAGCGTGCGAAGAAGGAGGAAGGCGATATCTTCAGCAAGAAGAAGGATAAGTACAAGGCGAGTGAGCAGAGAAAGGTTGATCAGAAGACAGTCGATAAACTCGTCCTCGACGCCATCCGCAAAGACAAGGATAAGAAGATGCTGTTCACCTATCTGTCAGCGATGTTCGGTCTGCGAAGCAGTCAATATCCCCACAGGCTAAAATTCTAATCTTGTATGATTTGAGTTTTCCACACTTAATAAACAACCATTAAAACTCAAAAGGTTTTATGCAATTATTTTCGCGCATTTCCTACCATGCTCCACGATCCATTTATGTTTGTTGCGTGAGAATTCATGGAATAAAATTGATAATTAAACTTATTTCTCGCTTGGCAGTTTAGCCATTATCTATAACGAATCTCATTAACGATTCCTGTAAGAGAGATACGAGAATCTTTTATGAAAGTCTTCCTGTATCAGTCATACCTTTATGTAATGTTTTAGAGGTGGATATGCTCGCGTACACCTAATTGTTGAAATTCAAAGCCCACTATTGGTGTCGGGGCATGCGCACTCGAAAAACTACCGTCAATATATGTAGTTGCGGGGCGAAGTATACCGTTTGGAGTCGCGATATATAATAATGCAATATGAGATGTAGCGAGTGCCTTTCGATCTTGAATATACGCCTCCGCGTGTATTCTCCGATCTATCTGGTCCAGTCGCTGTTCAGTTTTTGAGTGGAAACGTTACTGCGAAGCACGTCGGATATCTCCTAGTGGCGGGTGTGCGGTACAGGTGTACGTCGCATGCACTTTACATGTGACACATCATTGTCAAATGTCTTCCTCTAGAACGGCGGATTATTCGGGGAACTATCAACATTTTAATGATGATAATAACGATTCATTGGAACAAGAGGCATCGCATGGATCATGTCCAAGTGAGTCAACGTTGTTTCAATTTGGACACTCTCGTGAAATCCTAAATTTCTTGTTTTAAACACAATTGTTCTGCGCATTTTGGAATATGGAGTTCGTCGATAACGAACTGCTAATGTTACATTATCCAGTTTTTTTTGCTAATTACGACCACAGAACATAGTTTGTCCTATAACAAGTCTCGGATTATTTTCTTCAAATCACGATATGCGACCCGCTTTAAAATTGTTCAATACTTCCAGTGACATATTGCTTAAAAATCGACGAAGATATAAAAGCTCGATTGATGGAGAGTAATTTACCCGCTAATGTATTAATTGTTATAAACATAAGCTTCGGATGACAGATTTATTTGTTTATTGATTTTATCAGTGATTTTTGGATTGTTGATCTATTACTGTTCCAGAGTATGGATCTATGTTATCTTGTTCTTCCCCAGGGAATCACACAAGCCCCTCACCTGAAACTGGTGAAAATCTTCGACAATTCAGTAAAGCATTCGAGACCCATGGGATAAGAAACAGGAGCATGTCGGATAACGTAGTACTAGCTTCGGCGGATCCCATATTGGATCCTGAAACTCATTGGAACATGAATTATCATGAAGCAGCAATATTTTTAGAGGTATGCAGATATTCTTATCATAGCTTTTGTCCTTTAAGTAAGTCATCTTTATCAGTCATCTTCTACAATATATAATAGTTAATATCATCATGCTACTCTGCTATAAATTGGTAACATTAGAAAACATCACTTTTGTACTAGTGTTTATTAAGAAATACGGTTTTTTAAATGAATCATAATACCTTTCTAGGAAGGCAGAAACAATGAAAAATTTGACTCCCACCCAAGACACCCTGAAGATTTGCCTGCATACCTCTTGGTTCACAACAGTTGGTACTATGGATTAGATTTGTTGACATCTCTAATACTTTTGGCATTAGCATTTGTGGAGGAACCAGCTGTGCCCTTATTTGGTGTAAGGGAAACAAAATAAACATTCCTCCCTTTTAGTGATATTTTTCAGATCATTCATATAATTCTTTGATGTTTCAGATGCCAGTGTGGGCACATGGAACCATTGAACTATTTGCTTTAATGGCAATAGCAATAGAACTAGCTTTAAAATTAAGATGGATTGGATGGTCAACTATGCTGAAACACAAGAGAACAATGCTAAAAGTAAGGAAATAATTATTGTTTTGTATACATTATGTACCTTCCTTGTGGAATTTCACACAGTGCAAGTACATAGTATATATGTCCAATAACTCATTTTAATCCTGCCATAAATCATTATGTTTACATTCCCCTAATTAAAGTGGGGCATACAACTCCTTTGTGACTTTAACTGTCCGTAATACATCTACGTATAAGTGCTATGCATGTATCTGCAGTCTACGTTCATATGTTTCATCATGGCATGAGAGTTATGGAATTTCACGATAATGGACTTGCTTTATCTGCGTATGTCTAACAACAATAAAACGGTTGTTTCCTATACCACTGATGCAATAAATGTGCGGGTAATTAATCGCATGATAACAGTATTTATTGCTCTAGACTAATGTTCCATATGAAATTTTTTGGTAAAATGAGGCTGTGATAACTAAACATTTCCTCCAAATTGCCTGCAAGATTATGTTGGAAAGTTTTATAGGATTTACAAAAATTTGATGGTATTTTTTTTATTTCGATTGTATATTCGATTTGCAAAAGTATGGCATGGGGTATGAATATTCTTATAGTATTACACTTAGCTGTTACATATTTATTGTGCATTATGGAGCAGCGTGTTGAAAACATTTTCAAGCGTGTCTTCACACCTGCAATACCAATAAGACAGCTTAAACTTTGAATATTCAATGAACCAATCAATGATTTAACTGACCTGACATAATACCCAGCTTATTTTACGCAACATGTTGTTCGATTTCATGACGCTAATGCACTGGAGCAATTAAAATTGAATGTAGAACTGTAAATGCAATTCCTGGTTTTTAGTATGCGCTGATAAACATTTTGCTTTCTCTTTATACATATGTACGTATGGAGAAGATTTCTGACGTTCATCTTTTTATTTTAGTGTGTTACATTAGGTATTATGTTCCTTGAGGCTGTAACAGTACTTGTGCGACAGTCATCGCACTTTCGTGTCACCCGTGCATTGCGACCTATTTTTCTTATGGACACAAAATGTTGTGGAGGTGTGAGAAGATTTATACGGCAAATTTTATTGACACTTCCCCCGATTTTGGATATGCTGGGTCTTCTCTTGTTTTTTATAACAGTTTATACAGTATTAGGCTACTATATGTTCAGCGAAATGAATCGGAATTTTGCCACTTTACAAGATAGTTTCGTAAGTCTTTTTGTTCTTCTGACTACAGCTAAGTAAGTACATATTTGTATGACTAATATAATCAATGTAAATGAAATTCAAACTTTCACTTCTAATTTTCAGTTTTCCAGATGTAATGATGCCATCTTATTCAGTGAATAAGTGGTATGCAATATATTTTGTATCATATTTATCGGCTATGTTGTACGTGATGATGAATCTAATGTTAGCAGTTGTAAATGAAACATTTACAGCTGCTGAACGACAGAAATTTAAAAAACTGTTCTTACATAAGAGAAAAGCATGCCAACACGCATTTAAATTGCTGGTGTCCAAGCAAAATCCAGACAAGTTGCGTTTTCGACAATTCGAAGGAGTAATGACTTACTACGCACCACATATGAGTATGTATATTGTGTGCATTCTGCTATGAAGTTAATATTGCGTTGAATGTGTATTAAGTAATTAAATTGCATAGGTGCACGAGACATTGTTTTACTCTTCCGTCATATGAATACTTCTGGCAATGGTACATTAACTGCCGAAGAGTTCTTTACAATTTATGATGCTATAATGCTTCAATGGGAGCCACAGTATTCCACTGTGCCGTGGTATCATAGTACATGGGAACCGCTGCAAACACTCTGTACTGCAGCACATGCAGCAATCAGATGGCCATATTTTGAAAGTATAGTGTGTAAGTGTGATGTGTGCAGTAAACAATTGATATATTTTGATAAAACCCATTTTGCACGGCACCTTTAATTCTCAGATACTGTAATTATTGGGAATGGCATTGCTATGATAGTGAGAATTGCTGAACCCACTATAAGTCTTGAAGAGTCAGCACATCGTTTTGGTGCCTGTTGGGACACAATGCTGTTTGGAGGAAGTAAGTTAACAGGATCTTGAAAATAGTTAGTCATTTGAGTATACTGTATTAATTATTTTTAATTATAGTATTTGTAACCGAAGCATTGATGAAAGTATTAGGACTTGGGACTAGACGCTATCTCAGTTCTGGATGGAACCTATTTGATCTAGGCACTTCTGTTATGACATTAGTTGCTGCTTTCATTCTGAGTGTATTCCCATCAGCAACATTCTTTGTCTTATTCAGACCACTCAGATTATTGAGACTATTTAAAATAAAAAAGCGATACCGAGATGTTTTCGGTACTCTTGTTATTCTGTCTCCGTTGATGTGCTCAACGGCAATCGTGATGCTTGTTTTGTATTATTTCTTTGCGATTATCGGCATGGAATTGTTCGCTGGGACTGATATGCGAAACTGTTGCAAGTACGTAAAAATGACATGGCTTTTACTACTATATTTTTGATAGTGATGGCATAGTAATGGCAATTCATAATATTCCTTTTTTATTGTCATTTATAGAAATACGACGGTAGAAGACTTTTATAAATATTCGGCAAACGAAAGTACCGCCTTAGGCTACTACTACCTTAACACTTTTGATAATTTAATAGCAAGTGGAATGACACTGTTTGAGTTAACAGTAGTCAACAACTGGTTTATACTAATGAATGCCTATGCCTTTACGGTTGGGATGTATACACGGATATATTTTATGATATTCTACTTAGTTACGATGATAGTTCTAACCATCGTTGTTTCGAGCTTCCTGGAAGCCTTCAGGTTTAGAATACAGTACAAGAAATCAACATCAAAACGTGATGGTATGTCTCATGCCAAAAATCCTTGTGTAATTGCGATTGATATTATTATAATCTATATATTTTCATTGCAGAAGAGAAAATGCTACATGAAGAAGTAGAATTAAGGTGGGACGAGCTGCAGTGTATAATTGAAGATTTCCAAGTCTTAGAAGAATTGCGATCATCTCTCGTAGTAGGCGTAAGTATTTGCAATTTGTGGCAATATGTATTTCTTGTACATATACTAAGATGCCCTGAATTAATTATAGGGAACTACTGTATTTATCGGCTCCCGGCCACGAACTAGAGAAGTACTACAAAGAAAAATGTACACAAATGAGATAAATGAATGGATTGCGGAGGCGAAGTTGGAAGAAAGAAGAATCTTAGATGATGCAGAGTGCAATGCAGATGATGTTCCTGGAGACGATGGAACCTCCGAATCTGATCGGCTTGCAATGAATGGAAATCCACATTCCCCTCTTCATAGTAACTTAACTAATGTTATGTAGCTGATCTATATTACAAGTAAGTGGTTATTATACTACAACAATTTTGAAGTGCGAACATGAAACATTCGCGTCATTAAAGTCATAGCTAATCTCTTCCTCACCGAATTTCTTAGAATTATTCGGTCACACGAACTATAATTGTGGATATATTTTGATCTATTCAAAACAAATCCGAAAATGAGATTATTATTCAATTGATTTGAAAAATGATATTAGTTTTGTCAAGAAGAACGCGTATACTTTAAAGTACAGACAAAACATCCGAGAATTATTCACTGTATTTAATTTATTATATTCATTCATCCTTTAATGAAAGTGATTAACCATTCGATATATATCGAGAACGATTCGGTATGCGTATTCTGACGGAAAGTATTTTAATAACTTTTTTCTGACAATGAATCATTTCTGCTGTACAATATATTTATATTATGAGAATGTCTAAATGTACAACATCGTTATTAGATGTAATTCTGTTACATTTCATAGAATAATACTTTATGTATGTAGGAAATAAACCAACAGATTAACTTATTATTTAATTTTTAAGCAATTCCAATATGAAATATTACAATACATACATATGATAAGGAAATGCAGTAATAGAAAGCTATTACTAAATATTAACTTATGATTGTGCCGTGTATATAATCACCACGCTAAACTTATGTAGATTTATAAAATGTATAGTGCCGCGAATCCATTGAAACTTAGTCTTTATATTTGTGTTGCGTTCAGAAAAGGAACTATTTGTTTCACATGTTGTCAGTAAGAATGTACAGTATTTGTTATGTTTAAAATGTAATCATCTTTCAATAAGTAAAGCACAAATATCAATAATTTTAATTATGAACTTGTACACCAGGACACCCTAAAGTGGTGAGGGTTACAGAAAAACCATCGGCAATTAATTTTCTGGAGATACTTGAAATCGTTTCGGGTTGAGTGTCAGGTAGTAACAAAATATATGCGTACCCTCCCCCGCCAGCGCCTGTAAGTTTGGCGGCTAACGCATAATTTTGAGCTTCAGCACAAATTCTATCTAACGATGGGTGCGAGACTTGGCATGTAGCAAGGAGTCCTTGATTCATATTAATAAGAACCTGAAATTTTGTGCATATAAAAAATTCTTACGTTGTGTAAAACCAGATTGTAATCTCAGTCACGCTAAAGTAGTAAAATTAATTTACCATTAATTGATGATAAACTTCATCCAGTTCGTTATCGGCACTTGATAAATCCTTTACTTTTCCAATGATTTTAAGCGCTTCCTTAGAAATATTATCGACTGAATCCAAAATTAAATCGATGATCGCCGGATATTTAGACTTCAAATCAGCTACTCTCTCCACGAGTTGTTTGGTGCTTCTGCTGACTCTTGTGTCCACCAATAATATTCTCATAGTTGGAATATCTGATATTGGATTCACATAGCAGCCCTTTTTGAATTCTATTACTGATCCATACGTGCATATGGAATTGTCTACTCCAGATGGAGTGCCATGCATAATTTTTTCGCAGTTTAATGCATATTTCGAAATTGCATCCAAATCTTGTTTATCGAAGGATTTATAAATATTTTTTTGTAAACGGGACCAGTGCAAAAAACTTGCGGCAAGACAAACTGCAAATGATGCAGAACTACCAAGACCAGCACCAATTGATAACTCCGAAACCAATTGAATTTGAAAAGGCGTTATATTACATTCTTCTTTGAGAGCGACATATGCGAGAAGATAGAAAAATGCTTCTAAGCTTAACTTTTGCTGCAGATTCATGTAACCTACTGTACAAACGAATTCTCGTATCTGATTATAGAATGAATCAAAATCATCTATGGATTCGATATTACCATTAACAAAGAAAAAGTTTCGTATTTGCTGCAACGGTACATTGATAGCTAAATTAGTTTTAGAAAAATATATTTTGATTGTTTCTTCTATCTCGGGCAATTCGGTGAAGTGTGCTGTTGTTCTTAAACCGAGGCTGGCTGCTATTGCAGTTTTTCCGTATACTACAGCATGTTCTCCGAACAAAATTACTTTCCCTGGTGCAGACACCTTAAACTGAATCATTATAGCTTTTTGTCGACCGTAACAATTTATTCAAATGTTATTTATTCGACGTGTGAAGTGACTGAGGGTTCAATTTACAATATAGTTAATTGATTAGGAGTTCTGCTTTTCCCACTGTTCGGGTGTTAGTGTTTTTTGCGAAAATGCATGGATAGTTTTGAGTTCCTCTTCTAGTATGGAATTTACCAACCTGGGAAAGGAATTTTTCAACATTTTTCTGCAGAGAATACAGTCAAAGTAACAGTAATGTTATTACCGATGACGTTGTAATAATGGCTTTCCTTCAAATACATTAGACACGATAACTACAGCAAATTTTGCGCCACAGCCATCGGATTGGTCTACCACCTCCTGGAACAAAAATGCAAACAGATTTCATTTTCATCCCAAATTTGAAACTTCTCTTCGTTAGGACTCCAAGCTTTACCTATATGTTAATTATCTAGGAACCATAGAATTAACAAAATGCAAATAATTTTCGAAAGAAGCACTCGACTACTCTCCCGAAAATAAGTTACTCGCGGGGTACAATCTGGTTGACTACTGCCAAGAATCGATTTGCTAGAGCTAACATTACTGTTATGGTAATTCTACAGGAATAGAGAAGTATAGCAAAGCAAAAGGTTGAACTAAAATATTCACCGTAATGAATAATGTATGGCTAACATTTTTAAACTAGAATACAGTACGGCACACAACATACCATCCCATTAATAACAACTTTTTGCAATTACACATATACAAATAATTTCTTTTACACAATGCTTGTGACAAATAACACTATAGAGATAGGAATATAAACATTCAATTATTTATTAAAATAACATTTCAAATTACATTTGACAAACTTTTAAATTATCTTAATTGACCTTTAATTTATCCACTCCATTAAATGTATACAATTGTTTATAATTAAAATACAAATAGAATATCAAAAAGTGACCACAGGAATATGATGAGATTAATAATGGAAATAAATCAGGGTATTTTTTTGGTGGTATAATACACTTACTAGCAATAGACAAAGTGATTATGCCTAACAGAGAGCAGCAGAATATCAAATAAATAAAACGCATGTTGTTGTATAATGGTAGATTAGATTTTGTTTTGAGATATTCACCACCAGACCTAAAAAATTGCATAACAGCACTCCTATATATGGTGGCTGTCAACCTGAATTGCTTCGGGTTTACTGACTTTCCATCAACTTCTGACATTTCTGGATTATTAAATAATTGGTTGTAATTAAATATGTTGGGCCACAACCATAAGACAAAGAAAAAGTATAGTACAAAAGTGACACAGTACGCAGTGTATAATTCATCTTTTATAAATAATGGCAGCATACTAAAGTGAGAAATTAACAGAAACCAAAAAGAAGCAAATGGATCATTATGGAAGTGCAATATAACTGGGATTGCAACTAAAAGAATAGATTTCTCATGAACTTGGAACGAAAAAAGAAAAAATGCCAAAGCTGAATTTATAAGAGAAAGAACCAGCTTATATCTACTTGGATATAGGTACACATTCAAACTACTTGGTAAGACACCAATGAATGTTGTTATTAAACACAAGTGGGCCAACTGTTCATTGGTGAAAGATGAATGTAACTTGTAAATTACATTGATCACACACCATACGTTAGAGACTTTATCTTCAAACACCCCCCTTTGCAAAGGAAACAATCTCAGCAATGTATTTATAAATGTATTCCGATCCTTGAGAAATGGCAGCCATATCACAAGAAACATTGCAAGAACAGTCAATGATACAGAGAAAAGACCCTTCACACAAGTCCACCATTGCCTTGATTTGAAAGGAGAATAATTTCCTAATATGTAAAAGAAGATAGGTAAAGCATGGTATAGTTCCATTTGCTTGTAGTTCAGGGCAGCAACAAAGAAAATGGAACCCATAACAAAAGAATCCTTATAGAACAATGCGACAGCATAAATGAAAAATCCTAATGATATAGAGTTATATTGAAAGTGTCCATGATCTATTAATATTAATCCCGGGTATATTAAGGCTGTTAAAATAATCTGGTGTTTGTACCTAAAACCAAAAATGCTTTGCTGTTTCTCAGATTGGCTTGATACATGATTTGTATATATGAAATATGTTACTGCTGGAATGTAAATAAGAACATCCGTAAGCAAAACAGAAAGTCTCATAAAATACTTATGTTCACTAGATGAAATGCCCTTTGATTCTTGTAACTTTGTATATGAGGAATTAATCTTTGTGGCTACATGTCCTAATAGAAAACTATGATAAGCCGTTAAAGGAGGGTAATCTAATCCCCAGTATAACAAATCATTATCTGTTGTATTAATATACCACTGGTTGGCAGGTAAATTGAAAGTTATCTCCTGCCAGTGCCGTTGGGCTTCATAGTCTCCAAACATTGGAGGCTTCCCTTCCCCACTATATGGATGGTATGTAATGCACCATCGTAAAAGCATGGCAAAGAAAGAGATCAATGCGATTTCAAAAGAGTTTCGCATGATTTTCGACTTGCGTTGTTACTCTTGACCTTTTCTTCCGGGCTAATCTAGCCTCGAGTGCATACAACGAATCGACTAAATCAAGAAGAAAGCTTATCTATTTGCGGTCATGCTGGAAAAGTGAAGGTTATAAAACGTGCCAGACGACCGAAATAATCTACCTGTATAACATTTTATACATACCACGTGTGAAGCTTTCAATCTCTCAACCAACTTATTTTTGATATAATCTTCTGTATAAGGCATACTCAATTTTTATAGCGGCCGGCACTTTCCTATGTATTCGAATATCTGCTTTGAGTTTTTAGAATTGAGCTTTGTTCCAGAGCAATATTGCTATAGTTAAACGCACTATTGCCGCTATTGTACTAAATTCGCTTATCGGTAAGGCTTTTAACAAGTGTCTGTTAATCTGACGTCAAACTTTCCACATGCGGTTTGTTGTGCGAGTACTCCATATATTTGGCAAGATCGATTTCGACTTCGGCGATTAATCGAGCGGTTAGCTTAATTTCGCGGGTAACATTTTATAACAATAATGTAATCGGCGCACATGCTATTGTTAATTCTGGATGAAAAATTGAGTTCGATAGATGAGCTCTAAGGCCCTGCACGTACCTGAATTGAATTCCTTTGATGTTAATTAAATGCAGTCTACTTTCTCTCGGACTGAATGATTTCGAACTTTACACTCCCATCGTAACAGAGCTATATACATACAAAGACCTCGTTGAACAGAAGAAATAACTGTATGCCCGAGAAAACGATCGTGCATGTACTTGATAACAAGCAAACCTCGACTCTTTTAAATAATAAATACTTCAATGTCGTTCGTTCCTCGTTATAATGTCGCAGAACTGAGAAGGCCGTTTGTTAAGTTATAGACGTCGTGTGCGTGCACTTCGAGAATGACCTGCATAATTATATGATTTGCATATTGCTATATATGCAGTTATTTTTATAATCCCCTGAAGTCAACAGGGATTTTAGATTGCAGATTCTAATAACTCATCTTATATAATTATAATCTTTGCTGCTGTTTTATATATCTGTATATATTTTTTGGTTATTGATTTTAAAACTCATATATACAAAAATATCGTAGCACCTTTGATGTTATATATATACTTTATTATCATTCATGCATGCATGACTGCATTTTTCCACTTCTAATAACTTTTTATTCATAATGTTTTGTATGACAGTGATATTACACACACGTCATAATAAATTCCCAGCATATGTCTTAAGTATGAAGTAGAAATGTACAACATACGCATTCGTTATCATGTTATGCAGGCGTAGTAGATGAGTGAGGCTAGTTCTATGTTATATAGGAATACACACGTGGTGCTGCAGCAGAGAGTAGAATAGAGGCACATTCCAGCAATTTCGTTAATATGGCGGCTACATTTAAACTTGCACGCTTTATTACATTCGGTAGAAATCTACCAAAAGCATTGAATCGCAGTTTACGGCAAGGACTTTTGGAAAAACAATGCATCCAGCTTTCAGGTTTGTAGCATCTTTTCTGTTGCCATAGCTGACTGTTTATACTTTCTATCGAAATACTGGGAATTTCAGGTTATGGAATACTATTGGAGCCTTCTTGTCTAATAGTTAGAAAACTGTTATTAAATCCATAATTATTATTTCATTCCTTTAGCCGTGAAGATCGACTCGAGACGGTACTTTTCATCCGAACCAGCAGCACAATCGAGTCAGCTTCACAATATCATTACAGACACTGAAAAGTCCACCGGTAATTTTCGCCGAAATTTTATTGTAATTATTAATTTTGCCAAGTTAATTTACTATTGTGTGGTTAAACACTAGGTGAAGCCTCAAAACATGAGTTCCAATCTGAAACGCAGATGTTGCTTGAGATTGTTGCTAAATCCCTGTACTCGGATAAGGAGGTAACATTTTCTACCTATCCTGTTGTATCCATATTAGTAGCTGATGCTTAAATACCTTTTTTCTGCCCTAGGTATTTGTGCGTGAGTTAATATCTAATGCCAGCGATGCTCTTGAGAAATTACGCTATATGCGATTAAGCAATTCTGAGGCAGCTGATGGAGCAGGTGACAGAAGCTTAGAGATTCACATTGCAACTGATAAAGTGAATAGGACATTGACAATTCAAGATACTGGCATTGGAATGACCCGTGAAGAGTTAATTGCGAATCTGGGGACCATTGCTCGTTCAGGGTCTAAGGCAATTGTCAATGAATTATATAATATTATTCTGTTGGCAAAAATTTAATTTGTTATTTTTGTGTAGGCCTTTTTGGAGCAACTGAAAGAAAAGCAGGAGTCTGGAGATCCATCAAAAATAATAGGACAATTTGGAGTTGGTTTTTACAGTGCTTTCATGGTAGCCAATAAAGTAGAGGTGTTTACTAAATCTTTTGCCAAGAATGCAGAAAGTCTTTGTTGGTCATCAGATGGGTATGTTGAGATGCATGCTTTAATTTCTCATAGTAGTTGCAGTGTCTGGTAGTTCAAATGGAATGGTATGATATATGATTTTTAGGTCTGGCATTTTTGAGATATCATCTGCTGAAGGGGTTCAACCAGGAACGAAAATTGTTATTCATCTGAAACCGGATTGTCGTGAATTCTGTGATGAAGAGACGGTAAAAAGTACGTTCGTTTATTGTACAATAGAACACAACATTCCAATAATTTTATTTCTTTACAGAAATTATTACAAAGTATAGTAATTTTGTCGGCAGTCCGATTTACATTAATGGCGCTCAGGCGAACATAATTCAAGTAACTCGAATCACCTTTATATTTATACATACACCAATGGTAACCGCAGAATTTACATAATATGATCTTATTTATCTGCAGCCACTGTGGATGATGGATTCAAAAGATATTACACCATTGCAACACGCGGAATTTTATAGATTTATAGCAAACAGTTTCGACTCACCAAGATTCGTATTACATTATAAGGCCGACGTACCAATTAGTATTAGAGCGTTACTGTATTTCCCAGAAACAAAGCCAGCTTTATTCGACCTGGCTAGAGATACAACTAGTGGTGTTTCACTTTACAGCCGCAAAGTTTTAATTAAAAGCAAAGCTGAGAATCTTTTACCGAAGTGGTTGCGATTTGTTAAAGGGGTTGTTGATTCTGAGGATATACCTCTGAATTTAAGTCGGGAGCTGTTGCAGAACAGCGTACTTATAGGGCAAGTCTTTGGAATATCATTATAATTTTCAGCCCATTTGATTATTTTTGTATTATTGATTATATTTATTATTCTAGAAAGTTAAGAAGCGTTTTAACAGCACGCGTTTTGAAGTTCTTGCACGAACGATCTACTAAAGAGCCTGAACAGTACCTTCAGTTTTATGGAGACTATGGTTTATTCTTGAAAGAAGGCATTGTTTCAAGCACTGATCAAAATGAAAAGGTAAATGAAAATTAACTATGCTATACCACGCGGGATATATGACAATTGATTATACGAAATATTTTTCGATAGGAAGAATTAGGTAAACTATTGCGGTTTGAATCATCTGCAAAACCTGAAGGGGAGTTGGTCAGCCTGTCTGATTACTGCAGTCGCTTATCAGAAAGTCAGAAAAATATATATTACTTATCAGCACCAAGGTAAGTAAAAGCCTATTGTAGTATTTGTACTGTTAGAAAACGTACATTTTTATCAATTCCAGTCGAGCTTTGGCCGAGCAATCACCCTATTACGAATCTCTTAAAAAACGTAATGTGGAGGTTTTATTCTGTTACGAGGCCTATGATGAAATTATATTGATGAACTTGCGTCAATATAAGTCCCGGTTTCTCACTTCTACGGAGAAAGAAATGCGAGACGATACCGAATCACACAAATCGGAGAATCTAGGTATGCGTGACTGGGAATGTTTGTAAGCTTCAAAGTCAAGTTCACACTTATTATGAATATGTTGTGATGCAGGTATTTTAAATACGAAGGAAGTAGATGAACTCGTAGGCTACATGAAAAATGTTTTATCGAAAAAAGCACACGAGATTAAGATGACAAATCGACTCGAATCCCATCCATGCGTAGTTACGGTGCAGGATATGGCTAGTGCAAGACATTTCATTAGGACACAATCACATCAACTAGACGAGGAAATGCGATATGCTTTGCTTCAACCACGGTTTGAGATCAATCCGAATCATCCCCTCGTTAAAAAACTTTGCCACCTTACCAAGACCGAGCCAAAACTTGCAGATCTTATTATAAAACAGGTATAGTATTTACAAGAGTGTTAAAACATTTGTGAGAAACGTTGTACAATATTAACTTTTTCTCAGCTCTTTACTGGGGCAATGATTGGGGCTGGTTTAATTGAAGATTCCCGGGTCCTGCTTACTCCAATGAATGAAATACTTACACTCGCGCTCGAAAAGTATTGATAAAGGCTATAAATTTGATGATACGTCTTGTACATATATGGTCCTGAATGTTGTATACGTTAAAAGCATTATTATAATAAATAATAGAAAGTATACATTGACAGTAATGATTATTGATCTTTGGTCATGTTCAAATTTATAGTACCTACTTTGAATTACGCCAAAGAAGTGGGCGACGTTTTGTATAAGACGACGATGAATAAAGGAGTTCATGAAAACGCAATGTAGGCAAGATTGTTTTCTTTATTACAATAGGTTGATCTTGTACAAATTAATTATAGCCTTAAACTTACAAGTCAAGTTCTTCATGTTTTGAAAGATTCCATGATATCGATATGTGTTCTATTAATAGGGCTAAATGTGGTGAATTTAAATTGTACCCAGTTTTTTTATTTTCCGCGTTTTCTTAAATTTGTAGATTATATAATTTTAGTTAACTTCTGATCGAACAAAGACAATTACTGTCTTTCTGCCGTGTGCTTATAAGAAAAAGAAGTAATAGATCTGTAAGCCTGAAGTTAACAATATGCCAAAATCAGATGCGCATGAGCATGCATAGATCTATTTGGGCTCAATCAATTCCAACCACTTAAAGCACTCATGATCTTAAATCATGAAGTCTTTCCGCATGACTCGTAAATAAGATTCTTAATTCCTTGGAGCTTCAAAAAACATCCAAATCGTTTTTGCTGTGTATAATGATGAGTTTTAATGTTTAATATTAAGACAAACAGATTGTTGTAATGTAGTGTATGGTCGCACCATGTTTTTCTTTTCACAGTCTTTGACCAAAACATAACCGGCACCCAACTTTTGTAGTGAAACAAATCTTATTCAAAGAATATGCTGTGCTTCAGGACCATCTGAAATTTTCTTTGCTCATTGATATCGATTTCGATACAATTCATTAAATAAACTGTACAACTGTTTTATTTCATTCTAATATAGAATAAATTACTTATATTCAATTGTATCTATACAAATGCTGCATTGAAATTTCAGAAAGGGTAGGCACAGCTGTTTTTTTGAACTTACATAAACACAAGACGAATATTTTTGATCTTCAACTGAAAAGTCACCCTGTTTTGCATCATCGTTAGTGAGGATTATTCATTCGCCCCACTAAATACGCGTAGGATATCTAGTGTCCTTGACGGAACAGGAACATAAAATTCGCTTTGCCAACAAAATTCTATACATATAAAAACATGGAAACCTCACCCGATTAAGCTGCCGTTATATGTTTCTGTGAAAGGAAATACTTATTCTTAATACAGAAATAACTTCATTAAAAGACACTAGGTACACATAAAGAAAAAATCTTCTCATTATGTGTCGAATCTTCACCGTTACAGAAATTAACATAAAAATGCATTGTTTTCATGGCAGTTTAAAATTACTTGGCAGTTCGGAAAGAATTTACTTCACACGGACAGGTTTTCGCGGAAAAGTTCATTACACGAAAGATAAGTAAAAAAGGAAAGATGAGCGTATTATGAATGATTGATGATGAAAATGTAACGAGTTGCATGCAACCCGTGCCGTTGAGCAGTCTTATAGAAGAATAGATAAATGCAGAAGCTTTGTGTAAATAGTAGCACCATGTATGCAATTATGTTTCTCGAACTGATGGCGACTATGTGGAGAAAGAAGAGTGATAAAAGAGGAGAGAAAAGAAAGATGTAAATTGATTGAACGGAACGCTGACGCTGCTTATACATATAATGCGGAAATTGAGTACTGCCTTCCGCTTTTTCTTGACTTTTCTTTTATAAAATGTCGGATGATTAATATTACAAGTATTATAATACACATCATAGTATTTGATCATTCGTATAAACATTATTATCATCACAGTAAAAATATTTTATATCTTTTTAACTATTTATTGTGCTTCGCTCTAGTGAACACGAGCAACGATGCACATATTGCCCTAGAAGCAGAGCATTCTTTTTCACTAATTTTAATTTGTTTACATACTAGACTACGCAGTACTTATCATAACGCATCTTTAAGTAGTCCATCGTTTCATATATACGTAATCAAAATAAAATTAGTTAGCAGATAGTAAAAATACATAAATGTACCTATGTATCTTCTGCACTGGAATTACAGTTAGAGATAATATTTAAATTTAAACGATAAGTCATTAAATAATAGTCATTGGTCTTACGACGCTGTCGTGATGAAATTTACTGTCGTCAAGTACTGAAGTTTCTTCTTAAAATCAGTCCTTAGAAATAGAGGTTTTTTGTGGTTGCTGCAATAGAATAATTTATGCTCTTTTTCCTAGGCCCCATCTCCGCTGGTAGAATTCATGGTATTAATTTACATCGAAATAATATGGTCTCTAAAAAAATTATCGATGATTTATAATAAACAATTCAATTACTTAAGTAAAATATTAAACTTTTGAATCATCGAAACAACTGACATAGTTGGTTAAAAAACATAATCGGTCATAATAAACTGGAAGTTCGTTTTAAGTACATTAGTACCTAAATTCTATCTCGGCAGGAGATTGGAGGCATGATGTAACCCTTTAGTAGATACATCAATTATAGACACACGCACACCAGCATCTCACATAATAATTTGTTGTTCCATAGCTGCCTGTACAGACTCCCTACTTATGTCGATAATATCTATGTACAAAACTCACATATTCACACATGTCTGTACTTTACTATTTAAGAAGCACAGAGAAACATGATCATATATAGTTCCTTTTCACATTGCGGCACCACTCTTTGTCACACCGAGGTCTGCGTGATACCGTTTCCCGATAACCACAAGCGTCCGTTACTTTTGTGATCGGCAATCTCATATTCCGAATCGTCGATTTCACATAAATTCGTCGAAAGGTCGCTATTACTCATAGCGCCACCCAATAACGAATTTCTCTCCTCAAGAGTTGTGATTACGGAGCCAATCTCATCAACATCGTCACTCTTGTGGCACCGGTTGCGACGGCTACTTGGAAAACCATAAGGCACTACATCATCCTCTTCTTCGTCCGATTCTAGAGTACTAAGACGTCCATTTAACGGATTAGTCTCATTCTCCGTATCCGTATGAATGTTATAGTGTGGCAAATAAGTGTTCGGATGCCGCAGGTAACTATCGGATCCTTTATATTTATACTCTGCTTCTCCCCCACTGTCCAAGGGATTCAGCCGTTGCGTCTCTGTGCAATGGTACTGTTCGGAGAATTCTGTTCCACATTCAGAATCACCGACGTACTCAGATTCTTGATCTTCATTTAATGTTTCTATATCTCGTGTTGGATCTACTGGGCCATGCACTGAAATATAATAATTGGAAGTAAGTAAGGCAGAGGGAACATTTTAGAGAATGCCACACTGCGAAGCTGAATGTACTCACTTGATGGTAATTGATGAGTGTTGGATTCGTTACTCTCGTTGCTGTGGAAGCTGGACGAGTCGGGAACTTCGCTGCCTGGTACCTCCGTAATGTTTGGCAGGGGGTTCTGACTTGGCCTGACCCAATCTGAACAGTCCCAGTGATACCCTGAAAACATTGCAGACAACAACTGTACTCCGACAGTAACATGCGACAACCGAGCACCAATGCTGCGTTAAAGAGTTGGGAGAAGCAAGTTTCGGTGAAAGATAAAACAGGATTGGAGAGAAGATGTACAGCAATAAGCCAAGCAACCCAAATTCATGTTTCGCGATCCAGGCATTCTATCTCGACTTACCACCAACGATACGAGGATCATCCTCGATGGAAGTCATGGAGGTAACGGAGGTCCCACCTCCATGAAGCACACGTCGAGAAGAATTTAGTAGAAGTCCTCCAGTGGTCAGCTCTGGTACCACTGGGCTCGCTCGTTTCAGGTCTGTTAGTGCACACAATACGATACATTGATGTTAATATAATTCACTACAGGCCACAGTGAGCACGCTTTCCTTGAGACTTACAGTAATTAGGTATCTTTAGGGTGAGCGGAACAGCAGACTTAGAGTGAAAGGAATTAACATGTTTAGAAAGGAGAGAAGCAAGAGAGTGCTCCTGCACTGGAGAACGAATAAGTTTAAGTTATTTGAATGAGAAGGCTTAATATAATAAAGAGTGCGGGTCCACCCAAGATGCATGCCAAAAGCCAAAACAAAAGTAAGAAGCTACAATGAGTAGGGGAGTCAGCAACGCAAACTACTCACCGTTCTTGATTTTAGTTGTATCCGTGATGAAGGAAGCTAGCTGCATCTGTTCTTGCCAGCTTGGTTTATGAAGACTATCCGTATCGCTGCCCGCAGCGTTTCCACCGACTGGGTTAGCAAGGGTTAAGGATGGGGGTGGTACTGGAGTACTGCGATTTAAATTTCTTAAATAATCGGGTGGGAAGTTTTCGAGCTCATCGCCTGCGCTGCCGTAGCTGCGCAGGGTATCCAGATTATTTAGAGCAACTGCTGCTGAATTGCTGTACGTTGCGGGTTCGTTATTCGAACTAGGGGTGTAGGAAGCGGGTCTAGGTGGACATTGGGGAGGTTCTCTCTGCAAAAAGAATCACACAAAACCTTAAAACGCAATGCACGCACCACGCATGGGATAGGGAATACTGGCAGATGATTGCAAACCAAAGAAAACAGCATCAGAAAACGTACAACTTGACTACTTCTGGCATATAATTAGTAATATTCAGTGCATGCTTTTGTGCGTAGTAATGCTTCTCAATATTTGTGTGAACGTACCTGTATTACTTCCAAATTACTTAATTTGGAGCTCCGTTTGAATTCGTGTTCATGCGGCCGAGCAGAGTTTAATACAATTTGTTTTCGAGTCTCATTATTAATGTTTTCTGCACGGGCTCTGGTTCGCTTCATTCTGATTCTTCGGTAGGCAACGAATATGATGATCAGTAGAATGTTTAGTACAACTGCGATACCAATCCACATTAATTGCTCCCAAGTAATATTGAAATGGCTGGATATGATGGGAGTCGAGTATGCGGGATTGCCGCAATTCAGTCCGGTCATATTAGGCGGACAGATACATCGGTAGGTTCCGATTTCATTGACACAAGTGCCACCATTGGTGCAAGGATTGGCATCACATTCATTTATATCTGTTTCGCATCGATCGCCCGAAAATCCTTGGCATTTGCATATCGGTCCGCTGTTGCCCTCTTCGCACACCCCACTATGAATGCAGGGATTGGGACTGCAATATCTTCCAAATTCGCATCGTTTGCCACTGAGACTTGGATCAACACACTCGCACGTGTAATCGCCTCCCTCTGGCACGACTTTGCAGCGGCCACCGTAAAGGCAGGGAGACGAGGCACATGGCTCGGTATCAATTTCGCACACCGGACCAGCGAATCTACTGTGGCATTGGCACTCGTAGGTGTCACTTCCACTATCCTTGCACGTTCCACCGTTTTGACATGGTTGAGAACCGCATATACCCGGGGGTGTAAGTATAGTAGTCGTATCGCAACTGAATTCAACGTTTGCAAAGCGTTTTAAAACAGCAACGCTGCTTGCTCCACTCATATGTAATGGCACAGAAACCTTCGCTATTCGCACGTCATCCATACATCCAATAAAACCACGTTGTACATCTTCGAATCCAAGAACGGATGGGTGTTGTCGTACTTCTGCGCCTAAGTAAAGATCATCCGACTGAAGATTTAAGATGTCATTGATTCCAGGTGCGGAACCGTGGGCTACGTGTTTGCCGTCTACAGTGAGTTTGGCGCTGTTGCTTTCTCGTTCTAGTAGTATTTCGTGCCATTGACTGTCGCTTACATATACACTGCTTACACGAACCAATCCTTCTCCACTACCAAGATCAAATTTATATTGCACTACTCCATTTACAATTTCCAAGATGTTGTAATCGACTTTTCCAGCGGCATACATTAGATTACCAGTAGGTTGTACTGTTCTAATTCTCAAGGATAGGCTCAGGCGATCTTCTATAGTTTGCCTAATCAAAGCTTTATCAATTCTATACCGTGCATAACTTTTGCCACTAAATGATATTGGATTGCGTGGTATGTAACAGGATTCATCGTGGCACCGTGAGATATCAATATCGCATGTTTGACCAGCAAATCCTTCTGGGCATTGGCAAGAATATCCTGGGATCGACGAATCCGGAACACAAATTTTAAACAACGGGCAGGGATCTCTTGCACACTCGTTCACAACCATTTCGCAATGATTGCCTGCATATCCCTCTTTACAATTACATTCCATTCTGTGTTTATGTCGTGGCGATACAAAGCTCATTACGTCGGTTGATACGGGAGTAACTTGTGTCGGATCAAGGACAATTTTATCTTGACAATCCCCATAAACACAATAGCCTTTAGTACACTTGAATCTTACGATCTCTTCTACGACTAATTTCGTGGATTCTTCAAGCTCTTCTACATGTTGATTTAAAGCTTCGCGTATAGCCTCCGATGGATAAAAACTTAGGGTTCCTGGAGCTGATGAGCCCTTCTTTACAGCGAACAGAAGGTCCAAATCGTTATGCACAGCTTGTCGTATAGCGCGTGACTTTATGACATTTGCTTCATCTGAAGATGCTTGCACGCTGATTATTATGATATCTTTGCGTCTACAAGTCATAGCATTTTGCACTGTTTTAACGAAACCTTTGCGGTGGCTTAACATGAAATCCTCGGGGCTTACTTCCCGGAATCTAACGATAACAGCGTTCTCTAACATTTTTTCTGTCACAAGGTCAATGCTAACCTTTACGATAGAGTGCGGATGGAATTTTCCATCAGTTACACTAACATTTATTTTATATTCACCAACATCAATCCCAGGTAATGCGGTCAGTCTGCCATCGTTTTTATCAATTTGGAACAAATTGGTGGGAACTGTGCCTAACGGTGTTAGACTGAAGTGCAATGTATCGTATTGATCTCGATCGGTGGCGTGAACTCTGCCTATGATACCTCCAGGGTATTCATCCATCGGTGAATTGATAATTACTTCGAGTGGGGTAATTTCAGGTCTATACTGTGACTCCTCAATCACTTTGATCACAACCCACGAGTCGGAATACAGGGGTGGGCTGCCATTGTCGAAGACTCGGATATGCAATATATATTTATCCTTGACTCGGCTATTGAATTTCGTTGCAGTCAGAAGCGTACCATCTTGTTCCAATCGGAAAGCATCACCCTCATTACCCGATCGAAAATCGAATGTGTAAGGGTCGGCGTTTGGATCGATGTCTGCATCAGTAACTACAAATTGTAGTACAACGTGTCCTGGGGCTTTGTCTTCTTGTACCACAGCGGTATAGTTTGGCAGGGAAAATAGCGGCGGATTATCATTTGCATCGAGAATATCAATATTCACCATAACAAAGTTGGATAACATTGGTATTCCATTGTCGCGTGCATGTACTTCTAATATATAGTTCGCAATCTGAAACATTAAGTTGAGTGTTGAAGGAACAATTCTTTATCATACTTATATTGTATGCTGATAAGATAATGTTTACCTCTTCTCGATCAAGGGATGCAGCAAGACTAATTTTACCCGTTCGGTGATCAATAGTAAATTGCTTTTTGCGATCACCTCTTTGTATGAAATAGGATACATTGCCATTTTCTTTACTATCTAAGTCTTTCGCGGAGACCTGGAATGTGAATGAAATGTATGAAGCATGTTTCATAATATAGAATCAAAGCCAGACACAGAAATATGTTAAAATATTACGTTTGTTACTATTTCCCCTAGTTCAGCGTCTTCTCTTATGAACGCTCTATAAGCAACTTCACTGAAAATCGGTGCATTGTCGTTGCTATCGATTACTGTAATATTGACAGCAGCGTGGTTATTTAATGGCGGCACACCACCGTCGACGGCTTCTATAGTAAGGTAGTAATCATGTGCTCGTTCATAATCCAGTTGTTCTATAATGCTTATAACGCCTGTTCGGGCATCGATTTGGAACTTCTTGTGCTCGTTTCCACCAACAATAGAATAATGGACATCTGCATTTACACCGGTATCTTTCGAAGTCGCTAGTACCTTTGTTACTTCCGTACCCACTGTATATATTTCGGGTATTTCAGCATAATAAATTTTGGAAGTGAATTCTGGAGGATTGTCGTTAATATCTTGCACGTTAACGATTAAAGAAGTGATGCTCGTGAGCTGCGGAGTTCCTTGATCCATTGCTTGAATCGTCACGTTATACATTGCTTTTGTTTCCCTATCTAATGGCTTTCCCAGGGTGATAATACCACTGTCTGATGCTATAAGGAAATGCCCGCTAGCAGAATCTATGAATTCGTATCTAATCTTTCGATTAATGCCAATGTCCTCGTCTGTTGCGTGGACTTTTGTTACTAAAGTCCCAACCTTGACATCCTCCGGTAAAGAAGCACTGTAAGTTGACGTTGTAAACTTGGGAGCGTTATCATTGAGATCAGAAATCAGGATTTCCAATTGCGAGGAACATTCCCAAGATGGTTTATCTCTGTCTTGCACATGTGCTGTTAACAAATATTTCGCTTGGGTCTCCCGATCAAGCTGTCCCACAGTTTTGAGAACACCGGTTTCTTTATCCAAAGAAAACTTGTCGTTATTATCCCCAGTTAGGTAGAAACGTAGTTTTGCGTTTGACTCATCGTCATAATCAGTAGCAAGAACTGTAAGTACGTAAGTGCCGGGATGCGATCCTTCCGAAAGGATCTCTCTATATCGATAACGTAGACAGTAAGGTGGATTATCGTTTACATCCACAACTTGTACCGTTACAGTTGCTTTGAAAACATATTTCCCATCGGTACCAACAATTTCCAGCTCATAGTGATCAAGTGTTTCTCTGTCTAAGGCCTTTGCAACATAAACTTCGCCAGTCGAACTAATTTGAAACTGGGACCTGGTATCGCCGGACGTTATGTAGAATTCAATTGTGGTGTTAATATCGGAGTCCTTGTCGACCGTGACTAACTTAACTACAACGGTTCCTGGCAATGCATCCTCGTTCACCGATGCATCATAACGATCCTCCACAAATGCTGGAGCATTATCATTGTAATCCTTCAATTTTATATGCACGGTTGTTCTGGCGAAATGCTTTGGGTTTCCATTATCTGTTGCAACCACCTAATAACGAAAGAAAATAATAAGTACATTAAGAATACTACTTTGCATTGAGTGTAAAACATATTTTTACTACAGTTACCTGGAACTTGTATTCTGGCTGTTTTTCCTTATCCAGTTGAACCAACGTCGATATCCACCCCGTGTAAGCATCCACGGTGAAGACGTTTGCTAATTCTCCTATATCGCTACCGAAAGAATAACGAACTTCTCCATTGCTACCGAGATCTTTATCGTGTGCAATAATTTTTAAAACAGAAGTTCCCTCTTCGATATTCTCTGCCAGAGTTATGCCGTAGGGATTACTTTCGAATTTAGGCGGATGATCGTTTTCATCGAGTACTTGCAGGGATATTTCTGCCAGAGCTGTTAAGGGTGGACTTGAATCCGTTTCGGCTAAAACGCCGATAAGATGGTTATCGGCCAGCTCTCGGTCTAATGGTTTGGCCAATGTGACCTGACCGTGCGAATCAATAGTGAAAAGCGGTGAATCCTCATCGCCCGAGATTATTCTATAGGTGACAGTGGTGTTAGTCACAGTTCGTAATTTTGTTATTGGCGTGCCCACTATCGATGCTTCAGATATAAAAAATTTGTCCTCTTTTCGCTCGAAAAGTGGAGGTATATCTTGGGGACTCATTATATAAATACTGAGGGGTACATCAGCGTGATGGGTATTCAGACCCTTATCTTCCGCTCGTATGAAGATTTCAAATAGTTGGTTTTCTAGAAGAATACATAATTTGCGGTTAAGATCGAAACGAAGAAATTAAATACAATAAGAGTAAATATGTGAATTAGGACTATCTTACCCCACGGTAGTGCACTCTTTTGTAAGAAGATAGCTCCCGTATCGGGATTAATACCGAATAGTGCTTTCGCTTCGGAGGTTTGTGGCTCGTATATCGAATAGCCGATTCTAGCAGCGTTATCCTCGTCGGCATCTATGGCTTTTACTTTAAGGAAGGGCGTGTTTGTGGACAAATTGCCATGTATGCAGGCTTTGTACTCTCGTAGCAGGAATATCGGACTGTTATCATTCTCGTCGCCGACCCTGATTCTCACTATTATAAAGCCGGATCTGCCGCCGCCATCAGTTGCCATTACTGGTATTTCGTATAATTTCTGCTCCTCGCGGTCGAGTTTCCTCCTCGTGACTATTTCGCCGGTGAGTCGATTAATATCAAATATCTCCTTTATCCAGTCGGACGCAATAGTGTACACCACAGTCCCGTAGTTGCCAAAGTCATCATCAGTAGCCAGCACGCTGGTTACCAATGTACCGGGTGATTGATTTTCAAGTACCATTACTTCTATCACAGGATTCGGGAACTTAGGATTGTGCCTGTTTGCCGGGAGAATCTCGATCTTCACGCGTGTAAAGCTCGTATAGACGCCGTCAGTGACCGAAACGTTTAGCATGCTGAGCTTCTTCTCGCCAAAGTTCTGCATGTTTATCAAGGAAATAATACCAGTCGACTGATCGATATTGTAAGTTTGTTGCTCATTGCCGCCCACGATCGTGTAGGTGAGCTTTTCGTCCACGTAGTCGGGATCACTAGCAGACACTACCGTCACAAATTGTCCCCGTTCTGCGTGCTCCGAAAGTGAGCAGGTATAAGATGGTTGCTCGAACTTAGGTGGATTGTCGTTCATGTCAATCACAGTAACCCAGACGTGCGCGGTACTCGAAAGGCTCGGTACACCGCGATCCATAGCGATCACTGTGAAATGATGAGATTCTCGAGTCTCGTGGTCCAACGACCGCTTTAGGAATATTATGCCTTCCTCGGGATCAATGTGGAAGAGGTCCGTATTGCCCTCGGAGTCATTTTGTATAGCGTAGCGAACCTTTTGATTAATGCCTGTATTGAAAGATACGTATTCTTTTAGTATCTGATTTAGCACCGTCTATTGAAAAGATCGCCCAAAAGATTTCAAGTAGAATGGTTTGCTTACCTGTGTCATTATCCCTCGAGCTCACTTTCAAGACGGATGTGCCGAATGGGGCAGCCTCCGAGACTGAGATATTATACGAATCCTGTGTAAATTCCGGTGGACAGTCATTCACATCGAGAATGAGAATACTGACAAGCACCTCGGCGTACACTCCCGATACGCTGTCAGTGGCGCGTACTGTGAGTTCATACTGCTTCTTCTGTTCATAATCCAGCTCATCCACCACATAGATTACACCTAATTCGTTGAAGAGAAAATTGTAGACCCAAAGCACTATGCAGCAGATAGTCCGCCAATCCGAGAGGTTCTTCCACGTCATCATTAATAAGTGCGACAGCAGTTTAACAAATAGTAATGCAATTTTCCCCAAAATGATAGGAAATTCTCTCTTTCTCTTTCAATATGAAAACACTCTAAATTCGTAAAAGCATCTGCCACATACGCATCCTCTGAATCGCATGAGATACGTGGAACATCTCGGTTTTGCGGACGCCAGGGGATTCTAATGAATGCACCTCACGTAGAAAACACATTTGTACAAGATGTTTGAGTACCGTAAATGAATTTGCGAATGCTACCGTAATGCCTGCACCTTCAAACCTGCTATGCAGTAATCTGACACCTGACGCTATAAAGCGAAAACAAATTTTCCCACTCTCCTTTTAACATGTGACACACGAGCACGTGATTTTATAATTACCATATAGCTGGTGCGCAAGATGCAGGCAGATTTGCGGGCCCAGCAAAGCTGTGAGAACTCAATGACATAAAAATGTGCCGATAATCCATCGAAGTGACTTTCCGATGAAATACTGCGTCACCAGCGAGTTCTAGATAGCCACAGATTGCACTTAAGCAAAACTGAGCTTCAAGCTTGAATTATGCTGCTCTATTGCTTTGGCGAATCAACGGCTTCGATTCGAAGGATGGTCGTGGATAATCAAAGGAATGTGGATGCGAGCATGGAAGGTGTGCGGCAAGGCAAAAGCACTCGTATTTATTGTAAAGAAGACAAGCGCAATCGGAGAAAAGGATTTATCATGCTTTTCAAATTCGAATGGAAAAGGGATGATTTCTTCCGAATATTTCCATATTATGAGTATACAAACGGTTAGTTAATGGTTAATTAATAGATTTCGCTTCAAGCTTGCTTAGAATGCGCTGAATGAGTGCTCATAGTGGTATGATATTTTTGCCCGGAAAGTAATTACATGCAGAACTTGATTATGCAACAGAAAAGGTCTCTGATGGCTAAAATTTTTACATATTTTGTGTTAATGTTCATGATTCAATTGCTTTGCTATATGTATATGATGCGCCATTCTCTTTTTAAGGAAAGGTTCATTGCTTGGGATGTTTTTAGTCCGCATACGTCGTCTTTTGATGGTATTAGTTGATATGTGCAGTCTCCTAAAGAGATTATTATGCATGATTGTCAGTGGAAAACATTCATGGATTAAATTTTGGATTAAGCAATCCCTCGAGTATGCTAGCATAAGGGAAGTGTTATTTTAGTTAATTATCGTGCACATGTACAGAGCAGTGCGATAGCAATGTGCAATGCAACATAGCAGACCGATAGAACTAGTTCTTTTTTATACTCACAAGGACCATTGTTACTGTCGGGGGCTGCGAAACAGGGAGATATAACAAAATTTTAATTTCTATTCCTTTCTTGTAAGTGTAGTGAATAAAAAAGTGTTAAGTATAATCGGGCGCGACAAGGAGTGTCGTCAATTATCGCAAGGGAAACGAGACGAATTTTGTGTAATGAAAAGACTCCAAGATAAAATCAAGTTTTATATCTCGAATGCCTAATTAGACCCGTCAGCCAAAGATATCGGGTTATACCGCACCATAAATTAATAATATTGTCAGTATTGCGTGCTGCTGTACTTGAATATCCCCATCTTATTGCTAGTTCACCATCGCACCTATTCGACACAAGTTTTACTTCTGAATCAGCGAAGTATACCAATATAATTCGTATTAAGAGAAAAAAGTATAACTCCCGCACCGTTAACTTGAACACGATGGCCTACCAGGAATATAAGGGTTTTGCAATCGACCCACAGCCAAATTGAAATGTAAAGTTGAAGGAAATATATTTTATTGCGGGGGCAGGGGTTTAGGGCGGTAGCGGTTTTGTTACTGTGCTGTTGGTTTACGCACACACTGAAACCTTTAGTGGTACAAGTAATGCTCGCTCTATCACTGTCACAGCACTAATATGTCCAGAGAACACGAGTGATCAAAAAACGTTTCACAAAAGTACATATATACAGCTTCAACCATCTATGTTATAGTCTCGCACCGGATAGTCAAGGCGCGCGCGGGATACACCGAAATGAAAAAAGCGACAAGCTTAAAAGCTCACTGGCTCGCCTCCAATTTTTAATGCGGAGATTCCAAGAAATTCAATGTCAGGTTTACGAACGTGTGTGTGACAGGCATATTATTCCTGTGGTACTTTCACTATCCGGCACTGACGCACAGACTTCTAATTCAATCTTTCACGCGATTGTTTTAAACGATTCATGCTATTCAAGTGTTCATCAGGTATTCACTCACCCGTATTAAAGTCGAGGGCGAACTCTTCGAAGTCGTTGCCTTTGGTGATGCTGTATATGAGTGTACGATTCGTAGGTGACTTAGCTTGAATGGATAGCGCCAACGGCGAGTGAACCTCGATACTTTCGAGTACGCTGTCTGTATAAAATTGCTTGTCAAATGTTGGCATCGAGCCATCTATCACTTTCAAGTTGACTGGCACTTCAATGGAGCACGGTGTTGTTCCTGAAATTACATTTAAAATGAAAATGAATCGTGTCGAAAGTTAACACCGCAATTTGCCAGCTTGATGTCCTTACCACCGTCATACGCAGCTATAGTTAGCTGGTATTCGTGATTGTGCCCTTCCAAATTCTGTTTCAACGAGATTTCGCCAGTCTTCCGACTCACTTTGAACAATTCCCCGTGACCCTTTTTTAATTCATATCTGACCTCACCGTTATCGCCTTTATCCATGTCTATAGCTTGTACCTATAATCGCAGAACAATTCGTTCGTTTTACAGTTCAAAGATATAAGTTACATCAACACCTCTAGTTATTGACTGTGGACTATTGTTGCCATACCTTCGTGATCACGTCCCCCTTCTGATTCTTAACCGGTACGACAGCGTAATAAGGCAAATTGACGAACATTGGACAATTGTCGTTGATGTCTAGTATGGTGACATTGACAATCACGTGAGCGACCCTAGGCCTATCCCTATTTGGCAATTGGCTCTTCGCCTCAACGATCAATTTGTAAGTCTCGCGGACTTCCCGGTCGAATCGCACCCCCGTCGTCCTAATTGCACCTGACGTCGATCCAATTACGAACATGTCTGTGGGATTTAGGATACTGAAGACTATGTGCTCGTTTAGGGCGCTGCCAAGAACGTTCACCACCAATACAGTCGCAATTCTTGTCGAATTCTCTACGATTGTCCCTTCATAGACGTCTTTCTGGAAGACCAGTCCCGAATTCTCGGATTTCTCCACCGCCACGCTCACTTGGGCCACACTTGAGTACTTGCCATCCGACACCCGAACATGCAGGAGATAATTTTTCTTCATCAGTTCGGGGTTATTAACAGTGATCATGCCGGTTTGCGAGTTTATGTCGAAGATGTGAGCTTTATTCCCATCAATAATATCGTACCTGGTCGAGAAATTAACGTGTTTTACGTAGAAAAGCGGGATATTATCAACTACAATTCTTACCAAAAATAGGAAATTGAACGTACCTTAGTGCGAATTCTTCGGAAATGTCAGGATCTACAGCGCTAACTTGAATAACTGCAACGTCTTTATATGTAGGTAATAAAAGAGTTGTATTATAATCATTCTGTAGGAACTTTGGTGGGCAGTCGTTGACATCTGTCACGACGATCATCACTCGGGCAGTCGTCTCTGACGAAAGTCTTGGCTTGCCCAGATCGGAGACCTTCACATGGAACGAGAACTCCGGCACGGTCTCGTGGTCCAGCAGCATCACGGTCCTGATGGCGCCGGTGCTCGAGTCTATGTGGAAGAACTTGCGCGGCAGCTCCTCGACGATATCGTAATTTAGGAGTGCGTTCAATTCCGAGTCAGCATCTTCGGCCTTTATGACCAGGGGCGAGCTGGCGTTGGTGAGAACGAGGGAACCAACATTGGCAGCCTCGCTGATCTCGCCGCTATACACTGCCTGTAGAAATCGAGGGGCATTGTCATTTCGATCAAGAATATGTACGATGACATTGCTAGAGGCCGTCGCGTCTGCCATGTTCGTGGCGGCGACCGTGAGATTATAGAACTTGGTTTTCTCGTAATCCAAATCATTCTTGACCACGATGATGCCGGTGCTGGGGTTCACGAAGAAGGCATCATCCACGTTGCCCTGAGTGATCTCAAAGTGCAAGGACGACGTACTCCTGGCCTCCACATGTTTAACGTACGTGCCGAATTGCTGGTTCTCGTAAATCTCGGCGGACAGCTCATTCTGGATAAAACGGGGCGGAGCGTTATCAGCCATGGTCACCATCAGGTGCACGTGAACAGTGTTCACCAAAGGTGGCGAGCCATGGTCTGTCGCTTTTACCAACAAGGTATATTCCGACGAGATAGCGAGGTCTAGTTCACGAGCCACCCGAATCAATCCCAATTCAGGATCGATGATGAACATGTTGCCGACATTACCGGACGTAATGGAATAAGTGATCTTTGCATTATCCCCTCGATCCCTATCTATAGCGCACACCTCAACAACTGCCGTGCCGATCGGCGAGGTCTCGAATACTTTCCCTAAAATGATCTCACTTATGAACTCCGGAGGATGATCATTATGGTCGTGCACAGTCACTATCACTCTGGCGTAGTTCCGCTTGGCCGGTGTGCCTTGGTCCTTTACCATTACGGTTAGCACGTGTTCCTCGATGGTCTCTCGATCCAGGACTTCATTGAGGGTGACTGCCCCGGTGATCGAATCTACATGGAAGATTTGCAGGGAAGTTTGACTCTGGGCGGCGTGGAGGCTGTAGAAGACCTTCTTGTCCTCGTCTTCGTCAGTCGCGTCCAGCTGCAGGATCTTCTCGCCTCTCTCCACGTTCTCGGAGATGTCGACGTGGTACGTACTCTCGGTGAACTCCGGCCTATGATCATTGATATCGATCACCGTGACCAGGAGCTGCGTTACTGCGGTATGCACGCTGTCCGTCACGCCGATCGTGAGATTGTAGAAATTCTGCGTTTCCCAGTCGAGCCTCTTCGCCAACAGCACGTTGCCGTTGTCACGACCGATGAAGAATTCGTCACGCGGATCACCGTCTGAAATGTAAAATCGTTGATGTTCAGTCGATGATCGCTCCCAGTGAAAGTATGCATTTGCCAGGCGGCTAGGCCAGTGTCGTGCCTCTGATAAACTCGAAGAGTCCGGAGGACGTAATGCGAGAACCGAAGTACTATTTCAGAGTGAAAATTAGAAGAAAGCTGCTGGGTACAAGACGGGAAGGGGAGCGTCTTTGAGGCAAGAATACGGTCGGCTGGATAAAGGGGGATCTTTGATGTAATATAGAGTCGAGACAGCCTTACCTAGGATATCATACCACAAAGAATCTCCGTCTTTGTCGGTGGCTTGAATCAGCGCTACCAGGAAACCGACTTCATCGCTCTCTGTGACTTCGACACTTTGATTGTTCATTTTGAAGATTGGAGGATTCTCGGATTCCTTTGGCACCTCGATCACTTGGACGGATACTCGTGTTTGATGGCTGCGTTGGGGTTCTCCATTATCGGATGCTCGTATCTGCCATGTAATTAAAGCAACCAAGTGTAAAACCTCAGTTTACAAGGCCCTTGGGGAAGCGCTATCTCTCAATCGAGCACTATTTCCCGAGTCATCGACGTGTTGCATGCAACTTTAATGTTACAGTAGGAAGCGTAGCATGAGAGCTGTTGTTCAATGGATCTGACGCTTTCTGCCAGTGGTTTTGCTTACCATCATTTCATATTCCTGACCAGCTTCGAAGCCGCGTTGTGAATAAACCATCCCCGTGGTAGGATGAATTTTAAATTTCGTTTTGCCTCGACCGCCTTTGATGCTGTACTGGATTCTGCCATTATCGCCGATGTCTTTGTCGTTGGCGAGCACCTGGTATTAAGGAAGACACATACGGCCAACATATTAGACCCATAAGCCACCACAAATCATCTCGCATCTACTGGACGCGTGAATTGTACGAGAGAGAAGTGAGATTGCTTGTTGCCCTTAAGGGTTACTAAATTTATTAGCATTCGAAGCAATTCTAGAAGTCCTGCCGTACAACACTTGCCATCAGATCGCCATAATTAAGTTTGTGGTAATCATTACCCACTAACGATTTAGCGTACTCCACTTGCATAAAACGAGTCAGGAGAAATGCATTTTCTATCGAGTCGAGTTAAACTCGAAGGACATTGCAATTAACATTCACAGATTGCTTAGATAGACAGTGCACTTACAAGACATTGCGCCCGAGTGCACGAAGCATAGATCATTCTTGCAGCATCGACATGCGCCGCATCGAGCAAACTAAAGAGAAATCGGTGGAAAAAAATGATTGCTAGCCACATGCTAGCACGAGGAGAGAAAAGTATCAAGCATGACAGAAAGTGAATCGTGTGCGAATTTCTAGATCCGAAGCATCATTTAGAAGCATTCTCGAAAATGCAGTGAAACGACGCCAGTTGAATTCGCCGGTCGTTTCCTCCCTTTCGCAAAGGTTTCGCCTGTGCAATTTTCCTACGCAATTCCGCTTCTCACAGAAACGTGTTTCTCTGCAATTTCAACCGGCGATCACCGGGAAACTGTGATTCCGTCACGATCGTTCCGGTTCCCGATGCATTGTTCAAGCAAAGTGCAAAGCGAATTGCAATCCTATCGGTCGGCCGCCTTCGAGCGAATTCTTTCGCCTTCGATCATTCATGCATGCGAGTGGGAAATTCGAGCGTTGTGCAGAGCGATTTCTATTAGTTTGGTGCGTAACGGATCATTCTCAGGCTGCAGCCTTGTACGCATCAAGATAAACATTCAGGAGATCGGTATACATACACATGTAGGCGAGGAGGATAGGACAACTAATGGAGAGGCAAACAAATAGGTAGATGGAGGGTTGATGAGAGCCGCGGACACAGTCAAGAGCTACAAACGACGTAAGCCTGAGTAAATATCCGAGTATCTTAAGGATACGCGTCCCCTCGGAGTCACGGTTCGAGCCAATAATTCTCGAATAAATGGAAATCGGCAAGTTTCCCTTACTCCACATATACTTTCATCGGAAGTAAGAAACTAGATACGATCTTGTTCGTCAGCAATATTTACTCGTGCCGACCTCGTATGTGTTTAAGTTGAGAGAGAAGATTTCGGCCAGGGAAGAGCCGACCAGTCACGTACATTGGATGCATGGCGTTTCTAGGAACAGCCATAGGGTTGCAGGAGAAAAAAACCGTAATTATAGATGACGCACAGAATCCTCTCTTTCTCGAGAGAGAAAGAGAAAGCGGCACTAAATCAATGCAAAGAGCACGCGCAAACTAGCCGACCAATTCCGCATTTACTTGGGGAAAAATTATGCTGGCGCGCCAGGGCAAGTGGCCCTTAGCTTAGCGAGGTGTTCTTACCCTGAAGATACGATCTCCTGACAAGCTGTCGGGGCTAAATGTCTCCCAAGTTCCATTCTCTAGTAACGTATCGATTGAGAGCTCGTACTCCCGCGAGCGGTTCCTCGATTTCTGCCGAGAACGAAAGAAGGCAAGCTTTTAGCTCCCGCATTATTTTCCCCGAGACTTCTTTCCCTCCGTAAAGTGTGCAATTGTTACACTATTCATCCGACTTGCAATCGAGACTTTTACTTCCCGAGCATACTTCTTTCGGCTTTATGTACTTCCCCTTTTTCTCTATGCACGCGATGGTTGGAGTAACTTCGATTTCATCAGCGCTACTCTTTGCCGATTGGCAGACCACACCGCCGAAATCAACGTGTATGCGTGTAGTGGGCCGAAATTACGGTAACGAGTATCCGGCGACCTCTGTGTGCCGAGTGACCTTAATGGAATTAAACATCACGAACGTATTCGGTACATTAATCATTCCAGCGAGTATCTCTTTCATTGGCCGGCGAATTTTCATTTCATTTCCAGTATATCAGTGCACGGAGGCTTTTTATCATGGTCGTACATACTCGTTGCCGTAATTAGTGCGACAGTGTTGCAGAATACTGTGCAATGCTTGCGGGTGACTCTCGTGACGAATGGAATAATTGAGGGGCTAACGTTTGCGTGGCGAAGGAATCTCGTGCACGACTCTTGGTGCCAGATTACTAGCCTTTCACACCGAGAACAATTAGTGATTGGTCGTAAGATGTTTCGATCACATCGAGAACATTCGAGTGGGGAAGAAAGTGGGGGTGTAGACCGCTTGCGAGAAAGCACGCAGGGTGTGTCAAGCAATCTGCTCACAAGTGATATGCATATCAGGCTCTCTCTCTATACTTCCATTCAAAGATAGACACATCGTGTGGCACACTTAGATATCTACAGGCGTGTTTCTGGATGAAGGATATGCCCAACCTTTCACTGCTGACGTTGATCTGACTGATTTATGTTTCTAAAGACTGTTGATAATATCGCAGAATTCCGCAAGTTGACTGTCTAGTTATTTTTTATTCCTAGTCTCTTGATTTTATTCTGCTATATTTTAGTATTAGCACAGACTCCACGATAGCAGTCGAAGTTTAAGCTTTACACTCTCCACGTGTACGCGTCATCCAGGATAGATAGGGATTTGCTGAGGGCACTTGGTAACCCCAAGGTAAAGGGTGCTCCAGATTTACTAGCTGAATCTGCTCCCCGGGAGCAAAAAATCAGGTGAGCGCGGAAATCAGAGCGAAAAGTCCGCGCAGCGTTTTATAATACACCTGATTTCGAGGGTTTCTCGAGTTTTCGATTAATGCTGAGGGAGATACAACAAAACGCAAGTCGGTGATTGCTTTTCACTCCCCTCTTCGTGTGCCTCGTCGACAGTTAAAATCTCATTGGTGAAAGAGACTGTGTATGCAGTCGGAAGAAGTACAAAGACGTCCTACTTGCTTCATAAACGGACAGGTAGAATATGAAAACTCTCCTTGCGAAGGGGATCGCTGCTGAAGTCGTTTCCCGTGAGGATGAGGGAAAGAGAGCAACTAAGATGCTGGATTCAATTGAAATCGAGGAGTTGAGGAAATTACAGGGGAAGATTGAATAAAGGGTTGAACAGTACCTGGAACAAAGGCTTGTCGATCGACGGTGATGCTGGGATCTGGACCGTATAGAATTTCTGTTCGAATTCGGGGCCGTGGTCGTTCATGTCCGCCACTTGGATGACGACACGTGTGGTTGATGATAGGGCGGGGTTCCCGTCATCTTTTACTGTCACCTGGAACACAGGGTAAACCATAATATTGTCATTTGTTAGTGAAATCTGAGAAACCTACGGCAGGTCAGATATCCCAGTGTCTGTGTGCGTACATCAGTGTGTAAGTGAATTGCGGCTCACTAAACTTTCCCATACCACTTGCTACAGTTCTGTGTTTAGTTAATGTGTCTCCGAGATTCGTGGAAACATCCCTGTCTTATAATAGGCAAACATGATTCCGCAAATAAGGGTGGAGCATGTTAAGCTATTAAAGTGAAATATAGAAGTTTTTAAGAAAACTATTGTCAATTTATCTCTTACTAATTTTGAGATTACATTGTTACAGCTTGCACGATGTAGACTAATAAAAGCGATTTTTAAGTAAAACTAGTTGGCTGGAATCACGGAATATGTCAAGATGATATTACTTGCCAAGAACACTCTCTGAAGGATGCTCGAAAGTATTTTGGGCTGGAATCAATCGCGTTCAAGTTGAAATACGATAACGGGTGCACTATTTCTGATTGCATCGCATATCACACGCGAAACGTCGTTTTACGTTCTGGTGCGCCCCAAAAGCCACGATTTGCGGTTCTGAACGAGCGCTCTTGTGTCGGCCCCGTCGCACATATTCCAGATACCTTTTACAACGATGACAATGTATCCTTTGTATGGAACTGACATGACAGTCGAGAGATTAAGCGAAACCGCAAATACTCCGCGAATGGTTTTTTTTTCAAGATCCGAAAAAATATATTTTTCCCTATCACTTGCGACCTAGTTCTCGAGTGGTCGAGCGGAAGGTTTTTCCGAATTTATGAAACAGCCAATCGACCACCGTCACAACCATTCCAGGTGCTGTTAGATGTCTTTAATCATCTAAAAGCTTTTTTAGTTGCGTGCAAGTACAACTAACAACTATCTCAATGACTGTCTTATAATTCTATGACAATGTCATTCTTTCCGTTAATTAATTAACTCGTATTCATATTCTCAACTGACATAGTATTTTGAAAGGGAATATTCTAGTCCTGTGGTAATTAAAATTACAATTCAGTATACCTACAATATCAATCGTGTTAGCCATCGCAACATTCCTGCATCAATACTTCACCGACGATATTAATGCAGAATAACACATCATTACGAGCAATAATGAGAGACGAACTCAATGGTATGGTGACATAGGTGTGCCGTTGCTATCGCAATAACCAGTGACACATGACAAGGGTTGGATTTCCCTGGAAATCGAGATGGAAGGGCGCCGGAGAAGCACAGGGTAAATCCAATGGGCGAATGGGTACTTGGCTCACATAGTCAGGCTAACACCTGCACTAAATTAGGAGTACGAAACTCCTGTTTTATACACGAAGGTCGGAAACTGTGAACAATTCGGTGGCGCCCCCCTGCGCACCAGAATAGATTGTTGATACGGGTTGTTCGTGTCCTGGAAACTCTCTCTCGCCCACTGAGAAACGACGAGCGCCTTTCGTAGCTCTACTTCTCTGGAGGATGTGTGCCGGTGTAACGAGAGGGACGAGGAGGACGAGAAGGACTCTCGTGTTACGTCGAGTAGATTTAAGCAGCAGGAGGATCGCGTTAAATCCAGCCAGCCATTCGCAAGATCTCCTATCTCCCATCAAAGCACCCCTGCCTCACCTCGTTACATTTCCTCCGGTTGCCAGGAGTGTCGCTTTTATTATTTGATGTTCTGCATTGCCTGCCAGTGGCTCAACTCCTTAATGTCATTGCCATCGACTTATTGCATGTGAAAACGACAGTTTTCAGGAGAAATCATTTGTGGACGCAAGTATCTTTGTGAATTCTCTAGATGGGGAATCTATTTTTAATCAAAGTATTTAATATTATATAATTCGCGTGATAGACAAAAAAAGTATTGTAGGTGGATTGATGTAGTTACAGAAGAATGACATGGATTTCGAGAGTGCGTCTGCCAGTCATTGTCAAGAGGTCTCCTTTGCCGTCTGGATCGGAGACTGCGAGCGGAGTTCATTTCTACTATCGAAGCGCATCAGAGACACGTAGGCCCGTGTAATATCAGTAGGCCGGCCTCAGCCCGATCAGTAGGAGCATCAATAACCGACGTCTTGTGTCATCAGTTCTATTTGTTCTAACTGTGCCGACGGTGTAGCGAGCAGCCGCGATTCCCCGGAATAATCGATCAAAACGCGGAGGCAGACTGCCAGCGCGACATATGCATATCGGGAGATTGACCCACATTGATGATCCAAAGATGCCAGACAGTGATAAGAGGGAGCTGGGTGTTTTCCGATAAAAGTCGAGATGCGACTTTGGTTGCATCGTTTGCGAGGGTTCTTTGTCAGGCAACGCGTTTCTCCATAATTAGGAGGTAATAGCCGAGGCTGTGTATGGCTTGTTTAGAGTCCCCTCAGTATTCCTTCCTGTCACGGCCTTCTTGGTCGGCTGTAATTACCTTGGCAGCCTCTGGTGATTTCTCCCGGCTACGAAATCCCTCCTTTGCGGCTAAGTAAGCCGACGGGACTTATTGCCTACCACCTACCACGAATTTCATTGGACGGAGTTCGTCCTGGCAAAAGTTCCCTATAATAAAGTCCTCGCAACTGCGGAGCTCTGCGATAAGTATCGTTTTTCTTCCTGTTGAAGATTGGTTGGCCGACGTTGCACACTTTGCTCTTAGCGACTAAGTGACCGGCAGTATGTAATATGGTGCAACTATCATTAAAATAACAGAGGTGATATTGTCTTCAATTTTAACATCCCTTTTACCATCTTTCTGCATTCTTACATCGTTGATTTTACTTCTATTAATAAAGAATTCTTGATGGAGGAATTCAAATTTTGTTGCTTTGGATCTTGGAAGTGAATTGAAGTAGAAAGAGGAAGTTCAAGCTGGGGAATTTTCCTTGGAAAGTTCAAAGTATTGGCAAAGAATATTCGATCGAGAAAATTCTTTGGTCTTATTCTTGTTGCGCATTAACTTTCATTGATTCAGAGTCGTTGTGTAAAATTAGGATCGATGAGCAATGATCACTTTGTCGGGGTTCGTTGATTAAATCGAAGGGAAATTTTCCATTTGCGAACTCACAACAGACTGGGTGTGCTCTCAATTCGCCTGGTTAAATCATCAGGGTGAGCCGCGCCGACATTGAGCCGGCACACCTTTCGCTTCGATTCGATCAGAGTGCGGCTTGATTATTCTGTAACAACTTTGCACTTTACTTTAGCGAGGGCGGCGAGCGCTTTTAAATCAGGAGGCTCCATCTTCAAAGAGTATCTCGGGGTGGCGTAATCGAAGGAAAGCATAGGTGGAGACGCGTTCGAGTCGTTCAAAGGTATCATCTTTAAAAATCAATACCAAACAAGATAGAATTGTGCTCTGCCGCTGAAAGGATTGCTTCGATCGGGTATATCAGCTCGACGAAAGTAGCGCTATTGTTACTTTAATCTCATAACTTCGTATCAATAACGGCTTATACATCGAGAGTATAATGAAAAACATAATAAGAAGATCGAACGATATAATCCCGATAACATGTATAAATATTACGCCAATATCCGATTATATCTTCTGATAGACCCGCTTTATTTATTCTGTTACGTTTATTCGTCAATTTCGTCAAATTCCATCGGGTTCGGATCTGCGAGGCATAAATAGAAAATACATATCTGGTTCCGGAACTTCCGGGGTATTTTCAGGACAAAGGGAGACGAACGGAGAAGACAAAGGACAGAAAGTGCTTGGCCCAGAATGCATTTCTCCCAGGTATATCGTCGAATGTCACGGGTAAAGCTTCGATATCGTTTGCGTTCGAGGACTTTGCTAGTCTTTGAAAGAAATCACAAGAATAAATCTAGCTTTACTCTTTACATCAGCATTTGTCGTACACACTGCACACGCGTGTATGAAGGACTGGTTTTACACTCCCTTTTCGTCGTGAATTTAATTTCGCCCTTTCTTTTACAGACTTTCCGCAGCGCCGGATACGTCGGGACGCCCACAAAGGAACGCGAGAATTTGTTAGATGCGGTGGGTTTGATGTGTCAACTAACATTCTCCAAGTTGCGCAAGGGGTTTCATAAAAAAGATTACTTGTGATTACAGCGGGTTTAGTAGAACCAACACCACAATCCTTTTAAGGCACATTCATTCTAGCATTTTACTAATTAGATATCCCTTGTATACAGGGTGGCGCACGAGACTTAGAATCAGCTTTTGTCCATCGAAATATCGGTAATACTGACAAGCATAATTGCTTTGCTAGCCGTACAATCTCATCTGTGTCGTGTGTCGTTGAGCATTACACGCAGTGAATCATGACAGATACTGGTGGCCTATCGATTAATTGATCAATGTTGAATCTTGAGGAAACGCTACTTATACACTCCGATGAAACTGTTTTATTTTTCATTCTGAATTATATGGTAATTACTATATTAAATCGTATAATTACCATAAACATTGTAACCTCGTAGTGTCCCTCTTTGAAAAACTCTTGTCCCTTATCTGCTTGAAAGAGCGAAGTAGGGGATCGTCGGACAAGTGTCACTCGCTCGGCAGAGCAGAAAAGCATGCATAATTCAGGATGCCTGTCTGCCATTGAATGCCATCCTACTACTTCGCTTGAGAAAGAATCTTCCCTGATGGTCACGCGAAAGATTTAAAGATCGGGATCACACCCGATTTAAGAGAATTAATTAGTGAAAACTACTCCTTTAGTCAAACAACCCTGTTTAATAATTAAATATTCACAAAGCGTTAAATATAGAAGAATTTCCAGAGTTCTACTTTGTGTACACGTGGATTTATCCCCTACTTTGTTAGCTCAAACCCGCTGCCTTATCTCAGAGCTTAAACAAAGCGTGCGTATCGAAAGTAGCATCTTCGATAAATCGTTGGATACATCCTCTGTATCCTAAGACGCATAGGTGTGTACGTAGGGCGTCTGTGTACCACGAAATAGATCGGTGAAGGAATGGAAGCGAGGAGATCTCGGTTAGCCCGGAGGTATGCATCGGAAAACGCTTAGGGAAGAGCCGCAAGGTGGTTAAGTTCCTAGATAAACGCGATCCTTTCAAACGGAACGGGCCTCTGCCTTGCGACTAAGGGCGGCATTCACCCTTTCCAAGTGTTTGCAAAATCCACCCGATCAATATTGTACTTCGCCAATGCAAACATATTCGATATTTGCCACGTTCTGCTTCAACCGCGATCAATAAACATGACTGGGGAGGTTTCGGGTTAATTAAGACCCTGCTGTTTGTTATTGCTTCAGTTTGTAAACTAAACATTTAGCAATGCATTGGCATCCCTTCTCGAGTCCTGGGAGGTCACTTGCGAGCAAGTCTGTACGCATTGCATGGAACTAGGTGCTCCTTTGCTGAAATTTTATCCCTCGAGTATATATTATCTTACCCAGGGGCGACGGCGGCGGAGAGGGTTTCGTTGGTAATGCCTGCGGAAATGTGTGTGTATTGTATTACGATAGTTCGCGAACTTCATCTCGCTGAGAACAGAGCTATTATCACTTTTCTTGGTACATCCTAGGCGGGCGTGTGTGCTCATGTAGTCATAAGACTCGACGATGTTATCCGAAGAAACACTGTTGGAATTGAGATAGTTGATAATGGAACCCTACTAGTCGAGAGCGAGCTCTCGAGCTAAATTGTCATGCATCTCACGTAGTTTCTACTGATTAATCGTTAATTGCACTCGCATCAGTCAGGCCACGTATGCAAACTTCGCTCGGAAATGTCGCTGATTTCGATAGATACTAAATTCGAAACATGGAAAAGTATGTACCAACATTCAAATCGCTTGAAAAGCACGACCACTGGCAATTCAAACTTATAACAAAACTATGAACTGCGAGAACCGAGTTAAGACGCAGTAGAATTGCAAATTAACTGCGGCAAAAGTTGTCGAAATTTCTTTGGGTTCTCACAGCTTTCGCTTTGAAATGTTTGCAATTGAAGAATGGATTTCTATTACGGAAACTGGCGACTCGTAATACCAATTTCAAACTCTCGTCGAGTGGTACTCTCGATCTTTTATTCTTGGCAACTGTCCGAGCATTGAATGAAAATCAAAATGAAAATTTTTATGTTTATTCATCGCCACGATTCAAAGTCGAACGGTGCTTTGAGTGCTCTTTGTTGCACGCTTTATACATTCATTCATGGCAGTCATTGAATGGGGCTTACAGGGCTCTTGAAAAAACTCTCTTGCCACTTCTCGTTACACTTGCTTTTCAATAACACCTTTTCTTGATTGAGCTAATGCTACTCATTATGTACTCCGAATGGAAGTACTAATTAGATTTCTTAATGCCTCTTCAAGTAGCGCGGATTATAGCGAGATAACTAGAACGTATGATTATTTCGAAATAAGAAAAAGGGTGAAAAAACTTTGCACATATGCCACCCTTTTCTACGAAGGGTGTTTCGTGTTCCTTCGCTCGCATTTTAGCTCCGGCACAGTGGCCGAGGTGTGTGAATAATCATTGTGATTATTTTCTTTTTCCCGCAGCTTTTTAGAAAGCCCGAGAGCAATCATCGTCCCATTACTCCACTGAAAAGAAGTGGAAGGGACGTGAATGAAGGTGGTGTAGGACGATGTCAATTATACACGCCTTCCATACAAAGTCACCGGTTATTACCAAAGCTTTTTCACTTCTTCTTGCATTATTTCTGCAAAAAGGAAAACTCGTTTGATGAAACAGTAAAAAGAGACTTTGCTAGCCTCAAACTTCACGAGTCAGGTGGACCAACGGTTATCTCTTCCTGAATATTCTTCTCTGAATTCGTAATATTTAAATGTTAAGTTCCACTCACATTCTCGTAATTAGAAATGACCCGCTCGAAATTCCCGGACAGTTCTGGCTAGCTCTGTGCATCTTGGTGGGAATTTCCGCGTTTAGTCATCCAGCGGTGGTCGCCTAGGATAATGCGTTTCGTGCGGACAAACCCGAATTACGTGGTAGCCCTTCTCCATGAAAAACTGGCTGCTTACAGAGACGAATGGTGCCCTGTTATAATGAGTGCTCCGCCGGGAGCGGCAGGATACACAGATCCGCCAGACAAGGATAATTACAAAACACGTTCCACACTGGAATCACATTTTATTGCTTGGAGAAATTCTCCTGTCGCGGAAACCTTGGAGGTTTCACTCGGTCAGATTGGAAACAAGTTTCCAGAAGTTGGCCGGCTTAAATAGGAGAAGTGGGGCAAAGGTGAATTCGTCGGTACTCCTTGGAGCCACGTACAAGGATTTTCTCTAAAAAGAATAATACCAGGGGGCTCTAGGCGAGGTGTAATAAAATTCTGCAGTGCGAAAGGTGCTCGTGGACGGATGGGGCCGAGTTCCCTTATACCGGCTATATGAGTTCTCTTCGTACTCTCTGCCGGCAGCCGGCGCGGCTCGGCGTAGCGGCGTCACGTACTCAAAAGCGGAACTTTTTATTGCGCTGCAAGTAGAATCGGCTGTATAAAGTCGGGCCCGTGTCTTCATAACGGCGTAAGAGTAGGAGCGCGAGAAGAAGGTGGGAAGAATGTCAATTAAGCGACAGCAGGGACGAGTTCGTGTGGCCATTGCGTCTCTACCAGTCGAGTTTAGTAGTCGCTGGAAATGAAAAGGGAGGAAAGTGGCAAGGAAATAGTCAGCTTTTCTTTTCTCAGGTCGGCTCGAGTGATCGGTACTTTCATGCCTTTTTTTTTCTTGTCGACTTCGAGCGCTTCTTGCCGGTTGCGAGTGCGCTCGGTCAGTTTCCGAGGTGGTTCTACGTGCGCCACGAAGCCCCGGCGGTTAACCACCCCGGTAGAGATCCGGAAGAGGCGCGATATTTTCCTACAAAGCCGTAAGGCCTTTGCCGGAAATTAGTGGGCTTTACGTGCAAGCGGCCGCCGCTGCCGCCGCCGCCGCCGCCGCCGCCGGCGCCCTCTCCGCACTCAACCAAGATATACGATATGGGAGCACGTACAAAGTAGCCCTGGCATGCTCGGGAATAAAGTTTAATTTCTGCACCCCCCACTCGCTGTCTCGACTTCCTATTATTACCGGCGTGCACTCCGGCTACCAACGTTAGCCGTTGATTTTTGAATTTCAGATATGATGAATGCCTTCCGAGTAGACCTGAAAGTGGTGATACCACGAACTTGTCTGTTGTCAGACGCACATTTCCATACCGTTTCCAGGATAATTCCTGCTCGCTGAGGTACTCCTGATGTCAGACATTCTGAAACAGCCTTTTGCGAAACTCTTAGCTTTCATTGAGAATTAAAAATCGTTCATCACATGGAGAAACTGGCATTTTCTGTAATATAATTATTAAAACGTGGTGGTTTGAATTAAATTAAGGTAGAATCTATCCTACGGTTTTTTCGAAAATGTATCACCAAATGTCTGCGTCGAATGAGCAGTAAAAATGTTCTGCTTTACGAGGGAGTCGGAGAAAGAGATGGTAAAAGGGAGGATGAAAAATAGCAGTTATTAATAAGACCGAGTTAAGATGCTTTCGGCATACTGAGCGAACCAGCACGCTCGAGTTAAGCAGACGCTTTTTACGGCCAGGCATGACTTACATACATGCGATGCAGCGAGCCTCGAATATATCCTGCGGCCATTAAACGTAATTAGCTCTCACGAACAATCGAGAGAGGAGGAAGATCGATAGCGGGCACAAATGAAGCATTTAAATATGCGAACTTCAATCGGCACAGGATTAAATCCCCTCGTATTATTGGAAGCATAACGCTTACAATTGTCAGAATCATCCAATCGTGCATTAAAGCAATCGACCTTTCAATTAGTTTGTTCGATTAATAAAGAATGCGGTGCATATTATAATTATACAGGGCGGCTCCATTATGAAGTCTGGTGGATTGCTTTCGAGTGTTGCACTCGAAATTCCTGGAGTCAGATACCCCTCTACTCATCGGCGAGCAAGTTTCAAGCCTGTTTGAACAGGCGGAGTACTCGAGAGATTACAACAGCATAATTACCAAAAAGCAACGAACCACTTGCAGAACAGCTAGACGAATTGCTCGGAGTTTCAGCCCCTATTTTCTCAAGATGCTTTCTTTTCCAATAAGTCGCCGGAATATCGAATGCGACAGGCACGTCGCAAGAAAACAGAGTAGAACTTCCCGGGTACAGGGCAACGTACACCATGGATTTGCATTGTGCAGGTCTGATTTTGAGATTGCCAGTCGTTCAAAGATTTATGACGCGTAAAAAGCACCTGCCAGTACGAAGATACGTTTCCGCGTGGAGAAAAGCCGGCATCCTCTTGCTCGGCTTCGAATGCACTCGGCCTCATAAATTATGAACCGAATTATGAAAAAGACGGCGCCGTGCATGCCGGAATATGTACGCCGATGCTAGAAGACTTTTTCCGAAAATGGTAACGTTGTATCGGCATTTCCAGCTGACTGGGGATTGCCGACCAACCGTGGTGGCTCGACAATCGAACATCGAGATGTGAAAACCTTACTATTCTACATCGAATTGATGCCGCCGGTATTATTGATTCACCACTCCTGAATATTCATGTTGCTACCGAAATTCATGTTCCACTAAATTAGTAAGTGAATATAAGCGTAAGCAAAGCCCCCAAATTTGAAATAATTGTCAAGCACGTTGCGTTAACCGCTGCAACGTTTATCGGTAGCTAGTCAATAAATTACTATCGTTTTACGAGTTTTACAGCACAGATTTTAGGGAATATTCCCTACTTGATTCACGACTCCTTGAAATATTAAAAATATCCTGTTGTAGCCACGCTAATGCAGCTTTACTATCGACAATAAATAGCGCGCCGGGCGGAGAGGTGCTGTAAACCAAATTTAATCAATATTTCACAGCCGCAGCCATAAAGCGTCGGACTAGCAAACCACGCGTGTCCTTTGAAAAAACCAATAGACACTGGGCCAATATATCTGTGGAAAAACAAAAATATGGCGAGTTTCCCGAGGGGATAAATTTTTTTCCCTGGACGGATTTTCGCCGACACGTTAATGCCACACGCATTTCCGCCTAGGGCGCGACTGTTTCTCATTAGTTTTCGAGAAGATAATTATGCGTCACGGGCAGATGGTACGTCGCACTCATTGCACCGCCTACTGTTCTTCCCTCTTCTTTGGTGAGAGACACTGGCTGGCGCCTCATTTGCAAAACTTACTCGGACGCAACGTCGACTTGCGACTAAACAAGCACCACGCCGTCCGGATAAGTTTGTTGGAAACTCGAGGCGCTCCGTGCTCTTACTAGATAGCGGCAGACGTAGATAACCGCCTATCGGAACTCTTCAGATCGAGATGAGATCGTGTGACATTTGCCGCTTGCTTCCTTACACAGTGGTGTGTGTGTGGGGCAAACGGCAGATGCGCCTGCGAGGTATTTTCAAGGAATTTTCGTGCCACCAGTCGATTGTACGGAATTTATCCGGATTATTATCGAGAAGCTTATTGGTTGAGTTCAGAGAATGTTAATACTTTAAAATAATGAACTCTACAATTCTTAAGAGTTTTAGTATTATAAGTGCATTGAATTATAAATCTCACATTCACGGCTATTGAAACCTTCCTACTTGCTACATTTTCCTTGCTTTCCGTTCCATTAAAATCTAGTGGAAGATGTCCTTCTGAAATCCCAGCAGAGGATGGAGTCACGGAGGGACTCGAATGGCGTTTTCTAGAGAAATGCTTCACCTTGTCTCATCCCACAAGTCTGCATCCGAAACTACGCTTGTCTCCTTGTCTTCCTTGCCAAGGGAAACTAGAAATCTGGTCCGCCGACACCCTTAAACCTGGCCCTCTACCTTTCACCGTTTAAGACAGCAGACTCTCCTCATTTTACTTTTCAATCTCCAGGAGGATGCGATTTTCTTCCTCATTTCCAGTCTGACAATATTGGGTGAAACGTCAGGAAGCCGTGGGAACCGATGGGGCCGGGCAATTCCAGAGTGAAAGGGATTCTAAGCTACCGAGGGGATGCAAGGACAACGGAAGGGGTGCATTGGTAATCTACCTATCACCTGTTAGCGTTAGCACGCTGTTAAGAAATTCGATTTGCCTTAACGAGGCCCCTTCTACTGTTCAGCCTCCCCGAAATCTCACCGTTGAATTGGTTTACCTCCCATTGTCTCCCTCAGCCACCGCTTTTAAGTACCACTTTCCTCCCATTGTGTCTCATCTCTGTTTTACTTCAGACACGGAAATCATCTTTCTAAGTTGAATGGACCTGTCATCGGAATATTTATCAGTGGCGCCTGTCTGTTACCGAGGTGGTTTAAGTTCGAATGTATGATAATCTCTGGGAAGGTGCGCACCGGTCCACTCCCCTCAGTCTGGCTCCGATCGCCTTAATTCACAGTGTGCAACACTTGTACTACCATCCACCGTGTACGTACTCAATGCAAGCGCGGCGATCGACACACACACACACATTGAAGTACGATTATACTTAGTGGAAGGTGATTATTCCGGTGAACCTAGGCTGCCACACTATCCCGCTGGGATCCGACTAAAACCTTACGAGCATCGTGTTGGCGATAACCGATTAAGGAGGAGATTATTTCTTCCGGCGATGTTCCGCTTTGCTATAAATAAATAATTGCTATGCAGCTTTGCTTTACGAGAATCTATAAATTTAACGACACGTTGATCTATTTTTATAATAGAAATAGATTAACTTTCCTTCTAGGAATAAATACATTTTGCTTTCCTAAGACTTTGTAGTGTGTGCCTCTGTGTGAGTGTATTAAAGCATTTGTAAGGAAGTTGTGAAAAGAAACTCACCTCTAAGACGTGCTCGGCTTGGTTCTCGCGGTCCAGTTTCCGTCCGCTGGTTGTTATCAGACCTGTAACACGAGTTAGAATAAAATCAGGGGGAATTACAGTCAGTGGAAATTGAATATTACGACCGAGTGGTACATCAGACCTGACAGATATTTTAAGCGCCAAGACCACACAGATATATTTTCTAGTTGATCTGGTTTCAGCGATAGAACGGGACTTCTGTTCGTTATAGGAGCGGCAGGCTTTCTCGCTCTCTCCCTATCAGTTTCCCAGGCGAGGAGTGAGTACTACGTTCTATTAGCAAAAGGAAAATTGCTTTGATGGAACGGATCCAGGGGAATTATAGTATTCAGATTTCGTTGAATGGTCCCCGACAGACATGAGTGCCCGAACATTTTTTCCTTTTGGACGTTTACTCGTCCCATATACCGACGGGCGGTATCCCCGGCGTACTCTCTCTTCTCGTCTGGTCGATCTCTTTCAGGCAGACGACAGGGAAATTCGTTTGAAAATTTCCCTGTCGCCGTCGCCGTAGTCTACGTCCTGAATTTTCGGGGGAAGAATGACGATCAACGAGGAAGTAGTTTCGGTTTATTCCAACGTCGCTGGCGGATAAACGCTCTGTCCATTCTACTGACGCGCTCTGAGCGTTTCGTGAAAAGCCCGGCGAGCTTAAACGCTGCTGCCCCGTTCACCTCAACGTTCCATTAGAGTCCCTGTCGCTTTTTTCCCAGCCTCGCCGTTGCTCGGCGAATTTTCGGCCCAGCTCGAAAGGTGATTTCGTGGTCTAGTGGCACACATAGTCCTCTTCCGGTGGCAATTAAACCCTCGCAAGGTAGACTCTCTACTTTACGGGCGAGTGCTAATGCAATGAAGTTGCACAGGCTGATGATACATTATTATGGGATTTGCCAGCTGCAGACAGCTTTTCCTAGCTCCTCAAAGCCGGCAATGCTTCCGCAACAACGAGAAACAAGGAAGAAGCCCCGCAAAATACGTACGAGACGCTCTCTGACCACTTTTGCGTCGCTGCAGGGGCTTCTCGCAACAGGCCGACACAGATTTCAGATTCTAGCGTACCGCTCTAATCGACTTAACGGGAAGCTCTTTTGAACTCTTTTGAACTCTTAGAACCCTAATCAAAGTAAATGAGTTAGTGCTGCGCACTGAGTTCAAGTCTTCTCTGAGGGATTGCGTGCGTATTTCCTCTCGGCGGACGAATGTACCAAAGAGAAACTCTAATATGAGCCATAACAAGATTGCCGGGACACGTACGCGCGATATTCATGTGCGGAAACGCAGTTCCATCGAGTTTCGGTGAATTGGGAACTCCAAACGTCGAGGGTGTTGGCATGAAAATGATGTTCTATGCTTCTTGATATACTCAATATTACACGTATTTCCGACATGCCAGATCAAAGCAATAGCAGGATGCAATCAAGAAATAACACCCTCAATATAAGATTTTCCGAGTACAGAAATAGAAATAGACAAAATATAGGAAAATCATCTCTCTGATTTAAAAAGAATATTTTCTAAGAGTTAATACGAATGTATCGATCGGAAAGTAGTTAGCAACTATCGTGCAAGTTTACTCATCGACTCTGAATTGACTGGTAAATCTACGTACCTCCGGGGCATAAAAGAAACAAGCAGACAGGCAGGTGTCGCAATTACAGAATTTGCTTGCGAGTCCGATGTCTCCTCGGCGGAAATAACGTACTTCGAAGTTTATCTTTGACATCGACGAAGACTCGATCGTCGGTAATCAAAGGTTGTTCGCTACCCGAGCGCCAATCACTCTTGACAGAGGCATCTCAATGGTTTAATAATTTATTTGTAAATATTGAACAGGAAACTTCATGATAGAACACAAATTATTAGATATTCAACATGAATGTTTAAACGAGAAGAATCACGTGAAAAGGAGTCAATATACTTCCATAACGATTCAAGTGATATTTGTTTTAACTAGCCGGATATCGTTGCAATTAATTTCGCATTAGAGCCGGTGCACTCAATGACGGCAATTTTCTACCCTATATATAAGCGCGTAAAAAGAGAGGGGGTACATTCATTTGATGCTTACAAAATATCGGTTGGCCCGTGGGTGAACGAGCTATTCATTTCCGGCGCTCTGGCAAATCGTGGCATCTGGTAGCTCGCTTAAATTCTGCCCGCCAGCGGCGGTAGCATCGCAGTACCACCATCATTAGGGGCTCCGTGTACCAGCCTTTTTTCCTCCTGCTCTTCGGTTACCGTGGAAGCCCCCGACAAAGAGCAATAATCTCGGGTAAATATGGTCGGGGTGGCTTCCAACCTGATCACGCCAGTAGCTTGCACAAAATGTTGCTGCTCGCCGCTGGCCAATCGTTCGCATCGCCAGGTTTAACTGACACGCTAAGCCGATCCTATTGCCAGCCATTCAATATGCTTGGATATTAAATCGTTACAATGAGAATGTTAATGGTAAACAATAAGCAAATATAGCTACGATCAAGTTCCATTTGCTTCGTAGTATTCGAGAGTAATATGAGATATTTATGGGATTCTTGCATTTCCGTTGCAGCACAGTTATTGGTAAATTGAGGTTTATTCGTAATATTGCATGGATTTGTGGTTTTCATATTGATTACTAACCAGTATGAAATAGGAGTGAAAGGGGAGACGAATGTTTATAAGCAGATTACAAGATTGAAAGATTGAATTGTGTTATAAAGGATTTGAGTGATTACAGAGAATCATTGAGGCAGATGATCATTCAGAAATACTACTAATCAATAGGAGTCATTTCTTATTGCCCTGCTTGTTTTTCAGGTTACAACAATCCGTCGCGACAATCTGGCAAGTGATGTATCTTTTTTCCAGTCGTTGTAAGAATCAAGCAGCCTATTTTTCTGAGAAGTCTGGAGCGTGAAATCCGAGGACCAGCCGAGCGAGTGCCTGGGACTTTTCATAATTCCCGAGTCCCTCATACAATAGATTGTACGAAGCTAACATCAACAAGAGATGAAAAGTTCCGATGAATGCAAATCGACAGATGCTCGACGTTCATAATTACAAGTGGTACTTTTGTTTTTAAGCAGCTAATTTCCGAGCAGGAATGAATTCCTTATGAAACATTACTCGTGCAAAGCTGAAGCTTTAACTAAAGCTTTTCATTCAACGTTCAAATGAAAGACTATCTCGAAAGATTATTACAAAACATCCAAATATTATTTTAGCAATATCAATTTACAAGAACAAAACGCACCAGTTGCAGCTTTCGAGCATAATATTATTTTCCTACCTCGCAAAATTGCACGATTCAAATAACACAGAGTTTATTTTAAAGCCCGTTCGATTTAAGCAAACCAAAGCGGGCACAAGAGTATGCCGAAGTTTTCAGAAATAATTCTGCAATTTGCCCGGTCGAATGGAGTTGTTTGAATAATAGGAGGTACGTGACATTTAAACGTTCTCGGGCACAGTAAATACTGGATTTTCGCAGGGAAAGGTAGCACATGTGTGGGGCTCACCGCTGCTGGAGTTGATGAGAAAGTAGCCCTCCGGATTGCCGCTGGTGATGGAAAAGCTGAATTTCTGCGGGGAAACGTCGCGATCGAGAGCACGGATTTGCAGAACGCTCACACCAGCCGGAGAATTTTCGGGTACCGCTGGGTAATAGACTGGAAGCTCGGTCAGTGGCGTATTGTCGTTCTCGTCCAGCACCTCGATGTAGACCTGTGTGAAAGGCATCTACAAATTATTCACTAGAAAGGATGCTCATGGGATCATTGTAATTGCGCTGCGAAAAAAATTAAAGAAAACTATGCACAGTAGAGCAGCGGGTCGACGAGTGTGTATTGAGCATTTGGTGTGTGATGTGCATTTGGAGTTAACAAGTTCATTTCTTACATTTTCATTACGATTTTATCCTGATTATTCGACTATAATTTGATATTTGTTATTGCAATTGAAATTTTAATGAGTAATGAATTCTAGTTTCAAATTATGCCAAATTATAGATTACTATGCCAGTAATAATAGAATCAAATCACTCGTTTGTAGTAAAGGCTTTTAATATAACAATTAATATACTCGGGACTGTTTGATAACTCTCCATGTACATTGAAAAATCATCAGGATATAAATACATGCTACGTACCTGGACACTCGAGCTGAGTGGTACCACCCCTTGATCCTCCGCGTACACAGTTAACCAATACCCTCTCTTTGATTCCACATCGAGTACCGCTTTCGTTCGGACATTTCCTGAAAAGCACAAAAACAAATGCTCTCATTAATACTGAAATCATTAACAACACAATCGAAACAGACCACCCAATAGCAAAGCACGGTGGAAAAAATTAGAAGCAAATACAAATCTCGAGCACAAGTGAACTTCCCACGATATCAATAGAATGCTCGAGGGGCAAAAGGAACTCGGGTGAGAAAGTACATGAAGTGAACATGATGTGCTACCAATATGTGAGTTCACGATCAAGGAGAATAAGGTCGCACGAGCAGTAAATAGTGTGTGAAAAGGGTCAATGTGTTAGACAATCTGTCATTGGAATTACAGAAACGTCAGTAATGGAGCGCGCGTGTCAATGATCGGGCGTCCTAGGTATGATCGGGTTGGAGCAGGTGGAGAAAAAGAAGTAAACTTGGAGAGGGCGAGATATACACATGCGATGCTAACGGCAACCGATATGAAATGATGGTGGTTTGCGCTGGTATATGTAAGTACATGTGTGCATGGCGAGTTGCCAGTGGTGTGCGCCGATAGCGCAAAAATCGTCCAGCATTCCTGGTGTGTTAACACGTTCCGCACGCTGTTCCGCCTGTCTTCGATCGTTTTTGCGATATTCGGGCTGCGCTGCTCGCTTTTTCACTGGTGGCGGCGGTGGCGGCGGTAGTGCTGATATATGTTTGTATGTAACTGTGGAGAGTATCACAGTGCGTCGTCGACGGAGGTCGGTCGCTTTATGGCGACACTAACGGCAAAAGGTAGCGCGCCGGGGACACGCCGGGTTTCCGAGCAGGATTAATTAGCAGTCCGAGATGTAACATACCGGTGCAGGTGTAGATTGTAATCGAGACGACTGGCGATTTGTTCCCCCGCGGCAATTACACCGCCCGATTTCCCTGTCTACGTCTTTATCACATTCCATCTTTCCCAATCGCCCGAGCACCCAGTCCTTCCGTTCTAATTACCCATATCGCTATAATTGCAACAAGTATCGCTACGACAATTTCTCGATTTCCTGATTAACTTATTTATAGGACAAAATGTAAAATTGCCTTTTAAATTTGAAAACTGTTCCCGATAATAACGTGTACTTCTGCATGTTATCTTTACGTATTCGCTTTCCATAAACTTTATTGTAAGACAATCCGCTCGTATCGTTCGAGTGGGTTCCAATATGCACGTCGAACTCCCAAGCGGATAGATCGCTCTCCGCATTGTCGGCTATTCTCGCCAGTATAAATTTGAGATCACCGACATATCCCATTATGGCAGCGGACATTTTGGGAATCGATCGGCTGCGGTGCTCCTGAGGAGCACTCCTTCATTCGCAGCGGTTGGAGCGTTAAGCGTCTTTGGGCCCATAACTCTTTGCTCCAAGTTTCGCTTAATTCTTGGACGATCTTCTCGCTCCACTCATTCAGCCAGTCTTGCAAGAGGCTTCTCTGTCTCGTGTTAGGTGGAAGTGCGACGAGGTTGAGGCTAGCAAAGTTGAAGCCGCTATTACATTCAGCTCCATGCGACGATGTCTTCTCCGAGGCTCGGGCGAATTGAAGTGCGTGCTTGCTGTCGCCGCCTACCCGCCCGAGAAGTATGCATACTCTCCTCTCTCTCTTCTCTCCTAGTGTGTGAAGGTACGTATACAAGCCTCGACGTACCATCCGCCGGCGGAGAAAGCATCCTTTCGAGGGTGGCTGCGACTCAAGTCGCCTAGACATATAGGCAGCGCTCTAACTCTGATGTATGCATCGAGAACGCTCATTCGTTTCGACTAATTTAACCTGGCAAGTTCTCCTGAGGCGTTGGAACGACGCTCAGGCGCAAATTCGACGCTCTCGCCGACGGCATTTCTCTCTCTCTCTCTCTCACTGTGCTTTCCTTCTCTCCCGTGAAGCATTTCTAACGGAGCGAGTATTAAACGCTCCGTCAGTCGATTTGGGTCGCGCGCTGGTTCACGTTTATGAAGCGAAAGTATTTGCGGGGAATTCCTGTAGACTTGTTCCTACAGGAGTGGGTATGTCCGTATGTGGAGAAGGATCGATATTGGCGAGTAAGCTGCCGGAGGGCCGAGCCGGTGTGCCGGTGATTTCTATGGAATGGTCCAGCGATCGTCGGGAAAGCATACCCTGACACCATTCGATATCGGAAAGTGGAACAAGCGTATCGAAGCTGCACCCAGAGATGATTTCATTAGGCGATGACAATTCCACGATGAGAACGAATGTCATAAGAACGGCGCCGGAAGATTCCTCGAACAATAAGAGTGATCTTAAGTGATTCGAAGAGAGAAATGCTGGTAAACGGAGCGAGTGCGAAATGCGAGCAATTCGAGTCAGCATTGCGGAAGAGTTAGAGGATTCATTTCTCAGGAGACTTTGATCCTTTGTGCGAGTGTCGACGCCAGGAAGGAAGGAAGAGCGAGCTTTCGAACGGAAAACACGCAATCTTATAGTCGAAGGTAGCGCGCACTCATCGAGACTCGCTGGAGCAGCGAGTGTTTGACCCTTGGCTCAGAGAATCGGCTTCTTTCTTCCTCGATTCTTTTATCGAGTTCTATCTTACTCGGCAACCCCCTCGCATTTCTCGAGTCTCCCAGCCGGGACTATGGCCGATCGTTAACCCAGATTCAACCTCGACACTTTGGAACGCTTCCTCCTTTGGCAGTTCGTCGATCTGCGAATGTGTACGGCTTGATCGTCGTTCCTTTCAGGCCCCAAGCGACCGAGGTGAGTGAGGGCCGCTTCTAGCGCGATCGATCTTTCGCCATAAATCGGGAGCCTCGCCGAGAACTCGGCATATGCTCGAGAGAGCGTGCGCCCCTCCAGAGAGAGCGAGAGAGAGGGGAATACGTAATATCGGCAAATCTCTTTCCCTTTCTGTCGGGGATAATACTGAAAGGGTTTCTAGTTCGTGGCTGCTCGCATGAATCCGGTAACTTCGTTAAATAGCCTGGAAGCGGCTCCAGCCGATTTCCGTGCCACGCCATCTCGAATTGAGGCTTATTTGCAGGGCACCTTTGCGTGCTACCGGCTTCTTACGCCACTGTCAAGCAATCTGTTTGCTACGCCGGCAGAGCATCTGCATTGATTAAATCATGCTGACTAGAATTGAACTAGAGTGCGGCTTTCATGTGTTTAGCGTTGCCGTGGCAGACGGCGAGCCACGGAGTTACAGCTGCTAGTAAGTCAGTGGAATGCTCGACACTCCGCTTGGTAGACGGGGTTTTAATCAGAGAAGGTAACAGAGTAAACGTGGAATAAGACGCCTTGATGACTAAAACAGGAGAATTGCAGCTTTACGAGTGAAAGCGTTTATTTCGTGCCTCGTTGCTCGTTCTACTGCTTGTCAGGGCAGACGAATTTTGCTCCGTGTTAATTGCTCAAGTTTCTTCTAATGATCTTCTATCGCGCTGCTCCATACAGCAGCGCTATATTCCGGAGACTCGTGTAATGCAAAGTGGAATTAAGGGGCGCTTTTATGATTTTTTCAGCTTTAGCGACACGTAAAAAGGTACGCTTGAAAGTCACTCGGTTTGAAAGTCAGGTTACAGTTCCCTGTATGGGCTCGTGTGCCTCCAGTTAGCCATGGTATTAAGCGGAACGACGGCCTGCAACCAAGCAGATCTGACAGGGCAGTTAGGACGGGGAAAAAATGCAGTCAGCAAATCGGCCTGAGATAAAAGCGTTGCCAACTCTGTGGGCTTGCGAGATACACGCTTTGTGTGCCTCTGTGTATGTTCGAGGCTTGATTCTTCGACACGTATTCGAGATTCAAATCACTCTCCCGGCCGAATCGGTAGTCCTGGCTCGATTGAAACGCCACATTCCCAACGAAAAGCTTTTAACGATTAGGAAGCTGATAGCCGCCAGTTCAGTGCGGTGTTCTGTTCTACGTTCAACCATTGTTGTTCTACAGAAAATATATATGGTATGTGCGTGCCACCGGGGAAAATTTTACATTTCCGGGATGCGATGCCAGGACAATTCTTCCGATAGAAACATGTGCTTTCGTTTCAATTTCAGATTGCTCCCTTTGCTTCTTTTCAGGCTATAATTTCTCCTTTCCATTCGCAATTTTGCTTTGAGTCATCGCAACAATCTTCCTGCGATTTACGGTGGAGTAAACATTTCGGCTGGCTGTACAATCAGGTTTACGATCGTTCACTCGGTAGGAACGAGTGGTTGCATCAGTGGGCGCAAGAGGCGCTCCGAGCGCAATTAAAGCTCGGGTGGAATTAAGGCTGATAATCGGGAGACGCGAAAGATAAATGGATGCCATGTACAATTTGAAGGTATCGTGTAGGCCGCTGATCGTTTCCTGCGAAATGATATCGTAAATCGACGGGACGCCCAGCCGAGGCACAAACCAATTACCGGTTTTGCCAGCAGGCTGGGAGACTCTTCTTGTTTCACGCTCGTCGGATCGCGAAAGTTCGCCGGCGGTGAGCGCGCAAGTTTCCGCCGTTTCGTCCACAATATTGTAGTCTTAATTCCCGGCGGATGTCCAATTTCCGCGCTATGATACTTGGCACCGAAATACACGGCGGAAAGCCGGCGTTCCAGTAGCCACTTTAACTTTTCCGCCCGGCAAAGCCACTCACTAACAATGACCGTGTCTTTCGGCCGCAATTTTTCTTTTGGAATTCAACCTCCTAGACTTGTCTTCTCTAGGCTTGGAGTGCTTATTCTTTTTCAATAATGCCGCTCGTCCGTCATCACGGGCGATATTCGCAAAAAGAGTGGCAGATAATGACACTGCGGTTGAATTGTCTCCGAGCGTTCCTGCCACTTTCAGAGGAAAATAACTGGCTTCTTCGCTCGACTCTGCGCCGGGACTACTTTTCTTCCTCAATATTTTGCCGCAGATATTGCGAATAATTCACTCCGGTCTCGCACAGACATCTGTGTTTCTCGGAAATGCGGTGGTTCACCAGTTGTTCTCAGTAAACTTTTATGATGATTTCTAATTAAGTTCTCCATCCAATTTTCTACATTTTAATAATCCTCTCGACTAAGGAATTCTCTTGGTTTTTATACCAGATCTGCGTTATTGGATGGTGGAAAAACACAAAGAGGGATTTTGCAATATCTAAAATTCTGTTTGCTAGGTAATTCCGAACGAAATGATGTGAGCATAATTAAAAGTTCCATCGAGATTGCTTGAGGAACTGTCAGAACGCGAATTAGAGAGAAATGAAGTAGGTCAGATTGAAAAAGAGAGTCGGCTATCCGGGAATCGGCGAGGCAGGAATTACGTGAAATAAATTTCGAGCCGAAAGAATTCGTTTTCTCGCTTGCAAAAGCACCCCGTAGAAGAGATTCATGGGGGTAGAAGGCATCGCGAAAGAAGGAATTATTCTCGGGCGAAATTAGCAGTTGTCGAAGTAAGCTCGACCGAGCGTCTTATTGGGGGCACATTCGACTTTTTCTTCGTTAAACCTAAATTACTCCTCGAAATGGTGGAAGACGAACGGGCCCAGATCGTAGGCACGATTCCCATAAAAATCCCTCGTTTTCTTCCGGCCGCGCCGCTACCCGCCACCTTAATTACATAAAACGGATTCGGCCGGAAACGAGAAATTTTAAATCCGGCGAACTCATCGTTTGTTCCATTATCCTTTCGTGGAACAGGGCTTGAAAGAATGAGGGATTGAAAACTAAATGCGCGTTAATAAAAAATTGGACTAGAAATCAGTGCAGCACGAAATTAAATGTTGGGCATTAAGCAGAAATTTCGAGAAGAGTATCGTTCCATACATTCTTCATAAACCAATCAGTGGGAGTAAAAGTTGATTAAGATTTCGAGAAGCGAACACCAGGGAATACGAAGGTCCTCGGGATCGCTTAGACCGCAGAGGACCATAAAGCTCGGTGGTTCTAATTAAAAATTTGCGGCGAGGCATTGGTGAAGGTGACGCTCGTTCGGTAGGAGGACCGTTAGCCCGATTAACCGGAGGAAGAGCTGCACTGGCGACGACGTGGGAAGCCGTCTGCGAGGAATTATGTTGTCGGTTAGCTCACCGCAAGATCCGCCTTCGTCGTGTACCCTTCTTCTTCTTCTTTGTTCCATCGTCAGGGTGAAGTCGATGCTTCCGATCTTCCTCTCCCTCTCCTCTCTCGCTCTTTCTCTCTCTCTCTTCTCCTTTATCCTCTACGACCACCGCCGAAATGTTATCGGCTACATACAGCTTTATAGGTGGAAGCCTGAATGCTTGCACGTCAGGTCAACGCGTACTGATTCATTTCCCGTTCCTTTCTTCCTCTTCCGAAGACTTCCGGGCGAATCTGCCAGGCTTCTTTCCTTCTTAAATCAATATTGTAGTCGTCGACTTGACTAAAGCCGTTCCATCCATCAGCTACTCACCCCCCCCCCCCCCCCCCCCTCGTGACGATACCCGCCATGCAAATGTGCGTGTCCGGACGTACTTGTATCTCCGTGCATGTGATGTACATAAATTGTACATGCACGACCACCAGCGCATTTCAAATTATTCATGAAAAATAAATATGGAAAATACACCGCTGGAATTTCAGGCATTGTGCGCCTCCCGCTAATCAGTATGCCAGGAACTTTCCTATATTTTCATGCGATCGTTTCAATTTGACGTTGACCAATGTCGAAAGTCGAGAAATAAATTTCTCCGGCTTATAAATGGATTTTATAATTTCATTGGAACCGTGTCCTGGATAATCGTGTGGTGCTGCAATTGCAAATTAGTAGCTTCGAGGAGGTTCCTCCAAGAAGGAGGGTTCTACCGGATGTGGCTTTTTCTAAAGCAGAGGGGGGGGGGGCAAGAAAAACTAGTTGGCTAGAGCGGGGATCACGTTATATGTATGTTCGCCAAGGGTCTTCCCTACGTGCTGGACTGGGGCAAGCACGTTTCACGTGAAGCCGGAATACGTAAAAATGCAGTGTCTCGCTGGAACTGGTCAATGAACGTGCCATAAAGACGGAATACCACTCTGAAATGCGGCCTCTGCTCACGTACACCCTCTGCCAAGAGTCATTGAAAAACTAAAGGGAAGTGGAAGAGAGAAAAATCAGCCGAGCACTTTTATTCTCGGACTGCTCGTGGTTCTCTGCGTCGAGAGCAGTTTGATTGACAGGCAACTTTCCTATGTGGTCCAGAGCGTATTTGGTCTTGCCGGAATTATTCTATGACACGCTCGAAATGGCTTGGAGCATTAAGGTTTCATGGAGGAAGCCTGGAAAGGTCATCGAGGGCACAGGAAGCATGTTCTTCATTTTTAAAGGACCGCTCCCACTTTAGATACGCCACCGTCATCGTCTTAGGTAAGAATAGGAGAGTCATTGGGGCGAACTTCCTCGTGGGAAGCTTTTTCCTCCTTTCAATAGACTTTTTCCCAGTTTGGGAGTCTGGCATATGTCTCATCCGCAGCGCTCACAGGGGACGCGGCTTCATTGAAGGCTAATTAGTGCAGATCCAACAGGGATTAAGATGAAATGGTTCTTCCAGAAGAGAATGGATGCGAGAAGCTGCTGCTACTGCTTTCCCACCCGAGAACTTGCACAGTATTAAAGTTATAACTAAGTTCTTAGGGATTTTCTTATGCATAGTGGTAAACTGCGCTGTGTCCAGGAGTGATGCGTTAAAGTTTCATCCCAGCCGGCGGAATAAAAATGCTAATTGCTCAACTTTTAATGAATCCGCCTCCACTGCTGTCCCGCGTGTCCGCTTCTCTCTTTTCCGGGCAGCGTCGCGCCGGATATTAGCGTATGTAGCCTACAAGTCGACAAAACATACTTATGACTCCATCACAAATTACATTTGCTGTTCCAAGAAAGAGCGGGCGAAGTACTTTGGAGTAGAGCACCATTACCACCTTTGCTAATTAGGCGCCGTTAATGAACTAGCTAACTAAAAGCGGGATCCCATTTCCCAGCAGAGGAAGACGTTGTCTCGTGGTGACGTTCCATAAAAACAGTTTAACAAGAAACTGTCCGGCAATTACTTTGAACGTGTTCTTTAAACCATGTGCCGCGTGGTGTAATAGTAATGTCAGAACTGCAAATTCCAACGAACATATCGAATGAGAAGAATTACTTTACACTTGCTCCTTCAAAGTCAGAACCCTCTGCGTTATATTCCCTCGGGTCGCTGATATTGCAGGCTAACAATAAGCCGAGAAAAACTGTCAAAGGTTCTTCTAATCTTCTGCTCGTTAGTTACAGCGTTAACTAAATTCCAGAAAAAGCACCTGCCACAACTTGTCACACACAAACAATGTTTTTTCACTTTTATTGATCATCAACTCACGGATTTAGCTCTGTAACCTAGCAAATATGGAATAAATATCAAAGAAAATCTAACAAACTTTCAAATAAATTCTATATTATTTTTAAATTATTTTTATATTATTTTCGTGACAAATTATTCAGATTCCTTGAAGTGTCAAGTGCCAGGGAGATGGCAGATTGGAGGATTCGGGAGAATCCTGGAATCTTGAAGGAGCGTCGGCGGCATGAAGACGTCCAGGAGGTTTGGCATTCGACACCCGACGACGTGTAACCGCTCTCGAGGAACCTTTAGCCCGTGTCGACGTTGGGTTGGCGTGCATGCACGCCGATGTCGAGATTCCATGTGCTCCTGGAGCGCGCACGACGAGTGCGAGAGAGAGAGAAAGAGAAAGAGAGAGCGCGCGCGCGGCGTGCTTCCGAGAAGCGTGTAGTCCACGTGTGATTGATAGCGCACGTCTGACGTGACACGTGCTACACGTACCACCTTTCGCAAAAGGACTTACGTTAGTGCTCCGACTGCCGTGTAATTCCACGAGACAAGGAATTGTCTTGGCAAGAGAAGGAGAATGCCCTCAGCGACACCGCTCGAAATCAAAAGGGCCGAGCAGGCGTTGTCCTTAAGGACGAGAAGCGAACAAGATAATATCGCGACAAGTTCCCTCGTGCACCTCTCTGCTCGACAAGACTGTCTCCAGTGTTGTGTCTCCGGGTACACAAGCATATACGCTATAATTGCGGGGAAAAGCGTTCGGTACTGGTCGGATAACAGAACACTTCCGGAACTCGAAGTTTCTTATCGCGGTTCGGCGCAGCGTGTTCCCCTTAACCCTTTGTTCGCCGGTGCTTTTGAACTGGTCGCATGCTCTTGAATCTGATTTCGAAATACAAGAGTGCTTCCTTTAAATTAGTTGTACGCGTTGAAAGAAAAAGATTTCTTTATAAATTGTTGGGTTAAAAAGGAACTGATAGTAAAAAGGGAAGTAGAGTTTTTGTATTCTTGATAGTTGATTTTGTTCCAGTGCGATATCGAGTATATTGAATAGGCTTGTGAAATCCATCTGGTTCTCGGCTGCCGTGCAAATTAGAGTGGTCTGAGGCTGCCGGTGAGCACGAGCGTTAATTAAAAAAGTCGCGGACAAATACGTTTTTACCGCAACTGAATTGATTTTGCTGTGCTTCCCGGTGGAAAGCGAAGGATGAGTGGGCCAAAGGATACGACAAAAATTCCGCTGTAACTCGCACAGCAAATCACCCCACCCACTTCTCCATTCTGACAGCTGAAATATCACACAGAATATTTCCCGCTCGCCAAAGAGTTCCGGCAGTGCTTGGACAAAATTAACGTACAATTCCAACGTACTTTCACTTAGTCTGATTAAACTATGATCGTAGAGTGTAGGAACTCATGTTAGGGTAATTGAAAATTGAAACTACGTACTGAAAAGACACATATTGAAAGAATTTCAAGAGAAAAAAAGTAACTATTGGAAAATAAACTGTTATGATTGAATGATGCAGAAAAAATCTCCAATTACATTTCATTATTTTGAATTGGAGGAAGTAAAAAAATTGGGATTGGAAAAGAATGGGGGACGGGTTTGTTGAAAAGTGTTAGTCGGTGATGTGTAACAAAAGGATTGGAAGTGGTACATGTGTAAGGGAACACCATTAAAAAATCGAATAGTCCGCAGTCCAATTTCCCAGGCATTCAGTCCCTTTGATTGAGCGCATCGTTTTTTCTTTCTCTCGCATCTTCCACGTCCTTCTCTTTCTCCACTTAATACGACACCAATCACTTCGTGCATTCGATTGCGAAGTACGTGGACAGTGGAAATAACCAAAAAATTAGTCCGCTACAAAAATGTGTAGCAAGCTTTTTAATAGATTAAACAAAAATAGTGACAATTTTGTGCATGAATAAAGAATGTAAAGGAACAAGCAGAGAATTCAGAAGACAAATTGCGAGACTTTTTCTCCCTAGTTCGAAAGCTCGTAGCTAGCATTTTACGACCAAACACGTATTCACCTGGGAAAACGCTGTTTTGTGTATCCAATGGGGACGAGGCGATGGCAAATATGTTTCGGAAATAAGTAACAAGCGTTCCCCGCTCTGTTAGTTTGGTAGTCAAACAAACCTAGCGTTGTATGAAAAAATCGGTATTGACTGTTGCCGTTCGAACTTTTATCAACGCTACACCCTTCAGCCATGCACAATAGTGAGCTATCTTTACAAACGTACCACATTTGTAATGATTTGTTATTAATCTGAATGTGCTTGGAATGCCAATTAAATATTAAACTATCTCCACTAGAAATACTATCGTCAATTAATTCTGGGACTCCAGCGATCCACTTCATAAAGTCTGCTTACCAGCATAATGCTCTGATAACAGTGTTAACTATCTGAACACAAGGAACTCTCCACGCAAAACTAGAGCGCTCTAATCCTGCGAGCGCTAACTACAATCTAGCATGCTAATTCCAAATAAAGGAGGCTAAGCCATAATAGAGCGCGCTGCCGAGCGCTAACAGACTTAGCCTGAGATAAGGCGTAAGGAGATACTTATACCAGGTCCGTCAACATAATTCAATTTATCTTATGTTTCAACCGGAGGCGGCGGCGGAAAAAAATTAATCCGATTAAGGAGATGTCTTACACCGGCCGGGAGGGCAACGTTGACGCCGGTGCTCCGCAGGGCGCCCAAAGGAACCAGACGAACTAAGAAAAAGGTACCCAGGTAAGCCAGAAAGAAACAGGAAGGAAAAAAGGGTTGTTGCAGAAGGTTGACCAGTGAACAATGAGCAACGACGCGGAAGAGATCGCACTTTCTCTCGCGAAATTCCAAGACATATTAGCCGTCTCGGGAGCGTTTACGAGGCTCGGGCCGATTCGAGCGCGGATCCCATAAAGAGACGAAACATGAAAGGTGGTTAAGCTGACAGATGAAGAGGATCGTGTCCGCGCTAAGATGCTACTGTTCGAGACCACTCCTATTTCCTTGGGTGGCCCGAACAGACCAGCCCACCTTTCAACGCTGCATCTCAGCGTACACTCCTCGACGATTCTCCCTTCCAGTTGCACGTGTGTCCGTGTACGAGGATCCGCCTGCTATCGAATTGCGGCCGGCACGTAATAGCCCCGTACTCACGAAATTTCGAGGCCCGTAAAATTTTACGGCCGATGCCAGAGCGGAGGCGAACGCTTTAAGAGTATGCGCTCGATCTCTTTATGCGGCTTACAGGCTCTGCCAGCCGAGCGGTGTCCCGCTGTCGTTGTCTTACTGCTAATAAAAGCAATAGCAAGACAGTAATGCGAGAAATATCCGCGTGCACATTGGTCTGCCTAGTTACCCTGAAGTGGATCCGCAATAAGACAGAGACTTCTCCTGGAGCAAAGAAGCTTTCGAGCGAGGATGCTCGCTTAAGTGTGTCTCGAAAGATGCAGAAATTTGCAGCTGGAAACAGGCATAATCCACCTATTCACGTTTCTTATTATACAAGTTGCAACACATGTACTTCACAATAGAAACTTCATGTGAAAGTGTGCGATCTTAGTATTGCTGAAGTTAGATTCAATGAATTCCTGTATTGTGAAAGTTGAACATGGGACTATGCAGACTAGCTTGCTGTAATGACTCATAATACGGTATTTTCCGTGCTTCGAGTTGAGTGAATATTCATTGAGCTGCCCAGTAAGAGCGTCCTAGTCAAATCGATTTACTAAAACTTGGCGAACCGACTGACAGTGTGTTACACCAGGTCTGTTATAACTGGAAGGGCTGCCTCTCCCTAATAGAGTTCGCACGGTTTACGAAAGGTCACCCTGAATTCGACAACTATTAATTGATTCATGTTCGATGCGAGGTTCGTCGAAGTGTGTTAATAGCAGTCGATATTCGACGTTCAAGCTACTTCCCTCGTCAATTCCAACGTGTTCGACGTGTCAGCCCGTCGCAATGACATGAACTCCATTTAACGCGTTAATGAGAGAGTAAATTACGTTCTGTCAGGCTGAAGAGACAGAGAGACACACGCACGCACACACAAGTATATATTCGTAGGATTGAAGTAAACGGAATGCAGATGGAGCTGTGTCGAGTGCAGAGCAACAAATGGTATCGAGCGAACGATCGTCTGGTTACTCGATCTCCTTGAAACGATAGAGCCTTACTTCCATCCATTCTAGAACTAAGTAATTGATGACTGGGTTACTCGGTCGTGGAAGGGGCGGATGCTGCCGAGGAACGATAAGATTCTCAGGATCACACCTATCTGCGCGAGCAAATAAAAGCGGACGCCGGATTTCCAAGCCACTCCGCTGGATTCCCAGTGTCTCAGGGAGAAGATTTATCCCGGCAAATCAGTCGTGCGAGTAGACGATGACACGAACCCTGGATTTGCGTGGTGAAAAGCGCGCGAGGAACCTTTTGTTCGGGCCTATTCACTACTACCACTGAAACTTCTCCGCCATCTTTCATGAAGACCAAGACGTTTTATTGCTTTCCCCAAAAACAGCCACACAACCCTTCGAATACTGTAGACCTCATTTTCGAGGACTAAATCAAACCCAATTGTCCCATCAATCTTTGGAAGAGTTCCATTTTACTGACTTTAAAAGGCATATAAAAACTTTGATATAGTAAAGCGATTATCGATGAAAGTGACTTGCACAGTTTGTTGGGAGAAACACGATACTTGATATTATTGATTCTGCTTGCACGAAGTGCACTGACTGAACTCGAAGGAAACCTGTGAAGGAAATTCCTGGTGAGGAAGGTGTTTTGGTCGAGCGGACGTTTTCCATTTATCCCGAAGGACGGAAGCCGGCAATGTTACGAGGAGGAATTTATTCATGCGTATATCAGTTATAGAGGACCAAGAGGGCCTCACCAGAGAGGTTGACGCCAGGACAGTTTGTGGTGGCCGCTTTTCTAGGAAAAGAAAGTGTCGGGCATGCTCGACTTCTTCAACACCCTCCTCGATCTATCTGTCCCGCAGCTACTTTACGCTCGAATCTCTTCTTCGCGCGTAACAAATAAATCTCCTTGGGGACGGTCCGCATCCCTTTCACGATCCCTTCGTCCAGGATAAGACGGGATAATACCTTGCGCGCCGCGCCCCGTCAAAGTTCTACTTAGCTAAATATGATCCTTTGTCCGCCAGAGAGAATTCAATAGCTCTCGGCTCGCACCTTTTGCTTCGGCGAACTCTCTGAAAAGCTCACCTCCGCTCCCGTAAATCGCAGCCCATAGGGGACTTCTTCTTCTTCTGCGAAAGCGAGGGAGAAATAAGTGCAACTCGACTTTTACGTGAGCGCGTTATGCAAGCTCGGCGAAATCGAGGTGTAAGGGCGCACATGCCAAGCAAGCATGTGCAATAAGGATTATGCAATGCTCGCAAGAAACCTAGATGGTTCGAGGCAGACTTGGAAGGAACAGAGTCTGCAATAATTATTCTCATGTTCCATTTATTTAAATCAAACATTTCGATTTCTATCAGTAAGCGAGTGGGAGAAAACAATCTCTGTGAACTTATTACTTGGTCAATGGACCAAGCGGATTACCATTTGTCCTTCTGACACCATCATCCATTATAGCGATAATGAAGTTGCTTATCTCTCTCTACACACGCACTCGCGCCAGCCAAGCATGATAAATTAATATCCGTGGAGGATATTCTCTCTCGTAGGGTGAACAATTAATTTCGATGCAATTATCGGTGGACCGCGGCGCCAGAAAAAGCGGCTTTTTGTACTTCGAGGAGCGAAGATGAGTTCTCGCAGTCCACGAAATTGAAGCGCCAAGCACGTGCAGCTGACGATGGCTGCGTACTAAAAGTGGGAATTACTGGGCTGGCGCTGAGAGCAAAAGGACACGAGGAAATAGAAAAATTGTGCTATTATTGAAGGAGCATCGGGGTTAAGAACTCATTTTCGATTTAACGACTGACCGGTATTTCCTGGCTGGAACAAGCACGCCTCGGATATTGCCGAATTTTTATTACCCTGGCGCGATTGCAGTAAAGCCTCGAATTGCCCGGGCATTAAAAAAAAAGCTGGTTATGCTGCGCCCTAACGCCCGCCGTCGGCGTCTCCCTCGTTCGCCCTCTGCGCTGGTCATTACTTTCGTGCAAATGTGTGCTCGGCACTGCCCAGGATCGTTTAACAACCTGGTCGATCACTATCCTCTGCCAATCGTTAAGAACCTACTTACTTGTCACTTTATTTACCTTCCTGAAAACCTACTGCCTTTACGATTATATCGCCAATTTTAAAGCTCGCACATCAAGGATTCGGATTTTTCTATGAATTAACTGTCCGAAGTCATAACTGACATTTTTTATACAATTAAACTAAATATACAAGGAAAATACCGGAAACTAATAACATATTCCATAGAAAATTCACGCACAATCAAAGTAACTCGGAGGGCCCTGAATTTAGTGTACTAATTGAATGATGTTTCATAAGGAAAAGATCGGTAATTATTACGTACGGAAGTTCTGGTTACGCAAGAAGCCGACGGAGGAGGCGGAGGCGGCAAAGACGGCATTTCCCCCGATACACAGCCCCTCTTACTTACTTACGTAACAGCGTCTATGAATCGATAATGGTGTTACCTTAACTAGGAGTGCCTTAAGCGTACCCTAAACGAACTCTTGCGGCTTTGCACGATGGAATTTCAGCCGACCGAAAGTTGTTACGCCAAAGACGATTGTGGCCTGCCTCCCCGGTGATTATGCATCCCCCATCCGCCCTGGCATTTACGTGTCTCGAACAATTTTCCCGAAACCGGATCCCCCGGCATTTAATTGCCAGGCGAAGATTGTTGCGGATCGACGGAATTCTCGGGTGCAAGGTATACGTTTCGCTCATGGAATCGTTATGGTTTCCCTATGATTGTATGGTTAGCGTTCTTGATAGTTTCCATCTGAAACCGAACACTTCCGCAATTATAGTAGTGCGGGATAAGTAGTGGTCGGTAATGATACACTTGTTATTGGATAAGCTTTGGGTAAGTGACACTTAGGACTTCGCAACTCTTTGAAACAATTGCACTGTTATAATTCGCTTACGGATACCTAAAGTGATGATCGCTCGAATGTCAAAGTTGAAGAATACTGTTTTAGGTAACCACAGTCTTTCAACTGCGATTCCATCAGTCAGATCAAACCTTTGATTGAGAAAGAACAGTATTGCAATCGTTAATCAATCAAATCAAATTATCTATAAATCGCGAATAGAGTGGCTTTGTGTTACTGATTATCGAATCACCACATAACGGTGAATTCAACTTCAGAGGTGGCAAATATTTCTCAACAGGAGATCGATAGAGTAGCTTGGAAGAAGAAAGAGTCTGAAAAATATTGAAGAGAGGAAAGTTAGAGGGGCGGAAAGAAAGGCAGCAAAAAAAGAGAGTGAGGGAAGAATAAGATTGTGAGGGGAAATGGAGTGTACGAACGCATCACGGGTAGTTCTATCGCGGTCGATGTCGCCAGCGCACTTCCGACTAATTGGAGTGCTGACAAAGGGCCCGGAAGTGGCTTTGGTACTGATGACCAAAACGTGATACCTCTCGGCATTACTGTACACGTCTATAACTGAGTGCGTCTTTCATTTAGCTCGGATTACTTTTTCAAGCATCCTCGAACGAGTATTCGGTGAATCAGCCGAAAATAACGAGATAAAATGGTACAAATCCTTCTGCGTGCGCTATCCTCACAGCAAATAGCTTGTAGACACTACAATCAACATATGAGAAAAGCAGCAAAATGGTCTTACATTGATTTTTCACGTAATTAACAATAAAATGGAAGAACAATCTTGTTCAATTTTGAAAACTAAATGCATATTGTAATATTCTGATTTCTGAACACGTCATACTAATAGAAGCAGGCAAGATGCTTACAAACTAAGAGTAATCTTGAAGACAGCGGTCTCAGAAAATTGTAGGTTCTCCGATAGTTGGAACTAGCTTGTAGCGTTCAACTAGTACGGAAATTTCCGATCCAGGAGCGCGCAGACAATAGATTTAAAGCCGTGTCTCGATCGAGGGAAAGCCAGAGCTTGGAGAATCCGATATTCCAAGGACCGTACAATGTCCAGCCATCTGTTCCAAATCGCAGGAGCGAGTAATTTAATGTGGCTTTAAGGAGAAATACGTTCGTGGCTTGTTAAGTCTCGGTCTCGGGCGAATGGAAGGAGCGACATAAAGATCGCCCGCCTCAGGAAAAAAGCCCCAATTGATCTGTCAGTCTGGGGGATCGGTCGGCGAAGATAAATGCTGGCGCCCCCGCAGCAGCTCAACAATCAATAAAGCCAAAGTAACAGTCTCCATCAGCCACACCTAAGTACTTACTTCAAGCGGACAATGAGAATCCAACCGGCACACGTAACCAATTTAATTAGCCACTTCTTAACCTTCCTGTGTGAGCATAATTCTCCTTAAAGATTCGATCGGTGGTCGAGGGGACATTTATTATGGGGTGGTGCGGTGAAAAAATAATCTCAGCTTACTTTGCAATGGGTGCTTTCGATTATCGGTCGACTGAGGTCGAACTAATGCGGAATCACGGTTAGCGTGGAGCGCGTAAATCATCGAGTGCGGCGATTGCGGTTGGGACAGCAGGAACTGGCGTGCGGAGGCCGCGTCCGATGGCCAGACGCCAGTTTTCATGTAGATATCCTGGCAGGGCAGCCTCCAGCAGATTCTCTGGAGCTCGCTGCTGTTCTCTCCTCGGTTGCTTCTCTCGCTGGGAATAGACTCACCGGATAGTCTGCCGATTATCCGAGCTAGCCACCATCTGGTGCGAACCTTCTTCCACCGCTGTATATTACGCGCAGGAGATTACGCCGGATTATGTTCGGCAGGTGGTAGAGCTGGCTACGATCTCCTCTGGATTGGGACTCCAGTAGCACCAGCGATTCTTCCGACATCTTTACTTACGGCATTATAGTCCGTTCGTATTCGCTCGGTTCATGAATATTCGAGGGACGCCGAGTGCCACAATGTGTGCAGCATCGGAGCAACCGGCACACATTAACGTTCCCGAGGAAAGTCAGAGAGAAACATTAGACAGGAGCTATGTACAGTGGTAATTATAGCCTGCCTAATTACCGCCCAAGGCTAGCTTCAGTTAATTGTCGGCCGTATCGATGATAATTCTAATTGGCAAGGCTGCCTGCTGCTCGGTTATCTCGCTCGGTCCATTTTCAGAGGACGATGCGTGTATAGCTTCCAAGACGGAGAATCAGCGACATCGTCGATATTGCTTATCATAGTTGCTCCGGGATTATCGGGCGTAATTTAGATAACCATCGATGTACGAAATCGCTGGTCTTGCCATCTTTGGCTCGAAGGAAAGCCAAGCAACGCATTGCAAGGGGGAAAAGGTGACTTTTATGCGGGGGGGGGGTTGTACTTTTATGGGGGCGTGCAAGCAAAGTAGAGGGCAATTCGGTATCTGACCGAGGCTCAATAAGGCAATTAAGTGGGAAACAATTGCGGAACCCGCCAGGATTATAGTGCCCCCTGCCTTCTCCTTTGCCGCCGGATCGCCTAATGAACCGCGCGTGCATAAGTGTTTCCAGGCTGCGATCGAGCGAGCGCGCCCACGTAACGCGGCGCCCAGGTGTTTTAAAGCGGCCACGTGCTATGGGGAAGAGTGTGATCTTACGGAATGACGTACAAGTATGGACCGGAAGTCATAATTCTGTCGGTTCCGCAATCAGAGGTGCTTGGCCCAATTCGTGCAATTCTCAAGGATTTAAAACTACGATTTTACAACGAGATTCTCGTGTAAAAGATGGCAAGACTTTTATGGGAGTTCAACAACCTCTAACTGAGAAAGAAATATACACCGGGTATATTTATATTATTATATTTCCTCTCATCGTGCCCGAGGGCAAGATATACGTATCGATATTCATCCAGATATTCCTTTGTTCCTCAGATGACATTTTGCGACAGGGAGGAGGTCGAAACTTCCCGTTGTTCCTTCGGGCGGAATATCCGAGACCCGTTGATACAGGTAGCGTCGAATTACAGGGCATCGAGTTCGGTATACAGGTCGATCGATGCAGTTAGACGTTTAAGGTCGATTCACAATTTACGAAATCTCAACATCAGTCACCGAATCATCAACATTTTATCCAAATACCAATGAACAATAAATATAAACTATTCATTACTATATTTTAGCTATTTCCCTTGATTACAGACATAATTATTGGCGTGATAAAAATAAGATAATTAATAAAGATCTAAGAAATAAATCGCAGTAACGTTGCCAACTGCAAATTAATCTACTTAAGGTTACAACGAATAATGACCAGAATTCTCATAAGCTCATCGAGTGAATGATGCCAATCTCATGAAATGTGAATCAAGCTTAAATCAGTTCTACTTGCAGCACGATGGTGCTCGCTCGTCTCATCCATAATTAATAAACGATCGATTACTGTATTTTAGCTGATCGCACTGGTTAAAGACAGAGTTACCAGCCGGATAAGAGTAGGTTGGGCGCGGCCGAGGGTGCGGGTTACCAGAGCAATGCAAGCGAACGTGCATGTTTCTCCCGCTTGGTCTATCTATGCGCTGGCTGCACGCGAACTGCATCCAATTGCGGAGGCCGCCGCCTTGGCCCCATGGCTTATCGTTGTTCTACCTTCGAGCACTCGACTTGAAATCGACTGCGGCTTCTCCGTGTAAGGGCTCGCACTGGAGTCCGCTGCAGTCCTAATGGATATAATGGCCAATTGCAATAGGGTCGGCGAGCCCGGCCCTTTCCCTTCTCATCGGCCAGGAATTCTTCGGCTGCGCCTACAGAAAATTCATGGCTATTCCTGCCGAGGGGGAGAAGGACGTACATGAATTAGTTTCAGACATGAGCGGAGATCGAATGGAATAACCGTGAATCGAGCGTGCCTTATAAACGTACATTCGTCTTTCCCACCCCCTTTTAATCGGTTATTGCTCGCGCTCTAGTGCTTTTAGCATTTTTTCAACAACCGATACGCTTGCTTACGCCTTTTGTATCGCGTTGGAGAAGTTTATTTGAATTCTATTGATGGGAATCTTATGAATTTATGGATTTCTTTTCTGTACTGTTCTTGGAATTATGGAATATATTTTCGATCTAGAATATGAAGTTTAAGACATTCCCGTTCGCGAGGAATTCTCGTTTGTGAGTAAATTTACAGTCGCAAAAGCGTCGTCATTATTCCAGTCGATGAGACATCGTAATCGATTTGACTTTCCACCCCTGCTTTCAGACAAAAGGGTCAATCTTTTTCCTACTTTACCGCTGTTTTAAAGAGCGCCTCTAAGGCAGCTAGTTTTCCGTATTGACGTTTAGGGACACCAATCGGCGAGCAGGTTTTTTCAGGTAATTGGCGAACGACCTCATTGGGAACACTTCGAGACGCCAGATTTGGTGTTTCGCGGTGGAGACGATTGCGTTTCCTTATTGCGCGAAAGCCAGGACGTGCGCTAGACTAATTAGGCAAGAAGACTCTTTTGGCGTCTGACGGCGGTGCCATTAAATGTAGCGGGTATGTTCAGTCTTTTCTTATTTATGAACACAACTCACGTCACGCCGATAAATAGCTTCGTTAAAGAAATTAAAATTCTTCGAAGCCCCCGCGGTGATTCGACGATTTAATCGGCAATTGGCATGCGCTTGACCTCGCGTGCCCGCAAAATCACGGATGCCAGATTTTGGAGTGCTTTATTATGCACGAACTAGGCACAATTGGTTACCGAGTCGGTGGGAAAACATTGCGATAAATCTTTATTAGTGGCGGTTGAACTTTGCCTTTCCTGGTGGAAAGGTCGATGACGTCTAATCAATTGACTAACAGGTTTCGTAATAACAACTGTTACCTGAACGAACTACCACACATCAACACTTTAATACCTAAAATATGGTAGGTCACAAACATTGAATAGCATGATTCCATTGCGACCAAAAGGATCAATGGAAATGCCGTCACGCGAAAGGAAATCAGTGCACGGGGAGATTTTCTGCGGTCCGTAATCAAATAGGGAAATCCCGACATACAATCATCAATATTGAAAATCCAGGGGGGAACAACACTCGGAAGAAATCGGTGTTCATGGGATTGCTGTGAAAGGGCCGTGTGTACACAATCAAAAAGCCGGCCATCCAAATCGGTGACGAGAGAGATATGGAAAGAGTGGTGCTCGATATTTTCCTGTGGATGTGAGGATCGCAGTACGCCACGTGTACCAAATCAAACACAAAGCCCGTGCTCGGGAAAAATCTGAACATATGGTGCGGATGGTTTTCTAGCATCGACGGGAAAATCATCGCCGACAGTGTTTTCATGCATTTTATACGTTGGAATGCGTGTCACGTTTAGCAACCACGATATGTGCTTCGAGGCCAGTTTTCATCATGGTGAAAAAGCCAAAGGAACACGTCAAAGCAACCGAGCCTTTTCAGCGGGTCCACTGAGGCATCATTTCAAGAATGTCAGCCGGCACGCAAGAAATCCGTGCGTTTTGAAAATCTCGTCAAATCGAATCTGATCGAATTTTGTCATGAAATTTGTACTTCAGTGGGGCACTTAATGTGCACGGAGAGACTGGACGGAGAGTGCGTGCAGCTAAGGGCGGACGAAATAAGCCGGGCGTTCAACGTGACCCGCTTGCCTGTAATAAACATCAAAGCCTGTAACGAAATTAGGCGGCTTCTCTGCAGCTCAGCCCTGTGTAGGATGCCATAATGCCGACCCCCTTTGGACCACTCAGCGTCCTTTGCTCCAGGATCAGCACTATTCAGAAACTCCCAGAGAATTCCTTTTCATCGTGCTCTACGTAATCCTAGCTCATCATTTTATCATTACAAACAACAAACTTGTATAATTATCATAAAGAAATACTTTACATATATACTCTGTAAATATTTTCTACTACTTTCTAACAGAGATTTTATTTTGTCATTTAGTACACCCAATCAGGTACTTATTTGATAGTTACATTCCAATTCGCTCGACCCCTTCGATTTTCGAGAGGATAATGAATCGCATCGCATCAAAGGCTCTAATGAAACTGTAGGCGTTTGATGTGACTTTCGCCGATCAAAGGGACGATGCTCATAGTACACGTCAATATTGACTGCATCGTTTTCCTGTTCAGATTCGCCCTGATTCGAGAAACTCTAGCGCGACAACGACAAAGACAAATTGAGCCGCGGTAAATATCGCTAGAGCTATTTTTACTGTAATGAGTCTCTGGGAAAATTTGTACTGGGGTTTTGTATTATCACTGGTATCATTTGCTCAATGAAATCATGATAATTCAAGTAGTTAATAATAATTAATTAGTCAGACACTTTTCGATAGAAAATTTTTCAAGCGATCGAAACAATAAAGTTGTGAGATTAATCAAGTATTTATCATTAACAGATAATCAAAAAACTAGGCGAAGTTGGTGTGCCAACGTTTCGCAACTGCACGAGACTTTAATAATCCGACGTGAATGTCAGCAACTACCGGGACTAGATAATAGAACCGCGGTGCCTCTGCTACTGTAGTCCAGGATGCAGGGACCGGTGAATCTGACGGCATCGCGGCGCTCACAGGAAGTATAGACGCCAGGAACTGAGCTCGCATCGGTCTCAATTAAGCCCTTGCCCTCCTTGATTTCGAGATCTACGTCAAGCAGTCTCTTTGCTCGTGATTAACACGCCGTCTCTCATTTGACCATTGCGTAGTCTTTGAGAGGCACATACCGGCGGGATTCTCATGGGAAATTTAATTAGATTTTAGAGGAACTCATTAGATCTGCTTCATACAGATACAGTAAATAAATCTCCATTATAAGACAATATTTCTTATGAAAGTGATGAAAATAATAGTGTATAATGAAAATCACTTTGACCAACTACACGATCTTCTAATTTATGTTAATTAAATCGAGCTGAAATCAAGAATTCTACTCAAGGCAATCAGTAACTTGTACGACTACTTGACTTTTCGACCGAAAGTACAGGAAATCTGAAAAATGTTAGACAACATTTTATCAACTTAACAGCAACGTGACAGCGACACATGGCGTTCGACAGTGTTTTGAACAGTGTCACTCTGCCATAAAAGTTTCCGCAATTTAATGGACGCCGATTGAGCCAACCGGCGAAAGTTTCCTGCTTCGAGCGGATAAAATCAGGTCCGATTAATTGGCATATGATAAGACTCGAGTGCAGAACTTCGAAACTGACCTAATTCGCCACATTTCAAGAATGCCAGCGGGCAGCTCCCATTTGGGTCGAGTTTTATTGTTCGCGATTAAGTCTGCTCCACCGTTTTGCTTAATTACCAGCTATTCTAAGCGCGCACTTGGAAATACCGCACAGATAACACGTGGAACCCGGCTCCTCGGAGATTTGAACGGATATGGCAGGTCTTTACACATATGTACGTGCGTGTACGTACATAGAGAACTCTTGAAACACGATCACGATTTCCACCAGCAAATTTGAGGCTCGAACCAATACGAAAAAGGAGGTCTGCGACCACTTATACTACTAGACTGTGAGTTATTACGTGACCGTGTGTGAAAGCTTCTGCAAAATAAAGCATGTTTCACTTTTCACTGATGATTTACCTGTAATATTACATCGAATACATAAATAAAACTTTATTCCTGTATAAATTCTCCAACTAATTAAAATGCTTAATACATTCAATTACCGACATCTTGAATGGGAGTTTAACTAAATGATTTAACAAATGGACTATTTAATTAGAAAAGCCTGAGTTCACTAATGCCAGCGATTATCGGACCTCCCAAAATTGCGGCGGGTTTCTCGGTCTGAACAAAGTGGGCGAAATTCGGGCGATATCCCTCCTCGTGCCTTTATTTCAGGAGCACACACTCCACATACATGCAGACTCGTACGCGCAGGGTATAAGTGGGTGCAATTATTCCGGCATAGCGAAACTACATCCGCGACGAACTTGTAATTGGCGGAATTTCTAATTGTTCGGGAGCGCCGGTGCATCCGGCCGCCTCCCTTTGGATAGATAATCCATGCAGGAATACGCTATCGGTACATCTAATTCAGAATACCGAGCTAGTTCCACGTATTGTTTCCTTTTGGCCTCGCCGGTATTAAGTTATCGGAGTTACACGCCCGCTGCTGGGAGGACTTGTTTCGAGTTTCAACTCTGCGCGCTAAGAGCACTGGCTTCTTGAACTCCCCGGCACTACTACCTTGGTTCTCCGTTCATTCGGCAACTTTACTCTTTGTTACGCGGCTGCCAGTTTTACATCAGCAGCGTAGCGGAAGCTTATGTACACGTGCCAGTGTAAACGGGCGGAGTTAATAACGCCGTTCCGTCTAATATCAATCCTGAAACTTGGTTCCCCGGTTTGCCTTCAACTGTCAAACGATAATAAATTCTGCTTGAATCTCATATTCTCGCACGAAATACAATACGTATAAATTCATATTTCAATCATACATCAAGTTACAAAATTTATTCTGTTTAAGTTCCAACAATTGCGGAATAAATTGAGATAAATTAAAACCAGGACACAAATAACTTTCCTAGGGTTCCACAAATTAATAAATGAATTTGATAACTGGTAACCTAATACTATATCGTATAATACAACTGGTTTGTCAATTGCCTCAACTTGTATGGATTCACGTTTAAAGTGACATTGGGGAAGCCATAAAATTTAACTGTTTTGTCATCTACAGAGAACTCTGAGAAAAAATTTGTACGGGGTGATTTGATTGGATATTCGATATATGTAACTGAGAGGAAAAAAGGAAGAACTGGGATATAATTGGCGCTATCGATCAGGCGTGTTGATATACACACTCGGAAAAAAGCGAGTTTTTATGCGTTACGGGAAACGCGGAGCTCTCGAGTTTTAAGGCCTTTTACCGGTTCAGCGATGTCAACGGGGCGAGGTATTGGATTTACTTATGCATTTAGTTTGCGCCACACCGCAGGGTTACCAAGTTCATGCTACATTGAGGTCAGGTTGGCGGAGAGGAGGCCGGCGGAGTCGTCGAGGAGAGAGAAGCCAGAGTGAACCTCACTGAGTTATCGGAATCCCCGTCGTTCCTGGCACTTTGCAACGAATTACCGGACCATTTGAATGCAAAGTAGTTGGAGACTGATGCCACCATGGGACGACTTCTTTCCTTCTACCAGTTCGCCATCCCTTGGCAGCCTACAATTATGCGAATTAGAGCGCGAGCCCGATGAAAGTTGTGTTGAATACGCGCCGAGTGGAATGAGCTGTGAAACTTCGGGTATTTTTGGCTCTTCGAGAGAACACGCTAATTAAACAGGGAGATAGAATTGTAAGATATCAGCAAAGATCTTTAGGCGGAGGAAATGATACACATTTTATAAACTAAAATCAGCGTTTCCTCATTTAATAGTTAAGAGAAAGTGGAAGCTATGCTGGAGCCGTGTGCGGAAAGTCGAAACTACCACAGGAACTTATAATTGCAAGTATTGCGCGTTGAAACTAATGATTAAACTTTAAAATAGTTTTCCACTTCCATAGTTACACTTTATACAAGCGGAACACGGGTGAACTACTGGCATCGTCCTGATAACGAGCGGAAAACCGCAAGCGGAGGTATACAAGCGGAAGTGGCAGGTGAGTTAAGGGATATCTGCGCACTCGAGGCACTTTCGTCGACTGAACACGATATTCCCTTTGTCCTAACCTATCAAAGTGTCCTTTTGTCTTTGACGTTGTCCCTAAAAAGTGGCAAGGACGAAGCGGAGCGAGTACAGAAAGTGCATTAAATGCGCTGCGAACTGATTCGACGTATCAGGCGGTGCGGAACTTTGTGCGGGGGCGCGCAACACCCTCGACGATCTCCACTGGCTCGTGAACTCGCACGCTCCAACTATTTCCACGGAGAGAGCGAAGCTTCCTATCTCAGAGAGAAAGCGCAGCTAGCCTCTGTGTATCAAAGGCGTACTCTCTTTCCGATGCTGGCGAGTGACGCTATTCACGAGTGAACCAGAACGCACTCCGGCGGCGCGGTGGCTTGCGCCGGGAAAATCCGGGCGATTTCATATGGGACTGCGAGTGCGTTCTGCGGCGAGTAATAACGATGGCGGGCGAGGCGAGGCGAGGCTTGGTAGAATGAAAGGATTGGTAAGGCAGCAGGTCCATTTCCATCGGGATCGATCGGATAGCGAAAAGGGCGATCGCTGCCAGAGCGAGAGATTAAAAGGCGATCGGTCCGAGTGCCGGCCCATTGTCCAAGACGCAGGTATCCCGTCCGACGATCGAGAACCCTTTTCACTTGATCGGCCGTGAGCCGTTTTACGGCCCCCATGCATGCCACGTCGTACGACAATGCCGATAAACGGCCGACTTCGAACCACCGACGTCCCACCGACGTCCCAGCGACGTCCCAGCGACGTTCATGTGAGAGCGGCACTGTCAACGTCTCCCCGAGTGAGCTTTAAATGCGACCGCACGACCGCGCCGCCGTCTTCCTTTGTCCTCGTTTTCGGGGTCACCGCTGCGGCACCCCGCGATCCGATCGATAGGGAACGTCGATCCGATCGGTGACGCTTATCTCCTCACGCATCGATCCTCTCGGGGATTAGAAAGCCGGCCGCTTTCCAGCCGAGAAGACCTCTTCCCTTAAAACTAGCTGCTAAGCATGTGCTGACAAGTATACTTATAGGATTACGACTTCACGTTTTACCACCGCTTGATCGAGCTTTCCTAAGTCCGTCCATGGCATTCAACTGCACCTTTCAAAATTCTGCAAACTCGCCGTGCTCGCCATTAACACTTCAAGTGGTTCAAAGAATTAATCGCAGCTAAACCTCCGCGAGAAGTATTAAAGATGATGATCGTCATAAAACGAAGGTATATTCCACACGTTGCTCTGGTTCTTTCGATGATAGTCCATGATATATTAAGATCTCCGGGTGTAATGTGATATAAATCGCAATAAAACAGCATTGGGAGCGAAGGCGTTTACGACTACCAATAGTATGCCACGGTAATTACGCTTGGCATATAATCTTGAACATTACGAGCTATCTAGCACGAGCAGCGCACCATGGAAGTCCTGGTTCTCAAAAAAGTCTAGGGTTTCGGCCATTTAATTACCGACTTTATTGGCTGGTTGCTTGCCGGGCGGATATATCAGGCTCGATTCGAGATGCGCGTATCCGGCTCGATTGCTCGTCGGCAATCGCGTAACGAAGCTGCTCCCATGCTGGAATTGATTTGTCCGTGTGGCCCGAAATTTATAAGGCAATAACTCCGGCTTTCACGTGGTATCGAGATCAGGTGTAGGTAAGTGCGTCCACGTGTGCGGTCCCCTTGTATTTCACTGTCACCGGATGACGGGGGCCACAGGAGCAAATTATTCCCCGAGATTAAGGTGCAGCCTGAAGGGGAGTGACGAGCGCGCGAGTGCACGACACCCTAATTGGATATACTTGGATCTCGGATCAGAATGATAGAGCTAATCGGATTCGCTCGAATTATTGCACGAAGGAATGCGGGGTCCGATCGAGGCTACTCCCACTTTGTCACGGATATGCACTTTTGACCCACTGTACCAAGTCTAGATGGTGATACTTTATTTGCCTTTCAAAGAATATAAATGATATTATTTGCAATGTAGATTTAATGTAATATTAGAGGCATAAAAGATGAAAGAAGAAGTTGGGAATGGTATAATTGAAGTTAGAATAATTTCCAACTATCCTACAGAGCAGTGTAACTCGACAGTCGGTGATTCAACGGCGAGTGAACCAGGCAGAACACCCCCATAAATCTGCAGGGGCGATCTCGCCCGGAACAATCGCAACTGCCTCGATCCATCGCATGGTTCCATCTCGAGCTGTTCGATCTGGCGGCGAGTCGTGTTGTAATCTGCAGCCGAGTTAATTCCCAGCTCATTTCAACGGCTTCAAGGACGACGACGCGAGCGAACGCGCAGATGCAGCAGCTCCCCTTCGACGAGGCCGAAGCAGGCCGATAATTACTTTGGGAAGTTTCTGCTTCGATTACCATCGGGCCTCGTTAATTTCCTTGGAATCGAGTTGGCGCGCTCCCTCTGCCTTTCCTTCTTTCTGCGATCTTTTAATCTTAATCCCTGATCGGCGAGAAAAGAGCGAGGATATCAGGTAGGCGAGAGACGATCGTTGTACGTGCACGTAGTCCCCCTACCGGGGCCATGAGAAAAAGATGGTAGGGCGAATCCGTCACGAGTTCTCCCTGCTTTTATCATGCACGATTATCGTGATCGGTGCTGATTGAATCGCACTGCACTCGCGGATCCATGACTATAGCCGCCCTCTTTCTCTCCCGCTGAAAGGAGGACGGGCACCCCGATTGAAAGAAGGAGTCGTCGCATCACGCCGGAACAAAGATCGAAATGGTCACGTTTCAATAAAGTTCAATCTGTCCCTCGCTAATCGAATTTGCTTTCGACTCCCTGGGCGCGATACGATCGCTTAACACGCCGTGGCGAACGAAAACTTGGTCTTAACAAGATCGCTTCCTTCGGATGAAATGAATGGCGAGATACATTTCTTTGGAGCATCGCGCTACATCATTCGTCCTGTGCTCAAATCTTCAGTTACATTTATCATTCTTTTCAGTGCCAATAAAGCTATTATTAGATTTTTGAATGTATAATAATTAATATCAATAATCAGCAGAATTACACGATGATGGAAATTATCCGAGACTTGGAAACATTACATTTCAGGGACAAAAAGCCGAACTGGCAACTCTCGTGTCCAACGAAATTTTACATACAAGTTTGGTAGATGTGCGTGGCACGATGATGAATGTCGGTGCGCGGTGGATGTCGCGTATAAATATTTTGAAAATATGATCCCGGCGCGGTCAAGAGGCTCACGTGTTCCATCTGACATCAGAACGCGGAGATCTCGATCTGGTGGCTCGTTGTGAGAGAAAGTTACAAGTCAAAGGCCAGCGAGGCGCTCTTACGGGGAGGTTTCCATGGCAGTAAACGCATTTTCAAAGGATTCGCTGAGCTCATCGATCATACGTTTTGTGAGCGCAGCGATGTGTCCTGCGCGCTTTATGCGCGCGCCGCTCGTTTCGTTGCCCCGGTCATTTTTCACGCTTCTTTCCACTCTGATATCTCTCTACATGAAATTCTTGAGCAATCGCGTGACAAGCTCGTTAACCAGAGGACGCTCTCCCTTTCTCCCTTTACTACACCCTTTACACTCAGAATCCTTGTTCTCCTTCTGACTTCGCTAAGACGTAACTTCCCTCCTCGTATTCTTTGAGCAGTTTAAAGGACTCATGACTGTAATAAATACCTACAGGAAGAGCTTCTTCACTTAATGCTCAACAGAAGGTTCCATAGTACGCTAAAGTAATGAGTATTATATTAGAATTAATATTAGATTACACTGATCAATAATAATTTTTAAACAGGACTTAGCCCAATTTCTATACACACGTAATTAATGTCAGATTCCGTTTCTAAGAGAAAGTTTCATAAATTTCCGACTCACTCGACAGTATTTCGCCGAGCTCATTGAATGCAGTTGTCACAGAATTATCAGCTGTTTATAACAGAAAAATACAAGCGTTGCAAGTGACTGGTGGAAAGATTCACTGGAATGGGAGAAGTAAATTGTATCAAATACCCGAAGGTCTTCAAATTTTACTGACAGTCCTATCAGCGTAACTCATCGTATTGCATTAAGCTTTCTTGTTGCTCGCGCGAGTATTTCATTGGACAATCAGGCCGTTGCCGGTGTCGGAATCCAGCAACTTTTAATTAACACCGAGTAGCTGCGAGAGGAGCAATCCGAAATTAATTCGCTCTCTTTTTCGGGGAGGCGTCGAGACGGCTTTCGTCGGAAAGACGCAAAGGAAGTACGGAAGGAAGTATGGTAGGATGTACGGTAGCAAGGAAGGAAGGAAGGAAGGAAGGAAGGAAGGAAGGAAGGAAGGAAGGAAGGAAGGAAGGAAGGAAGGAAGGAAGGAAGGAAGGAAGGAAGGAAGGAAGGAAGGAAGGAAGGAAGGAAGAAAGGAAGAAAGGGAGGGAGGGAGGGAAGGGAAGGGAAGGAAGGAAGTATCGCGTGCCTCTGCGACAAGCGTCCGAGGAGGTCGTATTCTTTTACCGCGATCCATTTCAGGGAGTGGCTTGAACAGAGACAACGAGGTTCACGACAGTTTCAGTAACTCCCGGGCGGGACGCCAGGGACGCCGTTGGACGCTTAATGCCACGGGTGAGGAGCATCCCTTCCATTACGGCGCCGAACAAATTAGTGACATCCTACGAAGTTAAGCCTGATTACGGCTGCTCACGGATGGCCACTGAATGTAAAAAGATAGGGAAAGTTTTCATTAGTCGACGAGCGACCCACCTCATCCTCGGCCGCCCACTTCTCCTTCCTGATACTCTCAGTTAAGGATTCACCGTTCTTCCATACCTTCCTAGCATATACTACCTTTCAACATCTTCCTCTCATCTCGTCTTCATTCTCGTCCCGTGACCTTTCACTGCCTCGTATTCATTATTCTTTCGCAGATCTCCTGATGGAATTTCTAGTAATCCCGAAAGAAAGGCCGCTCCAATCGGTCCGATTAGTTATTCCATTAAAACCCTCCTTGTTACTTGGAATTCGTTCGCCCGGCTACCGAGCACTTTTCGCGGATAATATTCTCTAGTTTCCGACGTTATTGCCGCTGAAGAGTATTAAATCACTATGCATTGCCTTCGGGACTGTGCCGACAGTTATGCGAAGAGCACGAGCTTTCGAATAGATGATTCAAACTGAGTAGGAATCATAACTGTACAGGCTGCAAGCGTATAAAATTGGCAAATGTACTTCTGCGAATGAATAAATCGAAAGAAAATAAAACGAGGGATAATGAAACTGTCTGTGGCTAACAGTAGATACCGTAAAATCACTAATATCTTAGCCCGTAGCCACTCGATCAAAGCGTTCAATCCAAGAGGCGGCTTAATCCCCGGTGGAAGGCAAGTACCACGGTTGAAGGCACAATAACCATCGACGGACAGCAGTAGACTAGCGGAAGCCTATTGGCAGTCTCCAAAGGGGGAGAAATAAAAGAGTCGAGAAGCCGAAGCAATATTGTTCAATTCACGGCCGATAAAAGTAGCGGAGCCGAAAGAGAGAACTATGTAGTTCATTGCTTGGCAAGATGAGAAAAGAGGTGCTGTGGGGGGGAAGTTGCTCTGGATTGTTTATCTCGAATGGGAAGCCGTTCGCTTTTTCATTCGCACTACGGCGCCCCGGCGATTCTTTTGACTTTGGCCCCGATAGAGGAGAGTAATCCCCGACTTCCTCGCTGGAGAAAAGGTTCAAAGGGAAATAGGGTAGGCCGTTGCGGTTTATCGGCGGCTTCCCAAGTGGAATTTCAAGTTGCAAACGTACAGCGCGACCCCCATGGATCCAAAGAGGCTCTAGGACGAGCGGCCAGTTCGGCAAAACTCGTTTACTTAAGCAACTACCGCACCCCGTTTGTATTAGGATCACTCCAATTTCTCTCCGGCCAAGTTAGCGCGCTTATCCGCCTTGCGAAACGTCACCCATCCGCCAGTACAGACCGAGCATTTGATTACTCGGCAAATCTAGCGGTCTACCTCACTAAACGCCGCGTTTCTAATTAAGCCGCGCCACTTTGCGCCAGGAAATGCGAAGAAACTTATTCGCCCCAGGCCGGCAATTGCGTTGCGTTGCGTTGCGTTTCGGTAGAGCTGAAATGTCCGAGGACCACTGAGACGAAAGCACTCGACGGATGGCTTGAAGGTGCGCTATCGGATTTTCATTACGCGACACCGAAAAGAGACAAGAAGGTTCGTCTTTGGCCGATCCAGTGACTTTCCGTTCTAGTAAGATTTCTTCGGATTGAACTCCAAAGAACTTCGTGGCGTTTTCGTTTGAACAATTACTGTAATTAATTCAGGAGTCAAATTGCGAGTTAAAGGGGGGGCGTAGCTTTAAGAGTTTGGATGGCTTCTGAGCTGTTGTTCCGCATTGCATATTTTGTGTAAGCATCCAGTAAACAGGGAGAAAAAGAAAAATGTTACCTTAATCCATTAAGTGCTTTCTCGTTTAGTGACATAGTGACGAGCACTTTTCTTCCCGTTTATTACAAGGAAAGAAGAGTAAAAGTCAGATCCCATCGGTGTTAAACAAGTCGGAGAAGGTCGAAGGGTGAGACGAAGTGCTCGTAATATGTTCATGAAGCGCACATTACGGAGTCGTCATGGCTGATACGAGCGAGGGAAGCTCCAGCATACACCAGCATCATTCAATCTCCTTGGCGAAGCGCCACTATTATAAACTCGCAGCTCGCATTTATCATGGAACACTGGTTTCGGAAGTTCCGCTCGCAGGGTGGTGTTGGTTCGAGATCGTCCGCCATCCATCTCGCATCCGACGCTTCGATAAGTGCTACGCTGAATTATGAAAATGCGGCTGAATTATGCGCGCTATCACGTACGCCGCTCTTCTAAGCAAATCTTTCCTTGGCGCGTACTACGTCAAAGTAACACGCTTCGTAATTACACTTCCGCTCGAAAGACTTACACTTGTTGACGATTAAATTCTAGCTTAATTGTAATTCCGAACAATTAATAAAATACAGACGCTCGAGCTTTCGGACTCGACAGGCTCTCAAGCGCATCCGAGTCGTGTAATTCGTGGAAGATTTAGGTAGAATGTTTCCTGGACGAAGGAGCTCAGCCTGTGAGTCCATGCATTTAAGTAAACTGTATATTCAATTTTTCCGGGAAGCGAGAAAGCGGTACACGGAGGAAAATTAAAAACTCCGAGAGCCGTCCAGTGCACAAGGTAAATAAAGCAGTGGCTGTTCTGGTGTGCTCTTGAAGAAGAACGGGAAGCAGCGAGGCCCATCCGCAGGTGGATCTCCACAATGAGAAGGAGCGAGCAAGGAGCGTCAGCTGGCGAAAAAGAAAAGGTCTAATGGGCTCGGCGTGGGGCCAGCCAGTAGAAAACGTTTTTGCAAAAGCCCTCTTTAATTACGTCACGACTGTCGCACGCCACTGACATTATTAGCGAAGAAGGGCCGAGCGAGTATCGGGATGGGACGCCTTGTGCACCAGGGAGCTGAAGCTCATCTCGTGTCCCTGATAGCCCACCGTCCCTTTAAGCTGCTCGATAAAAGTTTGGCCAAATTACAAGCACGCTAACAAGCTCTTTCCATGCAAATCATCTCGGCCCGCTGACGCACGTCCTTCGTCATCCTTTTCCTTCGCAGCGTATGGGTTATCCCGTGTCAAGCTTTCTCTTGGGACTTGTAATATTCGGGAGGTCAAAATTTGATAACGTATTTTATACAGGCAACCTGAAAAGAAATTAATTGGATGAAGAGATTGAAAAATGTTGTTGTTTCGAAATAGTAAGTGTAAAAATCAATTCAATTTTGGGAATGCTTCCCGTCGAGTTGACCATTGAGTTTCAGGAATGCACGTAAATCTTGTCCGGATAAAACTTCCACGCGAGATAACTCCCGACAAAAACGGATTAATGGACAGAGGTGACTCGTTCATTCGCCAGGAAAAAAGAATCCCTGCGGTACCCATCCCATATATTTGCGGCGCTGTCAATGACTTGGCTGTACAATCAAGACCAGACACGGGGAGTGGTCGATAGGTTCTGCATAGACGAAATATATTACCAGGGCCCACCATTCATAAATTTCGTACCAATAAAGTTTCCTCTTCTGAATCAATTTTTTACATTTATCTTAGGATTGCCTCTTAACGGAGACAGCATCAATGAATCGATGGTTTGCTGCGTAAAGGTAGAGAATCATCATCATTAGCCAGAAGGAATAGTCAACGAAATTCCTTTAGAAATGGAAGATCGAAATATGAAGAATAATTAATGACACAAGCACGACAAAGAGGAGAAAGACTTTAAATTGCTGGTGAAGTCAATTGCTGTGGTTGATCGGTGTCGAAAGAGAAAGGGTGAAGGGAGAGGCAGGGATAGAGGGAGGAGATGACGGTACATGGAAATGAACGATGCATCGAGAATCGGCGAGTCATTGTGTACCACAGGATTCTGCCGGTGAAGGGAACGTCCGATTGCTGGCGGAGACGGGCTATGCGCGAATTATGTCGTCCAACTTTGACGAAGAAATTATTGGCGCGCGCGCGCGCACGCAATCGACCTTTCATCCAGGCGATTTTTCACGCCAGTCGTCAATCAGTTCTGCGCATATTTATGCGTTTACACGAATTTTCGCATGCAGCGAATTTACACGACTGCAATTTCCTTTGACTCCCTTTGCTGGCTGAATGTAAACGGTTTCTGGACTTTGGCCGTATTTCCGCCGGGAGTTCTGACTGTATGTTTGCGAATTTGCATGGTCGTTTGTATTACGTAGCGCTCTGATTCTTTAATTGGATTGGCACAAGATAATCAGTAAAAAAAATAAACCGAAATACGGTTGAAAGAAAAATTTTTCACTCGTTTTTCAGGAATATCGCAAAATAAACATAGAAGTTTGACACGAGCAACATAGTGTCAGATTCATCTAAGAGGAATCAATAAACTATCCACTGTATGACAACCAGTGAAATTAAACAAGGAAAAGTGAAAGAGATTACGCGCCGAGCGAATGTACTTGGTCTGCATTGTGCTTGTTGCGACGAATCGTAAAAAACCACGTTTATTGGCGCTTCGTGGAGGAAAAAAAAGCGGGAATGAAAGCGGTGGTTCGCTGCACCTGTCTCGTCAAACATAATTATTTTGGTTGGATACACACCCTGGCCCGAACGTGCATGCCCTGTAACGAAAAATGTGGCAGGCAAACGATTTTCTACATGAGCGGAGCTCGCACGACAATTCGGAGCAATTTGATCGTTTGGCTATTTCGTTCGAGCGAATCTATGGTTCCTCACACTTTTTCCTCGCCGGCGATGCATACGTTTGCCTTTCCCGTGATTGGATCCGGCTGTTTTCTATTACTATTATATGTATAGTGATGGATAGAGTGTGTGCGAACTCACTTCGATATTGTTTCGAGGAATAACTATTCATTTCATTTAAACAAAAAGCGGGTTATTAATAGACCTTACAGGAATGGATTTTATTGCAATATTAACAACAATGGGACCTTCTAGTATATTGGAAGACTAATTGAAAAGGGAATGAATGAAGCGAATCCCTATAAAAAGTCAATTACGATTGGAACAGTGGATTAGAAGAGAACTCAGCGAAGCAAGCGTAGTTGAGTGATGCCAAGCAGAATAGTGGAAAAACAAATACAAGCTGTACCCAACACGCGCGACACATGTGGTTCTCATTGGCGTGTGAGCACTTCTTGAGTTAATAGGAAGGAGCAGTCCCAAAACGAGGGTCACTTAATCCGTCCAATTCAAGGGCGAACGAACCGTAGAAATACCTGCCGAGCATTGCACCAGAGGAGCTAGGTTTCCTTCCAAGAGGAGGAACACTCTTTTCTCCTTGGGTCCCTTTTTTTTATCCCTTCCTTTCTCTCTCTTGCTGTCATTTCCTCTCCATCTATCTATCCGGTTCGCTTCTCAATGTCCATCTTGTGGCAGCACTGGTCCATCGGGAACGCTGTTTCTCCGACTGGATTCCGCGAGCGTGCGGTGTTAAGTTTCGCGGTCGCCGAGGTTTGCGGCTTTGTTTCGACTAACCCGGGTGCATCGTTCCCACGAAAGCGTCCTGGCGTCGGCGTCGGTCGCCGCTGTTTCACTCTATCTTGCCCTGCTCATCCTCTTTCCTTCCTACGCTTTCGTTCCGCCGTGCTGGCCCCGCACTCTCGCCAAACACCCAGCCATCTTCCATGATTGAACGTTAAGTCTGAACGGAACTCACTGATTACTGCCAGAAAAAGATACCCGAAGAGTGCTGAAATCAATGATGCGATTTACCAAAGCTTTTTGTTCATACTTTTTAGATATCTCTTGGGTTTCCTGCTTTCAAGGCAGCTGCTACTATTTTCGAAAGTTGCACCTGCATCGCATTATCGATGATCACAGGATACGCTGTTGAAGTACAACTTTGTACTTTTGAGAATTTGAGAAGTCTCATTTGGCTTTCTGCAACGAATCAATTTGTATTCCATGTATTTAACAAGAGTGAATTTGAGAGGGAAATCTACTAACATGTATATAACATGTATGTGATGATGTTAGTTTGAGGGGGTGATTGCTGATTATTCCAAGTGGAAAAAAATGCGGTGAAGAGGCTGGGAATTTACGGAACATCGAGAGGACGAATCTCGTAAACAGTGTGATGGTCCCATCGGAGTGGGCAACCCCGGATGAATGAAAGGGTTGACAGTGCGAGGAGGGCAGCAGTGGGCACCGAGAAAATTGTACCTTCGTAGTCCTGGAGGGACAGCGGACCCTCGGATGCGATTTTTCATTCGCCCTGCGCGAAAAAGCAGTGCACGGCTGGCGAAACAAAAACAGCGGGCCGAAATCGGGCCAGCGTGGGCGTCCTGTACACTCCTGCGTCTATATTTCGGGAATGCAGGCGTTTATTTTCCAACGATTTATTCGTCGACCTATGTTTGCTCGTCTGTCAAGCCGGACGTTTTGTTTGATTAAAAGCTCCGATCGTTAGTGACGCCCCAAACCCTCTAACCCCACTGGCCGCTCTCCTTCACCACTGATCAGAACTGGAAAAAGATCTATGATTGCGAAAGAGCGATCGCTCTTAAAAACGAGATCAATTCTAGCAATTAATTTTGCAGTTGCAATTCAATGGTTTCTGACAAATTGGTGTAATGTAAAACAATATGTATGTTTCATTCTGATCTCCTGATTTGCATTCCGCAACTCTGTAGTTTGATATCTGCAAGCATGTTTCTCATTTGCAATATTGTGGCATGTAAAACGCGAAACCATGCATTCAAAATTCATACAGTGAATTCGCAAACAAATAAAACGGACTTAATTAACGATAAACTTTATCGAACTGATATTTAATAAGCACATATACGCTTTCGACAAGGAAATCGTATTGGTCGAAGTGGTAAAGGAAAACATTTCATTTAAAATGTACCTGTAACAATGAGTAAACAGGATCAATCCGTTGGAGGGGATTTAAAGTTGCGACCTTAATTCGATGATCGTGTCGAGTGAAGCTGGGGCCGCCGAGGGAAAAAACTTCCTCCTCGTCTAAGCGAAAAAGTAATTTTCGAGAGTAACTTCTCGGATCGAGATAACAAATGTCGGGCTGTACATCAGGCGGACTTTAACGGCGCTCTTGCCACGCCCGTCGAGTAAATTAAGCGGCGAGGACACGCGCGGATAAAAGAAGGAAGCGAGTTCCGTGGAAATCAGAGCGAAGGACTAAATGGAACACAGAGGAGAGAAGAGAAATAGAAAAAGGAGAGTCCATACACCGGGCAAAGGAAACCGAGATACAAGGGTGGTTAGGTGAAACTGTTGGTTTAAATAGCCTCGCAACGAGTGGTAATACAGGAGGCAGTGTCATACGATAAAAATCGAATCTACCTACACAAGGAACGTGACCAGCGTGGGTAAAGGCGGTACCAATAGAAAGAGACCTGAAACCAGGGAATATAGACAGAAAATTTCAGGAACAATCGAAGTCTCGATCGTTTGCAATTAAAGTGGCCTGCTCAACGCTTCGACTACGCATGCACGTGCCTCACGTCTGTCTGTTTGTGTGTATGTATACATAAACCAGGTAGCTGGGGTCTAATAAGGTAGCCACTTGAACGTGCGAAGGTGATTTGAAATTCAAATTAACTTGATACGTACGCAACCCAGTCTGTCCGTGGCTAGGGACGGCCCGATTATTATGCGTAAGATATCAAAGAAAGAGCACTGTTATTGATGCCGAGTCAATTTCCATGTTGATTCGAGCGAGCTACTGCGAGGGAATGTGCGCCCACCAGCTCCAACAAGTGCAAGAGTAACATACGGGATCACCAGGCCGCAACGAGTAATTAATCGAGAAGATATAATGAGCTCTGGATCGCTCTATCAGCGTGAACGATCCCATCCAAAACCCCATTAGACCTGGGATGTGATCTCTTTATCGGGATGATTATTTAAATTATTTTCGACCATTAATCCGCTCGAGGATTAATCACCTCTGTAATGTGACTATTATCAGAGGTATCAAGAGACTTGGGGCAAGTGCGATTAAGTCCGTTTAAGCACTCGATTTGTTTCAAATGAGCTAATCGCCACTTTGATTTGAATTAAGCTCGGACAAGCGTCAATTAGAATCCAGGAAGGATTTAAAGAGAGCGTCGATACAATGTCAGGTATTGTCGAGAATCTTTACGGTGTCGCTTGAATTTGGCCCACTGTTCTCTGCCGAATGTTCCCCGCCGCTTCTGTGTTTACCCGATAAAAGCCTGATTCATTGTTTCCGTGCACTTACTCGGCACGTCGATAAAACTTGCGGGACTCGTCAGGGGACTATCAGGAGCAAGTAAAATAAATTTGATTCCTCGCTCCTAAATCGAGCGCTGTCTTTTGCGTGCGAGCCTTCCCCTTTATACGTAATGCAGTTTGTCGCAAGGAAGGCGAATGGTAGGCTAGAATAAGTGATTTGAATTTGGCTTGTCTGTTGACATGGTAACCATGACAAATCGGTCTCCGGTTAAACATGCTGTATTGGGAAGATCATCAACCCTCTCGCAATATCGTATCTATTTAGTTTTTCGTAGAGGAATGTGTATCATTAAATTCGATTTCATTTAGTTACGATTCTTTTTAATAATAATACTAATAAAAATGTATATTATTTGGAGAGAATGGTCGACACCTGCCAGACAAGACCATCACAAAGAGCCTTCCAGCAACGGGTAACTCTCGAAATTGTTTTTCCACCAATAGACGGCTCTCGAAACTTGAGTAGAACAACGCTGCTGGTGGAATTTCGGTAGAGGGAAAGTCGTATCAATGAGGGAAAATGTTCGTTCCAGTAGCTGTTGAAAATGCGGTATTACGGGAGCCCTCGAATGAACTTCCGCATCCTGCTTTTCCTACTCAGCCGTTCGCTTTTTAATGCGGACTTTGCGGAGCACGCACTTCACCGGGGCACAAAGAGGAACGCGGGAGCCAAAGGGACCTCTTAGCCGTCTGTTAAACCAGTCGCCGATGACTGCAATGCTTCGGGCATGAAAGCCGAATGTGGTTTTACCCCTTTCAGCTCCACCCTTACTCGCACCAGTTCTATTCTCGAACTTCCCATCGACATGCATGCACTGCTGATCTTTCGGTTTCGCGACTACTGTATTCCACAGTGACTTAAAAGCTCTGTCACACGAGTCATAACAGATTCTTGGTGATGAACGATCAACGAAATTTATTGACACATTTGAACATTGCTAGTTATTTGATTGTCAACCCCTTGAAATGGAAAGTTTAATTGCAAGTTGGTGGGCAGAATGCATGATTAGGTTGGCAGAGTGTCATAAAGTTTAAACTCCTTCAAGAATGAAAGATTACATCCGTAAATTACAAGTACAGTTAATAGTCGACGGGTTCTACGTACGCATGCAATAAAAATAACGTCAGGCTAATGCTATTGCGTAACCAGCCATAAATCTGCATTCATATAATTACTGACCGCAATTAATAGTAATTGCTTCCGCGATCGCGCTGAGAAATAAACTCGGTTGAAGTTGAAGACTGAAAGTAGGAAAAACAATCTTTTGGAGAGAGTGTTTGCTGGTTAAGTATTCTGTCATGAGTTTTTATTTGGTACACTTTCACTTTTACCGTTTATAAAAAATCCCATAGCATTAATTAGATTTCGCACATTTGAGCGAAGTTAGTGTGACGCGAGTGTGAAAAGCTGATCAAGGCGGACACGCGCGAGAATTACATCGCGTTGCCAGCGAGCGCAATAACTGTCTTTCGTGAGTGCGGACATCTCGGGGAAGTAAAATAAAATTAATTTTCATTACCATCGCCGAACCGCAAGCAATAATGCTACGCACATTAGTCAGCGACACATCGCACTGTCTTCAAGGGAAACCGCAACGATATGTACCGAGTGCAAAATCCACGTAGCAAGATTTTACACTCTCCACTGAAATCGGTAAATTTGTTTCCTGGTGGCATTATTCCCGATCATGAAGTAAACGAGTGGGATAAGTTAATCGTGTCGTCCTCTCGATAAGTTACATCTGAGTGAGGTCGCAATTCGCCTTAGGTAGAGTTGGAGGTGAAACAGAGTGAAACCGATATAGCGTCCACCACAACTTTCAAAGGACTAGTGGGCGTCTTACTGGGTTAATGTTTCAAAGCTCTCCTTTGCGAAGTGGAGCAGAGGATCGGCGGCGACGACCTCCGCCAGGTTCGACCTTCGTTCAACAAGATTGCGCCGGAAGTTATGAAATTCCACTCGAACTTCGCCACCCCATCGAGTGTAATCAAAGCGCATTGAAAGTAGAGCGATCAGCGTAGGGGGCGAAAAAAGTTCTAGCATCTGGGGAAGGGAACGAGGGTGTAAGTGTGTAAGTTGGCGCGAGGATGGCGCTCGAGTGGCTCGGAAAGAATAATGTATGGATTCAGGAGGTTGCGGGCAAAAAGGCAATCCGGTCGGAGGGAGTTCACGAAAGAGACGAGAAAGAGAGAAAGAGAGCGAGGGGAGGAGAGAGAAATTACCTTACGGCAATAATGCGATAATCCTGTGGCCTGCACCAAAGGAAGCAAATTAAACGCTTTCCAGCACCGGTTCGAAGCGGCGGAGCGCGTGGCAAGCTAAGCCGGATATTGGGGTGGTGTCTCCCGTGGGAATTTCGGATCCGCCGGAACCCCTTTGCCGATGTTATTACCGAACACCCGCAAACCCCTTAACAGACTTCGGACAGCAATTTTTTGACTTCATCCTTTTCCAGCCAGAGCTTCCCTTTACGTTCTTCCTTCCTTTTATTGCCAAACTTTCCTGTCTCCCGTTCTTCAAACGTCATTGGCTCTCATTAACTGACGCTAAAGGTACGGAAAACAACTTTGACAGTCGACTGCTACTTCGTTGGTTCGACTACTTAGAAAAAACGCACACTTTAGCTTTTCTTGCGAATGTTTATTAATGTACTGTGGGAAACGAAACGAAAGAGTAATGAGGAGAAAGAAGAATCTCATTTGCTCGGTTCTATTTGAGGGTCTTGAGTTTTAAAAATATATAAACTGCAAGGTGAATAAATAATAACTCTGCTTCTTCCGGGAGTTTCATAAAAAATATATGTATAAGAGTCCCAGTAGGAAAACAGGGAATTAGAAGTCATCTACTAAGGGCCAAATTCCAAGGAACGCGTAAAAAAAACACGCCAGGGATGAGACAGGGAAATCCATTGGGTTTTTATGTAATATTGACTTTTACGAGAGCACCTTTCCACGTGACGCGTTATATCCCGGACACAGTAGCAGGAAAGGAGTCCACAGGGCCTCGTAAAAAGGGAGAGAGGACCTTCATAGTACTCGCAGGTATTCTACTTGCTTTACAAGCAGATTCATTATTTTTACAGGCGATCGCACATCGCCATTACCTTTGACGTCACAAACTTGTTCATTAAAATTAAGGGTTCGACGAACGGATAGGCGACGCCGGCGTCGCTGGAACTGATGGGACGTTCGCGCAACATTTGACTGCTTGGCGTTTCCTTCCGTGCTCTGTCATCAAATAATTGATACCGGCGTTTCGGAGTGGGTCGGATGTGAATGCACTAGCCGAGCGATCACGTCTCTCTGTCGCTTACGTAACTCTCTGCTTAGTCCTGCCACCCAGAAAACTCACTAAGAACAATCTACATATACAGTAGCTTTTTTGTCAGGGTTTCTTTAACATTTTTCTCCACAAAGCAAACGCAAACAGTCCTCGAATTAAAGAACTTTGTACATATACCCAACTTACAAACTTTCTTTTGACTTCTATCTTTGCCCCTTTATTTCCTACTTTACGTCTGCTCTGTAAATTTATTTAGCAAACTTAAGAAGGTGCGAATAAATAATTTCGCAAAACTGTCCTTTTAGCATGCAGTCTCCTCGGTTTTATATGTGCACTATGCTTTCTTTTAACAGCGGACGCACTTTTGATTCCCTTAAAGCGTGGCACAGTAGCGTTAAAACTTCCAAGTGTACATAATAACAGTATTCTTTCCCCACGGCGCGCGTGCGCGCACCTTCTGATTTAATTTAAGCCCCGTAAAGATAAAGTTTCGGGAAAAATGATGCCCTCGGCTGAGTGCGGAAATGAAAGCTGATAAAAGCCTAGTGTCAGCAACGGGTGGTGTAAACTTTATTTATCCCTTGGTGTAGCGGTCCTAATAAGTAATAAGGGAAGTCTAATTCTGGTGGTGTGTCAGCCAAGATCAATTTCGACTTGTACCTTATTCATTAAACTTTACGGACGCAGATTCGGCTAGGAGAAGAGTTTCCCATGAGAGGAGAGAATAATGGAGCCATAGAAAAAGAGTAGAACGACAGAGTGAGATTAACGAGCGGGGCGGCTATCTTTTCTTGGATGTTCTTTCTATAAAACCGAAATTGCCGAATACCATATGAAGCTTTCGGGGGAAGCTCGTGTCTTGTGCCGTGGATGACTTCACGACAGGAACACGCGAGAACGTGAGCAACTAGGAGCTTTTATTAAATCCTGTAGCATCCCTTGAAATGGCAAAACTTTCTGGCTGCAGGTTCGCATTTAGTTGGCGCTGGCTTAGAAGGATAAGCTCGCAGATGGTGGCGCACTTTCGCCCGGCTTCCGCGCCCCTCTCCCTCTCTCTCTTCCTCGATCATTCCTATCAAGACGACCTATCTTCGCTCGAGTGAAAGATAGCCCCATCAAAACTACTCGTAAACGTGCATCAACCTCCAGCGACTCGAGCACCCAGAGTGTCCATAATCTATTGCTAGCCTATTATCCCTTAATTAATCTACCCTACGATGCACTCACTTTTTTTACGCCGTTTTTCAACGCTCGCTAATCGCCTGCCCTGATGTAGAGCGTATCACTGCTTGCTGCAATTTTATGGTGGTGATATTCTGCATAGAGTTAAATATATATGAGTGTCAGCTATGTAGAATATATATTGTTATTGCATAACCCAGGACCGACTATTATAGCACTATGCTGTGTTCTCCTGTAAATAACGATGTGGTGCAACTATAGCTCGTTATTTATATGGTAATAACAATATTGCGCCCACTCGCTCCTTCTTATTTACATGTTATTTTACAGCCAGTCGATTGGCTCGCATTCGACTTTGACACCTTTTTCGCGAAAAGTTTCATTCATCGCGACAGAGGGAAATTGGATTGGAGCCACAAAAACCGCAAACGCGAGGCCGATGTTTGCAGTAACGGCGGCCGAGTTACGATTTTATGTATGGGCCGAGATAGCAATACGCTGTTGGAAAGCGCTACTCGGTAACTCAATAATTCCAATGCGGCGTTTGCATACATCGATAACAACGTGATACAGAGAGAGCCACGGTGGAATTTCTTCCTAAGTTTCCGCCCAAATTCTCCGATATACATAGAGTTGCTTGTCTAGGCCAGTTCGGCAATCCTGTCACGAAGGAGTCCATGCTATGGGTTTCTACTGACTAGGTGTGTTAGGTATCCCGGGAATCTTCGATACTTCCAGTAACAGGTAGGAACGCGACGATATATCGATTTGCCTTTCTCCGAATGCTGATAATTTATAACTCTAACATCTCTAATGAAAGCCTTTCAAATGCGAAACATTGTACAAAGTAAAATAAATATAATTTCCTTTAATAGAGAATTTTTCAAAATTAAAAGAATCCTTTTCTCAAACGGCTTGTTTTCATTCTACTTGTATATGGAATTTTGTGTCGATTTATCATTGGATCTGCAGTAACAGGGTGCATTGACGCAATTCAGAATACCCTCATTAATAACTCGTGCTCTCATTAATAAGAAGTTTGAGCAATCTAAGAGAACTTTTGTCGAGCTTCACTGGCGCTCCTTATATCGAATGATACGTAAGTAAATACGTCAGTGTGCGTGTGTATGTGTACAACTAGGTACACGAAGTAGGATATTCGCAACACAGGCTGCACTTTGCGCGGCAGGCGCCACCGAAAGATTAATGACACTTACTTCGGCAACTCTAGTACCAGTGCATCCCATTAATACATTACCTGTACACTTGAGGCATGCCTATCGAGCCTCCCGCCAACCCCTGTTTTATGCTTAACCATTGACACCGATCGACGAAAGAGCGCCTCTCGAACCAGCGACAGGAACTCACCGGAACAAGAACGCTCTTCAGAGGCAATCTCTGCACGCTCGTACACCTCCTAAATTTCATTGCGCGACCTACTTCAAAAATCCCTCGTTTTTCAATCAACGCTTTTCCTCGAAGCGCACCAAGATCAAAAGATCTCGTTCAATTATTTTTCCGAGTATAAAATTAATACTCTCTGGAAAAATTAAATAAAATTAGTTCCGGCCTTACTGTTTTTTATTTATTTTAATTCCGTAATATTATATCCATAAAGGAACACAATAACTTTAATTAAATCCGGAGTAATCTGTTTAATTACAAAGAGGGGCGGAAGTAAATCCGAGATTTTTTGCCGGCTTTGCCGAATACTACTATTGTAGTTTAATAAACTGGAATAATTGGAGGACACCGAACGAGCGAGCGGCCATTTTGCTGACAGAGAGGCCCCAATTCACTCGAATCCGTCTCATCCGTCTCAGAGAACAGACATCGGGGAACAATACGGCGATCACGCATCAATTTGTCCGAGCGGTCGCTTCGAATAACTGGGCCTACGTGCACACTGAGCTAGCAACTAATCCCGCATTGTGTTGAACATGATGCGATTATCACGTTATACGTTCCAGGCGAAGAGTGTATGTGTTGCGCATGTGTGGGAGTGGGGATGTGGGTTATTCTCGATAGAAGAGACCTGCGAGAGAACGAAGAGAACGAACAGTGAATCCAATCCCCATGCGAGAGGCCTTAGAACTCCCATAATCGAGAATACCAAAGCTCCTTTGTGAAGATACCGATCAATTCTATAATACCATTCCCTCGTTGACAATACATCCTCATTTGAAGTGGATGCCTCTCGCAGCATCAGGATCATCCGCGGTGCAGCTTTACTTTCCATCTTCTAACGAATTCTTAACTCGAATTCTGATATTAATAAAGCTTGCTCGCGAAAGAGGATGAGCTCAGCATTGGGACAGACATAGGAGCGACCTACGCTTCGTGAGTTTGGCTCTTCGGTTAATTTACCAGGCTCGGTTATTATTGCAATGGCCCAGCGGAGTTCGTCAGGAGAGACGGAAGTGGGGCGAGTCCTCGGACATTACTGTGCCCAAAAAGTTTCGATAGCACTGTGATATTACTTGCGCAAGTTTTAATGACTCTTTGCTAAGGACAGAGTCATTGCAACTGGGAAAGGGAAGGGCAGAAGTTGTAAGTACATGGAAATGTTGAGCCCAGGACACTAACGGCGGAAGTCGATGACTTTGATCGATAGGCGCTTCAATACGATCATGACTCTAAACGGATTAACCACGCTTTATTGGCACCAACGCAGGTAAAGAGTCGCCGACTTTTGCCGCAGCTAATTATCGTAAATCTTCTGATAAATGGCGGCTTTGCATAATTGGGCCGCAGCAGCGGCGGCTGCGGCGGCGACTTATGGTAATTAAACGGTTCTCCCCATTACCAGATTTCTTAAGCGCCTTGCTAGCGCGCCTATTCATTAGGACTTCATTATGTGGACAAGTGTAACTTTACGCTTTAATCAGCGCCACCCGCACACACCGAACCTGTTCTCCTGCCAAGATACGCCGCGCCCTTCACCCGAAAACGAAACTTTCATTCCACTTTGAAGCAATCGCAATATCCTATCCAGAGTACAGAATACGAATACCGCCAGTTATGGCAGTCGAGTGGATTAGCAGAACTTTGCACTTCTATCCGAGCTATTTCACGCGTGATTTCTCCTACACGAGCAGAGTCATGTACGAGAGCGTTTCAGCATATCACGAAGTCTCTAACGAGATTTCATACCCGGCTTGGTAGCTAGCATGACGTTCACCGGTTTGTCTTCGACTGGTGGAAAGTTAATCGCCGGTATTATACAAATAACACTGGCGAGCGTGACAAGATAATAAACCTGTTGGTCGAAATTAATTCGTAATTACGTGTAGGCAGCGCTTGGAGAGTGTTACATGTACCTATGTGGACGGTAGCGCATGTGTGTAATGGGAGCGCTCACTCGCTCGCTCGTTCCCTGCTGGCTGCATGCTCCTAACAAGCATTCATTTAATCTGGCATTTATGGCGGTAATCGCTCTACAAGTGCATAATGCATCAAGATATCCAACCCTTGTCCCGGCAATATGAAATCGTGTCGATACATCCGCCAGCGTTCGCCCGCCCTTGATAACGCGCTGTCTTCTCCAATTACTGTTAATCATAAGCGTAGAAAGAACGTTATCATTCCGACGTTCTTTGAGGAACTTTGTCACGAACGTTTATAGTCATTACTGAAGGCTAATCCGCTTTTAATTAGCGCCAGGAATTCATCGGTGTAACAGATGCGAATATTTGCTATGTAAAGCGCGCAGTATACAAGCCTGTGCGGTTCACTTTTAAGAACTAAATTAATATTTGTGGAATGTTTGGAAACTCGAGAGAAGTTGTTATTTTCTTCAAAATAAGTTAATAATAAGTAATTTGAAGTAGAAGAGAAACAAAAGTAAAGAACAGAATCCAAGACACTTCAAAGTTGCGTTGAACCTAAAAAAGTAGAGCAGTAATTAGCAAT